>OX377621.1:171108410-171325648 GCA_947397865.1 Polietes domitor | reverse complement strand
ACTATAAAATTAGTACTAGAAATAAATTTTTGACTATCGTTGTAGGGGCACTGGATTTGGAAAAGTGCAATAGATCGCTACAGAAGCAATTGGATGAGCTGAAGGAGGCAGCGTTGATGGTCGAAACGGAGGCGAATAATGAGATATCCCAACGTGAAGCTGAAGTAGAAATGTTAAAGTTACAATTGAAACAAATGCAAGGCAAATGTAAGCTAGTCGTTGAGAAAAGTAACATAGATCAACGAAAAGAAAAGTCAAAGGGACAAGCCGATGGCAAAGGAGGCGTGGCAACTGAATCAGCGGTCGATAAGCATCGGTTGAACGAGAAAATAAATGAATTGACACAAAAAGGTATTACTGGGAATATTTAAAAATTTATTATTAATATTTAAAAACAGTCTAAACATTAGTTGTAACTCAAAATCTAACATTTTGCAGAATCCGAACTAAAATTGGAAAATGAGCACTTACAAAAGAAAGTCTCCAAACTAAAGAATAAACTACAATCCGCTCAGAAAGGTTAGATGCTCACATTTTTAGTCCAGTTCTCATTTTATTAATACATTTTCTATTTTTATAGAACTTAAAGAAACGGAATCTCAACATGCCCACCAGTCCTTAGATGAGGAGAAAATACGTTTAAAGTCAGAAAGAGACTTTTTCCAAAAAGAATATCTCCGTTTGTTAAGCAAGGCCGGTTCTGACAAAGAAATCGAGTTCCTTCACTCGCAAATTAAATCCAAAGACGAGGAGTTGCGTGTCTTAAGATCTGAATTATGCTCTAGGCCTAGCCATGCTCTGGTCCCGTGTTTTAAAGAAAATCAAAATCCCCAAAGCAATTTGCCAGCATCTCTTCCATTTTCAGCACGATCTGCTTCTTCCACCAGCTCTAGCAGTGATTGTGTCCAGGCTGTGGTACTACGTGTCGAACGGGAACGTGATTGTGCTAGAGCAGAAGTGGAACGGGTTAAATGTGAAAGAGATACACTAAGAGAGAAACTGTTGTGCACGACAAAGATGCACGATGAACAAATGCACAAGACCCAGGGACGATTTGAGGAATTGAATGAACGCTTAAAACAATTGGAGAGGGAAAAGCGCGAATTACAATCAGCCAGAATGCCCACGGAAACACAGATAGTTATGTTGAAGGAGGAAATAGAGTGCTACAAAGAACAACATTACCAATTGAGGGAGGAAAACAATAAGTTGCAATCGAATTATAATCAATTGAAGTAAGATCTGGTTGATTATTCAGATATAGATCCAAAAGCTGGACAATCTCTCTCTTTTGCAGAATATTGCATGAGCAAACCGAACGCTCTTTGTCCGACTATCAGAATAAACTATTGTTCGCTGAACGCCAATTGGAGTCTTCTAATAGACGTGTGAATACCCTGGACACAAATCGTGATTCCTCACGCGAGGAAACTATGCAGCTACGCAGTGAAGTTAAGGTTTTGAAACAAACCTATGTGGCGTTGGAGAATGAAAAGGACAAGATTTTGGTAGGCTATACTATTTGCATCTTACATTAATTACATGGGTGTAATAGATTCTTTATTATTTTTAATGCCAGACCCAACTTGATGCTAAAACAGAAAAATGCTATCAACTGGAATATGAGCTAAAGGCTAGCAAAGAAAAACGCAATACCCTGGAACAACAAGTTGCCGATATGGAAGAAAAATTAAGGTAAGTTTAGGCGAATTTTGAATTTTCGGTAAGTACTTTACTTAAGGCTTGCGAATAGCAGATACATTGAAAATAATCTAGAGAACGAACGAACGAATTTCTTATTAAAACACCGAACAATATCTGAGGCCGGTAAATGAAATATTAGGGCGAGAAAATATATACAAATTACCTTTGGATTAAACATAATCTTTGGTAACAGACAGTAAGTAATAAAGTCACAGTTTACAAATAAATTTTGCAGACATGCCACGGAATTGTGACGCTATAACCAGCGATAATGTTGCCCGTACGTAATTTAATTTATCCATGAGAATCGTATTAAATCCGGTATCATATAGTATGTATGATGAGCATATACAACAAATATGATGAAACCTGGTGAAACATTTTCTTCATTTCGCTATGATAGTTTATAGTACATTTAAAATGAAAAAATTGTTTATGTATAGACAATACAGGCCTTCGGTTCGAGATTTTGATTTTATTTCTTAAATATTATACTCAACCTTTAATGAATTTAGTAACACTGCTGTAGACTTTTTTATTATATTTTTATTTTTATTTATTTAATAGAATGTTCACAAATTTTCTTTATTTCTATTTTTAATGGCACAAACTTAAACTAAATTATCATCTTAAAGTTATATAAACTTAACGCAAACTTAATTTAATCCGAAAATTATGATTAAGATTTTCAAAAAATTTTGGGTTGAGTCTGATGGTATGAGGGATTTTCTTAACCGAATATTTCTAAAAACCATCTAAAATCAAAATGAAAATTTAATTATATTAAATTATATCAAGATAAATAGCAAAACATGGAATATGAATAGACAGTAACATGCGCCTGCCACGATAAACCCAAACACATGAAACCAAAAAAGTAGAAAGTGGGTGTTTAAAGATTTAGAAGGAAGTCGAAAAAGATTATCTTTTCACCTAAAAAAAGAGTAGGAACGTGCATAGTTACAAGTAGTAGAGTTTCTTGAGACAACACACACACACATAAACATCACTTTGAAGCATGCATTCTTTAGGATAGAGAACATGAAATGTTTTCACAATTCAAATATTAGTTAAAAATATTAAATTTGAAAATTAGATAGAGTGAATGTTGTAGGAAACTTGGAATTTTGTCTTTGACTGAGACTGTGTTGTGTCAAATACCTTGCCAAACCTACGGTGGGCGCATTGCATCGCTCAATAGCCATTGATGATGTCGAATTATCAACTCTCTCCACGGGCGAGTAGCCTGGCCGGCAAACACATTTAGCTTTTGATTGCACAAACCTCGCCGAATCGGTTACTGGGGATTTAATAGGCTCCAGCCATTGTCCAGGACCACAGGGGCCGCGTGTGTATAATTTATAACAATTGCCTTCCAGCTCCACCATACCCGGTGTTGACTCGCAGGTATTTGCCATAGTCTCCGATGGCGTAGAACATTGTTGATCTAGATTCGATATAATGCCAGCACAACCGCACATACCGTTATAGGATATTCCATCGACCGAGGGTCTGGCAGTGAAATCGAACACCACCACTTGGTATAAATCACAAGGTCCCTGGGAACCAATGCGATAACATTGATTTTGATCGGGAAAATACAAACGATTTTTGCCACAGAAGTTATGTATACAAGTGGTCGAATTAATCAAAAATTCGTCCGGCCCACAAGGACCTTGGGTGTACAGGCGATAGCAAAAACCATCGGACCATGGCACATAACCGTCTTTACACTGACATTTTGCTCTAGCTATAGAATTGCTGTACGCATTTTCCGACTCCGACATTGTGACATTCTCGGGCACTGTAAATATATGGCCGGGGGGACAGGGTCCTGGACTATCTAGAATAGAGAATATAGAATATGCTATTAAGACTACGACTTTCGATGATCTTTTGCTACGCTAATGTACTTAATTCATAACACATTTGTTGTTCTTCATGATAATGAGGTAAAAATCGATGACAATCACAGATGCCGCCAGGCAAAAAGAGATGGCCCGGTGTGGAGCAAGGACCTTTGGTGAAATGCTCGTGACAGCTTTCTTCCAAGTCATAGAAATAAGGTCTGAATTCGCCAGAGTCTTCACACTAAAAAGAGATATTTGGAGAGGTGACAAAGAAACCATAATAAAGCAATCACGAAGCCAAAAGCTATTGAATTTATATAATTTGCAAATTGAAATGAATTCGCTTGGGACGAATGAAACTTCTAAATAGTTGTAAGAGTCGTAGAACTTCATCTTACGTTAGAGGGAAATACATTTCCAATCGTTTGAATGGAAAAAGTACTTCTTATGGTTTCAATTTCTTCTCAGACGAATTTGTTCCAAATTCTGAACAAGTTTTTCTTTTCTTCCTTTTGGTCATAGTTTTCTTTAATTTTTACCCACCTGGCACTCGGCTAAGTCCTCGTCGTTTAAAACTAATAGTTTTCCTTTGGTACATGGTCCCTTGGTTAAGCGAGTATAACATTTACCATCTTTTGGCCAATATATCATATTTTCGGGACACGTTTTTGGGGTCTTGCAAACACCCCAACGATTTGTTGTTCTAATCATAGAATATATGTGGGCATCATTAAATCAAACACTCTTTCGACATGCACTCGATTACCTCTTATTACCCAATTGCATTTCCGGCACCGGGTTAAAATATTGACCCTTGCTGCAGGGCCCTCTCTCGTATATCCTATAACATTTGTTATTCTGGCCACTCAATACGGTACCCGGTGGGCAACGGCATTCGGCCACAGGTGCGTTGGACATCAGTTTCTTTTTACTCGAACCTATTGACGCCGTGGGACTTAATTCCATAGTCTCTGGACAGGGATAACCTACGCTAAAAATTTTAAAACATTTCTTTAGTGGCGGCCAATACAGCAGTTGCCATCCGCCGGGCATAGATGCGCACGGGTTTTTCTCCGGATCACTCCAGGGCGGTGGAATTATGGCGGAATCTCCTTGCTGGAAGAGTAACAGTGTCATGAAGGCCACTAGACTTGTGCAGGCTTGTAGAGCAGACCAGTATATGAATAATTTCCGTCGTTTCATGATATAAATCAAATGTTTCTATTGAAAGCGCTGGGGTTTTGCTAAAAAGTAAAGAATAATGAAAAAACAATTAGAAATAATTTGTATTTTTGTTTTGAAAAACTCTTATTCTGCACAGTTGTATTGATGTTGCGGATTCCAGAAGACGAATGAATCACTAATGATGTGCATTTCTGCAAGTCATGTGATATATTCTCCCTTCTTATTTCGCTATATACAAGAATTAATTCCTGCGACTCACAAAACTCAATAACTTCTTCATTTTTGACGAATTGTTTTCTGAAACTGAAATATGCATGTCCTTTACATCGGATATGCGACTCACCTTTAATCAACACTGGCTGGAAGCTTTAATATGCTCCAAAAGTGAATCGCAGGGTACCACTGACAGTTGCTTTGTTATAATTTACTTTTTCTAATTTTTAATTGGATTAAAAAGGTCGGTCTTTTCTCGTTGAAGCTTTAGGTTAAAATTGTGTTTAATAACGAACGACATGTTGCCTCAAGGGAGTTTTTGCATACATTTCAAATAAAAACGTGTTTACTTAACAATTGTGAAAACACATGTCCAAATTACGTCACATTGACTTTATTGTCTCTCCCTGCAAGTACCAATTGATCAGAAACTGTTATAAAAAAGCATAAGTAAGTTAACATAAATTATTGTTGGCCGAAATCGAATTAAATGTTAAGTGCCGGATTTGATTTTCATTTCAAGAGGAAGTTAACACAATGAAATATTAGCGCCAAAAACACTAACACAAAAACACCACCAACAACAAGGGGAGACAACAAACGAGCGATGTTCATTTTTTCGGAAATAACGTTATTTTTGAATTTTACAATCGATCAATCAAGTCAATAATAACATACAAATAATACATAAATACAATATGTAAACAATTGTTACACATTCAATAAACCATAACAATTCGTTTGACGTTATTAACCCACTAAACCACACAACAAACAACAACCAATAACCAAACAAAGCCTAACTAAGGCAAAAGCTATGTTTGTAATTGAAAACATGTTAATAGACCAAACAACTTTTATTCTCTGCTGCCGTTGTCTGTTGCCTATTTGGTTGAAGCCACCAACACCACCATCATCATCATCATCTAAGGTAACGTCAACAGAAGTTTTGTGTTAAATAGTTAAGCAAAGAAAATAGATTTTGCGGCTTTCCACACATTACAAAATATAATAATTTTTGGTGGCAATATGTGCGCCGATAACCACTTTGCCGCAGTTATGGTGAATGAGCCGAGTCGTGCCATTTATGCTTTTTACGTGGCGCGACGTTAAATGTTGCATAGAAATTTCAAGCTGGTTTTTATTGTCGTCATCATCGTTGTTATTGGCGTGTTGTGCGCTGGCCATTTGTTACGGCAAAAAAAAAACTAAATAAACTGTAATTTGCCACTTATTGTATGTTGGTGTATCTGTTGCTCTTTTATGTATGAAAAAAAAAGAAAAACGCACACGTAGATCTCAAAGATTATGTAAGATTGGTGGTAATAATTTCTTCCGGTGATCATTCCGGTAGTGGGTAGTCTGTTTAGAATTCTCAAGCAAAGGGTGGTCCAAAACATACAAGCATACGCTCAGAAAAAATGTTTTCATGAAGTTGACATACTCTAAGTTAGTTTAACAAAATTACTCCTCTTTAGTTAAATTTTCTTTAGGAAAATCAAATAAGTTTGAGTTTCTATTTTTTTTTTGCAAAATTATAGTAAATATTTTAAGATTTTTATTTTTTCATAAAATGTTGGAACCAATTTATTATTTAATTTATTTAAATGCAGCAACTAATTCATAGTCTAAGACATCATAGATATTTCAGTAACATTTATCCAAATAAAATGATTTTTATCTGAACCAACACTTAGGGGAATCGGTGCATTGCGTTGGCTCAAGGAAGATAAGGAGCTGGATGGAGGAAAAAGTTAACTTTTCTCGTTTTTCTCAATTTCGCTAAAAGTATTCGTAGAAATGATTTTATCGCTTCATCAATTGCCAACTTAGGAATGCACAGCTGATTAATATTTCTCTATGCATGAGATCTTACTGATTAATATATTCTTTTTATCTCTCAGGAAAATAATAGTATAGATTATACGTGTTTTTGTGAAAACATCATACTTTGATCCCATTTGACCTCTGGCTGTTGATCCTTTTTAATTCCTTTGACTTCGGACCTTTGTTTCCATCGAACTTCGGACCCTTAACCTTTGATCCCTTTGACATCTTACCTTTGACCCCTTTTAATTCCTTTGACCTCTGACCCTTATGCTCTGACCTTTGATCCATTTGATCCCATCGAACATTGAAATTTGAACCTTGACCTTTGATCCCTTTGACCTCTGGCTTCTGACCTTCGGTCCAATTGACCCTTTACCTCTGACCTTTGACCATTTTGATCTTTTTGACCTCTGACTTTTAACCTTTGATCCCTTCAAACATCGAAATTTTACACTTGACATTTGATCCCTTTGACCTTTAACCTCTAGCTGATAACCTTTGATCCCTTTGACCTCTGACTTATGACCTTTGATTCCTTTGACCTCTGACTTATGACCTTTGATCTTTTATACATTTGACCTTTAATCTAGTTGATCCCTTCGAACATTGAACTTCAAGCATCGAAATTTGAACTTTGACCCCTTTCATTTGACATTTGATCCCTTTGACCTCTGACCTTTGATCCCTTAAATTCATTTGATTGTTTACTTAACAATTGTGAAAACACATGTCCAAATTACGTCACATTGACTTTATTGTCTCTCCTGCAAACTGTTACAAAAAAAAAACATAAGTTTACATAAATTATTGTTTTGATCCATTTGATCTTTGATCCCTTTGACCTCTGACTTATGACCTTTGATTCCTTTGACCTCTGACTTATGACCTTTGATCTTTTATACATTTGACCTTTAATCTAGTTGATCCCTTCGAACATTGAACTTCAAGCATCGAAATTTGAACTTTGACCCCTTTCATTTGACATTTGATCCCTTTGACCTCTGACCTTTGATCCCTTAAATTCATTTGATTCCTTTGACCCTTGACCTTTAATCCATTTAATCTTCGAACATTGACCTTTGATCCATTTGACCTTCGAACATCAAACATCGAACTTTGTCCTTCGACAATCGAACTTTGACCTTTGATCCTTGACACTTGACCTTTGGTTTGCGGAAAAATTCAGCATAATTTTCTTCACATTCATTTTCTTCACATTTGAGGAAAAATTGTATAAATGGGTTTTTGATGACAAATTTAACTAGAAACAATTTCAAAGCAAGTTCTAATTTCAAAAGAAAAGTATGCAAAAGTAAGAACTATACCGAGCTTATTTTGCCAAAAATTAAAATGTTCGAATCATCATTCTTGGAGTTATTCACCTCCAGAAGCAGACCAGTGACTATTCCTCAAACTTTAAGGAAATCTGGTAATCTATAAAGTTTTCTGCGAATCAGAATCTAACAATATACAAAAATTGTAAATTGGCGGGTTTGCAAAATTGCCCTTTATAAATATGTCAAACTCCAATTCGTATTAAATAGTCGTGATCGGACTTATATTCCAAAAAGTATAGTCCAAATGCTAAAGGTATGTATCGTGTTAGAGTTTAGGACACCAACATACATACAGCACAAAATGTTATAAGGAACTACCCCATTTAGGTTCACGCATAGAGTGTTTATTACAAATTGAAGTCACCGATTTGAGGACTGTATGTCCACCCGCCTGTTCTTATTTCTTCTTATTATTATTATATATTTATGGATGATGTCAAAATGTTGAGTCAAATTGTGAAACGGAAGCTTTTATAAATACCCGCACAAGAATTCCCATTGCTTTGTCTTCGGAAATGAACTTGAAAACTTCCGTACAAAACATAACATAATAACTTTATTATTATTTTGTTTTACGTTTGGGTTTTTTTTGACCAACTCTCAGCTTAGCTGCTTAACAATTAATTTGTAATTTTAGCAAGAAAAAAAACACAAGCGCAGAAAATGAATTTAGCCTCGAGCTCCAATTAATAAATACATGATTTATGAGACAGTGGTGGCCCTGGGGAAAACGAAGGTGTGAAATTGTGCACGTACCTCAACAGCAGATTTAACATTTTCCATCCCTCCACATGTACATGTCTATGCTGGGTAAATATTGATGGAATATATAATTGATAACAAAATCAAATTGCATCATTACATATAAACTAATAACACTGAATGAAAACATGGCCATACATGTATGTACATACTAGTCTAGTCATATGTAAATATGACCTCGATGGCGGTGATGATTTTGTAAAATAAAAAAAAAAATTGGCAAACTCTTGCATGCAATTTAATTTAAATTTAACACTATATGTATATATCTAGGTATAAATGTATGTACGTACTCGATCGCATGTACAATACTCGTATAATTTATTATAATTTTTACATCTCCGACGTTAAACTGTGATCATGATTTCAATTTTGTTGTTGCTGCTGCTGCTGATACTGCTGGGTTACATGTGAAGGAAAAATCATTACAATTGGTGCGTTACAATTGTAATTTGTGTCTGTACAACAACATTTATACACATGAACCACTTTGTTGTTGTAACTATGACAATTATCCATAGTTACAGTGACTGGCAAAATCACTGCATCACTTGGTCCAAAAGTGTCTGTTGTCGCAATACTACCTACATTTCTTTGAAAGCCTCGTTTTCTAAATCAAGGTGAGCGAAGGAGGTGCAAACACAATATAATTTAAATGGCTTTGTGTTTTCGCCAATTGCCTTCTTTTCTCTCCCCGAGAGCTGTTAAAATAATGGTAAAAATATAGTTTAAATTTTGTTTGTATTAAACTCAAACTGGTGAAATATTCATATCTAAATCTGAAACAATTTCATTTAATTTATTTCTTTGCAATTCCAAGCCAAGTGGCCGATTATAATTGAATTATCATATTCTTCAGGAAATTTCATATATTTAATGACATAAACTAGTAACTACTAATCATATTTCCAAGCAGCATCCATTCATGACTCAAGAAATGTAAATTTATTAAATATTAAACTATTTACTATTAATCCATTCCCTCATATTTCCAAGCAGCATCCATCCATCCGTAACTCAAGAAAAATTATTTTTATAGGATTCTAATTAGTAAACGATCAGTGAAAATAAATTATATTGCTATTTACATATTTTTTGTCCCACACTGTATGTACATGCATTCCTATTCCTATATTGTTTTATAAAATAATCGTAAAAATATAGTTTAAATTTTGTTTGTATTAAACTCAAACTGGTGAAATATTCATATCTAAATCTGAAACCATTTCATTTAATTTATTTCTTTGCAATTCCAAGCCAAGAGGCCGATTATAATTGAATTATCATATTCTTCAGGAAATTATATATATTTAATGACATTAACTATTAACTACTAATCCATTTCCTCATATTTCCAAGCAGCATCCATTCATGACTCAAGAAAAGTAAATTCGTTAAATATTAAACGACTTAAACTATTTACTACGAATCCATTCCCTCATATTTCCAAGCAGCATCCATCCATCCGTAACTCAAGAAAAATTATTTTTATAGGATTCTAATTAGTAAACGATCAGTGAAAATAAATTATATTGCTATTTACATATTTTTTGTCCCACACTGTATGTACATGCATTCCTATTCCTATATTGTTTTATGACATTTAATGTACTACAACATTTTGATGACTGTTGCCAAAAACAAACTCACAGAAATCCAAATAAAAAACTAGTTATAATCGTGTGCGTGTGTGTTTGTTATTTCTTTCCTCTTTCTGTTTTTATTTATGTGACTGTTTCTTTTAATATGTCATTAATTTTGCATGATTAAACTTTTTTTATATAAATTTTTTTGGTATATGCAACAATTTGGCTTCAATATTTTAAAAGGGCCATGATACCCACATCACCATATGTTTTAACACCAGATACCAGACAAACGAAATGACCAGCATTTGTTGATTCGTGTTGACTTGACTACAGTGACCGTGACCTAAATATCGTTTTAAAAATCTTCTTAAAACGTGTTGGGGGGAGGAAGATTTAATTAAGCTCAGGCATGTGTGTTAAAGGTCATGCGTTAGTTGTCAACAAAGACAAAGAAACGAAACGAAACTGTGGCCACAAGTCATGTGTTTGCATTTAGGACATCCCGGTGTATTCGAAACAAAAGACTTAAGACACGAACTTGATGAAAGTAAGTTGAATACGATATGGGTAGATTATATTCCCCAGCATCGAAAGAAATGACAATGACAACAAGTTTTGACATCGCTCAGTTAGGGGAATGCTGAGTTCAAACTAAGAACCTAAGTTTAGTATGTCCGAATAGAGTAAATTTGAAATTTTATTTTATAAATAATCTCTGTGTTGTGAAACACAGTTTAAGTCAGAAAAGGCTTTAATTTTACATTGGATTAGATTATTTGTGTGGGTGGACGTGGCTGATGCTACTTTTTTTGTGAGTTTAAAGTGGTTATACAAACAAACATTTACCGTTTATGGTAACATAAAATTCAAAATTTTTATACGAAAAAGTTTTAAATAAGCGGCAGTTTTATATTGTGAAAATATTAAATATTTTTCATTCTTTTTTTGGGTCTGTGTCTGTAATTTATTTTCGTTCGCCTCCGAAAATAATTAAAAAAAAAACAAACCCTTAATAGTTTCCCCAAGCTTCAGTCGGCTTAACCTTCATCTCAGAGAACATATATACGGAAGTTATAAGGAATTAATTTTTACATAGGGCAAGATAATTAGTGTGGAAGGTACTACTTTATAAGACAATTGTAAAAACATGATCAAATATCAAGTCATAGTGGATTCCATGCACCACTATAGAAGTTATGGAGGATTTAATATTACCTAGGATATAGACAATTGTGTGGGAGGTACTAGAAGGGGCGTGGTTAAAGCGTAAATATTTTTTATGTTTAAAGTGGTTATAAAAACATTTTCAAATATAACCTTGCAATGGATTTATGTCGGTTTTATAGCAACCAAAGTTTATGCCATTTTGTGTGGGGGGTACCAGAAGGGGTGTGGCAATATCACTCATATTCCATGCGAATGTAACTTCTATGAAAGCATTCACAAAAATAAAATTTCACAGTATTCCGATCATCCGTATATAAGTTATAGTAGTTTTAATTTTATGTAAGTTAGGATGATTTGTGTGGGAGGTACTAGAAGGGGCGTCGTAAAACTCGTCATATTTAGTACACTTAAGGTGATTATAAAAACATTATCAAATACCAAAATATTGCTGATACTGAGTGTCGGTGTGGAAGCTATCTGGATTTTAATTTAACATTGGAATATGGGCTTTTTGTGTGGGAGGTACCAGAAGGGGCGTGACAATTTCGCCCATCTTCGAACTTAAACTAAGTTTGGGAAAATATTACCATGTACAAAGTTTGAATTGATTCTTTAACTCCTTTCGAGAGTTATCGTGTACACCAGCCAGCCAGACAGACGGACGGACGGACATGGCGCAAACATCTTAAAATTCTGTGAAACGGATTTGGTCCAAACATACTAGGGGTCTTAATTCACTCCTTCAATGCGTTACACTTTTTTCTGTCGCAAATGATATAAAGGGGTTTCCAATAAGGACATGACAACTTTTTTTTTTGAAATAAAACACAATCCGTTTGAGATATTTCCAAAAATTTATGATCGACTTGAAATACAATCAAAACATTTATGAATGGAACTCGACTTCGTTCATATGGCCACTACGGGCACGTCGGCTGCGGTCGATTCGGACCCAATTTTCGATGACTCAGTATTTTTTTTTCAATTTTTTCTGATGGTGCAATCTCACACTACAAAAAAAATTAAAAAAATATTTTTTCCATAACCTATTTTTTTCTTGGATTTTTCATTGTTTTTATTCTTAGCGTTTATGATTTTTTACTGTAATTCTGGCTGATTTTGTAAAAAGATCGAAAAAAAGTCTTAAAAAATAGAAGTCATCATTAAAAATAGACCTAAGCACACTACTCTAAAATTTCAACAAAGTGGATTAGTGTAATCAAATCGAAAATCAAAATAAAAGAATTAAAATGGCAAAAACGATTTGAACTGGGATATTGTCCTGGCTCAAGACCAGTTTGCATCTATATTTAATAGAATGCAAATTTATTTACAAATGGCATGGTGACATTTATTACTTGGCTGCAGACTACCACGATCATGATTTCGACCATGTCAAAAGACTTCGCAGCGACTTTTCAACATCAAACGCGGCCATCATCTCCTTATTGAGGCCCTGATATAACACAACACATCTTTTTTATACTTTTAAAGTAATTCAAAACAAGGTGTAAAACATTAAAATCTGTAAAATATTTCAGGAGTTACCGGCGATTGAATGAATACATCTTTTGAAAAAAGTAGTATTTTTTCACTGATAAATTGGTCATAACCCGTGAAAAAAATTCTAATTTTTGTTCCAAAAATACGTACACAATATTTTTAAGAGAAGAATACATACACAAACTTTCAAAACAATCGTAGCTATCGAGGTCAAAAATCGTGCCGCTTGATTGGAGACTATATTACATATTAGGCTGGGTCGGGGTCCATACAAATGGAAAAACAACTTCCAGTCACCCCACGAAAATAATGGTTAATGATTATGTACAAAATATTTCGTTCCTAGATCAAGCCATCTGTGAGCTAAACGCTCCTGAAAATACCCCTAAAAATCATGTTTTCCCGTGTAATTATTTTGTGTTGCATTTTTATCCAAATTTTTTTTCGGAAATAATAAAAATGGACACAGTGACGTCATTTGTCGTCCGAGAATCATCATTTAGGCATCATTCGAAATTCATTGATTCCTTCTATTTATTTTTACATATCTTACAAAATGTTTCCAAGAAATTTGAGTTTAAAACTCGCAAAAAATCAATATAAACGTCCAATAATTCTACCAATGAGTGATTCTAAGACAAGAATACAAATTTGTATGTAAAGTGCTTCCAAGGGTTTATTAATTCCGAAAAAAAAATTGGACAAAAAGGCAACATAAAAAAATTACAAGGGAAAAACATGATTTTCAGGAACGTTTAGCTCACTGATGGCTTGATCCAGTGACGAAGTATTTGGTAGATCATCATTAAACAATCCAATCTTCATTTCTGGGGGGGTGACCACAGCAATTTATTTTCGAGCCCCATCCTACTACACATAATCACTGTTACCACTTTATTTATTTTTAATTCCCATGTTTGTCTAGGGTTCACTCAAAAGAATTCAAATTCACACTTCTCATTTTGTTGCCCAGTGTGATAATAATACAGAAAATATAAATCTTTTGTTAAAGATGTAACATATTCATTTATATTTTATAGACATTTACATATGTATCTGCCTACATATTCATAAGCTGTTATTTCTGCGTTCACATTTATTCAATATTTTTATGTGGTTAATTTGTTGGACGGAAAGATATTTAAATTCGATTGTTAACGGTATTTGAACATATTAAAACACACATTTTAAAATCAGGTTCCGTTCCGTGAGACTAACACCTTTAAGTTCTAAACAGGTTATTTTGAAATGTGTCTACTATATAGTTAAATACAATTGACGGCAGCAATTGTATAATCGTATGTTACATACGACGTCAACACTCAATTTCATAATTAATTGAAACTATTCTGCTGTGGAAAGGTAAGTTATTTAATTTCACTTTTATTTCTTGTTGAATACTGCACAATTATGTATTATATTCTGAGGAATCCTTCGAATCTTCGATTTTAACCATTATGATGACAAGAGTAACACTGCATCATCTTCTTTAGATTTTTCAAGTATTTGTTGTTGTTATCTCTTCGTTCTGTATACAATTCATGATGTTATTGGCCTTGACTTTTAACGCCAAACAAAGAACGATTGAAACAGCCTCATCATCATCATCGTCGTCGTCGTCATCTTGATGATGTTCTTTTGACTTATTATCTACAACACTTTGTTATATTTTCTCTTGTTTTGTGTGATTTTTTCTTTTTCGTTTTGTTAACACTTCCAAAACAATCACAATGAATTGAATTGTCATAATCTTCTTAGTGATCCTCACAAAATCCAAAGCTGTGCTTTGTTGAAACTCATGTTCTAAAATGATCAAAGTATTTAATTAAAATTATAAATAATAAACATTGCAAACAATCATTATTTATCACACACACACACACTTATTATTAGAAAGACTTGTGCAAAACTTTGATGAACTATTTTACAACCAATCCATCCCCATCTGGGGTGGATGGTGTTGAACACCTTTTGGCAAATTTGTTGTCTCATAAATACATTTATAGCATATCAATCTTCTCCACACACACGCACACTTTGTGTCGTTGCCTGTCGTCACAAGCATACAATTTTGAAATATGCCTCCTTTTCATTGGGAGGTTTGTTTAAATAAAGATTTGTTATTTGTTGTTGTGGACCGTACCGTTTGTGATTTTGTGTTTTTTTTTTGCTTCTATCGCCTGTCTGTCTGTTGACCTTTTCTTGTTAGCCCGTATGTTGTTGTTGTTGTTTTTCGTTAAAACGTGTCTAACATTATGTACGCCGCCGTCTATGAGTTTTTGTTTTATTGTTGAAACATATGTTTATTCTTCTGAAAGAGCACGACCAACCAAAAACCACACACACAGTTTTTGGCCTCTAGTTGCGTTCACGTTTGGATTGTATCTGTTGATTTGTTACCTGTTGTTGGCCGACTGAGGCATTAACCCAAACCGAGCGTTACCATGAGTCTCACTCAGCACTTATTGGCTGAATTGTGGCGGGCTGGTTATTGCTGCCGGTAATTTGAGTGTAACAACCACCATGTTGACTCATTTCCTTTGGACGCTTATTTTCTTATTTTTTATTTTTGACTGAGTGAAGTTCAGCTGTGATTGAGTGTTTTGATTAATGCCCATCGAGATGTGGTACATTTAAATACATTGTTTTATCTAAAAGATAATGCGTACATTAGGGTGGATTGAGTATGAGTATTTATATGAAATAAAAAATCACACGCTCGAAAATGATTTTAGACTTGTGGTTTCTTCAGCAAAAGGGCTTATTTTACATATTTTAAATCTCCTTTCTTGTCGAATTTGCATATAATAATATCATTTTGGGAGGAAAAATCCGATCACACCTTGTTATACCTTAATTTAAAGGCAATTATGAGGACCACAAATGTATTTTAGGAACAGTCGGCAAAATATAAAAATAAAAAAATATTTAACAAATAAAAAAATTTGTTTGTTTTCTTCTAGAGAAGGGGTCATGACTTTTACATTTATCCATAGTTTTTCTTCAAATGCATCTTCTTTTCTTCATTAGAAAATAAAACAGAATGCAGAGAAAGCTGCAACTTCACCAGCGCACAGTGGTTCAGAATCAAAATCCATCGTCCAAAATTCAATAACTTTTGTTGTAGTTGATATTTTTGAGTTCTGTAAAAAATCAAAATCAGGCAAGGACCCAAGGATTATTTTGATATATTAACATTGGGCAGTCGGATATTTTTTAGAAATCGCCCCAAAGTTGACTACTTTTCGTATTTTTCGATTTTAAAGAAAATTAAAATTTTTATTTTTTTGTTTTTATGTTTTTTAACATATATTTACGTATTTGTTTATAATGCGAAGAAGAAAATTATTTTTTTGTATTACATATTTTCACCTTTTCAGATTTTGAAAATTAAAAAAAAAATATTTTTTTTTTGACTTTGTCGAATTGTTTCTCACACATTTTAAGAGATTTTGGACTCAAAATTTTTTATTAGAAATTGTGGTTTCTTAGCTTTATTATAACGTCAAAACTATGTTTGTGCCAAATATAGTTTGTGCGTAATAAACATTTTAAAAAATACCCTTTTTGAAAAAATGTCTGACACAGTCCAACAAATTAATTTTTAAAATCTGAAAAATGTGTAAATCTGTAATATGAAAAAATAAAATTTTGTCTGTGCATTATGAACAAATACTTAAAATAATTTTAAAAAGCATAAAAACAAAAAATAAAAATTTTACTTTTATGTAAAATTCCACCGAACTAAGTCGACACACTAAAAATCTCACTTTACCAATTCAATGTTGTGCATGTGCTCGCATCGCTCGCAACAATGCAAAGGTTGTTGTTGTACGGTATTTCCCGTCTTCACTGTACCACGTGTGTATTGTTGTTGTTTGTATGTATAGTTGGTCTGTTATTTTTAGTGTGTCGACTTAGTTCGGTGGAATTTTTTGTTTATCAGCGCTTCTCATTTGAAATATGTGACCGCTGGTACTAATATGAACCCTGATTTAAGTCAAAGACATACATTCGTTGCGAAAGTTCTGACGAGATGGGGTAGCGCCCATCGAAACTGCGCAGTCAACTTTTAGCTGCAACAATAAAGGTCTCACTTTGCCTTTTTGCTAATTTTGGGTTCTGCTGAAGACTTCAGCACAACCTTTGGTCTTAAACCAAAATAAATGACAAGACAATTTTACTTTTATTTAAAATCGAAAAATGCGGAAAGTAGTCAACTTTGGGCAGACTTTTAAAATTTATCCGAATGCTCGATTTTTAATGTTTACATCACAAAAAAATCATGGTGCAATTTCAAATTTCTCCAGAACTCAAAAATATTTACTAGAACAAAAATTATTGAATTTTGATTATTGAGACACCATAAAATTGGGTGTCCTTCCATGGAAGGTCTTTGGACAACGACCATATATGGGCATCTCCCAAAAAAGGTCTACCAAAAGAATGAAATGAAACCACACTAATGACTTTTAACTTTATTTTTTCCTTATTTCGATAATTTTTTATTATGAAAGTTTAAGTTAACTTGTTCTCTTTATTTTTATTAAAAGTAGAAGTGTTATAACGAAAATTACTAATTTTTTTACTACGAGTGAAAATACTTGTCGCGTCCGTTTTGTCCCGTCCGTATTACAGTTGTACCTGATTAAAAAAGAAATAATTCTCATATTTCATAAACCTACGAAAAAATATATATCCTCTGACCTTTATTCACATGTATATATGGAAAAACAAAATTGTCAAAAAATCGCTGAACTTTGTATATTTCTATAAGAGCTTCAAAAGTACTTCTGTTTTTTTTTTTTTTGTAGCGTCCATTTCAATGTAAAATTGTTAATAATTTTGTACTATATCCTGACGATATATTTTTAAAATGTAGTACTCTTTAAGCGGTTTAGGCTGATCGCCTTTTTTAGTTTCTTTCTTGTTTTCGGCGTAGTTAGACCGTAGACCATATGGGACTTGTATTCCATCTTAGACCTGATGTAGGTTCCTGCCTTTTGCCACCTCGAAAAGGCCACACATACTATAAAATTCAAAATCAATAATTATGCGCTTTGGCTGACCATTATGATTTTTTTTCTTAAATCTACGACGAAATTCATTCATATTTTTTGAAAAAAAAAAAAAAAAAATCACAGTGGGCATTTGGATATATTGCCATTCTAATGGTTTTTTCAAAGATCTCTTTCTTGAATGAAATTTTAAGTTTTTTTTTTTATTTAATTCTCACATATTGGTATTAGTTAAAGTCTTTTTTAAAGGGTGATTTTTAAGCTATTCTCTTTTTGGCAACATTGGTTTAAACAGCTGACGCACGTTTCGTGTTTTGTTTCACTGTCAAACATCTTCAGTTTGGTCTATAATTTAACCATGAATCGTCTTACAAATGAACAACGCTTGCAAATTATTGAATTTTATTATCAAAATGCGGGCTCTGTTGAGAAAGTTTATCGCGCGCTTCCATTTTATGGTCAGTTTAATCGACCCACAGAAGCGGCTATTCGGGCTATTGTGACTAAATTTCGCACCAAATTTACATTGTTGGACATTAAACCACCAACACGCTTACGTAGAGTGCGAACTGAAGAAAATATCGCAGTTGTATCGGCCAGTGTTAATGATGACCATCAATATCGATTCGTCGCCGTTCGCAAAAAAACGTGGAAATGCCAAAATTGGACTAAGCGGATGGACCATTTGAGGAGCAGTCAACATTTGCATGAAATAATCTTCACACATTTAATTATATGGACCGTACTATCGATTCAAATAAAGACTTCATGTATTTTTCTGAATTTTATGTGTTTTTTTTTTGAAAAACTTTCCTATAGCTTTTAAAAAATCACCTTTTAATCGTGAGATCTCATTTTGGTGCAATTGCAATTATTGATGGAATACAATTGCATACAGGTAGATTTTTTACATCTAAACATTGTTTTTTGCGTTAGAATGTTAGTTATTAAAAATGAAACAAAATATTTTTTTCCGTTTTTTTATTTTTATGATTTTTTCGTAAATTCGTAAAATATATTTTTTTCCAAATATATAAGACCAATATATCTAAAATGAGAGCACAAATTTTAAAAATATTTTAATATTTTTTATTAAAAAAATGTTTATTGATTTTATGAATTTCAAAGTTTCACTGCGCTCCACAAGAAGAAGTCTAAGGGCGTCAAACCATAGTTTTTTATTTTATTATATGAACTATCGTATACATTAAACTGGCATATTGTTCCCACTGAATAGTAGGGCTGTTTTTCTTTAAGACTGGATAACTAAGCTGCGATGACTAAACCATAAATAAAAAGTTAAAATTTTACTCAAAATAAATAATTATTTTTTAAATTTGTCGTCAACAGCATATCATCAGTGTGTGTATGAAAACAAATTTTGAAGAAATTACTTTATGTTAAAAATTTTTGACTTAGCCTGGATAATTATCCAGAGTAAGTCAAATTTATGGTTATCGAGACTAAGTCCAAAAAAGTCAACACATAATATTTTTTCTTTTGAAAATTTGTTTTGATACAAATATTTATATTGTAGTTGACGACAATGTGAAAAAATTATTTTTTTTTTGAGTAAAAAAGTAAAATTTTATTTACGTTTTTGTTACCGCAGCTTGTTATACCGACTTAAAGAGAAACAGACTTAATAGAGATAAAAGTAGTTGTCCAAGTCTTTCATTGCTTTGATTGGACCATATACTGTTGCTTAGTTTGTGTTCTAAGTCTTTTGTTTTGTACGCCAAACACCAACTTATGTTTTGTTGTTGTTATCATTCTAGTTACTTTGTGTACTCTATTATTATTTATACTACTTTATTAGAACGTACTTCACTTAAATAGAGTTTAAATAAAGTCAGTCTCTGTATTTTCTGCTTGGTAAATCTGGTGCACTTTAACACTTTTATTATTGATGCCTTATAACAGCTGTAGCCATTAATTTGGAATATTCGAAATATTTAACACTTTCATTTCTTCGTTTTTCTTTCTTCAAATTTCCTTCCTTCTCTATCAAAAGCATTTATAGGTCATTTGAGTTTGCTTGAGTTTATATTTTATGGTATTCACGAAAGTCTACTTGTCTCTTTGTGCGCTTAACTCATAAAGTACAATAACCGTTTATACCAGCAGTTCAATATCAAGGTTAGATTGGAGGAAGAAGAAGAAAACAATAAACAAAACGAAAATTGTTTTTTTTTTTTTGAAGTAAATAATTAGCATTTCGGTTTTTTTCTTTTTTTTTCATTCAGTAAAGAAAAAAAAATGAGCAAAGCTTAAGCGAAAACAATGAATAAACAAAGACATTGTATTTTCATTTAAAAAAAGTAGTCAAACATAAACGGAAGCATACAAACTTCTGAGTATTTGGGTATTGCGATGTTATTCGAGTAATGTGTGATTAATAAAAAATAAATAACATATAATTGATGGACGGCATATTGAACCCAGCAAACAACGGAGTTATAGTTAAGTAGGGATTCAATCTTAGCTTGTCATAGTTCGACCTCACCTATTAACAAAAAATAAAGTATATTCAAATAGTGAATAAAAAGACAGAAATCTTTTAAAATCGTTTGAAATACTCTGAACGACATAGATTTTAATGGTAGTTTTAGGTCTAAAGAGGGGAAAAAATTCCCCTCTCGGCCAATTTTGCACCTCAAATGATCTAAAAATCAGAAGCTGTCGATTTTCGTAGAAGTGCAGTAACATTAGAAGAAAATGTTTAATTTTTAATATAGCCAAGCTAAAACAAATAAAAATATTGTAAAAATAATTTTATAAAAATATAAAATTTTAATTATTTTATGTTAATACTTATAATACGCAATTAGATTTATGTACACACCGGATTTTATCATTTTAACTGTAGCTGTTTAGTTGGTACCATTTTTATCCCTCTGTTCCCATTGTATCCCTTGAAAGAACGAATTTGGAAAAATCTTTTTTTATTTTTCGTGTCTACGTAGTCAGAGTAATGTATACACCGAATTTAATGATTCTAGCTGCAGCAATTTTGGTGGTACAATTTTTATCACCTTTTCCATTTTACTCCCTAAACGTACGAATTTCAAAAAATCATTTTTTTACGTGTCAACGCAATCAGTGCAGCCGTTTTTGGTTGGTACCATTTTTATCCCTCTATTCCCATTTTGCAGCCGTTTGGTTGGTACCATTTTTATCCCTCTATTCCCATTTTACCCCTTAAAGGTACGAATTTGGAAAAAATACTTTTATATTATGTATCTACTCAATTAGAGCAATGTACACATCGAATTTCATTATTCTAGGTTCAGTCGTTTCATAGGTACCATTTTTATCCCTTTTTGCCGTTTGATAGGTACCATTTTTATCCCTTTTTGCCCCATTCACCCCCTACGAATAAGAATCACTTTATTGTTTCTGCTGTAAGGAGAATGTACATAACCAAAATCGCGTAAATATAAGCAGACATATTGAAAAAAAAACGTGCTTGTGAGGGAAAACTTTTTCCCTTTGGACCGATTTCGTCCACTTTCAATCCCAACCGATCTAGGACTATAAGACGCATTTATGGAAAATTTGGACCTCGTAGCTCCATTCGCAACAGACGGACGAACGGACATGGCTAGATCGTCTTAGGATTTTATGACGATCAAGAATATATATACCTTATAGGCTCTCATGTTGATATTTCAAGGTCTTTCAAACGGATTGACAAGTTAATATACCCCCCATTTTGTGATGGAAGGTATACAAAAGGTATAAAAAATGCCGATTTGCAAAAATATTATTTAGGACCTTTCTATATTGAGGTAGCGATATGTTTTCACACAAGTATTTGGATGTAATTTCAGCAATTATTTTCCAGAGTCTATACAAAAATCTCTTTAATTTGAATTTCTCAATACGAATTTATTTGTATTTGAGAAACATAATCAATTACTTCCGTTTTGGCTGGGAGATTATTTGAGCTCTTTTGTATATGTGCGTGTATTTATCTCCCCTTCGCTTGAATATGCGTCGTCGTCGTTTAATGTGGAACCTACATTGACTAATATGTATGTATATTCATTTCTTGGTAATCACAATTACCAATATGGACGCCTTGGTCTATTATTTTCTGTGGTATATGTGCGTATAATTTGTATTGTGCACGCTAACATTGATGTTACCAGCAAATCTATTATTTTGGATTCTAAGAATAACACCAGATACCAGCAAATGGAAAACCTTGATTTATTTAGCTGGTGGTAGTGTGACTTTTAATTTAATGTTATTCTTTACTTAAACATGAAATTGACATTACTACAAAATGTTTGGACAATGAGTATTATGCCGAGCTTCTACCCTATGATCCACATTGAAACGAGGGGAATAAATAAAAATAAAAGAAGTATGTGGCATTTATTTGGTTCGGTTGCTAGCAGGGCAGACGATATCGATTCCAAAATTATCAATAATAAAATAAAAATGGCCGCAAACATTACAAACACTACTTTGCAATCGGTTGAGTGCTTTAAGTACAATGGTATGTGGACGGTCCCATATATAGATTTTTAACTCCATTAATTGATATCATATATTAATTTAAAAAATATCAGTCCAAGCAATTTAAAAGACGAACTAGATTCTACTTTTGTGGAGTCTCTGCCTTTATAACAATAACATATTGGGTAATTATAAACATAATTCGTAGGAGCTGTGAACATAATGCTCATGTAGTGGTCGACCAATTGAAATGGCCATAAACTTGTTTGTCTAAATCAATTCAAAAAAAACATTAAACGCATTAAAATATCAATTGAATTAATTAATGCATTATTATGCATATTCAGGATCAGACCCAATCAATTTTTAGTTGAGTTAATTACACTATGCAAACAAATTTTGTCCAAGGATCATGTATAACATTTTCTGATGTATTTTGGCTTTCTAAACTCGAAAACGATATTAAAATATTTTGTATGTTTTTTTTTAATTTTCGGTCATTCGTGCCTTAAATATTTGTACTCTCGTTTCGGAAATATGAATGCGGTTACATATAAAATTACACTTTCAAATATAAAACGTTGTTAAAGAAAATTCTTCAACAATTTGGGAAAAAATTATTAAAAAAAAAAATATGGTCACTAGAAAAAAATCATAAAAAATAGAAAAAAAAAATCGAAAAAAATATTTTGTTTTATTTTTAAATAGCCAAATTTGTAACGCAAAAAATGTTTATATGTAAAAAATCACATATAAACAGTGGTTTAGAAAATTCTTCAACAATTTGGGAAAAAATATTAAAAAAAAAAATTTTGCTGACTAGAAAAAATCATAATAAAATAGAAAAAAAATCGAAAAAAATATTTTGTTTTATTTTTACATAGCCAAATTTGTAACGCAAAAAATGTTTATATGTAAAAAATCTATGGATAAATGTAGAAGTTATGATACTATCGTTTTGAATATATAAGTACGATAACACCCGGTTATATGTAAAATGAAAGGTACTTTCACAAAGAAACAGTGGTTTGGGTGGGGACATTCTTCAAAAAATTGGGAAAAAAATATTTTGTTATTCGAAAAAAAATCTATTTTTGCCGGCACAAAAAAATCATAAAAATTAAAAAAAAATGGAAAAAATATTTTATTTTAATTTTAAATGTCCAAAACGCAAATACAATGTTTATATGTAAAAATCTATGGATAAAAGATTTTTTAAATCATAATTTTTTAAATTTTGTATAAATAATGCGAAAAATCCGTTTAAAAATTAGATATTTTAGTTTGTAATAGCTGGCATCTTAAACAAGGCCTATTTAAAGAAAATCTATGGATTAATGCAAATGTTATGGTCCTTTTTGTAGAAGTATATGTAGTCTTCACGTATGACTAAATCAATTCAAGCAAAAACTTTGCATAAAACTTATTCCCCATTTTTTTTTTTTAAATTCCCTTACTTCTACACACACAACTATTACATTTATCCATAGATTTTTTAGATATAAACATTGTCTTTGCGTTAGAATGTTAGCTATTAAAAAATTAAACAAAATTTTTTTGCGATTTTTTCGAAAAAACACACATACACATACTTACATATGCAATTCAATGAGATGCTTGTAAGATGGCATGTGTGCTTTATTACTTGGTGCGATTTTTTAAACGCAAATTCGGCAAGTGAGTTGTGCTTCTCGTTCGTTTGTGAGAATCATCTCCTTATAGAGGCCGGGTTTGATGTTGAAAAGTCGCTGCGAAGCCACTTGTAAAGACTTTTGACATGGTCGAAATAATGATCGTGGTAGTCTGCAGCCATGTAATAAATGTCACCATGCCATTTGTAAATAATTTTGCATTCTATTAAATATAGATGCAAAATGGTCTTGAGCCAGGACAATATCCCAGTTCAAAAAAATATTTATTTCCCAAATTTTTAGATGCTGTTCCTATGTGAAAGTTTAATTCGCAACATTTGTAGACATCATAATTACCATTAATCGTTTTTTCTGACGAACTTCTAGATCTCTTCTAATACCAATTAGACATGAATGATCAGTTGATAGTGCTGGCAGTGCCACAATTTCTACTTTCAATATAGTTGGTCTTTTGTTATTGGGATTTCCGGGGAATCTATCAAGGTGTCAATAAATGAACGACCAACTCCGATGGCCATAAATTTCATGTCATGTGTCCATAGACACATTCAAACGACTTAAGACGACACTTACATTGAAATTAAAGTCAGCACACACACGCACATTGCGCTGTGCATTATCAAAAGACTTAAGAGGCAAACGCGTCTAATGAAGCCGAAGCAACAGCAAAATTGGAGCAAAGAAGAAGTGTTCGTTCTTCGGTGGTCATAAAAATCAACATCATTGAAAGTAAAAATTTGTGCTCACGCCACCATACCGAACCACCAAACACCATGATCCGTAACCCAATATTTCTAGAATTGCAAATAGAATTAACAAAGAATTACGACCCACTGCCGCACACAACACCGCATCATGACATGCATGTCCACGTTCATGTTCGCACTCTCATTAATACCCATAAGGCACACCTCAGCGACCATAATTGCTGAACAAAAACAACAACAAAATGTCAGCTGAAGTGGACAGAAAAGACTCTGCTGTATTCTACTAAATTCAAGTCCATTTGTTTAGCTAAAACAGCCATGAATCACAAATCATAATACAACTCGGACAACAAAACCAACTTTTTTGAATTATGCATAAGTATGAGTGTGTGTGTGTGTGTGTGTGTGTGCGCGGTTTTAGTTTAGTTGGGGTACTTGTATGCAAAACACGTTCCTCTTTTTTTACAATATCCGTCAATGAAATTGTAAAGAACCTACATAAATGCTGATTACTTTTGCTTGTTGTTCTTTCGTACTTCTTTTTGTTTGTGTTGCTGTTGTGTTTTTTCTCAACTCTTAAGTGTTGTTTGTGTCTCAAGTGCTCAGGTCGACAGACACCAGCACCATCTTTCGTTCGTTTCGCCGTGTTTGATGAAATGGCAAAAAACGGAACACAGAACTTACCACGATGACAAAGAACAAGAAGAAGAATGAGAAGATGCGTATCTTGAGAAAGAGAAGATGCAAAGCCCTGATTCATTCAGCCTGACAGTGGTTCAGAATCAAAATCCGTCGGCCAAAATTTAATAACTTTTGTTCTGGTAGACATTTTTGAGTTTTGTAAAAAACAAAATTAGACAAGGACCCAATGATTACTTTGAGTCGGACAACAGGATATATTTTATTTATTTTTATTTTATTACTTATTTTTTGATTTTAAAGAAAATTAAAATTTTTATTTTTTGGTTTTATGTTTTTAACATATTTTTAATATCTCAAAGTGATCCTTGGGTCCTTGTTTTGGTTTTTTACAGAACTCAAAAATGTTTACTAGAAAAAAATTAATGAATTTTGGCCGATGGATTTTGATTCTGAACCACTGTGCGTCGTGCGTTGTTGATCTGGGTATTAACACAATGTTGTTTCTTTCTTATTTGTTCTTAAATATTGTATTATTATGTAAATTACATTATGTATGTATGTACTCGTGTGCATGCAAATGTGTAAATCGTAAATTGTGTTTGCCGAAAAGTTCAAATACCTCACCGCCGAAAGTATGGCATCGCAAGATGCCATACCCATGTGTATGATGTATGTAGTACATAGTCGTATGTATCTGCAAAGATCTTTGGAACAATAACGACTATTGTGCTAATTTTGAAGATGCTTAATTTGTCCAAACGTGTAAAGAATTCAGAAAGGAAATTGAACTTTTACTGATGTACTTTACATATGTACATATGGGCGATTCCATTGGAACGGACGGGTGTGACACTTTTACTGCAAATATAATTAAATATCCATTTAAAATTTTACATTAGAATAGGCTATAAAAAATTACAGATTATTTTTTCAAATTTCTGATTTTATTGGAAAGGTTGAACTTTGTCATTTAATAATGGAACACAATATCATTCGTATGACTACGATGACTGGCTCGGCAACCTAATTTTTCAGTACTGCCCAAAATCCACACCAAACAGTGACTCGTTGTCGATGCATTGGCTTCTCAATAGTCACGTGTGTGTTCTCTGAACCCCATATGCGGCAATTTTGCTTATTGACATAGCCGCCGAGATAAAAATGAGCTTCATCTGAAAATACGAAAATTGTCCACGTAAATTTCATACAGTTTGCGTTAAAGACTCACTACTTTGGAAGTAAGTTTTTAATATTTTCCAATTTTGTTCGAGCGGCCCATTTTGCAAATGTCAAACATAAACATGAAAATAAAAATAAAAATAAAAATAAAAATAAAAATAAAAATAAAAATAAAAATAAAAATAAAAATAAAAATAAAAATAAAAATAAAAATAAAAATAAAAATAAAAATAAAAATAAAAATAAAAATAAAAATAAAAATAAAAATAAAAATAAAAATAAAAATAAAAATAAAAATAAAAATAAAAATAAAAATAAAAATAAAAATAAAAATAAAAATAAAAATAAAAATAAAAATAAAAATAAAAATAAAAATAAAAATAAAAATAAAAATAAAAATAAAAATAAAAATAAAAATAAAAATAAAAATAAAAATAAAAATAAAAATAAAAATAAAAATAAAAATAAAAATAAAAATAAAAATAAAAATAAAAATAAAAATAAAAATAAAAATAAAAATAAAAATAAAAATAAAAATAAAAATAAAAATAAAAATAAAAATAAAAATAAAAATAAAAATAAAAATAAAAATAAAAATAAAAGTAAAAATAAAAATAAAAATAAAAATAAAAATAAAAATAAAAATAAAAATAAAAATAAAAATAAAAATAAAAATAAAAATAAAAATAAAAATAAAAATAAAAATAAAAATAAAAATAAAAATAAAAATAAAAATAAAAATAAAAATAAAAATAAAAATAAAAATAAAAATAAAAATAAAAATAAAAATAAAAATAAAAATAAAAATAAAAATAAAAATAAAAATAAAAATAAAAATAAAAATAAAAATAAAAATAAAAATAAAAATAAAAATAAATGTGATTCAAAGTCAAAGTAGTTGGTAGTTAAAATTTAAAATTTTAAATGGCCCACCCTATATATTTATTCATTTTGGTTTACGTTCCCTCTCTCACGGTAGCATCATGTAGTGCCTCTGGCACCGTTTTGAATTCAAAATATCATACTTGTGCAGATCGATAACACTATGCAACAAAAATGTTGTCGAATGGTAATGTATAACATTTTCTAATGTATGATTTCTAAACTCCAAAAGGATTTTAGAATTTTTGTATGGTATTTTTTTTTATTTTACTAAAAATCCAATTTTTGGCGATGGTACCTTAAATATTTGTACTCTCATTTTGTATGTTAAATTCAAGGTATTCATAATGACTGCAAATATTGTGAAGTATACGTTCACATAGACATAGTGGTTTAGGCGCAGTCTTCAAAAAATTGTGAAAAAAAATATTTTTTTCTTCGAAAAAAAAAAATCATTAAAAATAGAAAAAAATATTTTGTTTTATTTTTTAATAATAGTTTTTTTTTATAAATAAAATTATATTCAAACAAAAATTAAAAAATCATTTGAATCTACAAAGATTTTTTACATATAAACATTGTTTTTTTTTTTCGTTAGAATGTTAACTATTAAACTATAAAACAAAAAATACTTTTTCCGACCTTTTTCTATTTTTTCTCGTGCCGGCAAAAATCGATTTTTTTCGAAAAAAATTGTTCCCAAATTTTTAGAGACTGTTCCTAAACCACTCTTTCTATTTGAAAGTGTAATTCGCAACATTTTAGACATCAATAGATCATATAAGCTGGTGCGATCGTACAAATATATAAGTACCTTAAATATTTGCACTCTCATTTTGGAAATATAACTCCTACAAAATCCGGTTATATGTTAAGTTAAATTTACAATTAATTATTGATAATTTCGTAGAAATAGTGGCCCTTAAAATTTGCAAAAATTATTAAAAAACTCTATTTTTGCTGGCACGAAATATCACAAAAAATAGAAAAAAATCGAAAAAAGTATTTTGTTTTATTTTTTTAATTTAACTTTTTACTAAAATTAAAATTTTCATCTTCGGTACCTTTAATATTTGTACTCAAATTTTGGATGTATTGTTCAATTAAAGCTAATTGTGATTCGAATTACACTTTCACATAGGAACAGTCTGCAAAAATTTGGGAATTTTTTTCGAAAAAAATCATAAAAAAAATGGAAAAAAAATCCTAAACAAATTTTTGTTTTATTTTTTAATAGCTAAAAAACAAAAAAAAAAAACAATATTTATATGTAAAAAATCTATGGATAAACTTAGAAGTTATGATACCGTTTGTAGACGCAAAATAGTTTATAAAAAATCGTAGTTTTTGTTTAAATAGCGCAAAAAATCCCTGTAAAAATTATATAGCAGAATATTTTATTTTAGTTTATAATAGGAAAAGGAAAATCTATGGACAAATGTAAAAGTTATCGTCCTTCTTGAAGAAGTACATAAATTCAAGCAAAAACTTTGTAAAAAATTATTCACGATTTTTTAAAACTCCCTTACTTCTACATAAGGCTCATAACTTCTACATTTATTCATAGACTTTCCTTAAAATTGTCTTGTTTTCTTCGTTAAGATGCCAGCTATTGTAAACTAAAACAATATATTTCCTTTTGCGCAATTTAAACAAAAATTTGAAAAAAATTAATTCATTTTTACATATAAATATTGTTTTTTGCGTTAGAATGTTTGCAATTAAAAAATTAAACAAAATATTTTTTCCATTTTTTCTATTTTTACGATTTTTTCGAAAAAACAATTCCCAAATTTTTTTCACATAGAAAGTAGCTGTAATTGAACAATATATACAAAATGAGAGTACCAATATTAAAGGCACCTGCGACAAATACTTTAATTTTAGTAACAAATTAAAAAAAATATTCATATTTTTTGTGTTGATTTTATGAATCAGCATGTCTCAATTGAACAATATATCCAAAATGAGAGTACAAATATTAAAATCACCTGCGACGAAAATTTTAATTTTAGTAAAAAATTTAAAAAAATATATTCATATTTTTTGTGTTGATTTTATGAATCAGCATGCCTCAATGCATACAAAAAATATTTTTTTCTGCTTGGACACAAAATAGGATCTTTAAGACTGGATAACAATATCCTAAATAAAAATTTCACTCAAAATAAAAAAAAAAAAACTTTTTTAAAATTGTCGCCATCAATCTATCTATGTATGTGTGTAAAAAATACATTTTTAAAAAATAATTTTATGTAAAAATTTTGGACTTAGCCTGGATAATTATCCAGTGTAAGTCAAATTTATGGTTATCGAGGCTAAATCCAAAAAAGTCAACACCAAGTATTTTTTTGAGAATTTGTTTTGATACAAATCTAACCATAAAGACACTTCACGAGCTATTGGTCAAGTCAAGGCTTGCTTTTCGTCGAATAGTACGAAACACAAGCACACACATTTAACATCATGGAATTTTGAACTACGAATGCATCTATGCATCGAGTCAATAAATTACATATTGTCTTGAATAGGTACCATTCATCCTTGAGAAGCTGCCACAAAAGAAATGCCATTATCTTAACACATTGTGCCTCTTTCCGAATATGTTGAAAGTTATATCGGTATTTAGAAATGAAACGTCGATGTCAGGGCAGGGTTTTGCATTTAATCTCTGATAAGCTACTACCAATCCATTCAATTAAAATGTTGCAATCCCACAAGAAAATTAACAACAACAAAACACAATTGAAACAGGCATATTTTGTTGTTAATGTTAAAGCAACATTTGTGGGTTTGGCCTTTACAAAAGAAAATGTTAACGAGATTTTTGTTTTGTGCATAATGAATCATCTACAATAGGCTTAAACGACACCACCACCAGCAGCAGCAGTTACAAAAACAACGATATCACGAAAAGTCGAACATGACATTTTCATTATGAAAAAGGTACATTTGTTGTAAAAGAAGCCAAATCTAACAACTAACAGAAAATGTCTTGGATATTGTTGTGGAAAGAAATTGCATAATTTCTGTTTCCAAAACAAGTTTGTGTCTTAAGTCTTTTGTTTGGCTCATTTGTCACATTAACGATTACCCTGTGTGGTCGGTCATTATTTACGGCACGTTTCTCTTGGCCAGAGTGGCTAACAAATTTATTATTATTATTCTTTCGTTGCAGTAAACTCTCGTCCCGAACACGTGAACGTGATTCAGAACTGCATGAGACATCCACAGAAAGCAAAAGTTTGCGTCAACAGCTGACAGCGTTGAAAACCAGTCGAGATCAAGCCATACAGGAAAATGTGTAAGTACTTTGTGAGTGCGAGTGTTTCATAATAAACACAACGCACAAAACATGCCTCCGAAAAGAACAACAACAGCATTTAACATTCTCCACTCACCCATTCAGACGCCTTACCAACGATTTGGCTGAAAGTCAAGCGGAAGTATCGACCCTGAAGAAACAGCTGAAAGATTCGGAAAAGGAAATTGAGCGCTTGAAACAGCAATTGCGCAAATATGTCGAAGAAGTTAAGAAAGCCGAAGATCTACTCATGAACAAGGTTTGTTTTGGGGTTCATAGATTGAATCTTTTTTCCATTTCCTCCTTCTCATTGTGAAATTTATTTTCTAGGAAAAAGAACGCGAAGAAATGTTGGAACATTATAGAAGTTTATCGCACGATGCTGTTATGTTGGAGGGCAATAATCAGAGTTTAGAAAATGAAACAGCCGAATACAAGTAAGTGTCTCTGTTAGCCTTATTTTAAAGCAGAATGGTGGCGGCTTTATTAATCACACAAAAAAATCTCTGGCAGAAAATAGACCCCAATTACTGGAAATGTTTTCTATGTGTTCTTTTAAATCTAACACTCATATCCATTTTTTAAATATTATTATTTTTTAAATATTATTATTTTTTTAATAATGCCGGACAAAGTCTAACGATAACACTGTGCATCATTTTTTTCGAAGGGTCATGTATAACATTTCTAAACTCGAAAACGATATTATTAAAATTATGGTAATTGTTTTACTAAATTCCAATTCCAGTTTATAAATAATATTAATTTTTTAATATTTTTTTTTCGAAGTGTCATGTATAGCATTTCAAAATTCGAAAACTAAATTACTAAATTCCAATTCCATTTTATAAATAATATTAATTTTTTAATAATGCCGGACAAAGTCTAACAATAACATTATGTAACAATTTTTTTCCAGGGGTCATGTATAACATTTCTAAACTTGAAAACGATATTAAAAAAATGTCGTAATTTTTTAACTAAATTCCAATTCCGACGAAGGCACCTTAAATATTTATAATCTCATTTTGGAAATATAAGTCCGATAACAACCAGTTATATGATAAATAAATGTTACTCATGATGGCTAGAAATATTACGAATTACACTTTCACATAGAAACAGTGGTTTAGGAGAAGTCTTCAAAATTTTGGAAAAAATAATATATTTTATTTTTTCGATAAAAATCAATTTTTGCTGACTCGGAAAAAATCGTAAAAATACAAAAAAGTCGGGAAAAAAAGTATTTTGTTGTATTTTTTTGAACAGTGGTTTAGGAACAACCCCAAAAATTTTGAAAAAATATTTTTTTTTTCAAAAAAGTCTATTTTTGCTTGCTCGGAAAAAAAATCGTAAAAATAAAAAAGTCGAAAAAAAAAATATTTTGTTTTATTTTTTAATAGCTAAGATTCTAACGCATATATCGTGTGTATATGTAAAAAATATTTTTTTGAAAAAAGTCTATTTTTGCTTGCTCGGAAAAAATCGTAAAAATAAAAAAAGTCGGAAAAAAAATATTTTGTTTTATATTTTTAATAGCTAAGATTCTAACGCATATATCGTGTGTAATGTAAAAAAATCTATAGATAAATTTAGAAAAAAAAAGTCGGAAAAAAATATTTTGTTTTATTTTTTTAATAACTAAGATTCTAACGCATATATCGTGTGTATATGTAAAAAATATTTTTTTTTGAAAAAAGCCTATTTTTGCTTGCTCGGAAAAATTCGTAAAAATAAAAAAAGTCGGAAAAAAATATTTTGTTTTATATTTTTAATAGCTAAGATTCTAACGCATATATCGTGTGTAATGTAAAAAAAATTATAGATAAATTTAGAAAAAAAAGTCGGAAAAAAATATTTTGTTTTATTTTTTTAATAACTAAGATTCTAACGCATATATCGTGTGTATATGTAAAAAATATTTTTTTGAAAAAAATCTATTTTTGCTTGCTCGGAAAAAGTCGGAAAAAAATATTTTGTTTTATATTTTTAATAGCTAAGATTCTAACGCATATATCGTGTGTAATGTAAAAAAAATCTATAGATAAATATAATTTAGAAGTTGTGATACTCTTTGTAGACGCAAAAGCTTTTTTAAATTTTAGTAATAGCTGGAAAGTACTTTTAATAGCTGAAATCTTAATGAAGAAGCTATTACATACTAAAACAATATTTTTTATTATATAATTTGAAATTGAACTTTTCGCGCTATTTAAACAAAAATTAAAAAAATCGTGACTTAAAAAAAACTTTTATCCATATAAATATTTGTTTACGCTAGAATGCTAGCTATTAAAAGATAAAACAAATCGAGGGCTTATATTCATAAGTGGCTATGAACAAAAACACAACTTTTCGGGAGAGCGAAAAAACTGATTTACTTCTTAATTTTAAGAGTAATTATGAATCATTCTTCTACAGTTTAATATAAAGAGGATTACTAATTGCTACGATTCAAAAGTTTTCGAAAGTTCCTATTATTCGCGGTTTTATGGTTCATAGCCACTTTTGCACGTGTAAAATTGAGCACTATGAATTTTGAAATAAACACAAAGCCATTTATGCCCATATATATATATATATATATATATATATATATATATATATATATATATATATATATATAAATATATATATATATAAATATATATATATATATATATATATATATATATATGATTTATTGTAAACTCGATCGTTTTTCATGAAATATTGTATAGAAAACGCATTTTCTGTGATGTACACAGTGAATTTAAATATTCCAGCATCATCCGTCAGATTGGTACCATTTGTATCCCTTTTTCCATTGCGGTAGGGCATGATAAACAAAAAATACAAATTGTATATTTTTGGAAAATTTTAATTTTCTCGGCAAATATGGCTAAAATGATTTTCACTCATTACATTTTTTTTATGATTTCCTTGCGATTTAGCCAACGGATCCGACTGAATTTTTGTTTGTGTATTAAGAACCAATGTCATATATGTAGCCAGTCTCGAAAATCGCTGCTATTGTTGAAAAATCCAAAATTCGCTGTTGCAATTGCTTATATTTAAACTTTCTCTGTTCAGGATTCTGAAACTTTTCTGACCCAAAATATTCCGAATAAAGTCAGCAATCATATACTTTAAAAATATTTTGATATTCTCAATATGTTAAAAAGTTACGCGGGTTTTTCTAAAGATACTTTTCACAATTTTTGACTTTACAGCCACTATTTATTCCATTTTAGCCTGATAACTTGGGAAGCAAAATGCTATTAACCGCGTAATGATGCAAGTTGATAGTACGATATGCCCTAAATCTAGAAAAATGTTTTAAACCAAATCGTTGTAACGAATTACAACCTTCGGTTATATGTTGCTCCATTTTTGAACTATTTTATTTGTATTATTTGTATGTTCATAGCCACTTTTGCAGTCACAAATGTACGACGTACGTACATTGTACGTGTGAGTAGATAGCCAAATCAGAAAATTTTGAAAAAAAAATGGTTTTAGAAAAAAATTTCTTCTCCAAATTTATATGACAGATGACATCCAAATCTGGGAATAATTTGGCATCAAAATCTCATTTTCGGGAAAATGGTTCATAGCCATTTATTAATATAAGTCTTTCAGACTTTTTTCTATTTTTTATGATTTTTTCGTACCAGCAAAAATATATATATTTTTTTTTTGAAAAAAAATTTCCCAAATTTTTGGAGGCTGTTCCTAAACCACTGTTTTTATGTGAAAGGGTATTTCGCAACGTTTTTGTGTTGATTTTATGAATCAGCATGCCTCAATGCACACAAAAAATAAAATTTTTCAGCTTGAACACAAAATTTTTCTTTTCAGAATTTTTCATAGCGAAATTAAATGCTGTTCAGGCTTTATGGAAAAATGTTTCGTTTCACATACTACAAATTAACTCGGGCCTATTTTATAAACGCTACCAAAATATTACAGCTTTGGCGATAACCGTTCCGTCCTATTTTAATTTAGAAAATTACAAATATCAGAGGATGGGTTATAAGACCTTTAACTCTCCAAGTACACACTCATTTTTTGTAACACTGAGTACACACATGGTCTCAATTGAAGGACGAGTTAGAGCTACGAAAAAAAACAATAACGGCAAATCACTGCAAATGTTTAAAAATAAATCTGTTGTATTTGGAATTACTAAGCAAATAATTTTTATTTTCAATTTTTTTTTCTTAAAAAAACTTTTAAAATTTTCAATCTCCAAATGCAGTTGGTTTATAATTGGTACATGTGAGTACTCGAAAGGTTAACATGCTTCCAGTATTTGGGCTCTATTTCTTCTGCTCTTCTGGTATCTTTGGAATTTTAATCTCAATCAATTTATTACAATCTTCATTCTCCCTTCTTGTAGCTGTAGTTGTTGTCGTTGTTGTTGCTGCCTTAGAATTAGAAAATTACTAGTAGACCAATAGTAACGTAATTTAGTGTGGAGATATTGGGTTCAAATTAAATTTAAGAATACAATATACAAACTAATAAATCACCAAAAAATATAATTACTCTTCACACAACTAAAGACGCCAAGTCAGCGAATTGGATGCGGAAATCTTAACGCTCAAACAAGAATTAAACTGCCGCAATAAACTCATTTCCGAATTAGAAGATAAGATAGCTGCACTCACTGCCAAAAATACATGTTTGGAACATCAGCTGGAGGAATGTCAGGATGAGCAACGCATACTAAAGACCGATTTGACGGCACGCAAAGAACTCTGTGATAAGTTGGATAATGAGAAGGACAAGTTAAACGCGGAGCTAAATGAAATTAATGATATCAAAAGAAAGGTATGTCTTGAACCGCCACAATTGAGACTGGTATGATAATCATGTTTTTGTTTTTTCTGTTCTGTTCTGTTCAGTTGGAAAATGAAAATGAACGTCTACGTCTTGATATGGACAAAAGCGAAAAGGGTAAGCAAGTTTCATCGGAGACATTAGAAGAACTTTTATCGAAAACTCGACGTGATTTGGAGGAACAAATCAAAGTTGATAGTAAATTAAGTCAAGAATTAATACGTCTGAGGAAGCAAAACGAAGAATTATTGGTTAGGCCAGCAATATTTCTTTGCACATATTTCCAATTTTACATTTAAAATTTCTATGTCTTTCGTTGCAGCACGATTTAGACAATGAGCGCCAGAAACGTGAACAACAGGCGTTAATGGCCCACGAGTTTCAAGTACAAAATCAAGAGCTACGTCACAATCTTACCGATGATCGTTTTCGACAGGCTCGTTCCCGTGAGCAAAGTCCACGTTTTCCCACCCAAACATTGTGAATAGTGAAACGACATACATATTTTAATTTTTAATTATCCAAGAACATTTCCAAACATTCAAAAATTTATCAATAAATAATTATTTTTTAAACGTAAAACATTAAACATTTTAATTAAAGGATCTCCTCTTGGTAAAAAACAATTTGCTACCCTTCCCTTTGTGAAGAATATCCATCATATTCAAGTATGTGCCCAACATACAGGGACAGTGCGTGAATGCTGGTAACCAATCATGCAGAATGTTCGAAGGGCTAGTCACATTTAGCTGGCGAAGTGGTCTGTGGTCATCGAAAATAGGACTTTGGCTATATTCAGGATTGTGGTAAGTGCTTGGTGGTATTTGGATGGTAGTTTCCATTAATGTTCGATTATCGTCATCTTTGGTGGCAGCTCCATTAAAGTTCTCCTCGTTAGCTTGAGCTGTAAAATATTCAGAATAGACTGTCAATGAAACATTGCACTACTTAAAAATATATATATATATAATATTATATATTGCGACAAGCTACAAAAAAGGATTTTTCAAAAATTTTAGTACTTTTAAAAGAGGGAAGAAAAAAAGGAATAAAAATGGTACCATTTTAAGTAATGCAGCTATTTTCTTGAAAATCGCTATTTACATTTCTCTGACAACGTAGACGCGCAATATAAATGGATTTTTCGAAATGTTTAATTTTAGGCGTGAGCGGGACTAAAAGGGATAAAAATGGTACCAACTAAAGTATTATAGGTAGAATAGTGAAATTTGATATGTAAATTCCCATGACAACGTAGAAGTGCAGTAAAATTGGATTTTTCGAAATTTGTACTTTTAAGGGGCGAGCGGGACAAAAAGGTATAAAAATTGTACCAACTAAAGAATTATAGGTAGAATCGTGCAATTTGGTATGTAAATTCTTCAGGCCAAGTAGAAGTACAGTAAAATTGGATTTTTCGAAATTTGTACTTATAAGGGGTGAGCGCGACAAAAAGGGGAAAAAATGGTACCAACTAAAGTATTATAGGTAGAATTGTGCAATTTGGTATGTAAATTCTTCTGACCACGTAGAAGTGCAGTAAAATTGGATTTTTCGAAATTTCTACTTTAAAGGGGCGAGCATGACAAAAAGGGATAAAAATGGTACCAACTAAATTATTGCAGCTAGAATCCTGAAATTTAATATGTAAATTCCTATGGGCATGTACAAGTGCAGTAAAATTGGATTTTTCAAAATTTGTACTTTTAAGGGGTGAGCATGACAAAAAGGGATAAAAATGGTACCAACTAAATTATTGCAGCTAGAATCGTGAAATTTGATATGTAAATTCCCTTGACAACATAGAAGCGCAATCTAAATGGATTTTTCGAAATTTGTACATATAAGGAGTGAGCGTGACAAAAAGGGATAAAAATGGTACCAACTAAAGTATTACAGCTAGAATCGTGTAATTTGGTATGTAAATTCTTCTGGCCAAGTAGAAGTGCAGTAAAATTGGATTTTTCGAAATTTGTACTTTTAGCGGGCGAGCTGGACAAAAAGGGATAAAAATGGTACCAACTAAAATATTATAGGTAGAATCGAGAAATTCGGCGTGTACAATCCTCCGACCACGTAGACGATAATTTAAATTGATTTTTCGAAATTTGTACTTTTAGCGAGCAAACTGGACATAAAGGGATAAAAATGGTACCAACTAAAGTATTGTAGCTAGAATCGTGAAATTCGGCGTGTACATTTCTCCGACCACGTAGACGACAACATAAATTGATTTTTCGAAATTTGTACTTTCAAGGGGCGAGCGGACAAAAAGGGATAAAAATGGTACCAACTAAAGAATTACAGCAAGAATCGTGTAATTTGGTATGTGAATTCTTTTGACCACGTAGAAGTGTAGTAAAATTGGATTTTTGTACTTTATGTACAAAAATGCCCTTTAATTGCGTAAACGCGGAACATAAATGAATATTTCAAAATTTGTACGTGTTACCGCAAATAAAGTACATTGTTTTAGGAGAGAAGCAAGAACACATGTTACCTATATAGTGATTTTTCAGAATGTGCACTTTTTTCGAAAGCTGTATCTTGGAACACGAGATCGAGGATATAAAAGCCTCTGTTCGGAACTGGGTTTCTGAAAACGAAAGGAGTTCAGCTATCTAATACGAGGTTTCCAAATTACTATTTTAGATTTAACTATATCCACCAAAAGAAAATTCAATAAATACTATCCAAAAACAGAGATGGATAAAACTGATAACAAATAACTGTTTTTTCCGCGTGTAAAGGAGGGGGCTCTGCTAGTCTCATATAAAAACAGAATTGATTTTGAAGCCAATAAAAATGTTTCGTTATTAAACTTAGTACTAGACTTTAGAAAACAATTGCTGAGAATTGAAAAAGTAATCTAGAAACCTACTTATCGTTTCCTGATCCACGAAGCGTGATGTCGCCGAAATTCTCTTTATACTGTTGTGTTCTACTTGACGCTCAGTTAAATCGGCGGTGTCTTTGTGAAACTCCGCTTCGCATGTAACTAGAGCTTGCATTTGTCCAATATCATTTACAAGACAATTACTTGGTAGACATGGTTTTAAAATTCCTTTTAATGCTATTGGAGCGGTATCACTCGAATTTCTAAATGATATGGGTTCAATTTTCTTTGGACTTGCTGGCATGCGATAATATTCAGATTCGAGTATTGTAGATTCATCAAATTCTTTCTGTGGATTTTCTTTAGATGAGGATGACGGCTGCATTTCGTAGGCATTTTCATGACATTCTTGATATGTTTGACTTTCAGATTTAATTGTCTCCACTTGAGGATTGTCTGCACTTGGATTTTTGTATAGATAATATTCTTGAGATATTGGGGCATCGGATTGTTGATGGAATACTTTTGGTGATTCCAGTGGATCAAGGTAATTTGACCAATTGTCATTTACTACTTTTCGTAAAGAAACTCCACTCTCGTGTAGCAATATTTCGTTAGTATTTTGTTCGGGGATTTGTTCACTAATAGTAGCCCTTATTTCCTCCTTTTTGACATTAGATATACTTGGGTCTCTGCTTGGAGTAGCCTCCGGCAATGCCTCTTGGTTTAAATATTGCGTCTCTGCTGTGTGTTTCTCTGTCATCGGGTAACTAGACTTATCTTCGCTAGTTTTCGTACACTTGCAGTGATTAATTTGCTTTAGTAATTCCTGCGCCAATTCCTTTAATTCTTCATCTTCCAAAGTGCTTGTTTGATAGGAGGCCAAAAAATCTCTAAGACCTCTTAGAGCATCCAACGTAGTAGTTGAAGACTTAGCCACTCCAAATTCCATTTTGGCATCATTGGATTTCGGCGTATATTTTCCTTGAAGAGCTGGACTACTCTTAACTGTTCTGGAATGTTTTTCAGCTTTAGGCCCATAGAAAGGAAAACTTTTCACTTCTGCTACTTCGTTGTTATGGTGGTAATCTGTAGTTTTTGAGGTTTTTCGGTCCGTTTGATATGCATGTTCCTCATCTAAGGCCAGTTGGATTTCTTCATAGGATTTTGAGTTTGTTATGCTTATGTTGTCCTCCTCTGGTTTCAACGGGGCATCACTTGGCATTGAATTCTTTAATTTACCAGAATTAGTGTTTGAGGATTTTTGGTCCGTTTGATATTCATGTTCCTCATCTAAGGCCAGCTGGAATCCTTCGTAGGATTTTGAGTTTCTTATGCTTATGTTGTCCTCCTCTAGTTTCATGGGGACATCACTTGATATTGAATTCTTTAATTTACCAGAATTAATGGGTGATTTATCTGATGTCTGATATTTATTAGGTTCCTCATGTTTCCTTTCATTATGAGAGTATTCATTATATTTCCTCTCATTATGAGAATATTGTTCTAGCTTAGGAGAAGATTTGCCGTATTCCATTTTGTGGCTTAAATTTGCATGTATTGCTTTCCGATCATTAGAATCTATTACATCAGATCTACACTTTTGAGTTGGATTTTTAACTCTGTCAGGTTTCTTGAGATATTTGTCTATTTCCCCATTTATCACCTTGTTGTCTTCATCATTCCTTGATTTTACAGAATTACAGTCCTGGTGTCCCTCCTCTGATCGTTTCAACAGAATTGCATTTTTCAATTTTAATTTATCTGATGTCTGATATTTAATAGGCTCCTGATATTTCCTTTCATTATGAGAATGTTGATCTTTTTGAGGAGAAAATCGTCCACATTCAGATTTATTACTTAAATGTTCATGCATTTGTATCCGATTATCAGAATCTATTTCATCGGGTCTACGCTTTTGAATCCGATCAATGATGGATATATCTGAAATCTGATATTTAATATGCTCCTCATATTTCCTTTCATTATGAGAATATTGCTCATGTTTGGGAGAAGTTTCTACACATTCGGATTTATTGCTTAAATTTGCATGCATTGCTTTCCGATCATCAGAATCAATTTCATCAGATCTACACTTTTCAGTTGGATTTTTAACTCTATCAGGTTTCTTAAAGTATTTGTCTATCTCTCCATTTATCACCTTGTTGTCGAGCTTTGATTTTACAAAATTACAATCCTGGTGTCCCTCCTCCGATCGTTGCAACAGAATTGAATTCTTTAATTTACCAGAATCAATGGGTGATTTAATAGGTTCCTCGTATTTCCTTTCATTACGAGAATGCTGTTCTTTTTTAGCATTTTCGGATTTATAGCTCCGATTAACTGAATCTATTTCATCAGCTCTACGCTTTTGAATCTGATTAATGAAGGATTTTTCTGATGTCTCATGATATTTAATAGGCTCCTCATATTTCCTTTCATTATGAGAATATTGCTCATGTTTGGGAGAAGTTTCTGTACATTCGGATTTATTATTTAAATTTGCATGCATTGGTATTCGATTAACAGAATCTATTTCATCAGGTCTACGCTTTTGAATCTGATCAATGAAGGATTTATCTGATGTCTGATATTTCCTTTCATTATGAGAATATTGCTCATGTTTGGCAGAAGATCCTGTGCATTCGGATTTATTGCTTAAATTCTCATGTATTGCTTTCCAATTATCAGAATCTATTTCATCAGGTCTACACTTTTGAGTTGGATTTTTCACTCTGTCTTGTTTCCTGAAATTTGTGTCACTCTCTCCGATTTTCATCTTGTTGTAATATCGATTATTTTCTAATTTTCCAGAAAGGACACCATCCTCTGATCTTACTTCGGGTCTCTGTGCATACAGAGTGAACATGGGTGAACTTTTTGCTTCATTATATTGGTATTTTGCCACATCATTGTTAATTTCCTGTTCACGTGACTGGGCTTCGACATTATTCTTATTAAAATCAACTAGTTCTTCATCATTTCTAGATTGTCTGCCCCTTTCAATCTTTTTATTCCTTGTTCCTGTGTATTCATTATTTGAAATTTGCTTGTTATCACTTTCGTTTTTATAATGTTCCACTGTCCTCCATGCGTCCCCTTGTCTATGGTGATCTAAAAAATCTGCCTGAGTTCTGTATTTATTTTCCAGCATCTCCTTTCTGCTGCCTACTGGCTTGTGCGAGTATGTTCTGTAATGTTTTGTTCGATTCTCTTGGGAAGTCTCTTCTTCGGCATCATAATTACTTCTTAGGCCTTCATTTCTTTTATAAATCTTTTGGAATTTCCTTGACCTATAATCAGGAGCTGCATCATAGGCATACCTCTGTTCTTCATATGATCGATTGATATCTTGGGGTATTGTCTGTATCCATTCATTGTTTTGGTTTTGATATTTTTTAATATATTCATTGTACTTTTGTATTTTTTCTTGTGTTTCAGACTTTTTCATGTCCTCCTTGGTCTTGTGCTCTTGAAGCTTATCTCTATCAGCGTTCTTTGCTTTGGGTTTTATTGGTTTATATTCGGTTATTTTCATCTTCTTCAGCATATGCAACGTTTCCAGGGTATATTGAGATTCGTGGCTAGGTTTTGCATCATAGTGACGAGAGCAACTGTCATGGGCATTGGAATTGTGCCCTTGTTTTTCCAACGTGATTTCGTATACTTCTTCGCTACTTTGCACTTTGTAAGTTCCGCTGGGAGAAGGTTGATCCCTGCTGTTGCTGGCAGATTCCCCAAAATCCCTTTTCTTTAGATCTTTATTCCTTTCATCGGTATAGCGGTCCAGCAGTTGCACAATTTTAGTAACATCCTTACTTGTTAGACGATCCTTTGACTTTTTTTGTCTTCTAGTTTTTTCTTTGTCTCTCTTTTTAGAGTTATCCCCTGTCTGTGTTGTCGCAACATTCCGTTCCTTGGCTCTTTCAAGATGGTTGTGTTTCTTCTCTTCACTTTGTAATCTATGTTTGTAAAATTTGGTTTCCCTGGTAAGAGAATGAGGTCTAGGCGAAGTTTTATCAGATTTACGGCAGTAGAAATGTTCCGTATTTAAATCCGTGCCATGGCGGGCATAGGTTTCATTATTCCTTGAGTTAAAATATAGTTGAGGACAATTAGCACACAGCTTCTGGTGGTTTCCGCAACCATCATGGTAATTGTTATAACAACATTCTTTGCGACAGCAATTACAATCGGGACGAGGTGTTGGCCCCAACTCTTGACAACAATGACGACAAGTCTCCTGGCATTTACCCCCTCCATAGTAGTAGCAACAATTTACAATTGGTTCTTTGTCCTTGGTTAGCAAATGTGCTGCTTTCAAACTCTCACAATATTTTGAAGCTTCTTCTTTCCCTTTAACTATCCTATTTTCTGAGTTATGATCACCCAATGCGCCACGATCTTCTGTGCTAACTATTTGTGGTGCTATTGTGCGAGTTCTTGGTCCCAAAGCAAAATCTGCAGTGATTCCATTTTTGTGTTCCGGGGAATAATGTTTCACCCTAACTTCTTTGTTGTTTCGGCGAATGGTTGGGGTTGTTGCTAATTTTTCTGCCCAGGTTGTAGATGAGTTTTGTGTGGCAATTTCTTTCTGTTGATTTTTCGTTTGAAGATTCATCTTCAAAATACTCTGTTGTTGTTTTAATTTTGCAATCTCATCGTTAAAGGCCTGCTCCAGATTGAGTAAATGACGTGAATTGCCAGCGATTTTCCTTTGGAAACGTTTGGTTTCTTTATTTTCCAAAATCAAAGAGTTCGCTCTGGACTTTGGCAATACCTTTGAACGTGCTGCTTCCCCTATATTTTCATATTTGCTGGGACAGCTGCTCTTTCTGGATTCTCTCGGTGACACTCTATCCGAATAATCGTTTGCATTCGTAGTTCCCTTTCTCCTGCCGCACTTATTTGCTCTCCTCTGCTGAGTGTTATTATCCAACTCACTTTTACTGATGTAGCTTTCAATTCCGCGGTATTTTTCTCTTGCAAACCTCTGTCTCCTTTTTATAAAATTATCGGCATTTTGTTCGATCACTATACTCTCCAGTTTTTCCAAAACAATTCTGTTCCCTGCAAAACAGATATACAATTATATGAGATGATATTTTTGCCTCCCTTTCATAGCTCACCCGTAGATCTCAAGTCTTCATAAGAGATGCCCATGCGAATTGGTTTTTTGTAATCGTAATACCTTTTCGAAATCCTTAAATATTTCTTCAATACCGTAAATTTCGAGGAAAATTTCAAATATTGAACATTTATGAATTTCTTGATTATTAATTGACAACAGTGAGGTTTCATTGTTTGATATGGAAAGACACAAGAAAAGGCACCTGCTTAATATTAAGAATCACCATTTCAATGGAAGATGTATAATATCCGTACATTTTTGCGGTCAATGATTGCTGTACCCAATTCCTTTTTACAATTATAGGTCTGTTCGATGAAGGTGGCACCATTGCAACATGCAAGACAGCATCAGCAACACTAAGAGAGTCCTAAGCTGCTTGCTGGTTAAGCGAGTAGATTCCGTACAAATGTTAAGCTAATAAGCCGAATCGAACATGCCTTATGCATCACGATTGTGTAATTAGGACCTCGTGACGTATAATGAATATTATAGATAATATCAACAATACGCCTATGTGACCCATAGGATGTCAGAACAGGGCAGTTTTGAAGCATTACTTTTTCGTCGATTCATGTTTTTATACCCTCCCTCTAAGGATGAGATTTACTTTGTCTTTCCGTTTGTAACACCTTAAAATATTCATATATTCTGGGTCGTGGTAAAATTCTAAGACAATCTAGCCATGTCCGTCCGTCGTCTGTCTGTTGAAAGCACGATAGCTGCCGAACGAAATTTTCCCTAAATGTATCTTATAGTTGCAGATCGGTTGGGATTGAATGTGGGCGAATTCGGCCCAGAGGGAAAAAATGTTCCCTAACAAGGATTGAAAGTATTCCCTAATATTTAGAATATTTAAGCAATTTTTTTAAATGTCTGTTTTATAACAAGGAAATTTGGAATGTACTGATTGCGTAGATAAGTAAAATAGAGGGATTTTTCAAAATTCGTACTTTTAAGGGATATAATTTGAAAAGAGGGATAAAAATGGTACCTACCAAACCGCTGAAGTTGAAATTTTGAAATTCGGGGTGTACTTTCATCTGAATGTTAAGATGCGAAATAAAAAGTATTTTTTCGAAATTTATACTTTTAGCCGGAAAATGGAACGAATGGGGATAAAAATAGTATCAATCAAACGGCCGCAGCTATAATAATGAACTTCGGTGTGTACATTCATCTTACTGTGAAGATGCGAATAAAAATGACTTTGTCAAAATTTGTACTCTTAGGCGGAAAATGGGGATAACAATGGTACCAACCAAACGGCAGCAGCTACAATAATGAAATTCGGTGTGTGCACTTCTCTGACTGTTGTGACGCGAATAATAAAGAGATCTACCGATATTTGTAGCATCAGGATCTAAATGGAATAAAAAATAGAATCATGATATTCAGTATTTGCATTCGTCTGTCTACGTAGACGCGGAAAATAAGAGGTAAGATCTGTTCTAAATTCGAAACTGGTACCAATAAAATGGCTGTAGCTAAAATCATGAAATCTTCAATATTTTAAATTATCCTATCAAAATGGTACAGACATTTAGACTATTGATGGAATCAAGAAATTGCAAATGGGAAATATTGGGCTTGAGGGAAATTGAATGGCGAGGTCAAAAACCGTACCACTTGACATGGAAAGGACTCAGGTCAAATAACTCCGATTTATATTTTTTTTTAAATAAAATACACACATCACAAAATCGGATAGTAGTTGAAATGATAATATTGTTCACTTTTTTAATTTTCGATTTTTTGTGTTCTCTAAAAGTCCTATATACTTATACTATATAAAGTATAAGTCCTATTTCACTTGAATATTTTAAGCGTCTCCGCATAACGAATTCCAACTTATTTAGAAATTGGCGCGGCAGAGTCGGTACAAACCAGTATATTTTCTCGAAACTACTTTGTTCAAACTGAGCCGAATCTACTGAAGCGATTTGGCTCAATTTTGTTATTTATTTATTACAGTATTGTCTATCGCCCATCGCAGGCCTTTTTATTTAAGCTCCTCTTCAAAAGTTATGCAGTTTTTCTGACCAAAATTTTAATGAAAATTCGTGTTTTTTTTTAAACAGCTGTCATTTTGGACAAAAGGTTTTCAAAACTATTTAACTTGGTCTATAGATATAGTTTTTTGGCAAATGATAGATGAAGGTTAAAATTTGTTTTGTTTTTTAAATAGCTGCCGTTATCCAAAATAAATTAGTTTTCTGTGCAAGATATTTTTTCTGGCTGGGTAGTTTTATTTATAAAGACATCTAAAAATGAACATGGAATGTTTGTAAGAAGTAAATGAATACTGAAACACTGGGTGTCTTGGGTGTCAGTTTCAATTCACGATAAATACGGAACTTTTTATTTCTAAAAAATAAAATAAAAACTACATTATGGTGATTTCTCTGTTATACGCTTTTATTTAGTTATATTTTCGTACTGCAATATTTATCAATTTGAATGTTTTTTTTTTCGTTTAATTAATGCTTACATTTTTGTGTTGCTTCTTTTTCTATGTTTTTTTTAAATACATTCATCAAACACTGATTTTATATTAACGTTAATTGCAATCGTTTTGTTGTTGTTGTTACTATTCTTGTTGTTGTTGTAATGCAGTCAATCAAGAGATTCTACAAAGAAATACATTATATTGTATTACATATACAAAATATTTGATATAAATCTGTTGTATATATATGTATGTATGTTGTATGTACCTACGTATGTATATACTATGTAATATAATAGGTAGTTATTTAGTACATATCTATGTATGTGTGTAGGGTATGTGGGATGAGTGAATTTATTCAGTTTACAAACAAAACTGAACATAACAAACAAAGTAAGGTGGTGGGATGGGGGTGGGGTGGAGTTATAGTTCTAGGTAGTGTTGGTGGTGGGGTTGGTAACCGAGGGACATGGGAGATGTAAATGAAAACAAAACATAATTGAATTATTTTAAATTAGAATTAAAAAACAAGAAATATATGTATACATATATATTTAATAATAATAAAGATAAACATAAAATATAACAATTACTACAGAGAGTAGATTACAAGTAATCATCATCATCATCCAAAAATAACACACAAGTAAATCCATCAAGAGGATCCAGATCAGGTGAATAAGCAGAAGAATAGTTTTAGTAAAGTATGTAAGAATGTAAAATTCTTTATTTACTACATTGATATTGGAAAGGATCTGGATTTGTACGTCTGCGCGTCTTTTTGCTCTGCACATACAGTCAGATTTGTAGCGAAAAGAAAGAAGGCCATTGACTGATTGGTTATGCAGCTATTTTCCAATAACGATTGTGTCCTGCGATATGCGCTAAAGAATACTTTAAACATGAGTGCAACATTTTAGAATGTTTGCTTTTTGTTTAGTTTTTTTGTAATGTTTACAATTATTCATAAAGAACATTTTAATGTTGGCAAAATAAAATAATAAGTTTTAACAAAATGTAAAAAAGATAAAGAAAACAATAAAATAAAATGGAATTATGTATTGGATTTACTTCATCATCATGAGAAATGTGTATATAACATCTACTTGTTTGTTTGTATATTACAATATTATTTTAAGACTAATCGTTGATTTTATTTAGGATTTTTATACGTATGATTAATTTGTAAATTAATGGTGTTTAATCTTTTTTTGCAAAACACTAGACTCTCTATCCAGGCTATCGACTTCTATGTTCATGGAAATAGTATTGTTGTAGAACTACTGTACAAATTCGACAACACATTCGTGAGGACCTCGAATAATCCAATCTCACTGAAATGTATATTTTTGCATGTGGTAGAGGAGTACGCTCCCATCTGGATTTTGTTACACCTCATCATAATTTCTTTTATAGCTTCAAGTTATTTCCTTTAATTTCTTTCTGACTTTACTAAACAGTGTAATTTGGATTTCTTGGCCCAAACTATATCTCCAATTAATATATAATAATTATATAAAATGTTTTGCTCAAATTGAAAACTATGTGCAAACTTTAGTAGCTGCTAATCATAATATGGATAATCGATAGGAATGGGATTTCATACAACGATACACGTTTTCATATTTAGATGTTGGCTTGTTGAACTTTGGCTTGTTCACGGATCGAGACAAAAATAGTTCTGATAACAAGAATCTGAAAGCAGAGCAGAACATGTTCTAATATCGCTAATGAAACCCATTTTATATTTAGAATACGTTTTGTTTTCAAACCCAAAGTGTTGGTATGCGAAAATATACATTTTTCCACATCTACACATAAAATGGTAATAATGAAAAAATAGTGTACATAACCTTAGAGTCCAGTGTTTTTTGTGTGTTTGTATGTATGATGTATGTAGCATGTATAAGTATTTTTTATATTCAATTTCAATTAAAATTCTCTTAAGCGCATTTATTTGTATAATTCTTTTAATTAAGAGCGTATTTTTCACTCTTCAACGAAGCATGTAATCTTTTTTCTATATTTTGCAGTAGTTTTCACGCTAAACATAGTTTTTCAAATAGATTTTGTTTAATTTTTAGTTTTAATTAAATATATTGCACAAATGCACAACTCCATAGATTAATTGAATACAATTAAAACGGAAAGAAAAAGGTAAAGAAAAAATGGAAAATTGGAAAAATGTTCACTGTTCTTCTGTTTGCTTGTTTTTTGCCTTGCTTAATTTTCTTACAAATTTCTTATCATACGAGTAGTTTTAAATCTGCATAATAGTTTACTACATTCTGCTGCTGCTACTGTTGTTGCTATTATTATTAATATTAAAAGACTTCCAAAGTATAATTCTTCTTTTTCGTTTCGTTACGGTACTTGGTAATTTTAAAGCGAATTGAATTTTTTATAAGTATTTTTAAATTTCTAGATTATGTATACATAAAGAAATCTATTGTGTAGTTGTTGTTGTTTATGAATATGGCAATCAAAATATGTAATTATATTTATTTTAACTGTAGAGTATAGTATAGTATTTGTTTGTTTGTTTGTTTTGCTTTGCTTTGTTTTAAAAAGTTAATTTCTAGATTTCCTAATGAGAAAGATAAACACACTTATTATCAGCAAACCCTTATTTAAATTATTAAATTTCTCTTAATGAAAATTCCCCTTAATTTTCTAAAAATTGAATTTAGTTGTTGCGAAAACACGCTTCCCCTCAATTCATCATCACTCACCAGAGTATTATTCTCTTCACTAAACCTCCTTCCTTTCTATTTTTCTGCCTTACGTTTTATAATAATCTAAAAACACAAATATATGTATTTTTCATCAACCCTCTCACTTCTTCTGTTTGGTAGCAGCAGCTGTGCTAGCTGTTGTTTTATTAGCAGCACCATTGCCACTGCCACTTCCGTTTCCGCTAAAACCACCACTACTCCCACCACTTGTTGAACTTCCTGCAAACTGTTCACGCCTTGAACTTGTCGTCGAAGTCGATTTCGATAATTTCCCTGGAGTCGAAACTGTGGTGTTGGCGGTAGTAGCAGCAGTTGGCGTGCTGGCGGCGGTAATCACTTTACTAGTTTGCTGAGTTGTAGCAGTTGTTTTATTGCCACCAGTTGTAGTAGTATTAGTTGCTGTTGTTATAGGAGTAGTTGTAATAGTATTAGTTTGTTGCGTAGTTGTTTTTGTAGTTTTTAAAGCAGTATCTAGTGTTGCTAAAGGAAAGAAACGCAGGGAAAAGAAAATACAAATCATTTCTTGAAACAAATGTATGAAAGAAACAAACAACACTCATAACAAGAACACAATTCGGCTGGTCCGAATCTTATACACCCTCCTCCCCGCCTGGGTGACGTCTACTCCTTGACCCCTCCCCATTGCATATTATATTTTAAATGACAGCAGAGTTGAGTTCAAAGCTAAGACTCTTTGCTGAAATACCTTAATTTATTTCATGACCGTTTTTAAGGCAGTTTAACGGAAATATTCTTAAAAAGTTGTGGAAAAAGCTGAGATTATTATTAATTATTATTACTATTTTTTTTTTTCGATTCTATAAACATATCAACGAACGGTTTATTGTAAATAAATAGCACCTGTGAATATTTTACACCAGTATACATTCCAACAATCGAGACCTTTTTGTTGTAGTTTATTTATCAGTTTTTATTTTATTTTAGAACTTTCGGAGTGTTGTTTAATTTCTAAAGATGTCCGGAAGTTAAAGCACTTCGTGAGTCTCACAGGTTGTTGCGAAAGCCCTTTTCTGTCTATATGTATCAAATGTTTACTTTCTATTTGTCATCACAATCTAACCTATTAATAAAGCAAAGATTAAACAATGTTCGTCGCAATCGGCAGGTAAATAAATTTAAGTTTTTTCCGAAATAACTGACGCATATTAAGCTGTCGAAGCAGGGACTCGTCTGTAATTTTTTCTCTCGAAATCTTAGTTTCCCTAAAGAAAGAAAATGTTATCTAAGCTAAATACCTAATACTGAACATACGAATATCACCCCTGAAGATTTATTAGATAACTTTTAAAATCCTTAAACCCTTAATTTTGCTGCATCCTTCCAATTAATTGTTAAAATATTTAATTGACTACTAATCTACAACACACACACAAGAGTTGTGCTACTTACTGCTTTCGTTGCCTTTCATTTTATTCCCCCCGTTGACTCCTCCTTTTAATTCATGGCCACCATTATCACCACCAGCACCTTTAGACGATGTCCTCCACGACGACTCTAAGCCGACGACTTTACTTTCACGCAATTTGTCTTTATCCTCGTTTAGTTTGTCGTTGAAGTACATCGCTTCGCCTTCGTGTTCATCGATGGTCTGCATAAAACCAGGAGTTGTCGACTCTGACGTACTTGTGGGTGAATCTTTCTCTTCAGCGATGCGAGGTAACATTTCACCCGGTGCAGGCAAAGCAATACCGGACGGAGTGCTTACTAGAGCAGAATTAGAAGTAGCAGTTTGTGAAGCATCACACATAATAGTATCTTCAATAATATTGGATGATGATAAATGCTGTTCGCATTGTTCAATTAAACGACTACAAGCTGATGTAGACGATGAGGTGGTGGACGATTGCTGCGAGTGATGTGCGGTTATAGGTGGTAGAGTGGAACTATTAACTGATGCGGTCGCCTGCGGACCCGAAGTGGCCGTTGTGGTTGTGGTGGTACTGTTGGGACGCCATACACCGCCGATAACCCTTTGGGGTTGTTTAATTGGTGGCGAACAACACAACGGCGAAATGAGGGTACATTTCGTCTCAGCACTTCGAGGATGTAAGCGATCGGGCGATAAAGCTCGCCTCAGCAGTGGTGAACTGGGCTCCGAGGACTTTGTGCGTACAAAACCTGTTTTCTTTGAGCCTGCAGTAACAGTTTGTACAACGGGCAATGTTCCACCTGGACTGTATGATTGTGTGGTATTCGATGAACCGGGCTGATGGCCAATCAGAGGGAAGGCCAGCGGCGAGGGGGAACGTGTGGGTGAAGAAGGAAGTGGGGAAGGCGATGGTGTCCTAGCCAACGGTGATAATGGAATATGACCTACAGATTTACGTCTATTGGGCATCGAAGCCGTTGAGTTCGAGTGTAGAGATTTAACTCCAGAACCGGATGGGCACACGGTTGTGTTACCAGCACAACCTGTATGCAATTTGTGTTTCAAGCCATGTAGCGTAGAAGGGCGTTGATACAACTGCGGCACCGAAGTGGGTGAAACTAATGGAAGTGTAATAAAGGAAAGAATATCATTAGAAGAGTTATGATGTGAAATACTTTCACACTAACCTGGTATACTTCCCATTACCCCCACTGGAGCCCCTGCAGTGGCTGCTCCTGACACCGACCCGGCTATCGGCATTAGCACCGCGTTCGAAGTGCTAACAAATCCAATGCCAGTATTATTACCAGCCGATGAAACACCACCACTACCATTATTACCGGCACCACCACCCGTTGGTGTATTGGGAGAGGAAGATGAAGGTGATGTTGATTGTGAAGATGTGGCCGCAGATTGGCAACAACTACTACTATGATATGACGAATCCAATGGTGACAAATTCCTACCAATCGTTGCGCCCACAGCAGAAGGCGTCGTAGGAGAATTTATACCGGCTGCCATCTAGTCAAACGAACAAACAAACAGCGTTCATTATATAATTGCTTGCTTGCGCACATTCTATTTAAAACGACGTACCTGTTGAATTTCTGCAGAAGCCCTTTTGTTACTGATGCGCCTAAATAGCGATGTCTTCCTCTTCTTGTCGTGCTCTTTTTTGGTTTGTTTCTTTTGGCGATTCACTCCTTTTTTGGCCAATTTACTTTGCATTAGATCACGCTTTCTGCCGCCGCTTTGTATGCTAGTGTGCTCCAAAGGTGTGGCTCTTAGTGTAACGTGTTCACCGCCGCTAAGCAATAGTTGTAAAACTTGCGTATGGAATAAACCCTGAACTGTTTCGCCGTTAACATGAGTGATGAGATCTGCCGGTCTCAGACCAGCCTCAAATGCGGGACTGCCTTCGTCCACAGCCATTACCAAATGGTGCATGGTATAGAAATCAGTATCGCCATAATAGACACGTATTGTGTGGACTGTGAAGCCAAAACCACGAGGACCGCGCCTTATGATAATTGGCGGTTTCAAATTGGTAACCAATGGGGAAAGCTCGCGGCACGGCGATGTATCACGCGAAGAGGCTGTACTCGAGCCTCCGCCGCCGCCTCCAGCAACGCCACTAGGAGATTGTATGCCCGCCGTTATGTTGCATAATTGCTGGGCCAATTGGGCATTGTCGACTTGAAATGAAACTCATTAGGCATACATGCATATTGCTTGTGGAAAGTGGAATGTGGACAAACCAGAATACTTACTTGCTGATGACATTAGAGACAATCCCAGGGCGGATGCCGACTTCACTATGGACGAACGGGATCGATGGTTCTTAGCACCTATGTGACTATCTATGGACTTTTGGTGTTGCAAGGCCAATGGTGATTGCTCTCGTGTATTTTCAGCCGAAGATGACCCGCCACTGATGGTTTCGTCCTCAATGGATATCGAGAATCTTGGCAGAATGTCACGAGCACAAACACCTTTGCGTTTGCGCGCTATTTGTGGTGAGAAATCATCACTGTCCGTCTGCGATGATTCGGGTGTACTGCGAGCTAATTTGTGAGTATCGGCAAGTTTACGATCGGTGGTTATAGTTGAAATTAGAGAAGTTGCAGTTTTTATTGCTATTGTACTTGAGGTGGACGAAGTTGTGGTGGTTGTGTTTGTAGCAGAACTAGCAGCTGAGTTTGATTGTGATTTTGAGGTGGTGGTTGTCGTCGTTTGTTGTCCCACTTCCACGGGAGCATTGACCATTGCCGCAGGTGGCGTAGCCGGTGTTGTTATAATTGTAGTTGTATTCGGCGGCATGCTGTGTCTGTGGTGCCGCTCTGGCTTAATGGGATGCAATGCCATGCTGTTGTGTTGGCTGCTGCTGCTGGTGGTGGAGCCTGCAGCAGCAGCGGGTTGTCTTAAGAACTGATTTAACATACGCAGTTCGTTGTCGTTGCCTATGGTAACGTTATGTAATAATTCGGGCAAATAGTCGGCATCGGGCGTAGAAGGAACTTTCACGCAACTTGTGGACAGCTGCAATAAGAGTGGATAGTCATTTGTTTTGTTTAAGTTTATTTTGTTTTCAGGTATGAAAAGACCCACACCCACCTCTATTTTTCTCAATTGTGGCGTTGTCAACACTTTATTCGCCATTTGTTGATTTATTGCACTATGGACAGTGGCCGCTGCCAAAGGAGCAGATATTTTGCGACATTTGGCCACAGAGTCAACTGTGTTTGTAGGCGATGATGAGCTCTCAGTGGCCTGTAATTTAGTTTCTGTTGTCGAAGTGGCAACCGGCACCGTTACAGCGGTATAATGCGAAGTGACCGATGTCGCCGATGTAGTTGACGATACTGAGGTAGTTCGGGACCACGAATAATGCTGTTTGCGATATTGTGGTGTATATGAAGAGAATGAACCAAATACGGGCGTATCGTCAGTATCATCCGTATCTTCACCACCCAAATCATGATTATAACGATCCATACGTGCTATACAAACAAGAGGTCAAATTAAAAATTACATTCATTTATGTTATGTTCACATTTTCACTCACTATCAAAGTAACTGGTATCATCGTCATTGGACAGCTGCGGTACAAATTCTGCCTTTTGTCTCAGCAGCGAATTCCAATCCAAACCATCAAAGTAAAAATGCTCTTTGACTTCCAGTGCCCCGGCCTGGGTACCCAAACGATCGCGGGGATTTTGTTGCAACAACTGTGTTATGATATCTTTGGCCTCCGGCTGTACGGGCCAGTCGTCATTGTCGGGCCATTCAATATCATCGTTGACTGTATGAGCAAACAACTCTTCAGCAGTCTCACCAAAAAATGGTACACAACCAATGAGGAATTCATATAAAATTATACCCATGGACCACCAATCGACAGGTTTGCCATAACCTTGTCGTAATATCACTTCAGGCGCTATGTACTCCGGGGTTCCATAGACCTAAGAAATACAAAATTAGAATTTTACAATTTTCGTGCATTCAGCAGCAACACTTACCTGTTTATCCGAGAATTGTCTAGTCTCCGAATCGATATAACCTTCATACAGATTCGTAGCCAATGACATAAGACCCATTTTCGACAAACCAAAGTCGGTCAATTTGATATGACCCAATGCGGTAATCAGTAAATTATCCGGTTTCAAATCCCTATGAACTATGCCATAACTATGCAAGTACTCAACAGCCAAAACGGTTTCGGCAAAGTAGAAGCGAGCCATATCGGCCGGCAAAGGACCAATGTTCTTCAAGAGTGTGGCACAGTCACCGCCCTCAACGTATTCCATTACCAGACATAAATGCTTTTTGGTTTCAAAGGAGCAATACATGCTCACAACAAAAGGATTGTCGGCGAACGACAAAATGTCGCGCTCAGCGAACACCTGTTCGACCTGATTGCGTAAAATGAGATTATTCTTATTAATTTTTTTCATGGCGAAACGTTGACGGGTCGTTTTGTGCTTGACCAAATAGACAGCACCATAAGCACCATTTGAGATCAGCTTAACTATATCGAAATCATGTTCACTCGGTATAGGTTGTGGCGGTGGTTGGGGCGGCAGCTGTTGTTGGGGCTGCGGCGGCAATTGTTGCTGCTGCTGCTGAGCCGCAAAAGGTGTTTTGAACGCAGCTTTATCTTGAGCCGTTATATTCAAATTGGTTTGTTTATTTAAGGCTGCAGCAAAAGATGGCATTTCCGCGGTAGCAACTGGGGTCTGAGGAGGTTGTAGTGGCATGGACGGGTGTGGGGTATTTGAACCGCTGTTGGCCAATAAATTAAGTTCGGCATTCGGATTTAGTGTCGCCGAAACACATGTAAGTGGTGAACTCAATAGCAAAGAACAGGGTGTGCCAGAGTCATTTAACATACTGGAGTTTGTGGAGCCTTTGTTGTCACATGCTTCCCTCGTCTCTTTAGCCTCTTGTTGCATTTCCGCTATAGGGTCCCGATTCAGACCCAATTTGTGTATAATGTATTGGGGTATATCGGCTTTAATGCCTTGTATAGCTTTGGCCTGGCCTTCCGCGGCTTCCAAAAGATGATAGAACTCTTCTGGATCAAATTCCAAACACTCTAGCAAACGTGCGGGCCTAGATATAATTAAAAGTAACTTCTTTATAACTCCGGCCAATTCCACGGCAGCTTCCGGACTTTTCTCCCTGGTCTCCATTAGCAGTCGTTCCAGATTTTCACTCATTTCGTAAAAGTACCGCGATGTGATTAGTTTTGCTTCCGATTTATTGAGACAATCACGAGCCATTTCTAAAACCTGATGATGAACGAACCTTACTATCGGCTGCGAATCCCGGAAACTATTACAAACAGCCGACTTATTTTCGTTTATGAAATGTTTCAGTCTCTCCTCCATTTGTTGTGTGGCCTTGGGAAAACGCTCCTTGTACATAGTGTTCATCAGGGCAATTTCATTATCAATTGCCGGAGAACGCGAAGGACTCGACAATGATCTAGAGCGTGGTCTATGAAAGGGAGATATTCTACCTCCACCATTACCATTACCACTTTGGTTGTTATTATTGGAACTTGCGGGTGTTCCATTGCCATTATTCGCTTGATTATTTACCCCATTACCACTACAAACCATACTGACATCGGCACAACAATTTGGGCATTGTTTATGAGAGGAGGGCCCTGTATGCAATGGATGTGTTGTAGAGGCTGGAGTTGGCACATGTTTAAATTGCTTAGGACTAGCTTGTCCCGGGACGGTAGTTTTATTCGTTGTTGCGTTGTTATTGATTAAAGCACAATGTTTCAAACAATGGGGACGACTCGATGCAGCTGCCATGGCCTGTTGGTGCTGGTGTATGTGTTCAGGGCAACAATTGACTATGGCATTGTTGTTGCCCGCTTCTCCGGTCAACAAGTGTAGCTCTTCGTGGCCTGAGGTATTGGGCAGTTGGTGCAAAGCCTCCTGACTGGAACACTGGCTCTGCAGGGTAGATAACAAAATATTTTTTTAAATATGCATATTCATTCATAAAGGTAATGTATGATCTATCTTACCGATAAATTAGAGCTTCCTGGTGTGGTGCCATAGCCTGACGAAGGCAATGAAGCCACAGACCATCTTCTGCCATCGCCACGACAAGTTGCTATGCGTTTAATAGGCGCAAAAGCAAATTGCATTGGCGAATTGATGCGTGGACTGTCCACTGGACTTGCCGAATATGGCGAATGAGATCGTGAGTTTGCGGCTGCAGCCGCAGCTGCTGCACCTATGCCACCGGTAACTAAACTTAAACGATGATGTGCCACACCACTTGAACTTGAACCGCTGCCACGCATTACCACTCCGTGCAGATGGTGTTTTCCAATACCCAGACCAGCACAACTGCCCGATCGTGAAATATTAAGCGAACTGGATGTGGGCGCCATGTTTGTCGCCGATGTGTTGGATGATGAGGGATGAGCATTATTACATGACGTCGAGGAGGGTGATTGGGTGAGGCCATGCATGCTTGTCTGAGCCATACAGATGCTGTTGTCGCGTTCGCGAAATGAACTACCAGTGAGGCAGGGAGCTGATTTACCCAGCGACGTGTTACGCATGCGTACTAAGTTTGACGAATCTGCAATAAGGCATAGAAGGATTGTTATTTTATGTAGATATAATCTCGAGGGTTTGTTTACTCACCATTACTTGCTGACCTCAATGAATACGTGTGCTGTTGATAGGATATCTTGCGCAACAAAGCACCATAACCTCTGGCCGGCAGGGAAATAGAACTGCCCGATAAACCACCCGAAGAGGATTTTGTCAAATTCAAATTGCGCAACAGAGATTGTGAGGATGATATTGATGAATCGTTTTTGGGCGATGAACCAAACATTTCCAAGCCCGTGGATGATTTGGTAGTGCCATCATGAGTATTATTGCCAATGCTGTTACCACTGTGTCCGCTATTATTACTGCCGCCTCCCAATTCTTGATCAGAGTCTTCGAATATTAGAACTCTGGCCGAGTAACTGGATTGTGGGCGTATACGTGTGATAGAACCAGAATTAATATGACGTTTCGCCACCGGACTATTCGAAGTCGAATTTGATTTGTTAAAACCTCCACTGCCGCCACTGCCACCACTCCCATGCAATTTGCCACTCTGATTAGGACTTATGGAGGTCGTATCATCGTTGAAGACATTTGATGTCTCCGTGTCAGCGAGACCACTCAAATCGGCTAGAACAGAGGCATCCGGATATTGTTTCTGCGGTGTGGATGTGGACATTTTACTCATGGCTAAGTGTGTGGACGACGACGACGTGGTCGTCGTAGAGGTGGTATTGGTTGATGTAGCTGTTGACATTTTGTATTGCGTATGTATGAGATGGTATAGCTATTTTAGCAAAAAGTGTGATTGTGAGTTCTCTTCAATTCTTCAGCATTTTCATTTTTATAGATTTTCTATCCGCTGATCCGACGCTGATGACGATTAGTTTTACTGTTATCTCAATTCCTTATATCCGCCAATTGCAGATGTAGATAGAGTATCAATATTGGTGTTGTTTTGTTAAAGTGCCAAACAATATATGTTGTTAAATTTAACTCCTCTATAATTTGTTGCTGGAACTCTCTCGTTGCGTTGTGTTAAATTTTAACAAAAGCTCATTATGTTGGTTTGTAAGTCGCACTTAGGCAGACGACGCACGCACACACACACGATGATGATGATGACGACAACGACAAGAACGCACCACACTAAATTGGCTAAACTAAGTTTTCTAAGATTTCCTTGTTTGCTACTGGAAGTTTTCTGTCGAGTATATTGAATATATCCAAGAAATATACATTGAACCTGTGAATGAATATGAGCAAATTTAAATAGAAATATTATTAAAGTATATGTAGCTGTTTATATGCATGTGCCTGTGTATGTGTGTGAATATATTAAGCCCTAAATTAATAGACATACCACCGAGTATCGAGTAGTACCCTATAACACATCGAGTGATTATTTATTTAATACAACTTCTTAAATGATTTTTATAGCACATATTCTAAAATTTATTATAATGTGTTCGCACACGATGTGATAACTAACAGCTGCCAGCCCATGCTGTCAGCAGTACGACTACTACTTGTGCACGGTGCAAAGCAGCAGCATCCCATCCATCCCTTTTTATTAGGTTGTGGCGTTCAAGGGATTTTTGACAGCAAGAACAACTAAGAGTTGACAGTAGAAACAGCTGTTATCTTATTTTGTAGAATATCTTCATTTATTTCAATAATACAACGGCTTTTTATTTACATTTAAAATGGCATTTAACGATCATTAGATGATGGGTAGGAATCAGTGTTATTTCTTCTGAAAAAAATATCCAAACCAATGAATGGTAAAAAATAGCCAATTTCCCGTACTCTTTTACAAAAATACACTAGCTTTGCTAGTGGTTTTTTAAAGAACCCAAAACCCATTTTATGTGCTTACGCATTATGCGAAATTTAGTTTTTCTGATTTTTTGCCGGCTGCTCCTAAACCAATGCTTCTACCGTGGGAGTGAAATTCGCAACTTATACTTTACACTACAAATATTAGATAAATGACATTTTAAAATACAATATTTTAATTTATCCAAAAACAATTTTTTGGTTTTGATTTAATGGAACTGTAGAGTATTCAATATATTCGCTAAAGATTAACCAACCACCAATAAAGCGTTACCTCCTTTTTCCTTATTTATTTAATTTCCATCATTTGTATGCACTGGGAAATCGAACATGTGTTCTGGCGGTGTACTCTACTGCGTTTTGAATTTTTTGTTCCATTGTCTACGACTTTCCTTGTACAGAGAGTGATGGTGTTATACGATTGTACGTCCACAAATGTGATTTAATTGACAATTCATCCAGCCATCCCCATTCATTCTTTATAGGGTCATTTTATTGTTGGTTGAATATATATGAATGTTTTATGTACATTAGGGCGGCTCACAAAAATTATTTAATAATATTTTATAGTATTATTCTAAACAACAATATATACTCGATTAATGTGGATTATTTTCCAAATCTATTGAATAGTTGTTGTTTTTATTACGTCAACAGAGGAATAATGAACAAATTATCCATAAAACAGGATTTATTTATTTTATTAAAGACCAACTCTGATTAGAGATAACCAACAGTCATAGGTTTCAACTCCACACGAATTGGCAGCTATAAATGCAGTTTAAGCAATAAAAGTTTTCTAGAGGGTTTTCAATCCACATACTCTGGAGAACATCATCACCAGGGTAAACAATACGAACAACTCGTTTTTTAAGTGCAGGATGAGCCAACTTAATGTACATACACTCATAACTCTGTTGGTGTTGGTGCTACAAAACAACTAGCCAAGGGGCATTTCAAGATTAACAAAGAGTTTTCATTGTTTATTTTATTTTAAAAGTAAACAGGGGATATTTCTTTTTATTATACATCATACGATATTTTAATTAGATGGTTGATAATTTTTGTATCGGATATTGACTTTTTATTGATTTCCCAAATTTCCTTAACTTACATATAGCTGTTTGATATTGGGTAAAATAGTCTGTTGAAATAAAATTGTTAAATTGGTGAATTTTGAAAAAAAAGAAGATAGAAGTCTTTAAAAATGTAAGCGGGCTAATTCATCTACCAATTAGATATATTTATATAGATTGGGATCAAAAACAAATAAACAAAAATTAGTTTAATCATTTAAATGAATTTATGAAAAGTATGACATTTTCCAATATCCTATAGTTGAGGTAGAGACTATTGAAAAATCATTATAAAAAGTTATTGACTCTTATGTTAAGTTAATTATTATGCGATTGTAAAAGCATGAAAAGAACTTAGTAAAATTATAATACAATCAGGAATCGAGTCATTGTTGCAAGAGCCAAACAAAAGAAAAATAATTTTCAGTTTTCAAGAGATTGACCCTACAAGGGAAGAAAAATTTATGCAACAGCACACAAATGTGGGAAAATTTTCGTATTAAAAAATATGCCGATCAGTTCATGTGGAAACGAAAATTTCATTCCTGTACAATATGCAGGAGGTAATCATATTTGATACGAAAATTGAAGAAAAATCTGGCGAAACGAGAAATCGTCGCTTTTAACACTTTCACACTTTGACAAATAAAATCGAATTTAAATTCAACAACAGAAAAAGGAGGAGATGTTGAATTGAATTCTTCCGTATTTAGTGTATTCTTTGAAATAACTGGACACAATAGCTAAAAATTGTCACAAGTATCCATTGGTAACCACCGATTTAAATTGGGAAAATCCGCAATTATATTCGTTATTGCTTTTCTCATTCTTATTCGCCGCAAACTAAAGTTATTTTCTTGAATTTCGCAATGGCACTTTACTTTGCTTGTTTCTGTAAAAAAAACTCCTCTTCCTTCCAATTCCTCCAATATTGTGGATTATTTCAAAATTCTAAGATGATCTAGCAAGTCCGTCTGTCTGCGAAATGGCGATACTCTTCAAAATTATAAACTTACACACATAAATACATATAGATGTGGGTAAGTTCCAATTGTAAATGAGAAAAAAGAAAACTTTTGTAATAATAATCTCTGAGATATTTTCACTTTTTGATTATCTTCGGAGAACTTTGTGAACATATACAAACGAACACAATCAAACTATGAACATGTTTCGTATGGTTTTAGGAATTTCTCTGTTAAAATTTTGATTTTTAGATGAGTATTTCATTATCATATAAATACAAATACGTTTCCTTCTGAAAATACTACATATTTTACTAAAATACAAAATGCAAACTATTTAAATACTTGCACACGGCATTGAATGTTAGCGTATGTGTACTCCGTAGCAGAGAGTTTATAAAAGTTTTAAACTCCTTATAGACCTGTTTAAACCTAGTTCATTTATTGTGTTGATCATTTATTTTTAACGTATCTCCTGAAAAAAGGCGTGATCTTTAAAAAAATGTATGTTTAATCATCTGTATAGTTCCATTCGTATTGAAAGTGGGGGAGGGCGTTATATACCGATGACATGTATGGCCGTGGCAGGGTTTTATCTATCACACATTCATTTATATGTTATAACCCTGCTACTTGTTCGCTCGACTTTTGTTGTGCGAACATAACATTTTTGGACAATACAGTTCCAACCTCTTGTTTGTTCATACGTGTGGACATTCAATGAATGTTATTATGAAAATATGTTGGCTCTTATCCAAAACCCAATTAAAATTTATATCGATCTGGGCTACAAGTATAATAAATAAATTGGATATGATTACAAACCAAACCAAAACATCTTGGTATTTTCCAAGCATGTATGTACTCGTATGTATTTATTTATTTATCGTACACACTTATGTCTGCATGAATGTATATATTTATACAATGTACATATATAAACTTAATATTTAATAGCTTATTTCCCACTTAGTTTGATTGATTCGCATTGATTGCTGAATTCACACATCTCGGCGGGTGTTTATATTTATTTGCGAGCGCGTATATTTTCCCAACAACCCATTGGAATGATTTGGAAAATACTACTTGTACATATGTACGTGTTTGTTTTTATCTTTTATTTCAATTTCTTGCGAGTTCAATGAGTGTGGGCAGATTGTGATGGCCCACTAATGTCTTTCCTTGCTGCTACTTGGCGCTGGCGGTGGCTGTTTCTCTTCTTGTTCGGTATTGTTGTTGTTGTTTTCACGAACGGGCAACAAGCGGGCATTAGTCATCAATGATCACTTAAGGAATTCCTTTTACTCATCAATACGACGAAACTCGTACTAATTTTTCCGTTACATTTCGCCGAAAACAAACAGCACAACAACGACCATCAGAGCAATAGCAATGAATAATTTAAATAAGTGTGTTTCGGACAAATTTAATCGCGTGTACCCTACGTACTGAGAATAAACTATGTAGTTGTATGGAACATTATCATCCAAAAAATACTTATCAGCAATGAAATCGATCAGAAGAGAGAGAGAGAGAGAAATAGGCAATCAGTTAACTTTTAATGCTATAATATTTTCTTCCTTTGACTTTTCAAATTTGCTTCCATATTTAATATTCAAACGGGCATGGTTAGGATTATCCTTAACATTTGAAACCTGTCTTCACAAATATGAGGACATTTTCCATTCAGGTTTTTTACCAACTAAATACTGAAATTCACTTTGATTTGACGCTTTGTTGTAATCACGAATGCATTTACACTTTCGCCTTAAGTGGATTGGATAATTTCTTATTTGAAATGAGTTCCCATAGTGATAATAGAGAGTTGACGCCTTTCATATGTATACTCGTATATGGTGTGGAATGTATGCCGTGGAATATTTAGATCAATGTCACACAAAAACTAAATTAGAACTTGATTGCTAATTCCACAATAAATAAACTATATTTAGGTTCTGGTCTTATTTTAGAACGCAATCTGACCACAGTTTCAGGCGGGTAAGGGAATACCTATAATAAATTAGTTCAGTATTAAGTGGTACAAATTTGATTAGCATTAAGAGTATTACGAGTATGTGTACGCCATTCATAATGATTATAAATTGAACGGAAATTAGTCACAAAATTAGTCGAAATACGATTTTTGTACTCATTTAGAGAATAAAGCACTGAATTTAATCAAATTTCAGCCAAGTTAGTAACACAATTTCTGATGTGTAATCAATCGATTTATTAATTAAATTTCTATTAGAACATAAGATCCTTCTAATGATTAAATAAATAATTGAACACGATTTTTATTTATCACATTGGTCGGTAGACAGAATAAAATTCTTTAAATTATCGGCCATTTTATAACAGGCAAAATATTGAATTAAAAAATCAATCGTTGCTAAGCTAGAGAATTTATGTGAAAGGGGACAAAGTTTTTTGCATTCTTATATACATATGTGTATATATACATATATATATATATATCCGTATCCATGCCCCTTGGATCGGTTGAATGGGTGCTTGTTTGCTTGCTTGAATTATGTATTTTAATCATTTGTTTTAGATAAATCTGTTGGATGTTTGTTCATTTATCTTGTTCAGCGTCATCATTTCGCACACACCAGAAAGATTAACAACACACAATACACCTAAAAACTAGTGCAAATAATAAAAATATGTATGGTATGTATTTATATACATGTATACAAGTAAAGTACAACAAAAGAAAGGTATACAACAATACAATATATTAAACAAACAGATGATTAAATAATTTTGTTAAAAATAAACTTCTGTGTATTAACAAGCTGATGACATGATTGTCATCCGAGTGTGTGACATCTTTTTGTTTCGCTACTCCAGACTCTCCACCATCATCATGTAGACTGTGGTTCCTCGTCATAATCCTCGCCAATCCCCTCGGTAGCCTATACTACTATCGGTAAGTAGAGGCTTTTATATTGTCATACAAAAATTCTCTGTGGCGTGTACTCTACTCTTCTTTGTTGATAAATATTATTCTTTATTGTTGTATTGTTGTCGTCTGATAAATTAAATAAATACAAATAATTTGCGGTTTTAATTATCATGTGAGTTTATACGGGGCTAAAATAATTTCCATTTTCTTCTTACTATTCACTATAAAAACACACTAATCTCGTCTCGTCTCGTATCTAATTTATTAGGCAATAGACTACATCAACAACAAACACCTTCCACCTATCATCGGTCCCCCAAAAACGCCTAAAGAAAACTGGGCTAAAGTTATAACGATTCGTTTCGATTTGATTTGTTTTCAATTGTTTGGTGTTGTTGTTATTATTCGGTACATTTTCAAAATGTCAATTGTTGGTATTTGATTTATTTGTACTAAAACAGCTCTTCTCGGCGTGCTCATAGTTTTTTTGTGGATTTCTTTGTGTGGAAAGCAATAATTTGAAATATTTTTTGCTTTTAGTATTTACTCAAGAAAACGAGAGCGAGAAGATAATTAAGTTTAAGTTGATAATAAAAAGTGTACACACAGTGTATGTGTAAAAAATCGCTGTCTTCTATTTTTATACCGATAACGTCGTAGCACAGCACAAAAGGGCTAGCTGTGGAAATTGTTGTTTTTGCTGAAGAAAAAAAAACAACCTTCAGATTCTTGGGTCAATATAACTAAGCATAATTATTGGATATAATATTTATATTTCGCATTAATAAAGTCTTATCATCTGATTACCACAGATTATTATAAATTCTTTAAAAATAAAAATGGCTAGAAAGAATGAAGAAATGACAAAAAAGTAAACTTAACGGTGAGTACGTGTCATGACGATGTTTAGATTATATTGAAAGTAGACTATATTGAAGCGATTCTCATTTCTAGATTGCTTGTCATATGATGTAAGACTATTACAGCATTATGAAACTCGATCAAATGGCAAGAGTGTTCTCCACACAAACTGACAACTATAAGTGCCGGTTGATTGATACAGACATTCCTGAGACTAATCGAATATGCAGTTATGGATCGCTTTTCAAATTCCTTCCATAGGCACGTTATAATAAATTTAGGAAACCCGGAAAAAGTCATTGTATTTTCAGATATTTTCGTAAAATGTTTTACAATTGAAGGTACTTACGATACAAGTAATGCTTCCCTAATTTAAATGATGGCCCATTACACCTGAAATACCCCATAGAATGTGATTAATACAAAAATGCCAAAAAACGTTCATTACTTTTAATCGACTGAAATGTTGGACGGATGATTTTTATAGTTTGCTAATGTAAAAATGCATAATTGGATTTTACTTAACAAATAGGCGACATTTATGTATATACTCTTTGTATAATGGGTGAATTTAAACAAAGTCTTATCATCTGATTACCACAGATTATTATAAATTCTTTAAAAATAAAAATGGCTAGAAAGAATGAAGAAATGACAAAAAAGTAAACTTAACGGTGAGTACGTGTCATGACGATGTTTAGATTATATTGAAAGTAGACTATATTGAAGCGATTCTCATTTCTAGATTGCTTGTCATATGATGTAAGACTATTACAGCATTATGAAACTCGATCAAATGGCAAGAGTGTTCTCCACACAAACTGACAACTATAAGTGCCGGTTGATTGATACAGACATTCCTGAGACTAATCGAATATGCAGTTATGGATCGCTTTTCAAATTCCTTCCATAGGCACGTTATAATAAATTTAGGAAACCCGGAAAAAGTCATTGTATTTTCAGATATTTTCGTAAAATGTTTTACAATTGAAGGTACTTACGATACAAGTAATGCTTCCCTAATTTAAATGATGGCCCATTACACCTGAAATACCCCATAGAATGTGATTAATACAAAAATGCCAAAAAACGTTCATTACTTTTAATCGACTGAAATGTTGGACGGATGATTTTTATAGTTTGCTAATGTAAAAATGCATAATTGGATTTTACTTAACAAATAGGCGACATTTATGTATATACTCTTTGTATAATGGGTGAATTTAAACAAAACCCAGGAGTGAAATATTTGTATATAAAGACTTAGAAAAATTATTTACATAAATGTAAAGTAGATAAATGATCATATAATTCCGCCAAAGCTAATTTTGCAACAAACCCAATAGACCACTGCCGATAGTGGATTCGCCATGACATCTTCCTAAATTGAACATTTTTTCCTAACACCTATTTCATGATATTCTTTCAATATCACCTACAAATATCAAGTTTCAAATGACATTTCCCGGTGCATTTCCTGGCATTTACCTTAGGCTCTTAAAAGAGGTCCTTGGAAATTCTGTAAAAATCTCTCTTATAAAGAGTGATTTTTTTGAGGTTAGGATTTTCATGCATTAGTATTTGACAGATCACGTGGGATTTCAGACATGGTGTCAAAGAGAAAGATGCTCAGTATGCTTTGTCATTTCATCATGAATCGTCTTACAAACGAACAACGCTTGCAAATTATTGAATTTTATTATCAAAATGCGTGCTCTGTTAAGAAAGTTCATTGCGCGCTTCCATTTTATGGTCAGTTTAATCGACCCACTGAAGCGGCTATTCGGGCTATTGTGACTAAATTTCGCACCAAATTTACATTGTTGGACATTAAACCACCAACACGCTTACGTAGAGTGCGAACTGAAGAAAATATCGCAGCTGTATCGGCCAGTGTTAATGATGACCACCAATTTTCGATTCGTCGCCGTTCGCACCAATTGGGTCTCTGTTACTCAAAAACGTGGAAATGCCAAAATTGGACTAAGCGGATGGACCACCTAAGACGCAGCCGCGGTCAACATTTAAATGAAATAATCTTCAAAAAGTAAATGTCATGGACCAATCTAACGTTTCAAATAAAGAACCGATGAGATTTTGCAAATTTTATGCGTTTTTTTTTTAAAAAAAGTTATCAAGCTCTTAAAAAATCACCCTTTACATAAAGAGATATTATAATTTTCCTCATATGACAATGCAATTATACAAAATATCGTCGCCCACTAATTTAATGGTAATTCCATAGCTGATTATATATAAGATTTACCCTTAAGGCCTTGTTTAGCTCCAATGGAAATGATCTTTTACAACAGCCTACAGCAGCTTAAGAGAAATTCAATTACATGCGTAAGTAAAACTAGGTTTGCATTACAATATAAAACTGCATTAATGGGAAGTTTTTAAAAGTGGCAGTTCTTAACTTATAAATATAGTTCAAGTTGCCATGCGAATATTGTATCTGGAAGTTCATATAACCGCGCAATAACCAAAGAATCGAAAATCTGTATAGCAGATTCTAAAGTTTATAGCAAATACTTCATCATAGGCAGCTATGTTCATTGCACGGCAACGATAAATGTAACAGTTGTAGATAGGAAAAGGCCACACAAGCCCCCTTATGAAAAGACCTTACCACTTAAGGTCAGATAATCAATGAAATGCGGTCGCTGCTCATTTGAATACATTTTTCCCCAAACACCCCCACTGTGTGCCTATACATACACATATATTTACATCTGTATATACATACGTATGTATGCGATAGAGTAGAGTTTACATATCATACCCATTTGGGGGTATTTTCATATTTTTTATTAGTATTTTAACGATTTTGTGTTTTGTTTTGCTTGTATGCAATGTTTTCCGTCGTTTTCTGTATTAATACTCGTCTTCTACTCTATTGTTTTCACTGTTCTCTGTTTTTCGGCTTTTTCGGAAACGTAAAAATATTTTACTAATGAAAAAATCATGCGCGCAGAATTTTTATGGGCCAAACAAAATATGTAAATACAACGACGCGACGCCTTATCCCTTAGTCATAATGTGTGAACGGCGCTTGCCAAATTGTAAAGGAAATAAAAATATATATGTACATCAAATTATAGCCAAGAAAACAAAATACCAATCCGAGTATAGACTCCATCCATTATCCGTCCTCATAATGTTTGCAAAATAAAACCAAAACAATAACAGAGCGAGCAACGGACTACCTCCCACTGAAAAAAACATTTCAATTGTAAAATAAAATACATACATAAGAGGCGACTATACGAGTACATACAAAGAAGAATAATTTGGCCAAGACAATAAAATAATCACTTATGACGACGGACATGTGAGATCAATGTTGCCAAATAAACTTGGTAAAGGTCGGCTCTTCAAGACAAAAAAAAAATAACTAAGCATGAAAAAAACTAAACAAAAAGTCTCACATCTCATGCACAAAATATGAGCACATACTCGAAATTTCAATGCGGACCGTATGTGGGCCTATGCGAGAGTATGTTTTGATTTGTGTAGACCTCTGAGAACAACAGAAGAAAACAAATTTGTAAATTTGAGGATGAAGAAAAACGCACGAATAATTTAGCTTTTTTACACACGCACACATGTCAAAGTAAACTTATGACATATGCCCAACAACAACAAAACAACAGTTAATAACAAAATAAATATACACCTTGGTCAACAACAACAATTCAAATACACAATCGCACACACACACACACATATATGTCAATCACTCGTCGTCCATGTCATCTACGTCTGTCTGTCTCATGTCTCACACAATCACTCAATACCTCAATACACATATACCAATGTTGCTGTTTTTTCTGCCTTCTTCTTAATTAATCCTGCCGCACCTTGTGTTTGCCGTTGTTTTTCTTAGTCTTTGCGTAAGAAGCTGTCTTTAGTCCTGTTTTTCCATTTGCTTTTTTCATTAATGAAATGATTAATATATTGTGATCAAATGTGGTTTGGTTTTCTTTTCACCTTACCCCCTCCTAGTTTGTCTCTTGGTTTTTGGTTTTTTTATGTTGTCCACAAAACTGTGTTTTCCGTTTTTTCATTATTTCATTTCAATTTTACATTTGTTGTTCAGTTTACATTTATTTCTTACATTTTCATCTTTTCACTTTCACCGTTAACCGTTAAGTTTAATAACTTTATCTTGAAGAAAATATATATAATTAAATCCGTGAAAAAAATCTTCTCTTGCCTCGAATGCAAATATACATATGACAGAGTTGCCAGGCCAAGAGAACAGCGAAATTTTACCTCGACTGCAAAAAAAAAAACATGACAGAGCTGCCAAGTTTATGAAATATTTTGGATTCAACCTAAATGCGCTCGGACTGCCGTTGCGGTCAGAATCAGCTGATATCGCTACCTAAATCCGCATTTGTGGAAGTTTTGTGCGCAAACGGGCTGTTTGGTAAATATTTTGATTTTATGGGTGAGCTTTTGTGTTATTGTGCAAATATTTGAATTAGATTAGAATTTTTTGATTTTTGCTGAATTTGCATAAATGTTTTGTATTTGTAAGTGAGCGTAAAGCGGAAACATTACAAATTAATTTTTTCAGACGAATTTTAAGAAACAACGGAAATTCTCATGTGTATGTGTGAGTTAAAATACATACAAAAGGAGAGAGTAGAAATTAAACAAATAAATTAAAAAGAAAAAATGATTTATTTTGACTAATTTATTGTAATATGTAAAAATGGAATAAATAAGTGGTAAAAATGGGAAATGGTAAAAATGAAAAACGCAATAAAAATATTTTGAATTGACGTGGTTCTCATTTCTTGCACCAAATTCTTGTTTTTTATTTATTCTTTTTATTCCTCATCTTTTTATAATAGTCTGCGCTATTAGTGCGCCATGTATATGTTCAAATCAATTGCGTGTGTGTGGTTGTAAATCAGATGTGTGTAGTGTATTATTGATTTTGCGAAAACATTGGTTTATACAAATAAATGCCCTATAAAAATATTTATCTTTAATTAAGATACTTGATAAGGTGGCAACATTTATTTTGTTTAAATAAATCAGAGATACAAATGTGGCACCACCTTACTTGGTAACTAAGAGAGTAGTAAGCTACTTTCTTGTTAAGCGAATGATTTCGCATGCAGAATGAAAAGGCTATTATAAAGAGTTTATATATAATGTACAAATTGAAAACTTAATCAGTTTAGCATTTTTCGATCAAACGATTTCAGCTCGTAATTACATAACATTTACAAATGTCCATTTTGTATGGGATGTGACATTTGTAAATTGACGTTGAGCTGAAATCGATCGATTCGCAAGCAGTGTGAAAAGGTTTTATGTTAATATGTTGACGTGTGCACGTTACGAAAAACCCACCTATTAAAAGCCTTCGCATAACTAGATTCGAAGTTGTAGAATAAATCTTTATGCTTTAATCATTTTTCAGAACTGCTTTTTGCAGTTATAATATGGAATTTGCCAGTATCGTGTTTATTCTATTTTTTTAATTTTGTTTTAACAATAGGTGTGTGCTATGGGCCCATACACGTATATTGCTTCTGCTACGGCAATAAGTATATTATGGTGAAATTGACAATTAACTTTGCGGTATGAAAAAAAAGTTGTAGATGAATTTCTATCAATCAAATGCGTTTTTTCCTCTGACATCTTAAGAAGCCTTTACATTACGCAATGCAGTCACAAAAAGACAGGTCACATAGTGTAAACAAAACTACACGATATTGTCAGAGGATCCGCGACTGTTCGATTTTATTATTTTTTGAAATTTGTCAGATCACATTTTGTGCGATCACGAGACTAACAACAGACATCAACAGTATATCGCATTATTTTTGTGTGAAAAGTATAAACGCGGAAACGACTTTCGATGCGATTTTACGAAAGTGGTAGAGGTTTCATGCGATTTCTCTCACCAAAAATCTCGCGTAATGTAAAGGATGCTTTAAAGTGTATACAGCACTATATCTAGCAAAATGGCTAAATTGACAACACTGATGTAAATGTGACTTATTTGACACAACATGTATGTGTCAAAAGAGAAGAAGAAGAAACACAAACAACACACAATTTAATTTAACATGTTCATATTAATTAAAACTATTAACTATTGAAGTATTGGTAATTTTCTACATGTTTTCGGAATTATATTAAAATTAAGCGATACCAAAAACAGCGGTCCATCGGTTACACAAAACTATGAAAAGGTGTGTGAAATAAAAATGACAAATGTTTTTGCTGTTTCTGTTTGCGTTAGTGTGAGTGAGAGAATGTTCTCGCTAGTAAAACACGGCTTTTTTCGCTCAACAAAACGAAAAATTGTCATTCTCAGCTGGGAAACAAGGAAATCATTTCGACTTCTAATGCTTTAATTTTAATTCCGGGCTTTAATTTTAATTTCCACTACATAAAACAATCCTGAAAATGCAAATTCTGTGTCACTAACAATGAAGTGGAAAACAAAGTTTAATTAAAAACGGGACGATCCTTTATCAAAAGTAAAACAAGCCGGTGGCGAAAAATCAAATCTATGCACAAAGAAGAAAGAAACAAAAAGAAGTTAAAAGAAAATCAGCTGAAAGTGCAACACAGCTTAAAGTGAAAACTAAAAATAATATTACTAGAGAAATAAAAATTGAATTAAAATATGTAATGCGTATTTCTATTAAATTTCAGCCATTTCCTACCACAAGAACTTTTCTGAAAGACAGGTAGGCACCTTCTTAATATTGCTTTTAATATCCTAAAAGTATACTCGATTTTTTATATTTATTGCAGCATCCTGTTTTTGTATAACAACTTGTCATCTCAATCAAGTATCGCTTAAAAATAGTTTTTAGTTATCCTTTCGTTTGCGTGAAGTGCGTGGTGGAGTAGTAGTAATTTTTGTTTATACTTTGTCGAGTTTTGAGTAGAATTTTGCACAAATATGCCCCGCGGTAAACGTCGTGCCAATCACGATATGGGTGAAGATGATCGCCAGACTTCAAAAAGACAGCGCAATACATATGCAACAGCGACAGCAACAGCACAAAATACAAGCAGGTAAGTGGTTAAGTACAAAAGGATGTGGTCTAAACTCAACCTTAAAATGTAGCATAGGTTGAGGCATTATACATTAGTATGGCGGTGAGAGTTCGACACGAGTAATATTAGCTTATAACAGATTATGTTGCAGAATTGGAGCTTTACTTAGGTCCCACCGCCTATTAATATGTTACTAAACAGATTCGATATTGGTCTTGCGATATATGATATAAGGCACTACTTGACGCTCCAGTGAGAACGCCTACGTAAACATACCGTAAATCTATTGCCTTTGTCTTGTTTCCTGTAATTCCTGTATGGAACATATATCTCCCAGTGGCCCGGATGCGACATTCGCACGCATTAAACTACGCCAAAAACAAGAAACTGAAAAAGTCGATCCGCCTTTTTAGCGTTCTAAAGCGCTTTAAGAGTACTCCATTTAAAAAATATATCGTCAGGATTTAGTACGAATTAGTACAAAATTATAAACAATTTTACATTGAAACGGACGCTACAAAAACTGAAGTACTTTGAAGGTCTTATAGAAATACACAGAGTTCAGCGATTTTTGAGAACTTTGTTTTTCCATATATACATGTAAATGAAGGTCAAAGGTTATATTTTGTGCGTAGATTTATGAAATATGAGAGTTATCTCTTAGATTTTTTTAATTAGACACAACAGATATACGGACGCTTGTAGTAAAAAAAGTAATTTTCGTTATAACACTTCAACTTTTAATAAAAATAAAAGAGAACAAGTTAACTTCAAGTTTCATAATAAAAAAGTTGTAGAAATATGAAAAAAAATAAAGTTAAAAGCTGTTAGTGTGGTCTGATTTCATTTTTTGTGAAATGCCTGTATGTATTTTGATGCGTTCTTTCAAAGAAATTAAAAAAAACAGTCGAAATATTTAAAAATCCACCTTGACGAAATAATGCTAAGTAAGATCTTAATTTGAATTCATCAATCGAAATTTCCAAAGAGCAAAAATATGTACTACCTACTTTGTTGCTTTAAGGAACTACTAACAAGTACTAATGCGGGTTTGAGAATTTATAAAATATTTTTTTCCAGAATTAATAGAAAACCAAATTATTTTTAAAATAGACGCACGCCTAAAATATATATCGCCCTTCTCATTGATATTCTTCTAACCATATTTATTATTATCATTTTCTATCACATGTTTGTGTTTCATTGTAAACAAATGTCTTTCTCAGCATCGCATCATCTGTTGGATGTTAGAGAGAGAATTGTTGACCATGATATTCAAAGAAGACACCTTGTTGTGTTATTGTTATAATAAATTGGCAGATGTTTAGATATTTCAGCTGTACGACGAATAGTACGTACTAATACAAAAAAACTATTTTTAGATCGTAAACACACATCATAAAAAAGAGGAAAAATACAAAACTTTTGCATATTTTTCTTACAAAATAATTGCAATTTCTTTTTCCTAGACAACATGGAACAGTAAATCAATTTGTAACCTTATTTATGGGTAATAAAACGATTTTGTTTCTTTGTATTAATTTTGCAGGCGCCACATACGAGCCGAAGACACATTCAGTCATAAAAGATGCTTAGCTTGGTTTAGAGAATACACAAATCCCGACGAACCAGATACATTGGGTGAGTTTGATTTTTCTTATTTGTTTTGGAGTTGTTATAATCTAGTGTGCTCCTGTCCTCCTAATAGGTCCCGATGGCATGGAAAAGTTTTGCGAAGACATTGGCGTGGAACCCGAGAATGTTGTAATGTTGGTATTGGCCTATAAAATGGGCGCCACACAAATGGGTTTCTTTAGTCAGTTCGAATGGCTAAAGGGTTTAACTGAATTGGAATGTGATTCTGCAGTTAAAATGCAATCAAAATTGGATTACTTAAAAAGTATATTAAATGATCCAAACATATTCAAAAGTATATATCGTTACGCATATGATTTTGCAAAGGATTCCGATCAACGTAGCATGGATATTAACACGGCAAAGGCAATGCTCCAATTGTTATTAGGCAAACATTGGCCTCTATATCCACAGTTTGCACAATTCCTAGATCAATCAAAGTACAAAGTCATAAATAAGGATCAATGGTGTAATATTTTGGAATTCTCACGCACCATAAATAATGATTTAACAAATTACGATATAGACGGAGCATGTAAGTGATTTTACGTTTTTGTCACTTTAATCGGAATAAAAAGACATGTTTGTTTTCAGGGCCCGTTATGTTGGATGAATTTGTGGAATGGTTACGTAACCAACGAACGTGTACGAGTACAACATCGAGCTGAAATTTTTGGTATAATCCCTATTATCATTAACAACAACACCAACCACAACCACCATACTAAATTTAGTAGCAGCCCCATCATATTTCCCTACGTCCCCGCATTCATCCCATATTTCCCCTCATGCTGTATTTAATTGAAAAACAAAATCTTACAAATGCAAAAAATATCCTACAAAAACAAAAAACAGTTCTTTTTGAAAATCAGATTTTTAGGACATCTCTAAGAAAATATTTCTAATAAAACGTATCCCCAGATAAAACTTAAATAAATTAAAAATGCATTGAAAGTCCGATCTTAATAAACCAAAAGATAAACAAGAAAAAAATAAATATCCTTAGAATCCATCCTTAAGGATGTCGATTAAAAACAAAGCCAGAGTCTGTCGGTTAAGGAAACACTCACACAATCTATTCTCTCCTACTCCTCTCTTTACGAAAATTCGTTCTTTCGGTCAGTTAGTCAGTCATTTGTATGGATTTGATGTAAAATGCGTTATATGGATAAGTTACTTTAAATAAAAAACGAAGAAAGAAAACGTGAAAAAATTATACTATTGTAGTAAAACCTCTGTATTTGAGTGAAAGAAATGATGTGTGAAATTAAGCAGAAAACGAAACGAAGAGAAGAAAAAAACATAATTTTTAATTTATAATTTAAGATATTTAATAAAAGCAAAAAATCCATAATTTATCGATGTTCTTATTTATGAATTTCATTATTTATATTTAAACAAAAAGATAGACTAACGTTTTTTATATTCATGAAGAAATCGTACTACGAGAGTAAAATATTTACTCTTAATATGTTAAGAAATTTAGAGCAACATTAGATTGTTAATAATTCATCCTCATCAAAAGGGAAATTTCGTCTATTTTTTTATTTTAATTTACTATAATGCCACAAAAAGCATACAAACGATAGTAAATTATTAGAGTCTTGTTCAGACACGATAAAAGCCCACAGCATTCTTTGTATGTCGTTAGGGAGTGGTTGTTCTACAGAACATATATAAAAAATAATATGATACGACATTTGTAGCATAGTGCTATATAGTATTATTAAATATTTTACTTAATAGTCGTGTCACACTACATCAAATGATATTAGGTCGATTTACAAATGTCAAAGTTGTATGGGATCTGACATTTGTAAATCGACCTTATGTCATTTGAGCTAGATTTTACATGCAGTGTGACAAGGCTATAAGGTAGATTTACAGATGTCAGATCCCACACATATTTGTCATTTGAAAATTATCAGTGTATTATGTATTCTTATCAGTGTCCGCATGCGGATTTAGGTTTTGATAAAAAATTTAGTCGTTTAACAGCCGATCTTTGTTATCGTGATTATACAACTGAGTTGTACAATAAATCGTCATGTGTAAATACCCTTTAACTTTAAGGCTGCATGTGAAATTAACATAAGGTTGATTTGAACAGCTGATTGTTTCAATAGCAGTAAGCCGAAAATGCGTCCAGGAAAGTAGAAGTAGTAGAACTTACATGCATTTTACGCAACATTTAATGCGCAAAAAAATAAATGTTGCTCTTCACGCATGTGATTATATTTATATATATAAGATTTACAAATAAGATTAAATCAAAACAGATAAAATGTTTGGTTTTTGACGCAGTGGTGTGTCCATGCCTTAGACTTTAACATCTAACATAAATAGCGAATAAAACAATAAACGAGTGAGATATAGCAGATGTTGTGTTTACTCGTTAGTTCTGCACATGCTCATAAAAATGGTATGGCAACTCTGGCTATTTCTGGGAAAACAAAGATAATAGGGCTGTTTTTCTTTAAAACTGGATAACTAAGCTGACATAACCAAAAGTTAAAATTTCACTCAAAATAAAAAAAGTTAAAGTTGTCGCCAACATCAATATCAATAGGCCTGTTCGATTGGACTTGCAATCTGAATTTTGTGTTAATAATAGGGCTGTTTTCCTTTAAGCCAGGATAATAAGGTGCGAAGACGAAAACTTTTATAAAAAGTTAATTTTTTATTCAAAAATCATATTTTTCTTGTTGTTGCTAACTACAATATAAATATTTATATCGAAACAAATTTTCAAATATAAAAAATATTTTATGTTGACTTTTTTGGACTTAGCCTCGATAACCATAATTTTGAACCTAAACGAATTACAATTTCACTCAAAATAAAAAATTCTTTTTGTGCGTGAAAACAAATTTTGAAAAAATAATAAAAAAAATCTTTTTTAAAATTGTAAACAAATAATGAAAAAATAATTTTGGACTTAGACTGAATATTTATCCAGTGTAAGTCATATATGGTTATAGAGGTTTTTTGGAAAATTGTTGTGATACAAGTATTTATATTGTAGTTGGCATCTATGTGAAAAAATATTTTTTTATTTTGATTTATAATTTATTATTAACCTTTTGGTTATCGGAACTTGTTATCCTAGCTTAAAGAAAAACAGCCCTAATATCTTTGTTTTCCAGAAATGGCCAGAGTTGCCAGAATCTGACATTTCATGTCAATTTGTCCTCTTCTTCTTTTTGCCACTTTTTATAAACTAGTAAAAACATCTGGCATTCGCTACTTTTGAATTCCCTGCAAAAACGGTTGTTTCCGTAGTGTTTTTGTTGCTTTTCGTGCCGCATTTTTGCTAGCCCGATCGGAGGAACCAGCACCATATTAACGAATAAGATCATTCGTTGGCTGCTTGGCGAACTGCTTTACCCGCGCGCGTTTGCTGTTTTGTGTTTAAGAAGAAAAAGAATAAAAACTTCTTTGAAACACAGAAACAAGGCTTGGAAGTCGGAGTCTTGCAAGAAAGGATAGAGTTTCAAAAGAAGAAGTTTTCTTTGTTTGTTATTTGAAGTCTGAAATCTTCAATTTTTTGTTCTCACGTGTTGAAGTTTGTCGTTCTACATTTTATATTTTGATTAAAAGTCAAAAGAAGAAATTTTGTGCAAAAGTTCGTTTTCTGCTGCTTGTAAATATTTTTCTCACAAAACGAAAAGAAAGTCTACCTTTTGTTTGTCAAGATCTTGCTGAGCATCGCGGTGTGAAAGGAGTTTGGAAGTTTGTTTTCGTTGCGTAAAAAAAACTGAAAAATGGCTGCAAAAGTCGATGACAAGTCCTCTGATATTCCAGAGAGGCTTTATGACTCTACCAACAGTAAAACCTACAAACGTATGCGATTCTTTGGAAAGGTGAGTAATTTTGAAGAAAATGTGGACAATTTCATTCGAAGATTAGCTTATTAATTCCATCATTGGAATTTCGCACAGTTTGTTTTTTTATTCCTGAATCCTTTTTAATGTCGGGCCATTTGTTTTATGCGTTTGACATCCCTGTCCGATGCTTTGTAGTAAATATCTGTTGAAAACAGGGTTGTTATAACGATGCTGCTGCGTTCAAAAATATACGTTGAGCCATACATTTGAAGCCGGTTATGTTTGAATTGTTTTTTTTGTTTTTAAACAATTGCGATTTTGTTGGCATTTAAAACATGCTGTGTAAATAAGTAATAAATTACAGTATCGACAGACCTGGCTTGCCACAACTTTATATTAAATTAAAAAATATTTGCATTCAAAGATATAATGTTCTGGTTAGTTGTTGTGTTCCTTCTCGAAGGAAGTGCTATATCAACATTGAATAGTTCTTTTTTACCCTAATTGTAATCATTAATTGAAACTTGTTAACTATGTTATTTTGAATTTTTGCCCATATTAATTTTTTGTGCATTTGTGTTCGTAATTGACAATAAACAACACAGCACAGTGACATTAGTTAAAATGACTATTGTTCTACTTCATATAAATAATAGTTTTATACATAATAATACATAAACAATTCTACATGCCAATGTAACAAATTGAACTTCATTCTGTACCCTTTTATTTAAATTCAATTAAAGTTGTTTGAATGCTGTATAGGATTAGATGGTTCATATGATTAATTTTCTAACAAAACCTTTGATCAGCACCGAATTAGATTTAGATGTAACGATTTGTTAGACCAGATTGATTTGCCTGGGCATACTCCCTCTTTTTAAAGCTAACATAACCTTCTAACTTCTGTACTTGCTTTTTTCTTTAAAAACATATAGGGCGGCTTTGCAAAATGTTACGAAATTATCGATGTAGTAACGAACGATGTATACGCTGGCAAAATAGTTTCCAAGAAACTCATGATGAAGCACAATCAAAAAGAGAAAATGACCCAGGAGATCACCATACATCGTAGCCTCAATCATGCTAATATTGTTAAGTTCCATGGGTTTTTCGAGGATAGTTTCAATATATATATTGTGTTGGAATTGTGCAAGAAAAGAGTAAGTTCAAATCGTTTTTTTTCACGTTCTTTACATTAAAACAACAACATTTTTTGTTTTAGTCCATGATGGAATTGCACAAACGTAGGAAGACCATTACCGAATATGAATGTCGTTATTATATCTATCAAATCATTCAGGGTGTAAAATATTTGCACGACAATCGTATTATACATCGTGATTTGAAGTTGGGTAATTTGTTCCTAAACGATATGCTGCATGTGAAAATTGGCGACTTTGGCCTGGCTACGCGTATTGAATATGAGGGGGAACGCAAGAAAACCTTGTGCGGCACACCAAATTACATAGCTCCTGAAATTCTCACGAAGAAAGGTCATTCGTACGAAGTTGATATTTGGTCTATTGGTTGTGTTATGTACACGTTGTTGGTGGGCCAACCGCCATTCGAAACGAAAACTTTGAAAGATACCTATTCGAAAATTAAGAAATGTGATTACCGCGTTCCAAGTTATTTGCGTAAATCTGCCGCGGATATGGTCATATCGATGTTGCAATCTAACCCGGAATGTCGTCCATCTATCGGAGATTTGTTGCACTTTGATTTCCTAAGCAGCTCACCAGTGCCGATGTTCCTGCCCAGCTCGTGTCTAACTATGGCGCCGCGTTTGGAACTCAACGAAACTATGGATCATGAGAGTGCTCAGCGCAAACCGTTGACTGAATTGAATGGTATTAAAGACGACACGCGCTTGGAGTCGACGTTCCTTAAAAATAATCTGCATGACGCCATAACAGCATCGGCTCAAGTCTGTCGACACAACGAAGATTATCGCAGCGATATTGAGAGCCTATATCAGCAGCTAACTAATCTTATAAATGCCAAGGTAAGTAGTGTAGTGCAAAGTAGATACATAATACAACGTTTATATAAATTATTATTTCAACAGCCTCGCCTTTTACAAGGCAATCTGGGAGATGAGAATACGGATCCCGCTGCCCAACCATTGTTTTGGATCTCAAAGTGGGTGGACTACAGTGATAAGTATGGTTTCGGCTATCAATTGTGTGATGAGGGTATCGGTGTTATGTTCAACGATACCACAAAACTCATCTTGCTGCCAAATCAAATGTAAGTTTGCCAGCATCAAAGGTCTCCCATGACGTAAAGTACTTTATTTAAATCACCTATTTTTTCTAGTAACGTCCACTTCATCGATAGAGATGGCAAAGAGTCCTACATGACCACTACCGACTATTCAAAGGCGTTGGACAAAAAAATGAAATTGCTTTCATATTTCAAACGTTATATGACGGAACATTTGGTGAAGGCCGGTGCCAACAACGTCAATTTCGAGTCGGATCAAATTTCCCGTATGCCTCATTTACATTCCTGGTTTAGAACCACGTGCGCTGTCGTTATGCATTTGACCAACGGCACAGTACAGGTATGAAAGGACACAATACCCCATTGTCTGTTATCGGCATATTCATTTATGGTGGCATAATTGTTTCTCGTTACAGCTTAATTTCTCCGATCATATGAAGATCATATTGTGCCCACGCATGAGTGCTATAACCTACATGGATCATGAAAAGAATTTCCGTACTTATCGTTTTTCGACCATAATCCAACACGGCTGTTCGAAGGATTTATATCAGAAGATTCGTTATGCACATGAGAAACTTAGTAAAATGTTAGAAAAGATGTTCTTTTAGATTTGAGTTTGTGTTTTTTTAATCACATTTTATGCTTATGGTGATGTGCATTTGATTTTTTTTAATTTCTGTTAAAGTGGTTGGAGCTTTATTTCTGTCCCTATTCTTTTATACATATTAAGAAAAATTCCTTATTTTTATGTTTTTGTGTCATGTTCTATTTTCTTACAAAGTATTTTTTAAGTTTTGCTCCTATCCATTTTAACGTGCTTTTTATTGCATCACCCTATGTTTTATATGAAGAAAAGCAAGTTCACTTTTATAAAAATGGGAATGAATTATTTTAAATTCCACGTAATTTTTATATAAGATTTGTTGTCTAGTTTATTTTTATCAGTATATATATCTCATATCGTCATACGTATTTTGTAGTTTTATAGTTATCTCGCGCCATTTAAATAAATATCTCTCACCCCCCTTATAAAATAAAAAAGAAAAAATAAATTGATTATAAATTAAAAAAACAAACAATTTCTATTAATGCTTGTTTTTTTCTTAATTTAGAAGGATATTTAACCTTCTCAATTAATATGAAATGTTGGACGCTTAATAATAAAGTGTTCAGGAGTGCTTTTTACCTCCCCTTAACTACCATACGAAGAAGTGTGTTTTAATTTGAAAAAATGGTTGGTTTCAAGGTGTTTTAGAGCAGCTACCAGGTGAAGTCATGAACTATGCACATATTGAATTTTCTCGTTAGGTTTGGAATAATTGTTTTCTTTGTAATTTTTGTATTTTTCTAATGTTAAGAATTGCTGTAAGCTTGATTTTTTAATGTATTATAAAATTAGTTTGCAATTTTACAATAAACAAAAGCACATTCCGATCGAAACTATCGAATATCCCTGATTTCGTCTATGCCGAATCTGTTGGAGCACTACTAATTTTGCGGGTTACCATTCTAGAAAGTAAATTTAATAATTATAATTTTGATGAATTAGCATTATTTATTGTTTAAGAACTATTCATTTTTATTTATTTTATTTATACATACAGGAAAGCAAAAATCATTTTTCATTATTAAATCTAAAAGCACTTAAAACAATAGGTAGGAGAAAGAGACTCTAAAATTATTACAGAAAATAGAAAAATAATTGTTGGAGAATGGAAAGAAATACCAAAAAATAAACTGAGGCAATAATGGATTCAATACATTTCGATGCAAAAAATGGAAACAGAATCTTTTTCTCGAGGAAGGAGAGAGGGGTGAGGAGAAGATTGGTTCTCATAATTTCATTTCTTTGTTTTGCTTTTAATATAATTTCTTTTAAAACGCATCCCGATGACACGTTGTGGTTGTTTTTGTTTTTTAACTAAATACATATTTTAAATATTTAAATTTCATTACGTTACTATTATTACAATTCATTTGATGTTTGATGTTGTTACTTGTAATGGGGGGAGTTGGTTGCATTTCTTGCATGTTTCTCTTTTTTGTTTCATTTCTTTATTTTGTTCTCAAATATGTATATGTAGAAAGAATAAAAGCAAAAAATTATTTTATTTCCTTTGTTTAGTAAAAATAATTTAAAATATGTTTTTGTTGTTTGCGGTTTATGTCTCAGAAACAAACAAACAACGTTAGCCATAGTTCATGTTTGTACTGTGCGCTGATGTTTGAAAGCTATTGGATATGTTCTTTTGTTGGCTACTAGACTGCTGCTGTTGCTGTTGAGGTGATGCCGATGTTAGGGCTGAATTTGTTTGCAGGTAATGTTGTAAAAGCTGTCGATTTTCTTGGCACCATTCGACAAAATCATCAATTAGCACAGGCCAGGCTCCTTCGGAGTCATAGTTGCTCATATTGTCATCAATATGTGTGGCAAAATCGAGTAATAGATTCCATGTATCCTTTGGTATCGAGCGTTTATGTTTTTCCTTGTCGAAGAGAAAGAACAAATTAGAATGAAAATTGTATTTGTGTTCTTGTTATTTATCTTGGCTACAATCTCATTTTATTTTATTATTGAAAACTGTGAATATAAAGAAAATATAAGTACAATAATATATGCGAATATATTCTAGATACTTGACTTGGTGTACTGCTGTAGATTTTTTTAAGCCAACCAAATATCCCATGAAGTTCTTAGATGTGTATTTCTCTTAAACAAATAATAAAGAAAGACTAACTATTGAAGGCCGGCCCTACATCATTATCTTCTCCAACACATGGTTTTGAATACCAAACTGAAATATCAGTGAAAACATTGGATTCCTAAATCGAAATGTAATTTATTTATGCACATCATTGGAAAAATTCGGCTATATAATTGAATAAACTGGCTTTTAGAAAGGTAAGAGACATGACTAGGCCAAAAAGTAAAAATCTCAACAATAGTGGACATACATTCAGAAAGTTATTTTAAGTTCATCGGTATATTAGACAATGGTTTTTAGCAGTTCCATTTGGGTGTTCCACAAATCAAATTGTTTTATCAACAACGCAATTGTTAAATTTTTTTATTACGTTGTACATGTCTATTTTGGAACGAATTTAGTAAATACTATACATTTTACGAACAATGTAATAAAAAATTCAGATAATTTTAAATATGGTGTCCCAACTTCGAGATTATTCATTGAAATTATAGCGAATACTTGATCCGTTTTACTGAATCGTTGAAATATAAATATTGACGACCATATTGCCTTTTAATTTGTGATGCATGGTATAAAAGAAAACGTGAAAAGTGGTCAATGAGTACATACATAGTATACTTTGAAGTTAATAATTTGCCACCTGCATACGCCCGTTTAGAATACGAAGCCGTGTTTTTTTTTTTCTTAAAATTGTCTATAATCCGCGATAAAGCCTGATTAACGCGTGAGCTAAGTACACCCGTTTATTTTTGCAGAGAAACTATGTCAAATAATACATAAATGATAAACTGCACATATCTTCTTTCCACAAGTAGAGGAAACGTGTGACTCAATACAATTAATCAACGGTGTTCTTTAGTTTTATTGAGTCAGTCGAAACAGATTATGTTCCCAAGATTATCTGACGACGTTTTTGAGTCATTGTTCTGTTGGAATATCAATGTACGGGGAATTTCTCACTAAGCCTTATGCATATATTCTTTAAAGGATTGGACGTTCAATCATTATGAATGTTTTGTTAAAAACAAGATACGTACATATACATTGTTGCTGCATACCTAAATACCAGTTCATTTTAATCCAAGCGGAAAACCTCTGTAAAAGGACAAAAAATCCCGCAGATCTCAGTGACGTATACTAAGGAATCGGGTACATGCCGGATTAAAGTCAGTATAATATCGAACATAAAGATTATCACCCCTGCTCCTTCTAAATCTGTCTAGAGGCCATACGTTACTTTACTATTATATTGCCTTGCAGTGTTACGCCGCGAATCATTCCATTTGTTAATGATGACAACTACTCCACAGTAACAAAAAATGAAAAAGGAGTTTAGCTCTTATTATTGTTTATTGACTTACCTTCAAAAACTTGCACCATAAATCCAAAAACTTAAAGCGTCCACTCAACACTATGGTCCAATAAGCAATGGCCATTTCCAAATCGATACCCTTCTGACCCGGGTCCTTGGCATAGTTGAAGGTAAACTGATAGAAATCTTTAAATTTACCCAAATCATTCAGTTCCATCTCAAGCATTGGCAGCTTGGCTTTCAACTTATCCACACTGTCGACACCCAACTCACTCATGCCATTGACAAATTCCTCGCGGGTAAATTCACATTGGACTTCAGCATGGAATTTCCATGCTATAATCAAAACCAGTTTTGAGTCGGGACTCAGTTCTAAATCGTCTAGGAATCGTATAACACCCTCCGATGTGATTTTTTGGCAATCGCTGGGATCACGATAACGCATGAAAAGCTGGTCGATACGTTTACGGTCTAGTTCACGATAGTAATACTCGGGATTCTGGAAATAGTTATCGCTGGCTAGGTCCAATTTCCAATCATTTTGTTGCAAACAGTAAATTGCAGTTTGTTCGCCTGTCTGCGTTAAGGATATGAACTTTTTCACCTTATCCTTTTGTGTGGATTTCAATTTGTTCTGCAAAAAGAAGAGGGGAGCATACATTCAGAAAGTTAAGTGTTATTCAATGGGGGGCTGTTTGTTTTTCTTTGGTGGTCATTATTAATTCTGCTAATTTGCAAATTTATTGCATAAATGTTGTCCGACTAATTTTGAGGAAAATCTATTATTTTTGTTTCTCTCATTCCTTCTGTTGGCTATTTATTTGTCATAACTTTCTATTTTTTCTTTTGTCAGTTTTTCATTATATTTAATTGTGGTGGTGACGGATAAACAACATACCATTTTTCCCGAGACTTCAGCCGTGGTGTTCTCTACGACGTTTTAGACTATTAAAATTTACAAAAATATATATTTTTTCTATTTGTTTAAACTAAAAGAAGCTTAATTATTTTCCTTGCGTTATTTCTTTATTTTTTCCGCAAAAAATAGTTGCTATTTTTATTTTCTGCTGCTTTGCACAACCGGTGATGCCAACGGAGAGGAAATTATATTTTTCTCGGATTGCAAGATTTGACAAATAAATATATAAAAAAGAAACAAATTGTACAAGCAATTTCTTAGATATAGATAAGTAAAATTTATATGGCCACCATCGCAGGAAATAAATATAGTAATTTAAGATGGAAATTTCAGACGACGTCCGATATTAATTTTAAGCCGGAATTTTATTTGTTGAAAATGGGATTTTTGCATCTTTCCGGGAATAATTCTTGCCAGCTGTATCAAAAAGAGATGCCAGGCTTGCAAAAAATCACAATGGCAAACAGCGCCACAGGCCAAAACACAATCAAAGTTTACATGTGTGCTTTATGCGTACTTCTAATGTTTGCAAAGTTTGAACATAGTTTTGATCCATGTTTTTATTGTGTATTGATTGATGCATTTAAACTTTATTTGCAACAGGAATGCTGTAAAATATACCAATATTGAGTTTATTGTTCTGTGCTTAGCTCCATAATGGACAAAATTCAATCACATTTGTGCATAATAGCCGTGTCACACTACATACAAAATCTAGTTTAAATGACATAAGGTCGATTTACAAATGTCAGATGCCATACAAATTTTTACATTTGAAAATCGACTTTATGTCATTTAAACTAGATTTCGCATGCATTGTGACAATGCTATAATGAGAATTTTCAGGATTGTTCATATTTGAAAATGTATTATACAATTTGTCTGCGTGGTACAAAAATCATATAATGTGACAAATTGACAAGAATTTTGTTAAAATTGAATTTTGTGAAAAAACGATGTTTGCTATTGAGATTTTTTCGTCAAATAGAATTGTACACTAAATCTCCCCTTTTGTTATTTGCAAGGTAAAATATGTGTTTACACATGAATATTTACAAAGAAGTTTTTTTTAGAAATATGTGTTACACATGATTTAGTAGATATAAGTGATACATCCTTTTCAGACTGTATGCGAAATCGAGCTTAGCTCGATTGATAGAAACTAAAAAATATATTTCGTCAGATAATTCACAATATGAAAAAACAAAAGGAACAATCATTTATTTTATGAACGCATCAATGCCTGCCGCGTGGAGGTATGACTGCCTCATCTAAACCATTTTCTTGTGTCGCGTTTGTCTAAATGGCCATTTATAGGGGTGTTTACACATGAAGATTTATTTTTATGCAATTCTGTGAAGGCTTTTTGGGAAAAATATTGCTTCATTTAGATCCGGTAACAACAAATAATAAACACTAATTAGTGTCTAAACTTATTGTGTGGGATGTGACAGTGACGATTAGCACTAATCTGATGTTATTTATTATAATTCATCTTCAAGTTGTACAATAAATAATAAAATGTAAACATCCTTATCAGACATTTTTTATTTGACACGGACGCTTCGTACGATCGCATTTAAAGTAGACCCCCCAATGTGGTACACGCCGTCCTAATTTCTCTATCGTGGCATCTCTATTTCGTCTCTACAAAAGTAAACAAACTTTGTTGTGGACGACAAAAAAATAAGAAATGTCGTCCGAGTATGATAAAGTTAAAATTGGCAAATTAGTTTTGAAAGGAGAAAAACACAAGTAAGTCATAGTAATCCGAACCATCTAAAATATATTGTTCGACCAACGTCCTCACACATTTCAGGAAGAGTAAAAAACGTAAAAAAGACAAGGAACATAAAGATGAAAAACAGAAGAAACGCAAGACTCAAGTGGATGAGGATGCATTAAAGCATGGCGGTTGGTGGCAGGCGAAATTGACATCGGAAATTACGGGACCCGTTGCTATACAATTTGGTGAACGTGCTTTTGTAAAAGCCCTTGACAACGGCCTGTTCACTCTGGGACCTCCTCACCGTGATGGCGAGGGTCCGGATCCCGAAGAAATCTTCACTGCCTTTCCCATTAACGACCGGAAGGTGTCTTTCAAATCCGGCTATGGTAAATACTTGAAAATTGAGAAGGATGGCATGGTTACGGGACGTTCAGAGGCAGTCGGCAGCATGGAACAATGGGAACCCGTTTTTGAAGAAGGCAAAATGGCTTTACTATCCGATCTGGGTTTTTTCATGTCCATAGACCCGGAAGATGATGCATGTGTGGCGCTGCGAAAAAAAGTTACAAGCCTAGAAGTCTGCCTGGTGAGATGCAACAACCCAAGAGAAACAGTGGTGGAAGAAGAGCCGCAGGAGGAACAAGGCAATTTGAATGAAGTGGAAAAGAACTATGTGTTAGTATTGTTGTACTATTTATAACTTGAACGGTATGCTAACTTGTTACTTCTTTGTTATAGGAAAAAATTCCAAAAGTTCCAGGACAAAAAGTTGCGCATCAATAAGAACGATGTGAAAGAACTGGAAACGGCCAAGGAAAAGGGAACATTACACGAAGCTTTGTTAGATAGACGTAGTAAAATGAAGGCTGATCGTTATTGTAAATGAATGAACAAAACATATTTCTGTGAATAAGACATAAAACTTGACCAAAATTAAATTAAGATTTTTTTTGACGGCAATTGCATTCTGACGTGATCAGAATGCTTCGAGGGCATCGAGGACCAAAAACAAGTATCAAAACTGCAGGGAATCACATAATTAATAATTAATTACACACACTCTGTTGTTTTTCCGAATAGAGAAATCTTACAGATGCTGTAGCAATAACTATATGATTGATTCTGAGACTATCGGACAATTTCGTAATCATTTTTGCAGAATTTTGGATTTTGAGATATGCAGCTTTAATCCTATTAAGGATAGCTATTCAATTATCGAAAATGCAGAGCTATATTTTTAATAGAATTATAGGACATTTTAAAAATATGGCTTCCAGGGAAATAACGTATTGGTCTGAAAATAGGAATAATTTATGTCAGTAGAGTGGACCACTAAAGAAACTAGCAGGCGGACATTTAATGCTACTGTCTCATATTGTTTTTTTTTTTAATTTTCCAAATAATCATCCATAATAATAATGATAAAAATTTAATATAATTATTTATTTTGTATAATATTTACATATTTATGCTAGAAATTTCGAAAAAAAATTAAGGGAAAGTAGTGCTAGTAGTCAGCCAGTGTAATGACTTTTGAAGTTGTGGTATAGTAGAAAGGTAGAGGATATACAGTGCTGAGGAGGCAATGTTCTCATGGTTATGAGCCAGAATAAAAATGGGATATAAGATTTTATATTGTTTCAACATTATTTTTACTGATTAATTGATATACAATTGATTTACTAATTCCGAACGTTTTGCTTTTAGCTTCTACAGATTCCGTTCGATTTTGTAAACAATTTTTTGCGTAATAATAGACTTTATTTCTTAAATTTCGATTTCATTGTACTTTCGAACGGAATTTAACTCTGTGACAAGGCGCTTAATTTTTTAAAGTGGAGACTATGAGAAATGGAAATATAAATATACGAAATATATCATCACCTGAAATGCAGAATGCATCTACACGATAAACAAAAAATATAAACATTGTGATTGCAATAGCGATCACATGGATACTTTCGAAACACAGAAATAGAAAATAAGCAGTTAAAAATATTTGTTTTATAAAAAAATATTTTTACGACTTTGAATTTCGTTCATAGACATTTTGGTATAACACGGCATTTTTGGAAACGCATCACTGCAGTGCATTATATACTTTTGGACTATTATCCAATTCACAAATTAAAATTATAATGGACAAGTATTTTGTACCCGGCGTTGTACGGGTACTTTGATTTTTATATATCGTTACCAAAATATAAAAAGGCTCAACTAACATTTTTTGCAAATCGAGATTTTTGGTTATTTTAACAAAACACAACAACTTCAGTCAAAATAAACAAAAATATCGATTTGCAAAAAAATGTTAGTTGATTCTTTTTTATATTTAACGATATATTTTATATGGTAACGATAAATAGATTTTTCTTTTGCAGTTCCAAACGAGAAAGCACTACCAATGAAACAATTCATAATAAATTTAATTTGTGAATTGAATGATATTCTAAATGTATCTGATGCACTGCAGTGATGCGTTTGCAATTATGATTTTTTTGATGTTATGCCTTATATTTCACTCCTGTACAAATATTTCGATGCAGACGAATTGTTAACCGGATCGCATTTGATATAGATTACGAACATCGAACTTGTCATCCAAACTGGCATTCTGCGGTGTAGAAATCTGTGACTTGTTTCGAGAAAATAAAAAGACAAACGCCGATTGCTTCCATTCATATAATTTGCCGTGTCATGCTTTTAAATGTAAGGAAGGGTTCATTGGAACAATATTGAATTTATATCGCATTATTTTCTACGTGCCGAGCCAATCAAATGCGCTTTCCACTTTGATAGCATCTTCTTTTTAATTGGACATGACTTGGATTTTAGAAAGATTTCTAAAAAATCCAAGGGCCAAACCTAAAGATGGTAGACTAAACTCAGAAGTACTGCGAAAATATGTGTATGGAAATGTTTATCATTTAATAGACAAAAATCAAATCAATCACCGGATACTTGTTCGAAATTCATTGCATTGATGCACGTTTTAAGTCGGTTATATGTTGCTCCATTGTTGAACTATTTTATTTATATTATTTTTATCTTCATAGCCACTTATGCAGTCACAAACTAACGTGTGAGTGGATAGCCAAATAAGAAAAATTTAAAAAAATCACCCTTATCACGTAAGTCGTAGTCGAATTTCGACAGCTGTCGTAGTCGTAGTCGAATTTGCATTTCGTCGGTATCATGTAACAAATTCGACGTGACTAGAACATTTTCGTCGTAGTCGATTTTGTTAATTTTTTTTTCTTTATATTTGATCTTTCCACTTTTTTATTGTAGATTTTTGTCAAAATTTTCATTTTTCAAATCATTTAACCAATAAAAATACCAAATTCCTTGGGAGTCATAATTTCCATTCTTAAATTACGTATGTAATTCAAGAAATAAAATTATATGTTTTTGCTTTTTATATTAGTTTAATAGAACTAAATCCATTAACTTTTGATTTGATTAATTTTTTCCATTTTTATTTTTTTTTTACTCTAGTCACTTGCAAAATATTCAGTGACAGTTTTTGTCGAATTTCACAGTCAAATACGACATACGCGATACCAAAAATGTAAATTTGTGACACGAGTCGAAAATTCGACACGACTACGACTTACATGATGAGGGTGAATGGCTTTAGAAAAAAAATTCTTTTCCAAATTTATATGACAGATGACATCCCAATCTGAGAATAGTTCTAATTTTGAATATAAGCCCTTGATATATAAAAATCAATGTGTGTCTGTATGTTAGGCATAGGACGCCAAACCGGTGGACCGATTCGCTTGAACATTTTACTGTATCTAACTTCTGGACTGGGGATGGTTCCCGGATAGGACAAAAAAATTATCTTCCAAAGCATACGAAGTAGGGAAATAGGAAAGAATGAACGCGTGCAACGCCGGGTACAAAATACTAGTCATAAATAAAAAGTTAAAATTTCAAAAAATCTTTTTTTAAATTGTTAATTATAAAAACAAATACATATTAAAAACAATTTTGTGTTAAAAATGATGGACTTAGCCTGGACAATTACCTCGAAAGACAACACAAAATACTTTTTTTTTGTTTGAAAATTTGTTTCGATACAAAATTTTTTTTTAGTTTGTAAATGGGAAATGTTTTTCTTTAAGACTGGATAACCAAAAAACAAACACCTAAGGGGCCTGTTTTTGTAACTTAGTATCGTTCGTATGAGGCGAACTAACCAAAATCACTCAATTATTACAAGAAATCTTTAATCCATCTTAATTCGGCGTGTCTATCAAAAATCACGCAAAGAGCTTGTAGCTAAAAATATTTTTTATCTACGCTTTATAGAATCCATTTAATAATTGAGTGATTTATTATCGTACGCCTCAGACGAACGAAAATAAGATACAGAGAAACAGGTCCTAAATAAACAAATTTCAGTCAAAATAAAATGGACGCCAACAGCAATATCAATGATTGTGTGAAAAAAAATTTTGTGTTAAAAATTTTAGGACATAGCCTGGATACCTTTCCAGTGTAAGTCAAATTTATGGTTATCGAGGCTAAGTCCAAAAAAATCAATACAAAATATTTTTTTTAATTTGTTTTGATACAAATATTTATATTGTAGTTGGGAAAATGTATTTTTTTTTTATAAAAAATTAACTTTGTTATCACAGCTTTTAATCCCGGCTAAAGAGTCCTATTATTTTTGATTATTTTGGTCCAAAATGAGAACAAGAATGTTTCCATTAAAAATATAAAAATGTTATGTTTTATTCGTAGGCGTTTTTAAATGTTTTGTTTTAAGCATAATTAACTGCTTGAAAAGAATATTGTTGACACGTTTTTAATAAGATTTTTTGTCTTTGATGTTTTCAAGTGCAACTTCGTACATATTGAAATAATTTTGTCGATTTACAAATCGCATGCGATTCGGAAATTATGGAAAATAATTGAATTTGTATTCCATAATTCCACGTTCCAAATAGTCTTTGCAGGAAAACAGTATCACGGGTGATGAATTTCAACTAATTCGTGACTTCTCGATTTCAGCGACATATACAGGCTGTATAAATATTATCAATTTTTGAATGCATATATTGTGTTATTATCCTATAACTTACCTTCAAATGTTTTTTTACTTCCTCTCCAGCAGAAAACAATGTGAATTTTTTTATACGTTACCCGTAAAATAATAAATCTTTAGTTCCAACTATAATATAATCAAATATTCTAACAATAATGCCGATGCCTTACTGCAAGAAAAAACTGTTGGTTAGCTCCAACTTCAGGTTACCCAGACATTGGGTTAATCTTTTTTACTTTCTGTCACACTTATCCCCGTTTTCATTTAGCTCCGTTAACCTAAAGTTTATACCTAACCGTTATAGATGCCAGTTTATGTAGAATTTAACATCTATAACTGTTGGTTGGAGCTACAAGAAAGCCTTTGAAAAATAAACACTTTGAAGTCTAATCTTAAACCTGAAACACAGACAATCATTGGTTTGAAATCACCGTGGGAGCTATTAGAGTTTCGTATTAGAAATTGAAAACGGGAAAATGGAAAACTTTTAAACATCCCTCTATGTCAATAATAATTATATGTGCCAAATGATCTATATAAAAGGTATAATTTATCTACCTGAGTTATAAATACGGAGTTACAAAAAATTTCGCAATACCAGAATTCATTTTTTTACTAAATAAGACCGACAAACTGAAATTTCAATTTTACAATAATTTAATTTGCTTGCCAATATCTACCCAATTATATGAACTTTGACTGACACAATCTCGAAAAACAGGAAATCATCTATCTACCTACATTACCAAAATATAAAAAACTCAACAGACTCAACTAATTTTTTTTTGCAAATCGATATTTTTGTTTATTATGACTGAACATGTTGTGTTTTGTTCAAATAACCAAAAATCACGATTTACAAAGAAATGTTAGTTGAGTCTTTTTATATTTTGGTAACGCTATGCTCTTTAACCTTTACTTTACTGCAAACTGTACTATTTGTCCGAACGAAAAAACCTGTTCAACAAATGCAACTTTCCTCCCTTAAAAACTACCCCTGGCAAACCTCTTCTTTGGTTTGATTTACATTCGTTAACATAACTACATGCGGCAAACTCACGCGCACCGGGTACAACACCACAAAAGTAGCCTCCACCCTGCTTCAATATAACCTCAAACATAAGTTGTTTTCCTCTCCAAACCGCATGCATTACCTAAAAGAGAAATAAGTAAAAGAAATGTGTGTGTATGCATCAGAGTATTCCACACGCCGGGTATCCGTATATAGATATCATCATAGCATTCATTCATCATTCCGCATACATGACGACATTACTGCATCTTTCAGAAAACAATTGGGCGAACAGGAACACAAACGACGGATAACAAAACGAAGGCCACGAAAAAGAGCGAAATTAACGGGGTGAGCGCTACGAGGAGTTGGTGTGTGTTGATGTGTCAAACAAATAAATAAAATCAAAACGAAACGAAAATGTTGAGATGGCGTTGTGATTTTTCTTTCATTTAGCCAATTTTGTAGTTGTTGCATTCAAAAATACGAAGCTTAGGAAGGAGAGTTCTTGTTCTAACGCCAACTAAATAATGAAGTCATAAGCGTAGTAGTATAAAGTGGGTGGATTTTTGTTTGTTTTTTGGTCTGGAAAACGGACGTCGTAGAGAACGTCGAGATTTTTTGGAAGAAGTCGTTAAAAAATCGGAAACTAATGCGTAGGTACAATGTTATGTCGAGAGCGAGACGGACGTGGCAAGACGTCGCCGAATGTCGTTTGGTGGTGTGTAAAAGTTTTGGTTTTTCGTTCAATTCATTCCGATTAAGGGTGCGTTAAATAAAATAGATGCGATGATAAATTTATGCGTAAACAGAAAGAAAAAGAATACGTTGGAGGTGGTTTTTTGAGAGATGAAAGTGTATTAACGAAAGGATGCTTGGTTGGTTGGTTGATTGGTTGGTAGCTAGGTAGGTAGGTAGGCTGTACACGATGTTTGTTTTTTTGGATTTGATTCAGAATTCGATTCTAAGTGGAGGTTTTTAGGTTTTGTGTACTCAGGTAGGAATTTTGGCAGTTAACGAAGCGTAGAGCAATTAAAACAGTGTGTTAAAATGGAGTTTTTCGAGAGAGAGAAACGAAGCTAATGCGGATATGGTCGATATACACAAAAGACGAAGAAACGCGCAGTCGTTGTTGTTGATGTTGGACGGACGATAGGTTGTTCTCGATGCTCGTTGTTCGTCTGTTATAAGCAATGAAATCGTCGATGTTGTCCGTAGGCAGTGTCAGGCGTATACAGAAGAAAGAAACGATAAAGACAAGCAAATAAAAATTAAAAATTCTGGTTACTGCTGGCGTCGTTGTTGTTTTTGGAGTCGTCGATCGCATGTTTCGCAGAAGTGTAGTAGTAAATGTATATAAGCTGTAAATTCGAAGTTATAGTTTGGCATTAGAGAGTCAGAGTAAATAAAACGACGTAAGGGATTTTAATGTATTTTTTTTTTGTTTCTTCATTTTTTTCTTGTTTCTTGGAATACTGTGTAATGCTATACAGAAATAGTACGAGAAGTTGATAATTATTCATTCATTGTTTGGTTTCTTTAGATTTTGAGAGATTACACACATCAAATCTGGTTTTTCTTTGCTTGCATGTATGGATTTTAACACGGTTTGCTTAAATTCTCTTCTGTCTCCTTCATTTTAGTTTTCATTTTTGTTCTATGACGTACAAACTTAGCGTAGTATTACGTAGTGTTTAAAAAGAATATGTTTTGTTATAATGGTTTTTCGTTTTTTTTTTGTTTGTTTCGAAAGGAAGTAGAAGATAGGGGGATATAGAGAAAATAGAACTTAAAATTAGCGTTGTTTACAATCAATTCAAATCAGCTCTCTCTCTCAACGTATGTGTACTTGTTTTAGCAATTGTCTTTTCATAACGGCGGCCTTGTCGCTCGTCGTTCTCTCCTCTTTCTTTCTTTCTCTTGCATACATTTTTCAGATGTCTTTGTTCTCTTGCGTTTTAAATATTTTTAGAGTTAATCATCATCATACATTGTATATGACATTTTTTTCTTGACGATCTTTAGATTTCTTTTACATTAGAGTTGTTTCGAGTTGTTTGTAGGGGTAGGAAATGGGGGAATATGTAATTAAAATTATGACTTATACCACTAGGACGATTTTTAAGAGTTCTCTTACAAAAAAGTAGATACGTTTGAATATTTCACAAAAAAACTTGCAAAATCTTACTAACATTGTCTAGCGCAGCTTAAACGTAGTAATTTTGAGTGTAATTTCTTTTAATATAAAACAACGAAGCTTACTTGTTTCTTTTTCGCGCTATTTGTTATTGCAGATGTGTGTGTGTGTAGATGATGCTTAGAAGCGGCCCATCGGAGAGCGTGATCTGAAACGACCACCACCGCCGCCGCCGCCACTTTGACCACCGAAGGAACGGCCACCACTTTGACTACCGCCATCACGACCGTATGAATCGCGGCGACTGAAGCCACCACCGCCGCCATCACGTCCATAACCACCTCCGGAGCGGCCACCACCGCCGGATCCACCGTAGCTGTCGCGACCGTAACCACCGCCAGAGCGGCCACCGCCTCCTGAACCACCACCACCGTAGCCGCGTTCTTGATAACGTCCACCGCTGGAGTTGCGTGGTCTGAAGCCACCACTGCTGCCACTTCGGCGTCCTCCAAAACCGCCTCCATCACGTCGTCCGCCGTCACGACCACCACCTCGGCCGCCACCAGGGCGACGTCCACCCGCTTGTCGTGGACGACCTTTGCTGATTTCTACTCGAAGCTGAGAACCCAACAATTCGGTTCCGTTTAATACGTCGCAGGCTTTTTGTGCATCATCACGATGTTCGAATTCAACAAAAGCAAAACCTGGTGGATTGAAAGCTATCCAGACAGAATTTAATTTACCGTATTTTGTGAACTCTCCTTCCAAATCGTCTTTCTTAATTTTGTCGGTTAAATTTCCAACATACACACGTGTTCCTCGTTGATCACCCATATTTTGCTCTTACTGTTCTTTAAATAACTTTGTATTTATAATAAATTTAACTTGGAAAAAAATCTAATTTTCTCTTAGATAATTTTCACTTTATATTTAACTATTTTACCGGAGCAACTTGCAGATACGTCTTCACCCAATCGATACTGAAAAATGTATGTATTCATAATTTAATTTCTCGCTACATCATGGCTTGCTTTTTTTGCCAAAAGTATTGCCAGATCGAAGATTCCCATGGTTGGATTCAATTTCTCGCTCAGTGTTACCGTTGTACCACTAAAGTGGCAATTTTGCCACTTTTTTCGAGCCGAGATACTTTTGTGCCACTTTTTTCATTGAGGTACTAAATGTGCTACTTTTTGCATTTTTGTGCCACTTTTTTCATTTCTCGTATCCTCGAAATTCGTACGGGAATCCCACGGGAATTCAGTAGAAAATTTTACATATTTCTTCGAATATTTTTTTCCATCACGCACCTTCTAGTACCTCCCAACTATAACCTATAACTGCTAGAAGGGCTGAATACGCCAAAGACCACTTACCCCCTAGGCCCAGATTGAGAGTGGGCTTTGATCCTGACGTATCATGGGAATCCCACGGGAGGAATTCAGTAGACTCTTTATAGTACTCTGCTAACTTTGCTGCTGAATATTGCGGTTCGTATCCTTGTTAGATATATTCAGACCGTCACTGTTTTTGCCTCGTTCATCTTCCATCTTCTACAACACGAAGACGTCAAACCGGTCTGTCACACAGTCAAGCCCAAAACGGCAAAAATAATGAGCATAAGCATCTATATTAATAATAATAAAAAGAAATAATAATATTTAATATTAATTAAAATAATATTAATTATTATATTATTTATAATTATTATTTATTATAATATTGTTAAGGCTGTTATATAAATAGTTATTTTTTGCTCATTTTTTTTGCTTATTTTTTGCAATTCCAAATTTAACGGACAACTGATTGTCGCCATGTTCGTGACTGTGCTTGTTTCTTTAGGATGCTGGCTATTACACCTAATACACGATCTAGCCATGTCCGTCCGTCTGTTGTAAGCACACTATCATTTAATATATATAATATTTAATATATATAAAGTGTACAGTGTACTAAATATGACGACGAGTTTTGAGTTTTGCCACGCACCTTCTAGTACCTCCCAACTAAAGGGTGATTTTTTAAGAGCTTGATAACTTTTTTTAAAAAAAAAACGCATAAAATTTGCAAAATCTCATCGGTTCTTTATTTGAAACGTTAGATTAATCCATGACATTTACTTTTTGAAGATAATTTCATTTAAATGTTGACCGCGGCTGCGTCTTAGGTGGTCCATTCGGAAAGTCCAATTTTGGGCAACTTTTTCGAGCATTTCGGCCGGAATAGCCCGAATTTCTTCGGAAATGTTGTCTTCCAAAGCTGGAATAGTTGCTGGCTTATTTCTGTAGACTTTAGACTTGACGTAGCCCCACAAAAAATAGTCTAAAGGCGTCAAATCGCATGATCTTGGTGGCCAACTTACCGGTCCATTTCTTGAGATGAATTGTTCTCCGAAGTTTTCCCTCAAAATGGCCATAGAATCGCGAGCTGTGTGGCATGTAGCGCCATCTTGTTGAAACCACATGTCAACCAAGTTCAGTTCTTCCATTTTGGGCAAAAAAAAGTTGGATATCATCTCACGGTAGCGCTCACCATTCACAGTTACGTTACGATTCGCATCATCTTTGAAGAAGTACGGTCCAATGATGCCACCAGCCCATAAACCGCACCAAACTGTGACTTTTTCTGGATGCATTGGTAGCTCTTGCAATGCTTCTGGCTGATATTCACTCCAAAATCGACAATTCTGCCTATTTACGTACCCATTGAGCCAAAAATGAGCTTCGTCGCTGAACACAATTTCTTTCTTTCTGAACTTTCTTAACAGAGCACGCATTTTGATAATAAAATTCAATGATTTGCAAGCGTTGCTCGTTAGTAAGTCTATTCATGATGAAATGTCAAAGCATACTGAGCATCTTTCTCTTTGACACCATGTTTGAAATCCCACGTGATCTGTCAAATACTAATGCATGAAAATCCTAACCTCAAAAAAATCACTCTTTATAACCTATAAATGCTAGAAGGGCGAAGGGCGAATACGCCATTCAAGCCATCATAAAGACCACTTACCCCCTAGGCCCAGATTGAGAGTGGGCTTTGATCTTGACAGCAGTAGTAGTTTGGTCATAATGTCGGCACAACGGGCGCGGGCTTTGGGAGCTTTACGTGGAAGGAGTTGCGAGTTGCTAAAAAAAGGAGTAGAAGCAGAGCGCAGAGTTGAGTATTAGGGGAGTATAGAATGGATTAGAATGGGAGAATCTGCAATTTAAGAATGGGAGAGTATAGAGACAGCGCAAGTGGTGAGTTTGCTGATTTCATCACAGGAGAGCACAGAGAGTGAGAGCCAACCAGCCAAAAGTATTGCCAGATCGAAGATACCCATGGTTGGATTAACAAAGTAGTATTAAAATAAGGGTGGGACCCAAGACAGTCATTATCAAGAACGTTTACAGATGGCGCAACTAAAGAATACAGATTTGTTTTGACAACCGCACGATTTTTGACGATTTCTAGATTTCGCATTTGTCTTAAAAGCAACATTTTTAATTGTCTTTATATTCTGACAGGCATTTAAAGAGGACGTTTGGTTAAACAAAGTCATTTAAAAAAAAATGGAAAATTTAGAAACTCGAAATCGCCAAAATTCGCGATTTTGAAAATCGTGCGGCTGTTAGAACATGTCCGATAGTATACTTTCACTTGCAGTATGTAACCCTGGGAACACACACACCAGTAAATGTTCTTAAAAAAAAATAATTGGAATTATTTTTACGAAGTCATACCCTGCAAACATTTTAACGACTATTACAAGATTAGTACGCTACGCGAAAAACTCTCGATTCTTCCTGGTGATCGTCGCATGGGCAGAAGACAACGTCAAAGATCGACATCGGGCGATAAATCATAACATAAGAGGAAGTGATTGGAAAGATTTTTTGGAGCAAGTGTGTTGCATTAATTGAAAGAACTAGTGCACTGATCAATTGCAGTTCACAAAAAATTACTTCAAATCCATTCAGGCAGACGCGACGCGATTGTAGCAAATCGCTTTGGCAGTAGTGCCGTCTCACATATTCAAATAAGAACTACAAGAAGTCGATATTGCTACTACGACTTGCGGCTGTCGTGTCGACTCGGTCTGAGAAGGCCTTAAAACGTTCCTCTGAATCTTGTAATCCCCTAGGGGCTGTTTACGCATATTAGGCCTGTTCGATTGGGCTTACTAGCTTAATTTTTATATGGAATTTACTCGCTTAACAAGAAAGTAGCTTACTACTCTCTTAGCGTTGCTGCCAGATTTTTCTTGTTGATACATTTGAGATAAACCAATCGACAACAATATTGCCACCTAATCAAGTCTCTTAATCGTAAGCTAGTAAGCCCAAACGAACAGGCCTATTATTATACAACTAGATGTTTGACTATTTCATTTCTAACAAAGTCTCGGAAAATAATCAACAAAGGAAAATTCACTTGGCATTAATTGTAAAATTATAGAAACTGATTAAACTTCATTATATAAAACCAATCGATTTCTTTCTTTTTGCATTAATATTATTTGGGAATTAATATATTTTTCTTTTTGTGGTAACAAAATCAGAAGTAACCCGAAGTTTTCCAATTCGTCTCAATCTTTTGTTCGCAATATAAGATTTTTGTACAACGCAAACAAATTGTACAATAAATCTTAAAATGTAAATAGTCCTACACTCATTTAAATAGCGCCATCTTAATACGACTGCAAGTGACTGAGATTTGTGTGCCTTGTAAAACAACTTTGTGTTTTCCTTGTAATAAGGGTTTTACACCAAAAACACCACCTGCGTTCGGGTATAAAGCCAAAATCCACGTTTCCAAAAAGACTGATACGGACCTCTCACGAAAGTTTCGTTATAGTGAGTTCGAATATGAGCAAAAATCCACTTGTTCGGAATTGCCTTCAAAATATACAAAAAATCACGACTTTTTCCATAAAAATTGACAATTGCATAATTCACTTTTCTTTCGGATACTGTAAAAATCCGGTTATTCATATCGGATTTTTCTCCGTGCAACTCTGGGTTTTAGCATTTTATGTACTAAAACTTGTCACACTGCATGCGAAATCTATCTGAAATGACATTATAGCCTTGTCACACTGCATCCGAAATCTGGTTGAAATTACATAAGGTCGATTTACAAAAGTCAGATCCTATACAAAATTGACATTTGAAAATCGACCTTATAGCCTTGTCACACTGCATGCGAAATCTAGTTTAAATGACATAAGTTCGATTTACACATGTCAGATTCCATACAAATGTGACGTTTGAAAATCGACTTTATGTCATTTAAACTAGATTTCGCATGCACACTGCAAGGCTATAAGGAAGATTTATAAAAATTTACATTTGTAAATCGATCTTGATTTCCTATGCAGTGGTATAACACGGTCTTTACACGTACCAGTAACTTGCTGCTATTTACAATTTTCGGGGTAAAATTGTAAATAGCCGTAGTGAGTTTTCACTAGCCCCCACAGTACAAAAAAGAAGGGAAAGTGAAGCCATCAGCTGATTTACAATTTGTTATTGGTTAGGTCGTGTTTATTTTTTCACCACAAGTTTCTGTCTTGACATATGACAGCCAAAATGAAATTAATGTTGCCAATACATTATTTTACACTTCCATTATGTACACGAAAGTCAAATAAATTTTGTTCACCGAAATTTTCTTCGTGTACCCAGTGGTATAATATCGGCTAGCGCTATCTTCATGTTAACGTAGCTACCTGTAAAGGTAATTCATGTTCGGATATGAAGTGATGAGATGAGAGAATGGAATTTAGAACGACTTGTTTTGTTTCTGACAACATTAGTTTAATTTCACCGCTATCACTCTATCAAAAATGTGCATTTTATTTCCAAATCAAATCATTCACTTTTATTGGGACACCCTATACTGATATTTATAACCAGAAACTCACCACACACAAATAACACAGCGCACACAGCCCAAATAATACCTAAGTTACCGGATATTATAACAATCATTAGAAACCCTCCACACTCATAACAAACACCCTCTATTGTTATGGCTATGTTTAGAGCAGAAAACTGTGAAAAACCCTCCACCAACAACAATTGCAATACCAGTAACAACCACCACCTTTCCACCTCCTGCCATGCTTTTATAATCAACACCCATACCGTTAGCAGAAAAACATGCCGTGAGAGAGACCATGCACAAACAACTACCCCAAAAATCCTTTCCGCTCTCTTTTCATTCTGTCTCTCACGCTGTCGCAAATAGTTGCCAGAGTTAGTGGGAATTAACCATTTGTTTATAAGACTAAAAATACATATTTTTTTCGCATAAAAAATATATTTTTGTAATATATTTAGTTTCAATTTCAATATATTTTTATTTATTCTGTAGCTTGTATTGTATACATATATATAAATATATATAAAGTTGTTAGTCATTTTATAAAAACCAGCTGGCAACGTTCAGAAAATATTTTATTCTCATTTCCTCTCCATCTTTCTCTTTCTCTTTGTTGTTTATACTTAAGCACATGTTATATTTTGAAATATAATTCAAGTATTTCCGAGAGAGTTAATAGCGGTGCATTTTACCATAGCACTTGACGGAGCCCGAAACCGGCAATGTAGATGCCACATTTTGGATAATAATGGGTAAAATACAAATAAAAAGATAAACTAAACTAAAAAAGAATTCAAAAAACATTTCGAGGCTTTGCTATTTTTTTTGGCAATTTTTTGACTCGAAAAAAAAAAAAATCAAAAATAATCGAAGTTATGAAAAAAATTAAATTTTTGAATCGAAAAAAGTGATCACATATTATTATTATTGTCCTTCTTTGCTTAGGACCGTTATTTAAGAAGTTATTAAGGTTTAAAGTTATGAAAATAAATTAATTTGTATCGTCCTTCCTCGCTTAGGACCCTTATTTAAAAATTATGAAGGTATAAAATAGTTTTGAAAATAAAATTTTTTTTTTTTAACATTTTTTTTGACCCAAAAAGTTATCAAAGACTATTGTCATCTTTCGCGTAGGACCATTATTTAAGAAGTTATGGAGGTTTAAAGTTTTGAAAATAAATTTTAATTTTTTGGAAATAATAGGGCTGTTTTGCTTTTTTGAGCCGGGATATTAGCTGCGATAACAAAAACGTTAATAAAAATTTAATTTTTTGCTCAAAATGAAAAAAAAATATTTCACATTGTCGCAATCTACAATTTAAATATATGTATCAAAACAAATTTTCAAAAAAAAAAAATATTTTGTGTTGACTTTATTGGACTTAGCCTCGATAACCATAATTTTGACTTACACCGGATAATTATCCAGACTAAGTCTAAAATTTTTAACACAAAAATATTTGTTCAAAATTTGTTTTCACACAAACATTTAGATTTTTGTTATCGCAGCTTAGTTATCCAGTCTTAAAGAAAAACAGCAGTAATAATTGTTTACCCAAAAAGGCATCACAGATTATTGTACTTTTTCCCGTAGGAACAGGTTTAAAGTTTTGAAAACAAATATTCATCTTTTCCAATTTTTTTATCCGAAAATTTTGATTGTGCTATTCTTATTTATATTCTTCTATATTCTTCGAAAATATTTTTTTTTGTTTGATGACCGAGAAACTTTACATAATTCAATTCACTATTCAACAAAAAATGTATTTAATAAATGGGCCTTAATAACTTGATTTCGATATAATAGCCTTTTTGCGTTGTTTACACTTTAAGATTATTTGTACAACATGGAAATAGATTATGACGAAAACTTAACAATATTTAGAAGTTTTCGATGGAAAAGAAGTTTTATCTGTAATTTAAGGCTTAGATCTACTAAATGATAAACTATTTTTATTGAAAAGAAATGTTTTTTATTGAAAAGCCTTCACAAGGATCTATTGTAAAATGATCTCGGTGCGTCAAGAAAATGACAGCCTTTATACCGAAGCGTATAAAAGCGTCATTGCCGTTTGTACAAACATTTGGTACGTCTAAACCCTCTATTATGGTAGCCTTCACTCCGAAGCGTCATTAAATTGTATGAAATCTATGAAGCCTACGTGTCTACGTCAATATGCACGCCTCGGTGTGCCCAAAACGCACGAAAAACGCAGCTAAATCCCAAACATTATTTACACATGTTCTTATGGAACAGTTCATATTATATCGGCTGTGCAGCGACCGATCGCAGTGTAGAAATATGTATATCAAAAAAACAAAGTGATAAGCAACAACAACAAAATAATCTTTGGTATGAAAACACCAGCGATTTTGGCGAGAGGGTACGACTGTCGCGTCTGTCTGAAAGGGCATTATAGCCTTTTTACTCTGCATGTGAAATCAATCGATTTACAGATGGCATTTACAAATCAACCTTATAGCCATGTCACACCACATGTGAAATCTAACTGAAATAATATAAGGTTGATTTACAAATGTCAGATCCCATACAAAATTGACATTTCAAAAACGACCTAATGTCATTTCAGCCAGATTTCGCACGCAGTGTGACAAGGTTATTATGTCATTTCAGTTTCAATTGCGCATGATATTAAATGTTATTATTTTGTTGAGATTGTGATTGTGTCGCGCCGGTTTGAATGGGCCTTTATTTTCTACCCCGGAAGGAAGTACAATTAACAACGATCTGGCAACTCCACTCTATGTTTTGTTATGGTTTTACCGGCTTTTTGTGCATGGCTGTAAATTCGTTCGTTCCCAGTGCAACCATTGAAATACAAAGCAGCGCCACATCAGCTATCATATGTTGTATCCTGCATAAGGATAAAACAAACAATATTTTCATCACGTTCTCCTTGTTGTCGCTATCGTTTGGTGCTGATGGCTGTTGGCTGATGCTTGTTGTTGTTGTTGTCTTTTGCCTTCGTTGATGTGTCGTTGTCGTCCTTTCTGTTCTGTTCTGTTCTGTGTGTATGGTAGTCGCGCGCGTGCTTTCAGTTTACAATTGGATGTCGCGTGCGGTACATTGGGAAACGGACTGTTACTGGATACAAGATAAACAAATAGAAGAAGACGAAGTAGAAGCAGAAGAGTAGTCAAGTTCAGTTCTATCTATCGGCTATCATAGTCAGTTTTGTGTGCTAGCGTAAACGTAGTTTCGGTTAAACGGATGAATGTCCTTGTGACAAATACGTGAGTGAAATATTTTAAGAAGATAATTCAAATTGCCGAAAAGAAAGTGTGAAAAACAAGTGTTGAAAATGTAAAATAAATATAAAAAGAAGAACAAACACCGCTTCGAAATTTACATAGAAAGGGTGCAAGCATCCTTTGTGTTCGTTATCCTTTTTGCTGTCTGGCAACAAGAAAAGAATTAAAGGCGAAAAATGAATCATTCATTTTAGTGTGTGTGCAAAAGTGAGAGCTTATTTGAATTTTAAAGGCAACAATTGAAAGTGTTTTTAAACTAAACACTGTCGTACATACATACATACATACATGTATGTAACTTTAAGAAAGGATATTTGTTTTTGAATATCGAAAGGTCGCAAGGATATAAATACACACACACATACATACATACGTGTACATGACTAGGTAAGTCTAATTAGAATTAACCCGCGTTACCCTTATTTAGGGTTTTATGGCGCTCGCATAAATATTTCTAATGAACCAAATGAAATTTAAACTTTGAATACTTAAATGAGAATTTTGAAAATTTCATTATTTTGTACCTTGAATATTTGTTAATTTGAATAATTTTAATAACTTTAAAGTTTGACTTTAATCCTAGATTATTTTCTTATTCGTGTTCGTGAATATTTGAATAAATTAAATTTTGAATATTTTAATTCCTGATCTTCTGCTTATAATGAACACTTGAATAATTCCTAACGTGAATAATTGAATGCCTTATTTTTGTATATTTGAGTTCTTGATGACTGCAATTGTTGAGCTGTAGTATTAGTCAAGATAAGAAATTGTAAGAACTACGGAGCACAGTGGTTCAGAATCAAACGTCATCGGCCAAAATTCAATAACTTTTGTTCTAGTAAACATTTTTGAGTTCTGTAAAAATTGAAACTAGACAAGGACCCTACAAGGACCTGACAAGGATTATTTTGGTATATTACCATTGAAAATCGGGCAATCGAATATATTTTAGAAATTAGCCTAAAGTTGACTACTTTTCGTATTTTTCGATTTGAAAGAAAAGTAAAAAAATCTTGAATAATTCATAACTGGAATATTTAAATGCTTTATCTTTGTATATTTGAGTTCTTGAATACCGCAATTGTTGAGCTGTAGTATTAGTCTAGATATGAAATGGGGCACCGTGGTCCAGAATCAAAATTCAAAATCTTTTGTTCTAGTAAACATTTTTGAGTTCTGTAAAAATAATAGAAATTGTGGTTTCTTACACTTAAAGAAAAAAGTCTGTTATTAACAGCTGCGATTTTCTGCTGCCTATCATCAGGCAATATTCTGCTATTACAGCTGGTTTTCTGCAGTCTTGCATCAGTATTCACACTGCTAAAGTGTTTGCAGTCTGCTAAAAATGGCTGCTGATAATTAAATTATAAAAATAGATAAAAAAGCGTTTATAATTTAAAAGTTTTTCAGATTGACGGCGAAAACGAATTTAGCTCGAATTTCGTTTTATATTAGCTTGAGGCAATATGCGTACAATTACACAGACAATCTCAATATCTTTCAACGGTAATAAATTCCCTTATAATAAATTTTATCCTAAAAAAGTGTTCTTAATAAAATTGTTAACTGGCTATATTGTTCTGTACATATGTTTAAAGTTTCAAGAAAGTGTTTTTTCTTTATTGCTAAAAACAGCTGTTTGCTATTTCAGCAGATACAAATCGGCTATCTCTTTTTCAGCAGAAAATCTGCTCTTACAGCAGACTTTCTGCTTTCTTTTACTGACAATATATAGGCAGAAGTCATAGAAAAAATAATTACAGCATCTCCTACGAGAACGACAAGAATTTTGAAATAGGAAAATAAATTCACACGAAAAGACGCAACCAAAAATTGATTTATCGTTTTAAAGGGATGTAAAACTTTTATTATTCTTTAAAACAATTATGTTTTTTAGTTATGGGTGATTCCACTGGAACGGGTGTGACACTTTTGCTTAAATATGTATAAATATCTCCCATATTCATTAACTGAGATTTTTACTATACTGCCAATTGAAAACGTCAGGTCAAGCGGAATATTATTGCAAATATAAATATGTCTTAGCGTTTTAAATATTGGAGATATACAACAAACAACAGCGTCACGGGTGTGACCTTAGCTTTGAAGAAAATGTTGAGGTTTTACTTATTTTCTTGAATTCGGAAATGTTCTTCCTTTATGTGCCTTTATTCATTTTTGCTAATCAAAATACACTTTCTTCTGAAGTATACCTTACCGACATCTCATTATGTATATATAGGAGATATAGGATAATTAAATTGTAACGGGTGTGACATTTTGACGGAAATCCTGTTACGACACCAGTCTATATCTGGAAAAGGAAATGATCAGATCTATTGTTGTCATTATTTTTGTGAAATATAATCAGAAATATGTATTATGAGAAGTATAAACATTACGAATGTTTATCGGTGTTTTTTTAAATTATAAATTGATTTTGAAATTTTGCCGTAAAAGGGTCACTTTACTTGGAATCAACCTTATCTAAGCGTTTAAACTACTAAATAATACAATATTTTTTTACTAAAATGTCTTTCCAGAACTATAATACTGTATGACAGTCCATATTAACCCTGAACCAGATGATATGCGTTTGAAACTATAGGTGGATTGGAGTTTTTTTGCCTATAGTTTCATGCGTATATTATCCGGTTCAATAAATCAATTCAATAAATCTTCATGTACAAGAGCCCCCTTTGCAAAATCGTGTCAATTCTGTGATATATCGATTTGATATAATTTTTTACCCCTATGGACTTTAGTCCTAATTTTAATGTTGTTCTTTGTCACGTTTTTCTATCAAAAAACGTTTTTCTATCCCCAAAAAGTGCAAATTTTCTCATTTCTTAGTCCACCATATATACAACAAGTTACATTCCTATGCTAAAAATCAATCAACATAGTTGTTGCAAAATGTTTAATAGCGTTTGATTTAATTGAATATTTGTATGAATGATTTCTAAATATGGGAGGGCATACAAAATTACTAGCAATGTAGAAATTAATGCATGAAAATCTTCTTTGTCTCAAAACTGAGATCAAAACTATTTTGATGCAACGATTTCTCAGTTTCGTATTTGTCTTTTGACGGTATCACTAAAAGAGAACTGGGGCTAATCACGGAATTGTGAAGAAAAGGTATAAATTGCTCCCGATTACTTTGACCTTGAAAGGTAGAATAGCGTTAATTTTTATTTTCAGGTTTATGTTTGACATTTGCAAAATGGGACGCTATACGCTCGAACAAAATTGGGAAATATTAAAAACTTACTGGAGAAAAGATCGGCCTGCAGCTCACCCTTCATGAAGCTCATTTTCATCTTCATCTTCTTTCATCGTGGCTATGTCAATAGGCGAAAATGGCGCCTATGACCCACAACGAGTCGCTGTTTGGTGTGGATTATGGGCTGCACTGAAAAATTGGGTTGATCGGATTGATGGATGAATCCTGGATCTTCAGAATAATTAACACAGCAAAAATCCTTTTATATTAAAAGTTTTTTTCGAACAATATTGATAGACTATGTGAATGTTTGAAACGAAAAATATTGACTGAAAAATTATTTTCAAGTTCGAAATAATTTTCCAATACAAAAGTTGAATATTCATGTTGAAGTATATTTTGAACAAAGTATTTTTCCAACAAAGTATTTTTTCCAACACGGATGAGGTACTGCCGAGTCAGTAGTCAGAGTCATATGAATGATTTTAAACCAATAAAACTAGAAATTTTAAAACATATTTAGTACTTTATTATAGCCGATTCTAATTTAAAGTTTTAAATGACCCACTCTATAGTTTAATTTTTGTGTGAGTAGCTTGCTACTCTCTTAGTGATGTTGCTAGATTTTCCTTGCTCTATTGATCCATTGAAGAAAAACCAATTATCAAGTCTCGTATAGCCTTTTCAGACTGCATGCGAAATCAAGCGATTTCATCTCAAGATCGAAGCGCAAATGTCAAATTTGTATGGAATCTGTCATTTGTAAATCGACCTTATGCCATTTCCGTTAGTGAACAGAATCCTACCGGTTTGGTGGCCCAGTTGGTCTCCCCTAGACGGAGTCTAGAGGAGACAATTTAAAACACAAAACAAATAGCATTTTTAAATAATTTATTTATTTGGCAGGTACTATCATCTGTCTCGGTACAAGGTGAGTTGACAACTAAAGAAACCAGAAACCCATGAATGACAGTGATGGCGGTACCATCAACACCAGTGATGTGTTTTTATTTCGAGATGTAGGCGGCGCTGACTGATCATATGATGGATTGTCAACAGTTAGATTTCGCATGCTGTCTGAAAAGGCTATTAATTATAATCTAGTAAGATCAATCGAACAGGCCTAGGGTATATTGGAACTAACTTTGTAAGAATTTGAATATTTTTTATATTTTTCGTGTTTTATTATTCCGCCTCAAATGTTCAACTATTTAATTTGGAAAATTCCTTGTGACAAATCACGTTGTCACAATCATTACTGGCTCACCTTTCTCAAGATTATCCTGCTAATCCGCTAGTTAACATTTATTACTGTTCTCATCAAATTCTGTTTCATTGACAAAAGGCTGCTGCCTTTTTTACAAGTTACAAATTAAATTACCTAACCTTTTTTACCCAAAATATAAACATTTGGAAAATGTGTACTGCCAAAGGAGAGGAAGGAAGGGGAGAAGGAAATGTCCAACTTCCGCCTACAAACAAACAGAGTTACCACCTTATCAACGCACCGGAATCTCATTATGTTTTATAAACTAGACAGCACAGCCAGCACTCACACACTTTTTGTTACCCACAAAAGAAAACAAAAAAAAAATGAACTGAAATGATTTTATGCTTGAGTTTTCACACGAAAATAAAGTTTTCCAGATAAAAAAGTAACAGCAAATGGAAACTGGGATGAGCGGAGGAGACAAATGTCGATGAACTTTTTTTTGTTGTAGCTTGGAGTGTAGTAGTAGTGGACCAAGAGGCAGCAGGCCCATTGATAACAATGTCCAAAGTGCTACCAGAATATGTCAATTTAATGACTGAAAGGAGTCTCATAAAACAAGACAACCCTTTTTACGGTTTTCTACGGCTTTTTACAAGATGCCAGCAACAATAAAACAAAGGACAAAACATAGCAGGAGACAAAAACAACAACAGACAAAGTTTTCCTTGTGTTTATCAATCTCGACGACGACGACATTGACACAAAAGGACCATAACTGTCATTCTGGCATTCGGGTTGTTTGGCTTTGTTTTGTTTTCTTTGCAGTCATTTATGACCGTTAAATATTTTAGGGATTTAATGACGAAATGATGCCTAAAACTATTTACATTCTGACATATTGTCCTTATGCCTTGGCCTGGGCTGTATTGACGTTCATGTCCTGCCTGGTGATGTTCCCTCGGTCCATGGCTGTCGAGCTTTGTTTTAGTTTTGGGATTAGAGCATAAAGATCAAACCGCATACAAAACACTTGACATTTGGTTATGGTTGGGCCGAATGTGATGAGCCGGTATTATCTGGGGATTCATTTAAACTCCCTATAAAACGAGGCCCACTTAATAAATCTAGTAAAAAATCACCTCCTTGTGTAACCACATTGTATTGTGTTCTTGGTGCACACTTTTCTTGCCGTCTCCTTCTCCCACATGTCTCAAGTGCTTCATGATAAACAAATTTCTTTCACGATTCTAATCCTTTTTTCATTTCTTTTTACCGGCTTGAGAAATTCAGTTTTGCTTCCTGCTCGCATGTGTCGTTGTGCTTGCCCAACAAACACTGTTCCTGTGTCTGCCGTTGCCTACGACTATCTCCGGCTCCAATTTGTTAGACTTGCTTGTATGTCATTTACCCACATTTTTTTCCTCTCATTTCATGTCTGTTCAGTTCTGTTCTTTTAACTTAAATGACATTGAAGGACTCTTTACAACATCAGCATCCGCATCATCGCCATAGCACTTTTTGCTGTTGGATTCTCATTTTCTTCAGCTGGAAAAATTCTATGAAATTTAAATCTTATTTAGCTCTAAGCATTACGCAAATAGACTTTTTCCATTCACAGTTTTTTTTGTTGTTTTGCCACCGTTGGAAGCAAAAAACCAAATGAATGAATGATTAGATGAGGAGCTGAAATGAGTTCTTAGAGCAGAGATTATGATGATACTGTCGCATTTCCAACAGTTTTAATGTCAATTATTTCTAAATGACAGCTGGAGAAATGTACGATGTGTTACTTATATCATTTGTGACTAGCATGTAAGTATGTACTAAGATTTATTGGATTCCACATGTGATGTGATTGGGAAGAAATTTGATATATGTATTTTTAGCAGAGATAAGATGAATTAAAGCCACGGCAAATTAATGACTACAATAGGATTTTCCCAAAGAAAACAATAACAATAATTATTATTTTCCTACAGGATATTGTATTTGTATTAGATTTCTTCCGCGCAATTTACAGTCCTGTTCAATTGTTTTACATGAACAGAATTCAATCCTCATGTAATTACACTTCAAAAGGCAAGAAAGTCTCGCACAGTGGATGCTAAAAATAAATATCTGTGTTCACAAGAAAATACCAATGATCAGCTTATACCCTTTTTACACCGCATGCGATTATCATTAGATTTCAGCTTGAAATGACTTGAGGTCGATTTACAAATGTCAGATCCCATTCAAATTCTGATAATTTTTTCGGTTAATAGCCTTTTCAGACTGCATGTGAAATCTAGCTGCAATGACATAAAGTCGATTTAAAAATATCAGATCCCATACAAATTTGACATTTGTAAATCAACCTAATGTCATTGCAGCTAGATTTTGTCTGCAGTCTGAAAAGGCTACTAGCCGAAGAGATTATGAGAAATATGTCGCTTTACCAAAGATCGTCTTATCCCCTTTTTACATTGCATGCGAAATCATTAGATTTCAGCTTGAAATGACTTGAGGTCGATTTACATATAACAAATTTGTTTGGGACCTGACTTTGGTAAATCGAACTTATGTCGTTTCAGCTAGATTTCGCGTGCAGTCTGAAAAGGCTATTAATTATAAGCTAGAAAGCTTATAATTATTATATGAAATCGCTTGATTTCACATGCAGTCTGAAAAGGCTATTAGCGGAAATAATCATCGGAAATATGTTAACTCAATTCGTCCGAAATGTCTGAAAGCTGTTATGATTATAACTCATTTGACTGTGATCATTTCATTTGGAATAACAACTTAACTCAACTTAGGATTCAAATTTCGAGCATCCATATGGAAATTACAAAGACATTAGTTTTAGAGAGGATATGGTCACGTGCGTGGCGTGGTGACATTAGTGATGAAGGTACTAGGAAAGCTGTAACAAAAGGATAAATATTTTTTAGATTTATTGCGATGATACAAATATTTTAAAATATCAAAATTCAATTTGCTTTGAACGTATTTTTAATTTTATGTTACCCAATAATTTGGCTCATTTGTGTGGGAGGTACCAGAAGGGGGTGTGACAATCTCGCCCATATTCCATGTGAATACAACGACTATTATCATATTGACAAATGTCAAATCACGGAATATTTCAATAATTCGTGTAGAAGTTATGAATATTTTAATTTTAGCTTGGTTAGGGTGATATGTGTGGGTGGCAACAGAAGGGGCGTGGCAAAACTATCCAGATTTCGTACCTTTATAATAATAGCGCAGCAAAAAAATGGAAATATATACTTCCGTAGGAAGCATATTTTAATCACATCTCAAATCCAAATATGAATTTTTCCCGCTTTTGAGGAAAATTTACATTCTACGAATAGGGCCATTCACAAGTGAAAGGGAACGAATTTTTAGTATGTGTTCACAGAGGTAAGGTGTCCGCTTTGCACCCAGAGGGTTTCGGGTTCGAATCGTGGCTCAGAAAAATAAAAATTCATTGCTTTATTAATGTACTTCAAATTCTTCATTTTGTATTAAATATTAATGCTACATAATATAAAAAATAAAGTGGCGTTGATTTATTTAATACTAAATTAAATTAGTATTTATTATATTGATTTTCGTCATATAGAGGGTCCGCCATCTAACGTTTTTTTTTTTTCAACTATTCAACCGTTGGACTATTATTTGTGGGGTGCCCGAGGCAGCCATTTGAATGAAATTATTTTCCATTATTAACCGGAAGGATTGTACTTTCAAATAAAAAAGAAATTTGAGAAATTATTCAGTAGTTTTTTATAACATTTTCAAAAAAAAAAAAGTTATTTTGCGGACCCTATATTAGTTCATATTAAATAAATATTTGCTTTAGTTATTCACCACTCACAACAATTTTTAAAAAAGTCTACATTTGAATCGGACGATGTACGCCTGAAGCTATAGGCAAAATGTAGTTTACTGACGTTTTTAATTTCTCATTTCCTCAATTCTCATTTCATAAAAAATTCCAAAGGATACAATTTAAAAATATATATATTTTAAATACTTGCACCCTATTATAGTATTATTGTTCAAACTTATTACATTACACCGTCCGACAGTCCAGATTACACTTGACCCGAATGGTCTCAAATTAAAGAGGAGGATGTCTGTTAAAAACACTTTAAATGGCGTGCTTCTATCTGTATTAGTTTAGCATTAACAACCATTTCAAGCTGTCCCTCTTAAAAAGTAAAATATGAATAAAATAAATAAACAAAGGGAGATGCTTGAAATGGTTGTTAATGCTAAACTAATACAGATAGAAAAATGCAATTTAAAGTATTTTTAACAGACATTTTCCTCTTTAATTTGACCATGCACCGGTATAATAGGGTGCAACTAAGTATTTAAAATAATTATTTGAAACATTTGAAGTCCTTTGGATATTATTGAAAAAATTACAAAGAAAAATCACAGAGAACAAAACTTTTACATGTTATTCGAACAGAGTTGCCAGATTTTTATAAGTCACGCCTTGGAAGCGCTAAACTTTTTGTCTATACTAAAGTCATTAGGTATTTCTAAGAAAGTCTGCGGAAATAAAATTTTTCATACATTTGATGAAGAGCTTTTTTAGGCCGTTTTAGACACACAAAACTTCTGCTCTAAAACATGTTACGCAAATGCGAGATTCTACTTTTGACATACTCAGGAGTTGCCTCACAAAAGCAAAATTATCGGCGAAGCGGCTTTTTGCTCAAATATCTGTGCGATTTTTCACAGATGTTGCGATAAAATCAGAAAAATTGCGAATATAATTCCGAGTATAATTTTAATTTTGAATCGGCTATAAAAAAGATATACTGATTATTTGTTAAAATTTCTGGTTTTATTGGAAAGGTTGAACTTTTTCATTTAATAATGGAACGTAATATCATTCATTTGACTCTGCAGTACCTCATCCGATCAAACCAATTTTTCAGTACAGCCCAAAATCCACACCAAACAGTGACTCGTTGTGGATGCATTGGCTTCGCAATAGTCACGTGAGGGTTCTCTGGACCCCATATGCGGCAATTTTGTTTATTGACATAGCCACCGAGATGAAAATGAGCTTCATGAGGGATGAACTGAAGGTTGATATATTCTCGAAAAATTCCCAGGTAAATTTCTTACAGTTTGCGTTAAAGACTCACTACTTTGGAAGTAAATTTTTAATAGGGCTGCTTTTCTTTAAGCTGGGATAACAAGCTGCGATAACAAAAACGTTAATAAAAATATAATTTTTTGCACAAAATAAAAAATTATTTGTTCTCATTGTTGCAAACAACAATATAAATATTTGTATCAAAACAAATTTTCAAAAAAAAAAAAATATTTTATGTTGACTTTTTTGGACTTAGCCTCGGTAATCATAATTTTGACTTGACCAAGCAAAATTTTTAACACAAAATTATTTTTTCAAAATTTGTTTTCACACATCAATGTGACAATTTTAAAAAAGTTTTTTTTTTTTTATTTTGAGTGAAATTTTAATTTTTTATTTAGTTTTTTTGTTATCGCAGCTTAGTTATCCAATCTTAAAGAAAAACAGCCATAATATTTCTCAATTTTGTTCGAGCGTCCCATTTTGCAAATGTCAAACATAACCCTAACAAGTAAGAAGGCGTTAAGTTCGGCCGGGCCGAATCTTATATACCCTCCACCACGGAGTGCATTCCACAGTATTACAAGCAGATTAAAGGATGTCGACTTTACATAGAAGTACAGTACCATATTACGAAAATTGTGATTTTTTTATGAACATTACTATATTTGTTTACTATTTCAAACTGTAATGTATACTTATACGCACTGTTTAAAATCGACAATCAGTCGCCATTAGAAAGTGAAGTGATAAGAAAAGTATAAATTTTAAAGATATCCCCATTCGCCCCATTCTCCGCCCAAATGTACAAATTTCGAAAAAAACCCTTTTTCGAGTATTCATAGTTCGGTATACACCGAATTTCATGATTTCAACTTCAGCGGTTTGGTAGGTCCCATTTGTATCCCTCTTTTTAATTATATCCCTTAAAAGTACGAATTTCGAAAAATCCCTCTATTTTACGTGTCTATGCAATTAGAGGGATGTACACTAGGGCGTACCTCAAAAAAAAAGTTCGCCGTACACCTTCGAATATGAAGTATTATTGAAAGGTAGTTTCAAAAAAAAAATTTTTATTTTTTTATGCCGAACGTAGGGGTCGCGCTTTTACATTTTTCTATATAACTTGTATTTATAAACGGATTTTAAAGTGTGATACATCGATGTTTTTGTCTCGACGAGGCCGATTTTTTTGTCTTTGAAGTCATTGAGCTCAAGCACCCCCTTCTGGTACTTACCCATCATTTCTCAGTTGCTACTACCCTAATGTACCACTCTAATAATCGAAAATTAAAGCTCGCATAAAATCATGAATCATGTTTGAGCTCAATGACTTCAAAGACAAAAAAATCGGACAAAAACATCGATGTATCACACTTTAAAATCCGTTTATAAATGCAGAAGTTATATAGAAAAATGTAAAAGCGCGACCCCTACGTTCGGCATAAAAAAATAAAAAAAATTTTTTTGAAACTACCTTTCAATAATACTTCATATTCGAAGGTGTACGGCTAACTTTTTTTTTTTTACTTGTAACCTGGTACGCTCTAATGTACACACCAAATTGCATGATTCTAGCTACAAGAGGAATGTCCGAAACAAATTTTAACTGTATGAAAATAAGAAATTTAATTAATAAGCCAATGCTACCAATATTTGTATACTATATATATATATATATATATATATATATATATATATATATATATATATATAATGGATATAATACTTCAATTCATAAAGTAAATATAAGGGAGCAATCATAAATACCCTAAATATTGGGGTATAGAGAGTGTATTTTCAGCTACAGTCGTTTGGTTGGATGTATTTCCATCCTATTTTATTTTAAAGGTATAAATTTTGAAAATACCTTATCTCTCACATACGCAGTACAAGACAACTTCATGATTCTACCATTTTTTGTCGTAAAAGCAACAAAATAAAGTACGAATTTGGAAAAAAAATATTTTACGTGGCTATCCAGTCAGAGGAATGGATACACCGAATTCCATGATTCTATCAGCGGCCATTTATTTGGTACCATTTTTATCCCCTTTTTCCAATTTTGCCCCCTCAAGAGTACGACTATCTAAAATCTCTTTATTTTACGTATCTACATAATTAGAGGGATGTACACACTGAATTTCATAATTCTAGCTGTATACGTTTAGTTGGTACTATTTTTATCCCCTGTAGCCATTGTATCCCTTGAAAGTACGAATTTGGAAAAAACGTTTTATTTTTCGTGTCTACGCAGTCAGAGGAATGTCTACTCCGAATTTCATGATTCTAGCTGCTGTCATTTGGTAGGTACTATTTTTATCCCCCTTTTCCATTTGAACCCCAAAAAATACGAATTTTGGAAAGTTCTTTTATTTTACGTTTCTTTGTAATCAGAGGAATATATACACCGAATTTCATTATTCTAGGTGCAGCCGTTAGGTTGGTACTATTTTTATCCCTCTATCCCCATTTAACCCCTTAAAAGTACGAAATTAGAAAAAATACTTTTATATTATGTATCTACTCTATTAGAGGAATGTACACGCCAAATTTCGTGTTTCTATCTGTTGTCGTTTGATAGGTACCATGTTTATCCCTTTTTGTCCCATTTCGCCCCCTACAAATAAAAATCACTCTATGGTGCCCTTTTATGCTATAAAGGGGATGCGCATTGCAAATATCAAGTAAATACAAGCTAATATGTTCAAAAAACATGCTGAAATACTCTAAATATTAGGGGTATTTTCAGTCCTTGTGAGGGAAAATTTTTTCCCTTTGGGTCGATTTCGCCCACTTTCAATCCCAACCGATCTACAACCATAAGACACATTTAGGAAAAGTTTGAACCTCCTAGCTCATTTCGTTCGGCCGCTATCGTGCTTTCAACAGACAGACAGACAGACAGACGGACAGACGGACAGACGGACAGACGGACAGACGGACAGACGGACAGACGGACAGACGGACAGACGGACATGGCTATATCGTCTTAGAATTTTACCACGACCCAGAATATATATACTTTATGGGGTCTCCGATGAATATTTCAAGGTGTTACAAACGGAATGATATATATACCATACTGTTCTATACACACATTTAAAGTTTCAAGATAAGTTTTTTCCTTCATGGTATAATTTTATTTTCAAGATATGAGTATAACAGCAAACAACTGTTGGCTATTTTAGCAGGGACATTCTGCTGTCTCTTTTTCAGCAGAAAATCTGCTTTTTTCAGCAGTATTTTTGCTTTCTTTTACTAACAAATTCTTTTGAGGGTGGGTGTAACAAAAATATTAGCCTTTGAAATAAAATTGTTTCTGAAATCTAAATATTTTACCACTGTTACCACTCTACGAATATAATTATTTCAGAGTATTATTTAATTTTTTTTTAGTTTTCAAAAACTGCTTGAAATAGTCGACCTTCTGAATATTTCCCTAAATAATAAGAGTATAATTCATTCAGTGTATTATTTAATATAGTTATATTTATTTATTTTTATTATAAATAAAAATTGTTTCTGAAATCTAATCCACTGTGCGCGCCGACTTCCATTACAAGATTGCCTCTCTGATTGCTGCGTTATTTCGTTAATCTTCCGTTTGCTTTTGCTGTAAATTCTTTATCTCTTTTGGGTGGGCTTCAGTTTTATTTTGTTTTCATTTCCTTCGGGGCGGTTGTCTTTCAATTCAAGAAATAATTATAAATCTCAAATAATGTTACCGTAAATAAATGTTTACATTTTTTTAATGAACTGTTTGCTTTTTGGAAATTCTTTTGAGCGAAACATTAAAAATAAATATCGTTCTTTGATTTCAACCCATATTATTCGGTATTAACGTGCAATCTCTCTCACTCACTCCCCACTCCTACCCCTGCCACACTTGAGTGAATTTGCTGTTGTTGGTGCTGCGAAAGCGCTGTACTTTCACTTTTCGTGTCGGCAGATTTAGAGAAATTACGGCCGGTCTATGTGTGTGTGTGTAAAATAGGAAATGGGAAACACTGGAGAAGAATAATAACAATGTGTTCCGACGACGCATTTAATGTTTGGCGTCGTCTCTAATGTTTTTACAGTGGGGTAAACATGGCATTTCTATTCTATCTATCAAACTGTCTGTTCGACTGCTTGACTGGCTGTTCTCTGTTTGTCCTTTGGCTGTCTGTTTGCCGTCCGTCGCATCGCATCGCGTCGTGTCGCGTCGCTTTATACGACCGATTGTCTATTTAAACTGTCTTGGCTGACTTCACGCACACACACACACTAATGCACACACAAACGCCAACGCACTCACACTCAGCCTATGCCGCAAATTTTGCAATGATTTTGAAATTGAAGCATTGTTTTTGTTGGCGTAGTCTAGCACAACATTCCCAAAAAGGGGGTGGAAATGAAAATACTACCACACATTCACACACACACACACTCACACGACTGTACATATAAAACAGATTAACTCAACCAAACAATTCTACAAAAACAACAACAACATTCAAACAGTAACCAAAAAAAACAGAATTGCGCGCCATAAAGTAAATACTGAGCTCGGAACACAGCGGCAGCATGGAGTTGAAAGTTCTACGGGAAAAAGTGAAACGTTTACAAAATATACCCGTAAGAAGGGAAACCTTTGCTTTGGGAACATTACTAACGGAAGGATAGACGGGCGGATGGGCGGGCGGACAGACGGCGTACAAAACACGAGCCCCCCTTCAGAGTCTCGTACTAAATGTTTTCGGTGCATTTGCTGGCTACTGTTGTCGAGGGCAAAATTTACAAATACCCGTCGAGTATTTGCAAATTTTCCTCACGAATGTCTGTATTTTATGTTCGTTCAATACCTCTCGGTTTGTACTGCTTCTGGAGCACGGGAAAAACAGTAGTAAAAGTAAAACAAGCAGACCAAAAGTTTGCCGAACTCGTACTCGTACATATCTGTGGAGGAGTTTTTTTCTTTGTATTTTACCGGCGAGACGGTCGTATAATCGGTTTGATGCATGCAACAATATACAGTCTGATACAGAGAAGGTGGAAGGAATATTCTAATTAAAATTAGTAACTCAGTAGCCATGGCAGTCTTAGTTGAAATGAAATCCAATCACTTCTAAATAACATTTTTAGGCCGCTACGTTAGGCAGAGAGAGAGAGTGAGAAAAATGATGGGACAATAAACTAAAAAATTAATTAAATGAATTAAAATGCAAATTGATTTAATTATTATATTAAGGCCATTATACTACAGGTTAAAATTAATTAATTAAGCTGAGAGATTTTTTAATTAAAATCCGGTTTCAGTTAATCTAAATTAGTATGGCAAAAAATTTTGCCACTGGATATTTTATATAGAGGAAAGTGACTTGACCAAAAAATTTTAATTAATCTCTACACTACTTCCTTTAGGAGAGTTATCCTGGGATTTGCAGTAAAATTAACTTAAACAATCTTCTCGCCATGACCACCTTAGGATGTATATTCATAGAATGTTTATTCATTTTGTCAATCCTTTAAATATTCATTGGAGACCCCATAAAGTATATATATGTGCCAGTTGGAATGATAGTGGTCTAAGTCAAAAATCCAAAAAAAAATGAGATATGCCAATTTTTCTCTTTACTTTGATCAGATCTCTAATTTAAGAACATTTATAAATTTATAAAAAATATATTCTTACAATGACATTTCTCATTTTATGCACCACCAAATTGTCTTAAGTGTTAGTTTGAAAGTGGTCTAAGTCACACTATATCCACTAATACTGATGTAAACAAACATTTTTTATTTATAATATCCATTTTAGGTGTTTCAGATAATTTGAATAACATATAAAATGAAATTATTTGAAAAGTAAATAATAATTTCAATATAAATTTTATAGACGAACAACCTGTAAATATTTTTATATATTTTTTATTTATTTTTTTTAATTAAATAATTTTGTGTTTTCTTTCATTTTTGGTAAGGAAAAATTACTTTTGCGAAAAAAAAATTAAAAATTTTGTGTTGTCAATTATTTTTCAATTTTGAGAAGAATGAAAGTGGTCTAAGTCAATGCGTCCTCTGAAAGTAGTGGTTACCTTAGAGGTACCAACGTTGTCGATTTTTTTTATAAAAGTTCAATATAGTAGTGCGATATTCTACGAAAAAAATTTTTTTCAATTGACTCAAACATAAACCATTACATATCTCAGAACGGATAAAGTGTGACTTAGACCACTATCATTCTAACTGGCACATATATTCAGTCTCGTGGTAAAATTCTAGGACGATCTAGCCATGCCCGTCCGTCCGTAGGGGGTTCAAATTTTCCATATATGTACCTAATGATTGCAGATTGGGTTTGAAATATTGACAAAAAGGAAAGAAAATTCCCATATATTAAGAGTATTTAAGCATGTTTTTTGAAAAATTATTTTGTTATTTTTTTTTAAGTTACTTTTTCCGAAATTCGTGGAAAAGGGGTAAAAATAAAACTGCAGCTAGAACTATGGTCGTCTTAGGGTGGGCCATTTAAAATTGATTGATTGATTACAATCGCCTATTAAAAAAGTACTGCTTATTTTTTCAAATTTCTGGTTTTATTGGAAAGGTTGAACTTTGTCATTTAATAATGGAACACAATATCATTCGTATGACTACCACGACTGGCTCGGCAGTATCTCATCCGATCAATCCAATTTTTCAGAACAGCCCAAAATCCACGCCAAACAGTGACTCGTTGTGGATGCATTGGCTTCTCAATAGTCACGTGTGAGTTCTCTGAACCCCATATGCGGCAATTTTGCTTATTGACATAGCCACCTAGATGAAAATGAGCTTCATGAAGGCTGAACTGTAGGCCGATCTCTTCTCGAAAATTTTCCTCGTAAATTTCTTACGTTAAATTAAATTTCTTTGTGTTAAAGACTCACTACTTTGGAAATAAGTTTTTACCATTTCCCAATTTTGGCCGAACAAATGTCAAACATAAAACTGAAAATAAAAATTAATATGAATGTTTCTATCATTCAAAGTAATCGGTAGTTCAAATTTAACATTTTAAATGGCCCACCCTATAAATCTCTCCAATTGCGTCGACGCGTAAAATAAAAAAATAGGGAAAAAGGATAAATTTGGTAGCAACTAAATGATTCCAGCTAGAATCATAAAATCCTCTGACGCTCAAAATAAAGGATTTTTTGAAATTTACTTTACCTTTAACACTCTGCAGAAAAAGAAAATTTTTTTAAAGAAGCCGAAAAAATGTGTTTTGTGGCGTTGAAGCAAGCTGATTCCTCAAATCAACACAAATTATGGATAATGTTTTTAATTTTGTATGTATAATTTTATGTTAAGGTAATTATGATGTCTACAAATATTGCGAACAGCACAGTAGTTTAGGATAAGCCTAAACAAATTTGGGAAAAAATACTTTTTTTTAAATATATTTTTCTTAACTTCTACAAAACAGCAGAAATAATACATAGATTTTCTTCGAAAAAAAAATTGGAAAAAAATATTTTTTTTGAAAAAAAAAATCTATTTTTTCTGGCTCGAAAAAAATAATAAAAATATCATAACTTCTACATTTATCCATAGATTTTTACTTATAAAAAATGTTTTTTTTTTTTGCGTTAGAATGTTTGCTATAAAAAAGCAAAATACTTTTTTCTACTTCTTATGATTTTTTCGCGACAGTAAAAAAAATATTTTTTTTTTGAAAAACCATATTTTTGCTGGCACGACAAAATAATAAAAATATCATAATTTCTGCATTTATCCATAGATTTTTACATATAAAAATTTTTTGCGTTAGAATGTTAGGTATTAATATAAATATTATTCCCACTTTTTTTTCTATATTTTCACGCAAAAATAGTTTTTTTTCGAAAAAAATAATACCTTCAATATTTGTACTCTCCCTTTTTGATATATTGGTCCGATCGCACCCGCTTATATTTTCAATTAAAGGTAATTATGATGTCTACAAAAATTACTTTCACATAGAATCAGTACTTTAGGAACAGCCTCTAAAAAATTTGGGAATTTTTTATTCGAAAAAAATCTAAATCTAAAAAATATCATAACTTCTAATTTTTACATATAAAAATGTTATTTTTGCGTTAGAATGTTAGCTATTAAAATATCAAAACAAAATTCTCCATTCCGACTTTTTCAAATTTTTATGATTTTTTTTTAAATATTTTTTTTTTCACCGTTTTTTGAAGACTGTTCCTTAACCAAGTTCCTTTACTGCAGTTATTCTGGTAGTAAAGGGTGGACCATTTAATGTTTTAAATTTTAACTACCGATTACTTTGATTACAAATATATATTTTTTATTTTCAAGAAAATTACATCTAGTTTTGCAGATATTGTGCAATTTTTTAAAAATATATATTTTTCTTATTTATTGTTTTTAACAAAAATAAAGCAAAAACATAATTTTAAATAACAGCTAATAGCGCCAATAAATTTTTAAATTCGAATAGCATGAAGTGAGTTGCTTTAATACATTCACGGCATCATAGTATAGGAGAATTACCATTGATATTGTAATATGTATTTGTTCAGCCATATTTACGTGAGTAAAAAATTTAAAGAACAAAATTTAAATAATTTATTTTTTAAAAATTATATACATATTTCTTGATTAAATATATATTAGAATTAGGTGAATGCTTTGTGGCAAATACTGTGTCAATCTTGTTTTAAAAAGTGAAATTATTCAGAATTTCCTCAGAATGTTGGCAAATTACACTGTGCTGCAAAAGAGAATAAAGTAGAAAACTCTGGAAAGTGATGTTATTTTTCTTGTAGGTATTGTCGAGTAGAACAAGAATCTGTATTTGAAATTTGCCAGACACCCCCAAAATCTTGAGATACGGGTAAAAAACCCGATTTTTCGTACATTTGTACACTTATAAGACTGTAAGTTAGTTGGTTATCAACCGATTTTCACTCTCACATCGAATTTGAAAAGAAAAAACCAGGAGCTTATTTAGGAAAACTAATGAAATCTGTGTGATTTTGTCCAGCAAACAAATTTTTTAAAATAACTTTTAGTATTTTTTCAAATTTGACTATATTTTTGCACATTGTTTTGTTCGGTAACTGTACCACTTGTAAATTTATTTAAATAACACATTTAGTAAGGAGAAAAACACCGCTTTGTTTTTAAAAATCCGTCTGTAATTGACTGAGTTATTGAAGTTTTCGCTAAAACATTTTTTTTTTTGCAAAAATACATGTTTTGGTTATTCCAGTTCAAATTCGCTCATAATTTTAAGAATTGAAATCCAATAAAAATACTTAAAATTCATAAAAACAGATAAAAGTGTTAAAAGCATGGCGACCACTTTAATAGAAAATCCCCAATTTTGGAACACTTTTTCCCCACTTTGGGAATTCGGATATTTTTACGAAACAAATTGAAAACCTGGTATTTTTCACAGTTTTTATTTTTTTGTCGAATTTTAAGAATTATTATAGGGTCCCAGCTAAAATAATCGTCCTGTAACAAAATCTATGAAAGTTTCAAAAATTTCTTTCGGAAACTTAAAACTGCCATAACTACTGCCACAATAAGAGTATTGGCATCTGTCTCAAAACAATAAAAACTTCCTTTATCATTGCCTCGAACAGGAAACCCTCGGGAACTGAAAACTGCAACCTTTTGTCATTCACTTTATGGGTGCTAAATAGCTGCCTAAGACGTCAAGTTACAAATTGTCTTTAAATACCCTTGAGTGAGCCCAACAATGACAGTGTCCCTCTCAAAAATCACGTTATTTAGGCATCTTTTGGGAGGCATCTTGAAAAGTTTTCTTGATTACACATACATTAAATTTGTGTCATTAACTTTAGTATCCCCCCCGCCGCCTCTTTGTTTAGCCATATTTTTATAACCGTTTCAAAGCCATATATTTTCATTCGCTTCTCCCAAATCCTGCGCCATTAAATGTGTGTGCTGGCTGAATCCTTTTTATGAGTGTTTATGTTTCGGGTCCGTTAAAATTGGGTTTAATGGCGTTTTGTTTTTGTCTTTGGTTTTGGTTTGCTATGATTTGTTAACTGCGCATTGACATAGAAATTTAATGACGCACAAAACTAAAAACGCTTTCGCCATCAAGTGTTCAAAGGCAGAGTTCCCCCACCAGTCACCAGCCTCCAGCCACCTCAGGCCTTTGAGAATGCCATTATGCACAGATTTGTTGTTGGCTGGTTTGGCACAAAAAGAGTTTTGCGATTGTTGCGACAGCGCCACCGAACAAAGGCGACAGTGCCGAACGGAAATTAGAAAACTCAGCGATTCCAGATATTGAACCAGAGTAGATTGAGTAGAGCAGCAACATGTTGACTTTGTGCGAATTAAAGTTATCATTGTGCAAAATTTCTTTAAAATTTCAATTTCTTAGAACTTCATTAGCGCATTGTCCAATGTTCGTTCATCCAATTTTCCAAATGTGAACGCACAAATTTAACACTCAATTATTTCGTAAAACTCTTTACGCTGGAAAAAAACCCCACTCTTTAGCCGCAAAATACCTAACAAATATTCACACTTCATAAACCCAGAAATGTTAATTAAAAGCTGGCAAAAAAAACTATGAACTTCCTGCTCCTTCAGATGGAAATGCTTTAAGAAAAGTACACACACACACACAGAGAATACTTCATTAAAAACAAACCACAACTTTTTGTGAACCCACTCTTTGGATAACGAATTTCTGGCAAAAAAGCCACAGAAAATATAAAATGTTTGTTTCATTTTCAGTTTCATTTGAAGACAGAGCAAGGCAAGCCAAGACAAGAGCAAAAATGCTAAATACTTTAAAAACAATGAGGGCCTTATATATTTCTGTTCTTGTTCTTGTTCCGAGGAAATGAGGCGAAGGAGGGCTCCACTCGTAGCGTACATGTAAGTAAACGAAGCGAAAAACGTCAGGATAAAGTTTTTAAACAGACTTTAAGTGTAATTTGTAGAGTATTATGAAACGAAAAAGTTTCGTTTTATGTTTTTTGGGGCCATGATAAGAGGCTTAGCATTTTTTTTCTGAACTGGCAATGAGGAGTCATGTCTCCTCCTCGTCTCCTTGTCTTTTCGGGGGGCTTTTGTGTGTTTTCACGGGGAGAGAAGGGGTAGAAAGAGAAAGTGTTTAAATGTAGATTTTGTAGAGATTACCGTGTACAGATAAGGTTAAGCTTAAAGAGTTTTACGAGAAATATGGTAACTCTGTAATGTGTTAAATGATATGACACAAGATTATGACGAGTTTTTTTTTGTGGGGGGGGGGGGGATTTCAATTTGACAGGATTAAGGTGAACACAAAGTTGATAGACTTGGTGGCTAGAGAAGTTAGGTTTTGAATTAAAAGTGTATTTTACTATCTTCAAAAAAAAAAAGTGTTGTAAAAACAAATAAAAATTAACTAAACTAGAGTAGAATCGATCTTTTGTTTTAAAGCCTATATGGCCAGTCTTGCCAGAGGTAGGGATTTGTCCCCCCCAATGGGGATTTTATGATGGTCAAAAGGTGAAAAAATATGAATTGGATACAGGGGATTTTTTATGGGGATTTCATAAAATATTTCGGGGATTTTGAGAGGTCATTCGAAGTACTTTGAAAAATATTTAGTATTTGGATTTTAACTGGGAATGCAAATTTATCTATAAATTTATTACTTTATTAGCAGCCGGTCAATAACATTACCATGACTTTGGTCAGTTGCAATCGACTTCCGGCAGATATCATCCCAGCTAATTATGATATTCAGAAGTTTAAAACAAAATTCAACAAACACTACTCCCTTTTTCCTCCTTCAAATACCGTATCTTCCTTCCAATGGGCTGCATTCATAGGGGACACCCCCTGAGTGTTGGTTCAGTGAAAAAAAAATTATCTTCCGCTCGCAAGAAAATAAATTATAATAAAGATATGAAAAAGGAAAATGTCATCGACAAAAAAAGGAGGAGCATTGAAATTAATTTCTTATAAAGTATTTAATACTATCGATAACAATTGAAATAATAGGCCTGTTCGATTGGGCTTACTAGCTTAAGTTTTCTATGCAATTTACTCGCTTAACAAGAAAATAGCTTACTACTCTCTTAATTGTGTTGCCAGATTTTTCCTGTTCCCACCTTATCGAGTCTCTTAATTGTGAGCTAGTAAAGCCAATCGAACAGACCTAAACCTTCACTACTTATTTTTCGGATCCGTTTCTAATTATTTTTATAAAGGGACTGTAAAAAAAATAAGTACTTCCACGCACGCTTACAAAAAGTGTAGAAATAAGTACTTCCATGCACGCTTACGAAAAGTTAATAAATAAGTACTTCTAAACGAGTTTTAAAATAAGAGACCTCAGGAAGATACAAAATAAGTCAATATTGACAACTAGCCAAATAATGTATTATCAATAATGAGCTTAATAAGTGATAAACACAAAATTTTTATTAAATTATATATTTTTTTATCGACTTGTTACAATCTGAATGCAGATTGTTACAATACAATACAACTGCCATTCTCTGACTCACCACAAAAATGTACAAAATTAATTTTTAAAATCTGAAGTTCTATGAAATTTAACTTACCAATAACTACTTATTTAAACCATTATAAGGAAGTAATTATTTCATACTTTAAAATAATGCAGGGCGTAACTAGCTGTCATTACTAGGTAATGCTAAAAATAATGAGGTGTCATTATCAAGTTTTTTCTGGGTATAAACATTGGCTTTCATTTTTTTAACATATAAACATTTTTTTGCGTTATAATGTTAGCTATTAAATAATAAAACAATTTTTTTATACTTTTTTTCGTGGCAATAAAAATAGATTTTTTTTTCGAAAAAAAAAAGAATTTTTTCCTAAATTTTGGAAGATTGTTCCTAAAGCACAATTTATATTCGAAAGTGTAATTCTCAATATTTGTGGCCATTAATTTAACATATAACCGGTTGGAAAAAAATTTTTCGCGCTATTTAAACAGAAATTAAAAAAAATATTTAAAAATTCGTTTGCGTCTACAAGAAGTATCATAACTTCTACATTTATCACATATAAACATTGTTTTTTTGCGTTAGAATGTTTACGAAATATTAGAAACTAAAATGAAATTAAATAAAATACGTTTTTCCGACTTTTTTCAATTTTTTATGATTTTCTTCCGAAAAAATAATGTTTACCCAAATTTTTAATGATTGTTCCTAAACCGTTGTTTCTATTTAACAGTGTAATTCACAATAGTTGTAGCCATCATGAGTACCGTTAATTTAACATGTGACCGTGTTATCGGAATTATACTTCGAAAATGAGAGTACAAACATTAAAGGTACCTTCGCCGAAAATTGGAAATTTTGTAAAAAATACCGTAAATTTTTTTTAAAATCGGTTTTGAGTTTAAAAAGTCAAAATACATGAAAAATGTTAAACAAGACCCTTTTTGTTGATTAGTGTAATATTTTTCAATATTGTTTATTTGAGTTCCAAACTGACTTTTCTAATCAAGTTTTGTATTTCGAGCTTCGGTTCTCTCACAGCATATTATTTGGATTTCAATTTATTTTTTTATTTTTATGTATAAATTGCTGGAATTGAAATTTATATGTGTATTAAAATAGTCTAAGATTCTTATTCGGGTCTAACATAGAAAATTATTAAACTTAATTCAAATGTAAATTTTGTTAAATTTTTTTTCAAAAAAAAACTCGGCTAAATATTGCTCTCAATTCTTCGACTCTAACTCGACTGAATATTGTTTTCAATTTTCTCCAGCGTATATTTTGCTTAGTTCAAGGTATTCTTTCTTTCGCATATATTTTATACCCCAACAATTTTCTATCCTATTATCCTTAATAAGAAAGATTTCTGGTGCTTCACTCCAATGTTAATGCCTGTGGTTAAATCACAGGTTCATGTTATTGCCCAGCACCGAATTTTCTTAAGGCTTTCCTGGATTACCAGCTCTCCTTTGTGTCTGGCACTGGGCACATCAACTTCTGTGTGAAATATTAATCAAAAATTTGTATTTCTTTTAGCCATTACGAAATTGAGTATTATGTGGAAATTTTATTTGTTTTTGTTTTTTTTTCTCTTCTTCCCTACCATTAGTCCATAAGTAAATGCTCCAAATGAACTTTTCTCTGGTATCCTTTTTAGTAAATCCCATTTAATCCTTTCTCTAAATGTTGTAGAACATTATTGCAATTACCAGTGGCAACTGGAGTAACTTTTGCCGTAACCGAACATAAACGTATTAGAATTACGTCTAGGACGGCTATGCCGTGATTGTGAAGGGAGCAACATCAAAAGGCAAACTACTAAACCGAGAAGAGGCGAGAGTTGGAGGAGAGTGCTTATATATACCCACAAGTTATTTAGAAAACCACAAGTTATTATATTACCAACAGGGGCGTAGGCGCAGGGCCAAAGAGCCTTCATGCAAAAGGCTTTAAAGGGAAGGGGGGGATTGGCGATGAGTTTTGTGTCTCGACTCTTCGACTATATTTTTTCGTTAGTTTTCCCCTTCAGCGACCGAATTGACCGAATTTCCCAAACACTTTACGTTTTGCGTTTTACATTTTTCGTTTTTTTCGTTTTTTCCTTTTTTCTGCTGCAAGTGTCTCTGTGGTTTTTTGTTTAGCTTTGGCATTTGGTATTTATACAAAATATACAAGTGGCTTTTGTTCCTTTTGTTGTTGTTGTTGTTTTTTTGGTTTTTGCTCAAGAGTTCCTTGAAGATATTTGCCTGTGTGTGCATTTGGATGCAAGGCAAACTTTGCTTTTTGTTGTTGTCATTTAGTTAAACTAAATACGGCGACGTGGCAAACGACAAAAAGGAGAGGAATATCAAATAACATTGTGGCAGAGTCGAGTAGTTGCAGTTAATGAAACACGTTCATGGCTAGGCGGCGGATAAGTCACAGTGGGATTTGTGCTAGATGTGGAGCAACAACTTAGCAATTTGTTAAGCTATGCAGAAAAAACGAGAACCGAGTTTAAATTAAAAAATAATTATCTTAACTAAAAATTCATTGATTTTGAGCTAGAATTAATGGATATATTTAATTAATTGTATTATTTTTTAATTAAATTAAACAAAAAAGTTTTTCAAACCGAAATTTCTCATTTTGTCGTTTGGATATTTTTAAATTATATAAAAATTGAATCGCATCCAGAGCCTAATGTAATAAAAAATAAACAATTGAGAAACTAATATATTGCACTGTGCTACAAACAATAATGAAGTAGAAAACTCTGGGAAGTGATATTATGTTTCATGAAGGTATGGTCGAGTAGAACAATCACGGAAGGGATAATTTACGATCGAAATCAATTTTTATTTTCTGTGAAAGAAGTATAAATTTCCAATAAAAAACAAAAAGGATGTTGAGCTAATTTTTTTTAGAACTAATCTCGTTATAGTTTGAATAATTTCTGTCGAAATTTATCTAATTTTTACAATAAGTAAGAGCGCATTTTGATCGTAACTTTCTCGCTTTCGAATGTGGTGATTTGGCCCCTGTATTTCTCAGACACCCCTAAAATCTTTGGTTACAGGTAAAAGTCAGGTTTTTCGTACCTTTGCACACTTTAAAGCCTGAAACTTAGTTGGTTGGCAATACTTCAAATTCGTTAAAATGATAAAAACGTTGAAAAAATACCCGAATTCCCAAAATGGGGAAATGTGTTCCAAATTGGGGTTTTTTATTAAAATGGTCGACATAACTTTTTTAACATTTTCCATTTTTTTTTTTCAAAAAAATACCCGAATTCCCAAAGTGGGAAAATGTGTTCCAAAATTGGGGATTTTTTATTAAAATGGCCGACATACTTCTTTTTAACATTTTCCATTTTTTCCCAAAAAATACCCGAAATCCCAAAGTGGGGAAATGAGTTCCAAAATTGGGTTTTTTTATAAAAATGGTCGACCATTTTTCATTTTTTCCAAAAAAATAACCGAAATCCCAAAGTGGGGCAATGTGTTCCAAAATTCTTTTTTATTAATGGTCGACAGACTTTTTTCCCCAAAAAACCCGAATTCCCAAAGTGGGGAAAATGTGTTCCAAAATAGTTTTTTTATTAGTTAAAATGGTCGACATACTTTTTTTTTAAATTTTCCATTTTTCCCAAAAAATACCCGAATTCCCTAAGTGGGGGAAATATGTTCCAATTTTTTTTTATAAAATGGCCACATACCTTTTTAAATTTTTTTTTTTCAAAAAATACCCGAATTCCCAAAGTACGGAAAAAGTGTTCCAAAATTGTTTCTTATATTTTTTAACATTTTCAATTTTTCCCAAAAAAAACCGAATTCCCAAAGTGGGGAAAATGTGTTCCAAAATTGGGTTTTTTATTAAAATGGTCAACATACTTTTTTTAACATTTTCCATTTTTTCCCAAAAAATACCCTAAATCCCAAAGTGGGGAAAATGAGTTCCAAAATTGTTTTTTTTTTATTAATGGTCGACATATTTTTTTAACGATTTCCATTTTTTCCCAAAAAAACCGAATTCCCAAACTGGGGAAAATGTGTTCCAAAATAGTTTTTTTTATTAAAATGGTTGACCTTTTTTTAAACATTTTCCATTTTTTCCCCAAAGTGGGGAAAATGTGTTCCAAAATAGTTTTTTTTATTAAAATGGTCGACATACCTTTTTTAATATTTGTCATTTATTCCCAAAAAATACCCGAAATCCCAAAGTGGGGAAAATGTGTTCCAAAATTATTTTTTTTATTAAAATGGTCGATATACCTTTTTTAACATTTTTCATTTTCCCCAAATATACCCAAATTCCCAAAGTGCGGAAAAAGTGTTCCAAAATTGTTTTTTTATTACAATGGTCGACATACCTTTTTGAACATTTTCCATTTTTCCCAAAAATACACGAAATCCCAAAGTGCGGAAAAAGGTTTCCAAAATTGTTTTTTATTAAAAAGGTCGACATACCTTTATTAACATTTTCCATACCTTCCTCTTTATTATGAAATAGACATCCGATAATTTATCTCAAAAAATTGCATTTTTCTCTGAATACCAAAATAACACCTCTTGTTGGAAAACCCGATCGAAAGCTCCAGGCTTCTTCTTTCCAAATCCAATGAGAAAAAACTAAGCTACAGTCTTATAAGTGTGCAAAGCTGCGAAAACCCGGTTTTTTATCCGTAACTCAAGATTCTAGTTCCCAATACAGATTCTTGTTCTACTCGACAAGTCTTATCAGAAAAATAATATCACCTCCCAGATTTTGGACTGTCGCACAGCGTTATTTACAGAATAATTCAAGAGATTTATTTTTATTTTATTTATGTCACTCACAGGAATCAGCGGGAAAATTTTATGCTTAAAATTTCATTAAAAATTTAAGTTTTGAATTTTTAAATGTTGTAATTCGATTTAAGACAATCACAAATATAGTGTGGTCCATATAACATTTTGATTTTGAATTACCGATTTCTTTGACTTTGAAAATAGAATTTTTATTTTTAGTGAGACCTTTATTGTTGAAGCTATAAGTTGACTGCGCAGTTTCGATGGGCGCTACCCCATCTCGTCAACGAATGTATGTCTTTGACTTAAAGCAGTCAACTTTTACCTGCAACAATAAAGGTCTCACTTGTGTGAGGAAAATTTCCTCTCTCCATGTTTTATGCTCTTTGATATAGTTTGGCCATAACTTTAAATTTTCCGGACATTTACAAAAATAAATTGTATCCATATTTTTGGTCATAAATTCAAAAAAATATATACATAATTTACTGTTATACTGATGTTGCTCGAGAACTAACACTCGACTGTAGATTTCAATCTCGATTATAGATTATCTCTGACAGAGATAAGCTGTTAGAGTACAATAACTCTGTTAACATTTAGTAACATTTTTAACAGTGTGTGAGCTATTTTCCTTCCTGTAGGTTGTAGATTCTCGCTAACAGAGATATGCTGTGAGAGTATACCAATTCTGTTAACAGTCCGTTAACATTTAGTGACATTTTTAACAGCATGTGAGGTACATTTTCTCTCTCTAGGTTGTAGATGATAAGTTGGGAGACTATAACAACTCTGTTAAATTTTAGTGAAATGGCCTTTGTTAACATTTTAAACAGGTCATGAGAAAAATATCCTCTCTTAATGTTTTATGCTCTTTGATCTAGTTTGGCCATAACTTTACATTTTTGGCCGTAAATTCCAAAAAATATCTACAACTTTTGTCCCATTGTGTTGCGGTTTACAATGCAAATGATTATTTCCCTCTAGATACGTATAAACCGGGGATGCTGAAGTCCTCCGTTGTCGCACCACTGTCATCCGCTTCGCAGTTGCCTCCAGCACTCTTCTTATTTGCCATGATTTATTTGCACTGAAAGTAAAGTTAAACTTTTGTAATTATTTGTAAAAATAGTTTTTTATTTGAAAAATTAAAAGTTTTACTTTAACAAAAAAGAGGATGCCTCCTCTCTCTCATACTCACTCACACTTTCTCTCTTGATGTCTTATACACCAGCATGCATGACAAGGACTCTTATGCTGTGGCAGATAGTAAATTAATACTGCTCTTGTTACTGTTACTGGTATATTGTTGTGCTTGTTTTCTTTCAATTCATATTCCTCTTTGTTCGTGTGTTCCGCTCCATCACATTGTTAAATGACAAATGACAGTTAAAAAGGTTTCTTCATTCAACTTGTTGTTACTGCAATGAATCCTCCTCCTCTCTTTCCGTTTTTTTTTGTTGTATTATTTTTATTACACACTTTCATTAATGTTGTTGCTGCTGTTACTTTTGTATAGAATATAATGCTCACACAAAGAATTGGCATTGTATTGTTAAATGTTAACATTAATTTAACACAAAAGTTCATTCATTCATTCACTTTTCATCTCTTTCACTCTCTCACACTCACTCTCTGAGTGTGTCTCTTCAACATCGCTCCATCACCGCAAGGCCATTGAGTTGAATGACAAAGTTTTAAATTTCACATGAATTGTGTGCTGTGATTTACCCGGCCAAAGTTAGCTGAATACCTGTGCACACTTACTATAGTAAAACGTGGCATTTATGTCCCATAAGCTGCTCCGAGATCAGGTGTAGTTCTCCGGTTGCAGAGGGAGTTCCCCGCGGATAGTTAATGTTAACTGAACCCTTTCGCCGGCAGGGTTAGGGCGTGCAGCGCGTTGTGGCTTTTTTGTAATATTTCACAAGAGCTTGTCCTTTTGTGGTTAACATGTAATATTAACACACAAAGTCATGATTTACTTTTCCGTTTTTTGCTTTTATTTTTCAATTTCGTTACTGGAGAGCAAATGCAATTCAGCAGAAGTTTTTAATTGAAATTATCAGAGCTCTATATGGGTAAGTGTGTAGGTAAATAAATATTTTAGCTTTCTGACTCTACACAAATATGTACATACATACATATGGGTGTGTGTGCGTGCGTCTGTGTGTGTGTTTTATGCACAAGTAGAGTTTTGAACGCAGTTAGTTGAAATAAATTGTTGAGTTAAATACGAAGAGTTTAAGCGAAACTAATTAAAACTGAACAAATTGTGAAATTTACCTCAGCTGAATAATGTTTAAACGCTGGAAATTACACACATTTTAAAAAGTTAACAAATTTAGCTAAATAAAGTTAATTAAAAAGCTATTCAGCTAACCTTTTGCACAAAATGCAAAATGTTATAAATAAACAGAACAGCATTGAAATGAGCAAATAAAGCGAAACTAAAACTTAGTTAAAACAAATGCCACTACTCACTACATTAGCTAAGTGAAATAAGTGCCTTTCTGTGTAAAAATCACTTAAAAGGCAATTAAATACGGAATTCAGCAAAGTTGAATCTGTTTAAAAAATTTAAAACAGGGAAATAAGGAACAAAATAATTTACTTAAGTTAATTTAACAGCAAAAATCATGAATATCTAGGCTGAGCTGAATTAAATATAGTGCAAGAATATCGGATGTTTAACAATTAAATTCAGCAAAATTAAGGTTTTCCATTATTTCAATGTGATTAGCAACTAATTCAGCCAGCTGAATTGTAGTAAATGTTAAGTTTTTAACGTTTATAAAAATTCAGAGAGATACAATTTCCTCAATGAAATATCAATTTTGTGGCTGAATTTATTTGGGATTGACTAAAAAATATTTTCAAATTAAAAATACGACTTTAATCAACTTGCTGAACATATAAAAGCCTTATTCAGCTAGCTGAATTTATTGGGAATTAACTAAAAAATATTTTCTAGCTAGAAACATGAATTTAAATACAATTCAGCTAGCTGAATTATCTTAAATGTTGAGCTTTTAATGATAATTTTTCATTTATTTATTTTAATGCTGAACTTCAATAAATTCAGCTAGCTGAATTCAGAATTCAGTATAGCAATATGAATTATTTTGCTTATAAAAGTCTTTTTGTATATCTGAATTTATTGGGAATTAACTAAAAAAATATTTGCAACTTAAAAACATGCATTTTAAAACAATTCAGCTAGCTGAATTGTGTTAATTTATATCTAGTTAGGATTTGAAATATTGGAATAGAAATATTAATTCTGTGACATGTAAAACCCTAATTCAGCTAGCTGAATTCATTGGGTATTAACTAAATTTTTTTTTAAGTTAAAAACAGGACTTCCAATACAATTCAGCTGTACCTGAACATGTAAAAGTCTTATTCAGCTAGCTGAATTTATTGGGAATTAACAAAAAAATATTTTCTAGTTAAAAACGTGCATTTTAATACAATTCAGCTAGCTGAATTGCCATAAATGTTGAATGTTCAATGCCAATTTTTCAGTTATTTATTATAATACTACAATAAATTCAGCTAGCTGAATTCAGCTTTGGCATGTCACATGTTTATATACAATTCAGCGCTTTATATTTTGTTTAAATTCAGTGTAATAATATCCATTTTTTGGCTCATAAAATCCTTTTGTATTGGGTATTAACTAAAGAATATTTTCAAGTTAAAAACATGAATTTTAATACAATTCAGCTAGCTAAATTGTCTTAATTTAAATTAAGCTAGCTGAATTGTCTTAAATTTTGAGTTTTTAATGTGCATTTTTTATTTATTTATTCTAATGCTGAACTCCAATAAATTCAGCTAGCTAAATTTATACGGCATTACTAAAAAGTTAAAAACAGGAATTTTAATAGAATTCAGCTAGCTGAATTGTCTTAATTATTGAGTTTTTGACATGCATTTTTTATTCATTTCTTTTAAAGCTGAACTCCAATAAATTCAACTAGCTGAATTAAGCTTAATCCTTATTCAGCTGGCTGAATTTATTGGGAATTAACTAAGAAATATTTTCAAGTTAAAAAAGGGCTTTTAATAGAATTCAGCTGAACATATAAAAGCCTTATTCAGCTAGCTGAATTTTTTTGTTAATTTAAAAAAATTCAGCTGGCTGAATTGTTGTATTTGTATTATGGAAGCTGATTTTATATAAAAAATGGAATACCCCCGATGAAACAAATACACACTTTTTGTTTATATAAAATTCTTACATTTTGTTTACATTCAGCTAGCAGAATTTAATTTTTTAATTAATTAGGAAATATTAATTTAATTAAAGAAATATTGATATCCTTACTTGGAATCATTTTCAAGTAAATTTGACTTGCTGAATTGTATTTATATACTATTCAGCGGGTACAAACAATGAATATATTTTTCATGGTAATGATCGAAGAATGTTTGTTATCAAATATTGTTAATGTCTTTATCAAAACCAATTTACCGGTAATTCCGTGAAATGCATTCCATGTTGGAAAGCATATACAATTTAATATATCCCTCCACAACAAAATTCAGATCCCAGGTTGTTCTTTTATTACACTTCATGGTGGGCTATCACTCATTTTGCTGTTCGGCTGATTGCCAAACCAGCAGACTTATTAAAAATATTCAAATTCGTTATCAAAATTTAATAGACAGCTGCTACTTTCATAATTCCCTCAATTCAGCTGGCTGACAGGCATGATAATAAAGAAAATCTCCTTTAACATCAGTGAGGGCTTCATCTATTTTGAAATTCAGCCAAGTGTATGCTACATAAGTAGCTGAATTTATTATGCCCAAGAGAATGTTTATTTGCTTGGGGTGGGGTTATTTGCCTACTTTCATTAGCTTTAATATTGACTTAATATTTAAGTAATTTTTATCAACACTTTTCACTTTTTCAAAATTTAATGAACTCTTTACACTTCACACACTTTTTGGTTGGTGCGTTCGGCGATAATTTTATGCAAATCTTTTAAATTCATTTATTATTAAAGCAAACAAACAACATGCAGAGCAATAATGCATGATTTATTATGCCTTGAAATAATAATTTATTTTGTTTTTGTTGCTGTCTCTGTCTCTGCCGCTGTAGTTGTTGTTCTTGTTGTTATTATTATTACACTCACTCTTTGCTGTAAAAATAAACATACTCAAGATGAAATTTAAATAAAAAGGATGTGCAAGGAGATAAAAATGGTAACAACCGAGGCAGTGGCAGCAGCAGCGGCATCAAAACATTGCGTGCCATCTCAACACATACTCACCTATTTTCACAATGTAAATACATACTCACACATAAATACCCACCCACACATAGATGGAAAAACACACACGTTCTGAGTTGTTTATGAGGCCGGGAGAGAGGTGCAGTGTGATAAGGAGGGCGAAATACTTAGAAGAGCAGTTGCTTGTTTCTTGACAAGCACCGGGTTTTTTGCTGCTCAGCATGTTGTCATTCGTTGATGCCGTTAGTCTAGTGTTGACAGTGTCTAAATTTCCCCTTTCCTGCGAATATATTCTATGTAGCATGGAATAGCTGCATTCCAGACAGGTTAATTAAAAAATATACATATATTGGATTAGCGCGTATAACACAGGCTGCTGCTGGTGTTATATTTTCCAATTTGCTTTGTTTATTTTAAAGGATTAACCTAAATCATCAGCAACAATGCAGCACAAAGTACCTACTAGGATGCCATCTATACTAATACCATCAACTACATGACCGGAAACAAAACATACATACATATATCATGCTATATATATGCATGTATGTGTTGTTTCCGGTACAAAGTGAAGATAAATTCGGAATTTAACAACCCTGGATAGACTCAATAAATTTTATAGGCAACTTAATTATTTTTAGCATCTCAAATTGGTCTTCATAGTTATACATTCAGCTAGCTGGACAAGGCATTAACATGCCTTAACAAACATAACAAAAAGTCTATTCAGCTAGCTGAATTGTATTAAAAGATTTGTTTTCGAATTTAAAATATATTATTGTTAGTTCCAAATGAATTCAGCTAGCTGAATAAGGATTTTACATGCCATAAGATAAATATTTATTTATTTATTTTTAAATTAATGCAATTTAGTTAGCTGAATTATATTAAAAACTGCGTTTTTAATTTGAAAGTATGTTATTATTTAATCCCTAATAAATTCAGCTAGCTGAATTAGTCTCTTATACAATTTAACATGCCACATAATTTAAAACTGGCATTGAAACAGTAACTATTAGTAAAATAAGACTATTCAGCTAGCTGAATTGTATTAAAAGTCATATTTTTAAGTTGATTTTTTGGTTAATTCCCAACAACTTCAGCTAGCTGAATAAAGCTTTAACATGACAAATAATTTTAAATTGGCCTTCAATCCCCAAATAGAAGTTAACAGAGACTATTCAGCTAGCTGGATAGTATTAACAAACGAGTTTTTAACATGCAAATATTACTTTTGCCAAACTCCAACCAATTCAGCTAGCGTGTTTTCAACATTAAAATAATTTTTTGTTCATTCCGAATAAATTCAGCTAGCTGAATAAGGCTTAAATTTGAAATAAGCCTTCGAACACTAACTATAAGCTAATTAAGCCTATTCAGCTAGCTGACTTATATTAAAAGTTGCGTTTTTAACCATAGCCTTTTTAAGTTAATTTCGAATACATTCAGTTAGCTGAATAAGGTTTTAACATGCTAGATAATTTTAAATTGACTTTCTAACCCCAATTATAAGTTAATTAATACTATTCAGCTAGCTGAATTGTACTTACAATCTTATTTTTAACCTGCAAATATTATTTTTGCCAAAGTCCTACAAATTCAGCTAGCTGGATGTATTTCAACATTAACATAATTTTTTGTTCATTCCGAATAAATTCAGCTAGCTGAATAAGGCTTTAATTTGAATTTAGCCTTCGAACACTAACTGTAAGCTAATTAAGCCTATTCAGCTAGCCGACTTATATTAAAAGTTGCGTTTTTAACCATAGCCTTTTTAAGTTAATCTCGAATATATTCAGTTAGCTGAATAAGGTTTTAACATGCTAGATAATTTTAAATTGACCTTCTAACCCCAAATATAAGTTAATTAAGACTATTCAGCTAGCTGAATTGTACTAACAATCTTATTTTTATTATTATTTTTGGCAAAGTCCTACAAATTCAGCTAGCTGAATAACAATATGTCATAAAATTAGTATGTCTATCCTAATATTTCATATCCAACCTAGACTGTACTGTAAAAATCTTTTTTTAGCTTGAAAATATTTTTTTACTTAATTCCGAATAAATTCTGCTAGCTGAATTAGGATTCCATGTGCTCTGAATAAATATTAGTTTTTTTTTAAATTAATTTCAGTTAGCTGAATTATATTAAATCCGTTTTTTTAACTTGAATGTATATTATTAGTAAATCCAGCTAGCTGACTAAGACTTTCATACAATTTGGAATCCCAACTAGAAGTAAATTACCAGAATTCAGCTAGCTGAATTGAATTAATAGTCGTACTGGTAACTGAAAAATATATTTACTTGATTCCCAATACATTCAGCTAGCTGAATAAGGCTTTTAAATGTCATCCTATTAATATTTCTATTATATTTCAAAGTCAATCTAGTATTAAGATAATTCAGCTAGCTGAATTGTTTTAAAAGTTGAGCTTTTAACTTGAAAATAATTTTGTCAAGTTGATATTCAATAAATTCAGCTAACTAAATAAGGGTATTATATGCCACAAATTGATTTATATTGATCTATGCTTAAAATATTTGTGAGGAGTATGTATTTTTTTGAATTGAATTCGATTCAGCGGGGCTAAATAGACACATTACTTTATATTTGGCTTAGATTCAGCTTGCTGAATTTTATTAAATATTGTTTTGTATTTTTAAAATCAAATTTATATTTATAAAACTTAACTTCCCCAGAATTCAGCTGGTATTTTTGAACAGCATTTATATTATATGTCGTGTTTTTCACTTCAAATTATTATTTAATTATTTTAAAACAAATATCCAAGAAATTCAGCTAGCTGAATAAAGCTTTAACATGTCACACACTTTGAAATTAGGTCCAAGTCCAACCTAGAGTTAAAATAAGACAATTCAGCTAGCTGAATTTATTTATTATTTGTATAATAAATAGATATTTGTTTTAACTTTTTCTTTGAATTCAGCTAGCTGAATTGTATTGAATGTTGTGTTTTTATTTGAAAATCAAATTTATATTTGTAAATTTTAAATTTCACAGAATTCAGCTAGCTGAATACATAAGTTAACGCATAATTTTATCAATTTCCTTACTTGGAAAATTTGACAAAAATATTAAGTTACTGAATTGTGTTTATATACAATTCAGCAAGGTTAAATAAAATATTTTACAAGATTGTGTGCACATTCCGAGAGCTGAAGTGCAAACAAAAATGATTTTATGTTTTCACAGTCACTTGATTATTTAGTTGAAAATTAAATTGTATTTATATAGAATTCAGCAAAACATAAAAGTCTATTATCAGACAGTTTAATAAATTGCTGATATTATTAAATTTCGCTCCCACTTCGTGATTCTTCCCTCAATTATTACACGGCCCTTGGCTGCAAACAGCCAGCCAAAAACCCACATAAGCCCTACTTTGTACGCTTATGTTTGAAAACAAACAAAAAACCCTCAACGCAATAAAATATTTTGTAATAAAAATAAAATTTTAATTTACTTAAGCAACATCAACAAAGACGGAAAAGGGGCCATACCGAAACAACAACAGCAGCAGCAGCAAAAAAACCATCCCAACAACTAGAACGAGTTCAAAATATGTAATAACAATGAATAGAAATACATAAAGGAAACGCAAAAAAGGACAAAGCAAAAACAAAAACAAAATGAGAGAGAAAAAATCAAATGAATGTGTGTTACATTTTAAATACGCATTGGGTTAAAACGCAGCAGCCTAGCCTTACATCCCACCTGTAACCATCCATCGTGGCGGCTCTTAAGCATTCTTTCTCCAGAGTAGCGCAAATACCGACCGGTACACAGACGAGGCTACAAATAGTACATCTCCTGGAATTTTATAAACATTCGTTGTGTTTCTAATGGTTTTTCATAAGCTTTACTTACAGACTTTGCTAGATTTCCTTTCACCATGGGGACCGTCGAGTGGGTTGAGTTGTGTTCGTTTTCGTCTTTTTATTTTTTGTTAATACAATTGTGAGTTTAGAATTTACACATTCACTCACACACACACACACATTGCATGGATGGATAGCTGGCTGGATTGGGTTGGTTCGGTTCGCTTTGGTTTGCTGCTTGTTTGGCTTCTCGAGTTCGAAATAGAGGGGCTGGCTGGCTTCATGTATGTCTGTCTGCCCTCCGTCTCCGCGCGTATTCGTGTGGCAAAATGAATGAACACTTAGTTGCCGCACGGTGAAAAGTTTAATCCACTTTAAACAAAAAACCCATGTACATACATACAGCACTTGGCTGTTGAGTTAGGACAGCGTTTTTTTTTTTTCAAAATTAATTTTTTTAATAAAAAGTGAATAGCTGAAACAAAATTAAAAATGCAAAGAAAATTCTTCAAAAAGATTAAAACGATGAAAATTACTATATTTTTAATGTTTTTCAAATCGAAAACCCGAATTCCCAAAGTGGGGAAAATGTGTTCCAAAATTGATTTTTTTATTAAAATGGTCGCCATGATTTTTTTTACCATTTTTATCTGTTTTGATGAATTTTGAAAACAAATACCCGAATTCCCAAAGTGGGTAAAGTGTGTTCCAAAATTGGGGATTATTTTATTAAAATGGTTGCCAACTTTTTTTTACCATTTTTATATGTTTTGATGAATTTTGAAAATAAATACCCAAATTGCCAAAGTGGGGAAAATGTGTTCCAAAATTGAATTTTTTATTAAAAAGTAATAAAATGCTTTTCTTTACCATTTTTTTTGTCATGATGATTTTTGAAAATAAATTCCCGAATTCCCAAAATGGAGAGAAATGTGTCCAAAAATTGGGAATTTTTCTATTAAAATGGTCGCCATGATTTTTTACCATTTTTATCTGTTTTGGTGAATTTTGAAAACAAATACCCGAATTCCCAAAGTGGGTAAAATGTGTTCCAAAATTGGGGATTTTTTATTAAAATGGTTGCCAACTTTTTTTTACCATTTTTATATGTTTTGATGAATTTTGAAAATAAAATAACAAATTGCCAAAGTGGGGAAAATGTCTCCCAAAATTGGGGATTTTTTAAATGGCCGCCATGATTTTTTACCATTTTTACCCTTTTTATCTGTTTTGATGAGTTTTAGGTATTTCTTATTTATTTTTCCCTAAAGTTGAGAAAATGTGTTCCAAACTTGGTGATTTTTTCTATTAAAATCGTCGCCGTGATTTTTTAACATTTTTATCTATTTTGATGAATTTTAGGTATTTTTATTGTACCTCAAATTCGAAAAATTATTAGATTGTATTTTTCGCAAAAATTTAGTATTAATAAAAACTTCAATAACCCAGTCAATTATTAACGCATTTTTAAAAACAAAGCGGCGTTTTACTCCTTACTAAACGTGTTATTTAAATAAATTTACAAGTGTTACTGTTGCCAAACAAAATAATTCGCAAAAACACGGCCATAGTAAAAAATGGCTAAAAATTATTTTAAAAAGTGTTCTCTTAAAAAAGCTATATATCAATCGAAAGTTTCAGATTTCTTCTCTTCAATTCCTATGAGAATATAAAAATTGTTCATTGATTGTTGCTTGATAACCTACTAAGTTACATGCATATAGGTAACCTTCTTAGGTAATATTAATATTTTTTATAGAATATTGTAATCATCTAGCTCTTCAATGAATGTTACTGAATTTTACTGTTCTTATTCACGAAAGTCGTCAAACGCAACAGATGGCGCCTGTAGACAATTATTATTGCCAAGAATCAAAATATAAAGAAAAAAGTCCTCGTACAGTGTAATTAGAGCATCATTTCCCAGCAAAAACTGCTGCTGCTCCGTTTCCAGCATGTCAGTAAGGGGGAGATGCAGAATCTCTTGCTTATTAACCAGTAGATTAAGCGCTGATTTTTGTGGGGATGTCCCTAATTAGAGCAACTACTGGGACGAGGGTGTATGTGTGAGTTTTTTCATTTTACTTCTTTTATTGCATCCGAAGCATTGCAGAGATTCAGCTCTATTCGGTCTCTGCATGAATCTACTGCACCCGAGTCATGCAGAGTTTCAGCAATGTTTACATTATTGCATTCTTGCATAGAGCTACTGACTCTATAACGGGAGCACTGTTTTCAAAGTCTATATAATTTTAGCAATTCCCAATTTTTAAGATGTCCTAAGAATTTCATAACCGATTAAAGAATATATCTGAGAATGACTTTATATTTCATAGTTTATTACACATTTTTGTGTGGAAATAAATAAATTACTAAATGTATAACAATTTTTATGATTATTTTGGCGTGTATGAAAAAAACTCTTTCCTCTTGTCGTAATACAGTGACCAGGCACTGTAGTTAATAGTATACGGCTTAGCCAACGCAGACGTTTACAATACGTTTCGTCCCCTCTACATACGTAAATAAACAAATGCTATACTGTGATGCGAAGCGATACAAAAATGATATAAAAAACGAAGTTGGAACCTTCTACACCATCTGAAAATACAAATTGAAATTGAGAAAAAAACTAATTTAAATTCAGAAATGTAAATTGAATTTGAGAAAATAAAAATTGAAATTCAGGAATGTAAATTGAATTTGGGAAATGGAAATTTAAGTTCAGAAATGTGAATTGAAATTGAGAAATGAGAAAACAAAATTGAAATTGGGAAATTACAAATTTAAATTCAGAAATATAAATTGAAATTGAGAAAATACAAATTGAAATTGGGAAAAAAATTTAAGTTCAGGAATGCACATTGAAATTGAAAAAGTAAAAATTTAAATTCAGAAAATTAAATTTGAAATTGAGAAATAAAAAAATCAATTTTAAAAATGTAAAGTAAAATTGAGAAAATACAAATTGAAATTGAGAAAAAAAACTAATTTAAATTCAGAAATGTAAATTGAATTTGAGCAAATAGAAATTGAAATTCTGGAATGTAAACTTAAATTGGGAAATGCAAATTCAAATTCAGAAAATACAATTCGCAATTAAGGAAACAAATTGAAATAGAGAAATGCAAATTGAAATTGAGAAATAAAAAATTCAAATTTAGAATTGTAAATTAAAATTGAGAAAATAGAAGTTGAAATTCAGAAATGTAAATTGAAATTGATAAAATACAAATTCAAATACAGAAAATACAATTCGCAATTAAGGAAACAAATTGAAATTGATAAAATACAAATTCAAATACAGAAAATACAATTCGAAATTGAGGAAAAAATTGAAATTCAGAAATGTAAATTGAAGTTCAGAAAATACAAATTGAAATTGAGAAAATCAAAATTGAATTTGAATTGAAATTCAGAAAATAAAAATTTAAATTCAGAAATTTAAATTGAAATTTCGAAAATAAAATTTGAAATTCAGAAATACAAATTTAAATTGAAAAAATAAAAATTTAAATTCAGAAATGTAAATTGATATACAATTTGATATTGAGAAATAAACAATTGAAAATGAGAAAATACAATTTGAAATTGAGAAATGAATTTTGAAATTGGGAAAATGCAAATTAAAATTGAGAAAATAAAAATTGAAATTCAGAAATGTATTTCCTCAATTTCAACTAAAAAAGTGTCGATTAAAAAGATGGGGTGGGCCATTTAAAACTTTAAATTAGAATCGGCTATAAAAAAGTACTGATTATTTTTCACATTCCTGGTTTTATTGGATTGAGCTTTGTCATTTAGTAATGGAATACAATATCATTCATATGACTATCACGACTGGCTCAGCAGTACCTCATGCGATCAGTACAGCCTAAAATCGCATCGTTACGGATGCGTTGGCTTCTCAATAGTCACGTTAGGGTTCTCTGAACCCCATATGAGGCAATTTTGCTTATTGACAAAGCCAGCGAGATGAACATAAGCTTCATGAAGGCTAATCTCTTCTCGAAAAATGTCCACGTAAATTTCTTACAGTTTGCGTTAAAGACTACTTTGGATGTAAGTTTTTAATATTTCACAATTTTGATCGAGCGTATAGCGTCCCATTTTGCTAATGTCAAACATAAACCTGAAAATAAAAATAAAAATGAATGTTTTTCTACCTTTCAAAGTCAGAGTAATAATATTATAAATTAAGGCAAATCTTCCAAAAAAGTGAAATATTTGTCCATTTTTATTTTTAAAATATCAGCAGATTGATGGCTAATAAACCTCAAATCCGCCCGAAATTAAAATATCCATAGCTGGACAACAAAAATGCCTCTTCGCGTGGTTTTCATCGTGGGCAATCGGCTCTTGCTTTGTTTAAACTTTTTCAAATCAAATCAAATTAAATGAGGATTATTTCTAATAAAATTAAGAAAAAAATATATTCCATATTGTTGTAAATGTATGTTATGAGTATTGGTGACTTCTTTAAGCCATCTTCCTAGGTTTTTCTTCGCTATGATTCACAAAATGTCTGTGAAGAAGCCTGTGGAAATTACTTTTGACTAACAGAACAGAAATTGTGTACACCTGTACGTATGATTGACATTAATTAGGAACTCTTTTGGGAAATTTGTCATAACTCCCGCAGTTTTAAAGGGTTTTGAAACATTTTGGATTGTTAAAGAATTTTAAGACTTCAATCTTTAAATGAAAATTAAGAAATGAAAAAATATTTCACAGAGGCTAGAAATTTAGCACACTTTAAGCTAAACTCGAAATATCTAATAAAAATCCCACCTTCTGTAAATATTGTGATACTTTGAAGCAATCTTCATTGTTTTTCCTTTCCTATGAGTACCAGAATTTCTATCAACATTTTTGGAAATTGGTTTAAATTAAAAAAAACTGAAATTAAGATAACATGGACATCACTGGTCTAAGTAGTCAATTAGCATCCTTAAAAGTGCCAGTAATATGAAATATTTAAAATATGAAAACAATAAAAAATGGCTGTAGTTACGAACCACTGTGCGCTATGGCTGTGACTCGGCAGCGCGCAGAAGACGAATAAAACCACAGCAATAATATTCCCCGAGAGCCGGGCCAGGCCGGGGCATGCCAGGCCAAGTGAAAAGGGAAACGGAAACTTTAGTGAACACAAACAACATCAGAAGCGTACAACAGCAAACAACATCCAGATCCACCTCAACTGAAAATGAACAACATACTTTTTATTTCCGCGCTTAATATGTAGCACTGCACACACATAGACACACCGACCCACACGCATACACTCCTAAATACCGCCACAGTGCTGAGCTGGATCTGGAGGTATTAATGTGTAGGTGGTGGTGTGCGAGCGCAGTGGAATGTGCAAATGTACGAGTTTACGAGATATCGGTGAGTGTCGGTCGGTGTGTTTTATATGTTTTTTGAAATTGCACGGAAGGAATTTATTATTATGAGATTACGTTCCGTCATATAAAAAAATGTAAAGGAACTCAAAACTTTGCAAATCCCCTGCCCTCCACCTCGACTTTTTGTTGTTGCTCCATGGCTGCAATTTAGAACAAGTGCAGACAGCAGCAGCTCAAGGAACCACACGTATGTGCCGTGTTAAGGCAGGTGAAGGTGGCTGGAGTTGGGGAGTGTGTGTGTGTGTGTGTGTGTGGAACCTTTTATCACAAGTTTCGGTATAAATGTTGGAACAGTTTGTTCTTTTTGTTGTTGTAGTTCACTTTTCCTGCTACAGCAAAAACTTTTACATATTTTACATGTTGAGCTTTCGCCTGAAACCCATTGTTCTTGTTCTTCAATTCATTTCCTCCCCAAGATCCGAACAAGGCACACAGACAAGAAGAAATATTATCCGCTGCAGCACAAACAATTTAAAGTGACGTATGTGTTTGTTTGTTTCTCTGTTTGTTTGTATTTAAAGTTTGTAATAACGTGAAACGCACAGGAATACCATCCAAACCAACCAGCACCTCCAACACCAACAACAGCCAGAGAACACACGAAAATCTTGTACGTAAATTTTATTACGTACAAAATTATATTACACAGAATCATAATAAAAACAAAAAAAAAACGAAAAACAAAAAAGAGAACAGAGAACAGAAAACAGAAATAAAATAAATTTCAAATTAAATTGGATTACAGCGGAATATTTACGCAAAAATAACACCTGTACAATTTATTTGATGAAAAAATAACAACATCAACACCAACAACAGCACAGCACAAACTAAATGGAAACTTGTTTATGTGGGGTGGGAAGGACAAATTAAAGCTGCGACACGGAGATGTCTTGGTGTACAACTCCCGTGGAATTTCTAATGTTTCGGCAAGTTATAACAATTAGTGTTGGAACTTTTTACTGAATTAGTCTGACACGTGTTTGGCCAACTGCAGAGTTATTTGTTGTTGAGGTGCAATAAATTCAGCTAGCTGAATAGGCTTTTTTTCGGAAACAGGAAAGTTAGGAAAGATATTTGGCAACATATTTTTTTTGGGCTAAATTGTGTGTAACACACAATTCAGCGAGATTTAAGGAAACAAATTAAAGTTTCTAAGTGATATGTTTATTTTTAAATATATTCATAGCATTCCGTGATCTTCTCTGACACTAGAGGATCTACAATTTGCATAATTCAACCAGCTGAACAATAGACACAGAACTTCTTCGATAGAAAATAATAATAGAACTAGCGTCGAGTAATTCCATTCTAGGAAAGTTGACAAAGTGTAAAAGTTTCCAGTCATGGGCTAGGGTGGGCCATTTAACATTTTAAAATTGAACTACCGATTACTTTGACTTTGAAACGTAGAATAACATTAATTTATATTTTCATCTTTATGTTTGACATTTACAAAATGGGACGCTATACGTTCGAACAAAATTGAGAAACATTAAAAACTTACTTCCAAAGTAGTAAGTCTTTAACGCAAAATGTAAGAAATTTACGTGGAAAGTTTTCGTGTTTCCAAATGAAGCTCATTTCCATCTCGGTGGCTATGTCAATAAGCAAAATTGCCGCATATGGGGTTAAGAGAACCCCGATGTGACTATTGAGAAGCCAATGCATCCATAACCAGTCACTGTTTGGTGTGGATTTTGGGCTGTACTGCAAAATTGGGTTGATCGGATGAAGTACTGCCGAGCCAGACGTGGTAGTCATACGAATGATTTTGTGTTCCATTATTAAATGACAACGTTTCCAATAAAACCAGAAATTTAAAAAAATAATCAGTATTTTTTATAGCCGATTCTAATTTAAAATGTTACATGGCTCACCCTATATAACATTTTCTCACGTAGTTTGGCTTTCTAAACTCGAAAACTATATTAGAAAAATTTTTAATGGTATTTTTTTAATTTTTTTACTAAAATTCCAATTTTAATTTTTCAATAAAGAAACATTTAGTGTCTCAGCGAAAAAAAAAATATTTTCTGTGTGCATTGAGGCACGCTAAATCATAAAATTTGTGGCATTTTTTGTTTTTTTTTACTAAAATTCCAATTTTCTGCGAAGGTGTATCATTTTGGAAATATAAGTCCAATAACACCCGGTGATACAAATATGGCGATATACACTTTGGTTTAAGAATATTCTTAAAAAAATTGGGGAAAATATTTTTTTTTCAATGTTACATGGCTCACTCTATATAACATTTTCTCACGTATTTTGGCTTTCTAAAGTCGAAAACAATATTAGAAAAATTTTTAATGGTATTTTTTTTTTAATTTTTTACTAAAGTTCCAATTTTAATTTTTCAATAAAGAAATATTTAGTGTCTCAGCCGAAATTTTTTTATCTGCATTGAGGCACGCTAAATTATAAAATCATGAAAAATTTGTATGGCATTTTTTTTTGAAATTTTAACTAAAATTCCTATTTTCTGCAAAGGTGCCGTAAATATTTGTACTATCATTTTGGCAATTTAAGGCCAATAACACCCGGTGATACAAGTATAACGAATTACACTTTGACACGGAAACAGTGGTTTAGGAATATTCTTAAAAAATTTGGGGAAAATATTTTTTTTCAAATGTTACATGGCTCACCCTATATAACATTTTCTTACGTAGTTTGGATTTCTAAAGTCGAAAACAATATTAGAAAAATTTTTAATGGTATTTTTTTAATTTTTTAACTAAAATTCCAATTTTAATTTTTCAATAAAGAAACAGTGTCTCAGCCGAAATTTTTTTTGTCTGCATTGAGGCACGCTAAATCATAAAATCATAAAAAATTATATGGCTTTTTTTTTGGAATTTTTAACTAAAATTCCTATTTTCTGCCGTAAATATTTGTACTATCACTTTGGAAATATAAGTGCAATAACTCCCGATGATACAAGTACGGCGAATTACATTTTGCCATATAAAGAGTGGTTTAGGAATATTCTTAAAAAATTTGGGAAAAAAAATATTTTTTTTTTCAAAAAAATCAATTTTTTCTGGCACGAAAAAGAGAAAAAAGGCAAAGAAATATTTTGTTTTATTTTTTTAATACCTAACATTCTAACGCAATTACACTTTCACATAAAAGCAGAGGTTTAGGAAAAGCATCCAAAATATTGGAAAAAATATTTTTTTTTTGGAAAAAAAAATCTATTTTTCTGGCACAAAAAAAAATCATAAAAAATCCAAAACAGCCGAAAAAGCATTTTGTTTTAGTTTTTTCTTAATTTTGTCGAAGTGTCATGTATAACATTTTCTGATGTATTTCGGCTTTCTAAACTCGAAAACGATATTAAAAAATTTTATTTTTTTAAATTGTTTACTAAAATTCCAAGTTTCGCCGAAGGTACCTTAAACATTCGTACTATCATTTTGGAAATATACGTCCGATAACACCTGGTTATATTTGAAATAAAATACACTCATGTTGGCTACAAATGTTACGAATTATACATTCACATAGAAATGGGTTAGGAACAATCTTCAAACATTTTGAAAAATATTTTTTTTAATTTTTTAAATGTATTTTTGCTGGCATGAAAAAAATCATAAAAGTAGAAAAAAAAATCATAAGAAAGTTTTTTTTATTTTTGCATAACTAACATTTAAACGCAAAAAAAAATTTAAAAATATAAAAGATCTATTAATAAATGTGGAAGTTATGATACTCTTTGTAGACGCAAACGATTTTTTAGAAAATCATAATTTTTTATTCTTTGTTTAAATAGCGCTAAAAATTCCTTTACAAGGAGTAATATATAAAATTTTCTGATTATTTTTTTTTTTTTTTTTGGGTTTCTAAACTCGAATAATATATTAAAATTTTTTTATGATATTAAAAAAAATACTAAAATTAAAATTTTTAGCAAAGATACCTTAAATATGTGTACTCTCATTTTTGGAAATATAAGTCCGATAACCCCCGCTTATATGTTAAATTAAAGGTTCTCATAATGGGTACAAAGATTACGAATTATACATTCACATAGATATGGTTTATGAGCAGTCTTCAATATTTTGGGAAAAAAATATTTTTTTTCCAAAAAAAATCTATTTTTGCTGGAATGAATCATAGAAATTTAAAAAAGGTCGGAAAAGTCTTTTGTTTTACATTTTAGTAGCTAACGCTATAGCGCAAAAACAATGTTTATATGCAAAAAATCTTTGGATAAATGTAGAAGTTGTGATGCTCTTTATAGATACAAAAGATCATGATTTTTCACTTTTTTTGCTTAAATAGCGCGAAAAAATCCCTTTACAAGGGGTCATGTATAACATTTTCTGATGTCTTTTCGCTTAATAAACTAGAAAACGATAATAAAAATTTGTATCGTATTTTTTTGCAATTTCTTACTAAAATTCCAATTTTCGTAAAAAAAGTCAAAATTCGAAAAAAAATTCTAACGAAAAGAAATGTTTATCAGTAAAAAACTATGTAGAAGATTTTGTAGGCACAAACGATTTTTTAAATAATATTTTTTTTTAATTTTTGTGTAAATAGCACGAAAAATCCCTTTAACAAAATAGATAAGAGGATATTTTTTTGGTTTTTAATAGCTGGCATTTTTGAAGAAAATTTATGAATAAATATAGAAGTTATGATCCTTATGTAGAAATGAAGAAATTTAAAAAAATCGTATATCATTTTTACGAAGTTTTTGCTTAAATTGAATTGACGTGAAGACGACATGTACTTCTACAAGAAGGGTCATAACTTCTATTCGTATTCATAGATTTTATTCAAAAATGACAAACTAAAACAATATATTCTTTAATATAACTCGTAATGTGACTATTCGTGATATTTAAACAAAAATTAAAAAAACAGTGATTTAAAAAAAGATCTACAAAGAGTAGTATAACTTCTACATTTATCCATCGTTTTTTACAAATAAACATTGTTTTTGAGTTAGAATGTTGGCTATAAATAAAACAAAATTTATTTCTCTTACTTTTTTCTTTTTTTTTAATGATTTTTTACGTGCCAGCAAATATAGATTTTTTTAATATATTTTTTTCCCAAAATTTTTAAACACGAAAATTTTAATTTTAGTAATAAATATAATTATCCATATTTTTTTTTATTTTACGAATCAGCATGTCTCAATGAACACAAAATATATTTTTTTTGGTTTGGACACACAATTTTTCTTTTTTTATTTTATATGATTTTTTTCGTGTCTGCAAAAATAGATTTTTTCGCAGAAAAAATATTTTTCCCAAATGAAGAGTGTTCCTAAACTACTATTTCTAGCTGAATGATATTTCGCATCATTTATATCCATCATGCGGACCTTGAATTTGTGGGAACCTACGACGAACATTTTAATTTTCGTACAAATTATACAGTAAAATTGTTTGTGTTGGTTTCATGAATCAGCATGCCTCAATGCACACAAAATATATTTTTTCGGCTTGGACATGCAAGTTTCCTTGTTTGTTGCATAGGGTTAGTGACCGATTTATATTAACTTTTGGGGGTTTTCCCAAAAGCTCGACAATAGTTGGATAAATTGTTGAATAAAATCACCTAATTCAAAGTTCACTTTTTTTAGCATACTCTATATAATTCTCTAATTTCTAGAATTTTTTGTAGCATTTGTTAAATATTCATTTATAAAATTTTATAATTTTATATACCACTATCCGTATATACGATATTTTTATTAAACATATTTTTCAAATTAACTTTCGACATATAAAATATTAATGTTTTTAATTTTAAAACAAAAATATGCATCGCTCATGTCAAACACATCACAGAGTCGTATTCTTCCACGTTACTAGGTTGACGTGAATTCCCTTAATAATGTGCAGACACCGTGTTGCACTTTCTGCCAGGGAGATGAAATCATTAAGGGAACTCACGTCAACATTTCCTAACCTAGGAAAGTTGAAGAAAACAACTCCGTGATGTGTTTGACGAGAACGATCCATTTTTATATTTGAACCTGGAAAAGTGTAAACTAAAGACTAAAACCCGTTTACTAATTTCACAAAACAGCTGATTAGTTGAAATATGTATATTTTACACTTACAAATGGGAATCTTGTAATTATAAACTGTTGATGGAAAACTTAATGTCATATATTTGTTGTTGTATATTGGAAACTTTAACAATTTTACAACTTTTTCAGAGTGGAATCGGTCGAATTGAGATTACTTATAGAAAATTGGAATTTGTTGTTTTTATCCAAACACATTGCCTTTGGCGAGAATAACGTGTAAACTATCCAATATACATGTCACAATATTTTTAATTCAGCTCACTGAATGGGATTATGAGTTGGAATATTATTATTATGCTGAGAAATATCTCCCAATGTATAGCTATTACTATTATACAACTATATTTAAAGCACAGATTAAATAATAATAATTGATATAATTTCTGTGCGGAGTAATTGCTATTGCGGGGAGGGAGCGCACAATAAATATTTCATTTGGCATAATAAATATAGCAAAAATTAATCAACTATAAACAAGTGTGTCAGCTCGAATAACGAAATAAATATGAATAATCTCTATAAAAACTAACGCTGCTGGTGCTGAGCCTGAAAATATGCTACAGTTTTTTATGGTACTTTCATTCATTCACAGAGTTCAAAACAAATGTATTTATATTTATACGGTCTATAAGTCAATTTTCATTAATATAATTGGATAAACAAATACACACACACACACAGACACTAATATGCAGTTGTTTGTAAGTGTATGTGTCTGCATACAGATAATATCCAATCAATATAGAAATACTTTTGCTCTTTTGCCTATATATAGCATATATATACATTGTGCTGAAATTGAAATGCAATAAATTTTTTAGTTTGCCTGAAAGTATACTATGTATGTTGGAAAACACATGAATATCTAAAAAGTATACTACAAACTACAGCCTACATCGATATGTATGCTTACATACTCGTCTACAAACATGCACATGTGTGTAAATATATATGAGCACATATGAGTTGCTCTTTTTGCCGCACAAGATTTATTAGCATATGACTATAACAATAAAAGGTTAAACCCCAATGAAGCCTTCAAACATAGTCTACACCTCTTTGGCAATACATCGCAGCATGCCATTCTTCAGCCTCCCATCCCTCCCATTCCATCCACGCTTGGGGTGTCGGGGAAAAGTTTACAATATATTATGAACGAGCGTTTTTGCTGAAAACCTCACAAGTTCAAAAAAGAAAAAAGTAGCAAAGCAACCATCATCATTTGTATATTGTGTGCCATGGCAGGCATAGGAAAATCCTAGAGTCGAGAGGTAGGTGTAGGTGTAGGCGGCCCGAACACCTGTAAGTGATGTTCATGGTGTGTAGTAAATAATTAATTTTCTGGATTATATTTATGGTTTTGCAGGGTTGTGGTTTCTGTGCACACTTTGCCGGATGGAGCTTAACTAACTATAAGCACTTAAATCTAGCTAAATACCCTGCTACTCTTGCCACTAGCCCACAAAGACCCATCCACCTCCATCTTCAGCCAGCTCAACTGTAGTCAAGGGCGTTGTATCTTTCCCCCTCCCTCTTCCAAATCGCCCTCATAGCTCAAATACTTTAATGGTCTACTGGTTTTGAAGGTAAATATTATTGCCCACACCATGTGGGTTTTCTGTGGCTGCCTAGCCAGTTTTATGGCTGTGAAGTTTATTTGGTTGTTATGAAAATTGTGTAGCAAACTTTCGGCTGCCACTATATGATGCTGCATACTTTTAGTTAGCGGATGCTGCTTCTGTTTGTGTTTCGCATCATGTTTCCATAAGAGATTTTTGATTTATTACCGTTTTATGTGTTATTATCTTCATTCTCCTTGGCTTTGTTTCATCTTATCATCTTAACGTAATTTGTTTCAATCAGTAACAAAGTTTTTCGCCTCTTTCCTAGCGCTCTGCTCTTGATGCCTTTGGCGCTAGCGTTGGCGTTTTCCGTTTCTCGTTTTGTGCTTCTATGCCATGCAACATTAAGTTATGAATTGCTCGCGATGAAGTTTAGTGTTAGTTGAATATTGATATTCTGACAATGTAAGACATTTTTAGTTTTTTTTTTCGTCAGTCACTTTTGTTATTTTGTTCGAGCTGAATTTGAGCAAGATGAAGTGAAGGCAAACAATTTGTGCGAAGTAATTAATTTCAGCCATCTTTTGTGACAAATTGTTGCTGCTGCGTTTTTGTTGTCAGTGGCCCGCAGTGAAATCGTAGTCATACATAAATTTGTCATAAATAGAAGATGTTGTCTAGCGCAGCTTAAATTCAGCTAGAGATGGGAAATTTTAAAGCAAAATTTAAAAAAATACAATGACATTAGAAATGACAGTTAATTTTCTACAAAGAAATAAAATTTGTTACAATTATAAGTTGTTTTGCAGAAAAAAATCAAAATTCCGCCACAGCTGAATTCTTTAATTTGGATGAAATTTACAAAAAAAAATTGAAAGGAGTGTTGTTTTTGCGAAAAATCAAAATTCAGCTACAGCTGAATTCTTAAATTTGAATCAAAAACATATAAATATTGAAAGGAGAGTTTTTGTACCGAAAAATTCAAATTCAGCCACAGCTGAATTCTATAATTTGAATCAAATTTGAAAAAAAAAAAACGATTGAAATGAGTGTTGTTTTTTCGGAAAATTCAAATTTAGCTATAGCTGAATTCTTAGGTTTGAATCGAAAATATATAAAAATTCATTGGAGAGTTGTTATTTTGAAAAAAATATAAATTCAGCTACAACTGAATGCTTCAATTTGAGCCAAATACTATAAATACTATACTAATTGAAAGGACGGTTGTTATTTCAAAAATATAAATATATGTATTCAGCCAGGGCTGAATTCTTAAACTTGAATCAAATTTAAAAAATAAATGAAAGGAGAGTTGTTATTTCAAAAAAAATCAAAATTCAACTACAGCTTAATTCTTAAATTTGAAAATATATAAATATTGAAAGGAGAATTTTTATTTCGAAAAATCCAAATTGAGCTACAGGTGAATTTTTAAATTTCAACCAAAAAATATATAAATATTGAAAGGAGAACTTTTCTACCGAAAAGTCCAATTCAGTTATAGCTGAATTTTTAAATTTTAATCAAATTTGAAAGAAAGAATGGCGAAATGTTATTTCGAAAAATCCAAATTCAGCTAAAGCTGAATTCTTAAAATTGAACCAAAAATATATAAAAATTTAATGGAGCGTTGTTATTTCAAATAATCCAAATTCAGCTACAGCTGAATTCTTAAAGTTGAATCAAAAATATGTAAGAATTGAACGGAGAATTGTTATTTCGAAAAATTCAGCTAAAGCCGAATTCTTAAATTTGAATTGAATTTGAGAAAAAAGTGTTGTTATTTAGAAAACACCAAATTCAGCTAAAGCTGAATTCATAATTTGATTCAAGTTTAGAAAAAGATTTGTTATTTCGAAAAAGTCAAACTAGCTATAGCTGAATTCTTAAATTTGAATCAAAAATATATACAAATTGAAAGGAGAGTTGTTATTTAAAAAAATCCAAATTCAGCTACAGCTGAATTCTTAAATTTGAATCAAAAATATATAAAAATTGAAAGGAGAGTTGTTATTTAAAAAATCCAAATTCAGCTACAGCTGAATTCTTAAATATGAATCAAATTTGAAAAAAATGTGAAGTGTTATTTCAAAAAATCGAAACTCAGCTACAGCTGAATTCTTAGATTTGAAGGGAAAAAATATGGTAATATTGAGAGGATAGTTTTTATACCGAAAAATTCAGCTAGAGCTAAATTCTTAAATTTGAGCAAAAATGTATATATACATATTGAATGGAGAGTTTTTATTCTAAAAAATACAAAATTTGCATCAAAATTTGGAAAAAGAAAGGTGAAATGGACAAATCCAAAAATAAATAAAAATTGTTAGCAGAGTTGTTATATCGAAAAATCTATATTCTGCAACAGCTGAATTTTTAAATTTGGATCGATTTTGAGAAAAAAAGAGTTGTTATGCAGAAAAATCAAAATTCAGCTGCAGCTGAATTCTTAAATTTGTTTCAGAAAGGTATAAAAATGAAAAGGAGAATTTATATTTCGTAAAATCCAAATTCAGCAGCAGCTGAATTCATAAATTTGAGCCAAAAATGTAAGTAATCTATAGTAAGATAAATGTTTTTACTTGCTGAATAGGATAAGATTAGTTAATGGCAAAAAGAGCTTCTTTAAAACTAAAATCTTCAACGTAAACGAAAATTTAAAAAAATAATTGCTATGTAGAGATTTTTAATGGCTGAATTTTATTTGATGGCGTATATTGTTCTTTTTCAGTAAAATTTGTTTTATTCAGCTGGCAAAATTGTTAAATTTGAAAATATAAAATATAATATAAAATGTAAATTTTAAAACATAAAATTTAATAAAAAAATAATATTAAAATATAAACAAAAAATAAAATATTTTAGTTTATTATGTTTTTTATTATTTTAGTGACTAAAAGAAATTTGAATTCTGAATTATTTTATCTAAAATTTAAAGATATAATATAAAGAGTGATTTTTTTGAGGTTAGGATTTTCATGCATTAGTATTTGACAGATCACGTGGGATTTCAGACATGGTGTCAAAGAGAAAGATGCTCAGTATGCTTTGACATTTCATCATGAATCGTCTTACAAACGAACAACGCTTGCAAATTATTGAATTTTATTATCAAAATGCGTGCTCTGTTAAGAAAGTTCATTGCGCGCTTCCATTTTATGGTCAGTTTAATCGACCCACTGAAGCGGCTATTCGGGCTATTGTGACTAAATTTCGCACCAAATTTACATTGTTGGACATTAAACCACCAACACGCTTACGTAGAGTGCGAACTGAAGAAAATATCGCAGCTGTATCGGCCAGTGTTAATGATGACCACCAATTTTCGATTCGTCGCCGTTCGCACCAATTGGGTCTCTGTTACTCAAAAACGTGGAAATGCCAAAATTGGACTAAGCGGATGGACCACCTAAGACGCAGCCGCGGTCAACATTTAAATAAAATTATCTTCAAAAAGTAAATGTCATGGACCAATCTAACGTTTCAAATAAAGAACCGATGAGATTTTGCAAATTTTATGCGTTTTTTTAAAAAAAAAAGTTATCAAGCTCTTAAAAAATCACCCTTTATAATAAAATATAGTATTATCCTAGAGATATCCTATGTAGATTTTCACTGGTTGAATCAACAAAAAAATATACAAATTCGATTGAAATAGATACGAATAATAAATAATATTAATAAATATTATGTCTCCAATATATTTTTTTTGCTACCACTGTACTCCATAAAGAAAAATACTGTGACGTGTTTTATTCTTCATTACGCTTATTAAGTGGAATAGCTTTTATGCTTGGTTGCTTGAAATCACTATTTAAATGTTTTTCTTTTGATATCGATAGTGAAATATAAAAAAAATTTTCTGACAAAAATTTTCCCGCTTAAAAAGTGGACTGGCAACGAAAACGCGCCTAATATGCCATTTGCATATTTAAACACAGAAATTCTTCATCTATCATTGCCTATCATCACGGACAACATAAACCATTTGTTTGACAGTATATTTCTGGGATACCAGAGAGAATACGTGCGTGAAAACGCGTCAAAATGATCCAAGCGGTAATCATTTCAGGAAACGGAACATTAATCACCTTGTCGAAATTATTGTGGAAACATAAAATAAATACAATACGAAAATAAATGTTTGCCGCCTATAATTAGGCGGTTTGTTAGGAATACACTCAGGAATTCAACAGAAATGTCGTTCAGTCACTTGTGTACGGCAAAACCCCGATTTAAGTTGGCATAATATTTACATGTACATTTATTTTAAACATAATTTCTTATCAGGTAAATGTGTGTCAAAGCTTAAGGGAAAACCTCAGCCCGTTCGTTGGAAATTACTTGGGTTGTTTTAAAGCAAGATGAGAAAAAGTTGTTTGTATTTAAAGGAAAAACAAATTAAGGAGATTTAAGGGAAAAAACCCCAAACCATTGGTAAATATTGAATATTTAAAGACTCTTAAATGTCACTTTTTATTTTGTATTCAATCATTTAATGTTGTCCTGCATTCTTCCATCAGCATTCTCAATTGTTGTGCACAAAACATTTAAAGAGATTCCGTTCTGACAAAGGAAAACAACTTAACGACCAGTGCACATACCTAGTTGCTTTAACATTTGTGTTTTATTGCATACTTTAAGGCTTTTTAAAAAACATACACTCAAGATTGTGAATTAAATTCCTGCTCAAATCTAAGCTAACCTACTTCACTCTTAAACATTTGGTTTTTATGATATTTTCGCATTTTTTTCTGGAAGGAAATGTTTTCTTGTTAAAAACATTCTTTAGGGAGTTGAATATAATTTATTTATTTATGATGAATTTAAGCATTCTTTACAGATGTAGAATTGCGTTTAAATCGTTTGAAAAAAGAAAAAAAACAATCTTTAAAATTACAAGAGAAAATATATTTTTGTATGAACCTTACAGCAAATAGACAAAAATGCTTAAAGCATACTTTGGGGCATAAACAAATTTGTTTTGTGTATTGTTTACAGCATTCAGCATGTTGTGCGCTATGCGTCCGTAAACGTTGTGCGAGCATATAATTGAAATTTATACTGTAATAATTGTTGATTAGGGGCAGAGAGAGAGAGAGAGTGAGGTCGGTAAGAGAGTATGTATTTTATAGCTTTTCATCAGGGATATATGCTGGAATTTGGAGCATTACTAATGAGGTTTCATATTGCGGTGGTTAACTTTGGCCATTAAATACAGATTTTATTTTTTTTTTTGCGTTAAAATGTTTGTGGTATGAAGTCGCATACAGATTTTAATAGAAATTACTGCATAATTTTAGGATACATATTTAATGTGTGAAATGTGTTGCCTATGTTGAGGCAACACTGAGTAAATTCATTTCCTTTATAAAAACGATTCCAATGAGTCTAAATTGTTTAGCCACAAGTTTAGAAGCGTTTACAAACCATTAAATAGTATTAATCCAGACAGTACTAATGCAGTGTTCGGATATACATCAAAATCATTTGTTTCCGGATTTTGGAAACTTTGTAAAGTTTAGCAGGCAAAATCCATTCAAACTGATTTTGGATGCATATTTTAACATACCTGACATTATCCATAAATGACTTTATTCACTTAATTAATTCCAGCCTTGTAAATCGTATGTTAAAATGTCGTAAGCTTTTGGAGAAGTAGGTATCCTCCAGTAAATGCAAAAATTAGATCGCTTGAAGCTCCCGCTTCTTCCTTCTAGAATGTGATTTTTTGTATTTGTTTCTGAGAGCTCTTTAAAGTGGCCAAATATTGATTTTATTAGCTGAATGATATATAATAATTGAAGCTGACTCTTGAACGTTTTATTCAGCTGTCTGCATAAAATAATTTTTACTTTTTGATTCATCGTTTCCTTTTAAACTCCTTTTTTGTACATAATCGAAGTAATGAACTTGTAATGAACTTGTTATTCTGATTGATTTTTATCAACTGAATATAGTAATTATGGAGTACTACGGTCCTACCAAAGCTACTACATACTGCCTTTATACATATTTTCAATTAACCATCAAATTCAGCTAGCTGAATATTCATATTTTAGCAATATATACAATTTTGATGTATTGTATGAATATAAATTAATTTATTTTTCTTATTCAGCTAGCAGAATATTTATATTTTAGCAACATATATATAATTTTGATGCATTGTAGAGATAGAAAATAAACTATAATTGTTATTCAGCTAGCTGAATACGAAGTTTATGCATGCTAAGTAAATTAAAATTTAATAATTATGCGTTGCCAAGAACCTACACAACCTTTTCAATTAATCATCAAATTCAGCTAGCTGAATATGTCTTCTTTGGCAATATATTTAATTTTGATGAACTGTAATGATAGAAAATAGACTATAATTTATTATTCAGCCAGCTGAATATGAAGTTTATACATTATAAGTATGTTTAAACACTCTGTATAAGTAAGACAAGTTCATCTTTTCAACAATGTTAGATATAGTAATTATGGCGTACCAAGATCCTATCGAATTTTTCTAAATATTTTCAATTTCAATTCAGCTAGCTGAATATGAAGTTTATACACCCTAAGTATGTATGTTTAAACACTTTGTATAAAACAAGTTATTGCGTTTTTCAACAATATTAAATGCAATAATTATGGGGTGCTAACCCTTGTAGCTATTTTCAATTAATTATCAAATTCAGCTAGCTGAATATGTCTACTTTAGCAATATATATAATTTTGATGAACTGTAATGATTGAAAATAAACTATAATTGTTATTCAGCTAGCTGAATATGAAGTTTGTACATTATAAGTATGTTGAAACACTATGTATAAGTAAATAAAGTGCATCTTTTCAGCAATGTTAAATATAGTCATTATGGTGTGCCAAGATCCTGTCGAATTTTTCTAAATATTTTCAATTAATACTCAAATTCAGCTAGCTGAATTTGAAGTTTATACACACTAAGTATGTTTAAACACTCTGTATAAAACAAGTTATTGCGTTTTTTCAACAATATTAAATGCAATAATTATGGGGTGCTAGCCCTTGTAGCTACTTTTCATCATCAAATTCATCTACTTTAGCAATATATATAATTTTGGCGCATTGCAGTGATATAAAATAGACCATTATTGTTATTAAGCTAGCTGAATAGCGTGTATAGCTAAGTAAGTTAAAATACTCTGTTTAAAGCTAGATAAATTTAATAATTATGGGGTGCTAACCTTGCAGCTATTTTCAATTAATCATCAAATTCAGCTAGCTGAATATATATATTTAACAATATAAATAATTTGGATGCATTGTAGTGATGGAATATAGGCTATAATTGTTATTCAGCTAGCTGAATATGAAATTTATACATCCTATGTATGTTTGTATTGAGTTTTTCAACAATGTTAAATGTAATAATTATGTGGTGCCAAGACCCTATCAAACCCTTGTAGCTATTTTCAATTTATTATCAAATTCAGCTAGCTGAATATGTCTACTTTAGCAATATATATGATTTTGGTGCATTGTAGTGATAGAAAATAGACTATAAAAGTTAATCATCTAGCTGAATATGAAGTTTATACATCCTAAGTATGTTTATACACTCGGTATAAAACAAAATATTGGAGTTTTTCAACCACATTAAATTAACATGCTTCAAGAGTGCTTCTCATCTATCATTGTCTATCATTAAGGGCAACATACATTGTACGTTATTTCTGGTTTTCAGTTACCTTAGGAAAAATATTTGAAGTTTAGCGTCAAAATGATCCAAGCGGTAAATATTTTTTGTGGAAACGAAACATTAATCACCTAGCAAAGAATTTCGAAATGGATGGAATGAAGAAATAATACATTTGAGTGGTATTTTTTAAAGCAAATGCTTTGGAGTTCATCCATCACTTTTCTTCAAAAATACCTTATTTTATTCTTAGCATTGCAGGCTGCGCGTATAGAATGAGAACGATTCAAATTTTTCAGATTTTTTGCAATTGTGAAGTTTGTGAATTTTGGCTAAAACTTGTTTGCTTTGTAATATAAAATCATTGAACCAAAACCTAATTTGTTTTCTTTATATTTGTTATAGTAAACACAATAATCAAACATACAGCCAAAAAAGTTTTTTTTATTTTCTTGCAAATTCCTAATTCAAGAGAATTTCTTAATTTAAAATTTCACTTCTATAATTGCCATTGTTTTTGCTTACAATCTGCTCCTAATGTTGCATGCCTTTGGGGTGCTTTGAAGAAAACTGCAATTTATTGCATACTTTACGGCCTCGAAATAATTAAATTGTAATTTCACATATTGAATAGATAAATTCACCCTGAATAGACATATCAATAAAATAGCCAGGCTATAGTCAAAATTAATTTTCTAAAACATGCAACAGTTTTTCAATTATTTCGGCTCATAATGAATATTTACCAACAGAGCACAAAGAAATTATCAAAATGTTACATGTAAATGAATTATCGTATAGAATTACGCACATATTATATATATATAATACAATAGAGAGACATATGGATGTATGACGTATATTAGGGTTATCGAAAAAACGTTTCAAATCAAACGATGCCAATGGATTTGATTTATAGAAACCTCTTCCATAAAACATTTTTCAATACACCCTAATAGTATATGTAGTACATATACATTATATTCACTACAGTTTCTTGATGTACACATGTGTGTGCTGTATACTTATGCCTCTAGTGTGAAAATGCACGATGTCAGTCAGTCTGTCTGTCTGTTGTTATGCCATTCATAACATTTTGCATACAATTCTATGAAAATGGATGGTAAATTTGGCACAAGCGGAAGTGCTGACGAGCGGATATGAGGATGTATGTATGTCCCTACATACCTATGCATGTGTGTGAGCGCGTGTGAGTATGTGTGCGAGTGAGTGATTGTGTTGTTTACACATTTTTGGTTATAAATGTTTACTTATTATTGGTTATGAGTGTCTGTGCTGGCGTGATTACATGTCTGTGAGCCTGTAGTGGAGCAAGTGTTTATACACTGGCATTGTAAGCAAATATTAATATTGTTATTATTGGCCTGGTATGTGTTGTGTAATAAATTGTGAATGCATAACATTTCATTTTGAGCAAAATATGCAAACGAACGAACGAACGCATCCAATACGGTGGAGGAGGAGGGCGAAACTATTCGCTTGCAGCATAATTGGTAATTTCCTAGATATATTTGGAAATTTTGTTGTACATTGTCAGACTCATTAAGCTGGATAAAGTCACATTAAAGCACAGAGAATTAAACAATTTAAGAAATGATAAGTTATTGCCGGAATATAACTAATTTTGCTTTTAAATTTGTATAAAAGTAAATCATTAGTATGATACAATTAATAAAAAATTTATTTTTTTTTTTCAATTATTCAATTTTCTGTACAAGAAAATCTATTCAGCTAGCTGAATAAAGCTGAAATATGGAAATTTGTTGTCATACTCAATTATGTTGTGCAAAAAACTATATTCAGCTAGCTGAAAACAACTAAAATATGGAAACTTGTTGTCATACTCAACTATGTTGTGCAAAAAACTCTATTCAGCTAGCTGAATACAACTGAATGTTTGAAATTTATTATAGAAAATGAGTTCTACGAATATATGCATATATTTTATGGGTTTGTTGTACAAGAAACTCTATTCAGCAAACTGAATAAAGCGGAAATATGGAAATTTGTTGGCATACTCAACTATGTTGTGCAAAAAACTCTATTCAGCTAGTTGAATGCAACTGAATGTTTGAAATTTATTATAGAAAATGAGTTCTAAGAATATATGCATATATTTTATGGGTATGATGAATCAATGTTGTACAAGAAACTCTATTCAGCTAGCTGAATAAAGCTGAAATATGGAAATTTGTTGGCATACTCAAATATGCTGTGCAAAAAACTCTATTCAGCTAGCTGAATACAACTGAATTAGCAATAAATGTAAATTTTTCAAAGTTCTAAGAATGTATGAATATTTTTTGTAGATATGATTAATTATGCTATACATGAAACTCTATTCAGCTAGCTGAATACAACTGAAATATAGAAATTTGTTGACACACTTAAATTTGTTGTCAAAAAAACTCTATTCAGCTATCTGAATATAACTGAAAGTTTCAAATTTATTAAAGAAACTATTCCCATGTGTAAAATTATTTAAATTCAGATAGCTGAATTTAGGAGTGCTAAGAAAATATTAGTATTTGAAACTAATTAAAGTGGAGTGTCTAATTGCGAATCTGTATAAAAAAACTAGATTCAGCTAGTTTTTTTTAATTCGGCTTAATTTATTATTTACTGCAGAAATCGTCTACAATATGAAATATTTATTAAATTCAGCTAGCTGAATGTACAAGTACTAAGAACATATAAACATGTTTTGTATATATTGTTATATGCTATTATAATTTTCTTTTATTCAGCCAGCTGAATACAACTCACAGATTGGTTTTAATCTTAGAAAATTATTCAATATCAAACTTTAGATCAATTCAGCTAGCTGGATATACATGTTAACACTTTGCAAAAATAATTAATTACGCGTTTTTGAAAATCCTAAGAAATTATGGAATATTTTAGCAAAATATCCCATTTCAGCTAGTTGAATACAACTGAGTGTTTGAAATTTATTGAAGAAAATATTTTAATATGTAAAATTATTCAAATTCAGCTAGCTGAATATACAATTTTAAGAAAATATTAAATTATTCCGTAGCAAAGCATTGCGATATTTAAGAACCCGTGCGAAACGAATTGTAATTCAGCTAGCTATATGTCGCAGAGAAAGGAATTTTTAGTTCAATTCAGCTGGCTAAATATACAAATTAGTTCATTTTGAAGACAGATAATTAAGGTTGTTATTAATATATGACATTTTCGGGTAAAATTGCCAAACTTTATTTTAATTCAGCTAGCTGAATACACAAGTTAACACTTTGTAAGAATAATTTATTAAGTGTTTTTGGAAGTCATAATATGTTGTCAAATATGGACATTTTTGATAAAAATCCCTTTTCAGCTAGCTGAATACAACTGAGGGTTTGAAATTTATTAAAGAAAATATTTCAGTATATACAATTACTCAAATTCAGCTAGCTGAATATACTAAAACTAAGAAAAAATTAATAATATTCCCTAACATTGTCACATTTAGATAACTTTGCAAAAAGAAACGTGGTTCAGCTAGCTGAATACATTGCAGAGAAGGGAATTTATTGATAAAAGTTTCTCAGTAACGATTTTAGTTCAATTCAGCTAGCTGATTGTATGAATTAGCTTTTTTTGAAGACAAATAGTTAAGATTGTTAATAATATATGAAATTTTCGGGTGAAATTGTCGCCATCTTTGGGGGTTCTTGAAACAAACCATAGTTTAAACAATGGATTTCCCTACCATTATGCCATGTAGTGTATACTTTTGCGAAAAACACACGATTCAGCTAGCTGAATATATCGGCGAGAAAGGAATTTATTGAAAAAATCAGTCTACTGAGACAATTTTTAGTTCAATTCCTCTAGCTGAATATAAAAATTAGCTCATTTTGAAGACAAATAATTAAGATTGTTAATAATATATAAAATTGTCGGCATCTTTAGATTTCTAAAAACAAAAAACTATAGTTTTAGTAGCTAGGGAAATTCCTTATCCAAAGTGATGTATAATTTTTGTACACTTTGGCTAGCTATGTTTATTTTTTTTGATATTTTAATGTACACAATTTAGGAAAATCCTACAAGAAAGTTAGGGACAAACATTTCTTTAAATTTCTTAAATGCGTCTCTGGCATCTACGCAATTTGAATATTATGATGCTTAATGTTAAAATATATATTCGTTCTACGTTTCGCTTGCATATTAATGTCTGCCACCTCCTAATTTACATATAATAATTACCTTTTCGAAATATAATTTATCGTCAAACCATTTATTAGCTGAATATGCGTATTGCTGCTGCCCCCCTAAGAAAACATTTCAATAGCTTCCCAAACTATGAAAGTCGTACAATTTAACACAATGTGGGCCCCTTATTCAGCTTATTGGTTTTCGTTGTCGTCGTTTTCTTTCCAATGCTCGCAGCCACCTCTAAGTAATAATTCATAATTTAATTACATTAAAAAGGCCACAAAATGCTAGAATTTGCCAACCAATCGAAAATTATGAAAGTTGTTGAACACAAACACAACGTTTGGTTACAAAACCGCATGGGATCGTACAGTCAGCGTCATTGGTTGGTTGGTATGTGTCGAAATTACCATAAAAATCAAACGCATTTTCCTATCAACGCAAATCGAACTAATGTCTGTCTAATGCTGCCAAACAAACCGCACAGGGAAAAGGCACAACCACTGCCTTTCACCCCACTGCACGTCAACGAACCACCCTCCCAGCTCCCAGCAGTGCTGCAAAAGGGAACGGAACCAACTTTTCCACATCATTAAATGACATCAATAATTTTTGCCATACGAAATTTTGCTGGTCTGTTTGTTTTTGCAAAATCTGGAGAGAGACTTTTTTTTTGGGGGGGGGGGTTAAGGCGGGTCCTTTTGAGTGAAGGTTCAGTTTGAAAACTAAATAAAGTTATGGAATGTGCCATGGACCAAATTAAAATTTCCAGTTTGTACTAACAAATCAATTTTAATGTCACAACCATGATCAACTTCATCGTCATCATCATCATCATCATCATGAGCCGGAGCATGGTGGTGGTCGTCGTCATCGTCATGGTCCTTATACAGCACATTAACATTTGTGCGAAGAAGAAATAAAAACGATAAAATCGAAAAATGCAAAAAACGTGGAAGCAAGACCTCCCCATTAAAATTTACCCCCTCACAAGTGAGTGTGTGTGTGCGTGGCATGGTCACCCTTTTGTCACTGCATGACAGTATCATTGTGTGGGTGTTTATGTGTGAATATCTGTGTTTGGCTTTGAGTTTATTGAAAAGGAAAACAAAGAGAAAAACTCCATATTGACTCTCACTCATATTTGTTCTTTGAGTGAGAAGTGTGACCGGGTGTCTTTCTCTGTGTGTGTGTATGTCTGTGTGTGTGTAGTGTATCAATGCTGATAAGCTTTAACAGCTGACAGTTTTCTAATGAAGCAAAGATTTTGCTTATTTTTGTGAAGGCTGATATGCATGTCCATGGACAAAGATCTGGTGGATGGTCGGTCGGTATGATAAGTGTGACGAAGTGAAGGGGAATGATACCAACAAAATACCAGGAGACATTAGTTCGAATGTCGGCTTTGCCCTTGAAGTCAGATGGTGTTTCTTTGGCAATCGCAACTGAGGTGTGCGGCTGTGTTTGTGTGCTATCAGTTTATGAAGCCCCCACTTAATGTTTATTACAATATTTATTTAGTGGTATAACATTAAATATGTGCAGCAATTTCCAATTTAAATATATTTTCGTTGTATTGATATTTTCAAGAAGCTGAATATTTATTGATAAAATATTACCGACTCAATGTTATATTTTAGCCAAAATTCATTTACAAAATTGACCACAGAGTCGAGGCGAAATGGTAGTAATTTAGATTTTTTTATAATCATAAGAATAAGGAAAGCATCAGCTAAACTAGTAATATCAATCATACATCATCGTAAATCATTGAAGGCTACACAACGTATGATTTATATTAATTCAACAAAAGCAATGTAAAATCAATCATACGCCAACGTAAATCTTTCAAGCCTATAGAACGTATGATTTATATTAATTCAAGAAAATAAAAGTTTTCACTATTAATTATTCAGCCACAATATATTTTTTCGATTATATTCGACAAAATTAGCTCTTAAAAAACAAACACGAACAGAAAATGATCTTCTAAAGATTAAGTAACAGAAATTAGAGGTTTTTGTGGTTACTCCTCATTCAATATATTGAATGTATTGGGTGTTTTTTCCGCCGATAGCAATTAAACACTCACAAATTGGACAGATCTGACAGCGCTGTTATGCCTTCACTTTGGTTTGACATTTCATGCTAATGGGCACAAAATCAAGTGGAAGTCAAATCGCTATTTTATCACTATATTCTGATCAGTGATGCAGATCATTTGGCTTGCGAAGTGAAAGTGAAAAGAATTCATGAACGTTCCACGAAGCACTGTTATATCGACAAAACTTCACTGTTTGATGTACCCTATGGACAGGCCGAGTCGTTGGTTGGTCGATAGGGCCCTGAATGCCGATTAATTGAATGCAATTTTGAACGAAGATATGGTTTTCCAAATTCATCTTATGTATTCAGTCTGTGCTTATTGGGCTCACATCTAAACATATAAACGTATGAATAATATTAATTAAATTAATATCAAGTATACAACCTGCGAAACCTGTCAAAAAATTCCCAATTTAATCGCAAAAATATTTAGTTCGACCTTTACATCCATTATAACACAAATATTTTTTTAATGGCAGCTTGGTGAAACATTAGCTTTAAATATATTTTTACACTTCATTTCTTATTTTAGTATTATTACTGATCTTCTCTAATACTGATGAAGTAAATAAAAAAATGCTATAATACAAAACTTTTTGTAATTCAGCCAGCTGAATAGACAAATTATTAGCTTAAATATATTTTATGATATCGAATTAAGCCTTTTGTGTTTTTTAAATATAAAATGTTTTGTGTATTCAGCTAGCTGAATAGACAAAATGTTAGCTTTAAATATATTTTACGTTGTCCGATATAGCATTTAAACATTTTGTGTGGCATTTTTTAAGTATAAAATTTTGTAACACAAAGTTTTTTGTAATTCGGCTAGCTGAATAGTAAAAATTTTATCTTTAAATATATCTTTTGGTGCCTGATATTGCACTAAAGTATTTTTGAAGTATACAATTTTCTAACGCAAAGTTTTTTGTAATTCAGCTAGCTGATACCCTATTAGGATACCCTATTTAGTATTTGAGTATTGCTGCTTCCTTAATATTACAAAATGAAGTAAAGCTGAATAGGCAAAATATTATATTTAAATATATTTTATGTTGCCTGATATTGAATTCAAGTATTTTTGAAGAAAAAAATTTCTAACGCCAAGTTTTTTGTAATTCAGCTAGCTGAATAGGAAAGATATTAGCTTTAAATACTTTTAGGTTACCATATTTTAGTATTTCATGGCATTGTGGAAGTAAAAAATATTTTAACGCAAAATTCTTTGTAATTCAGCTAGCTGAATAGACAAAATGTTAGCATTAAATGTATTTTATGTTATCTGATATTGCATTCAAACATTTTTGGGGCATTTTTGAATTATACAATTTTGTAACGCAAAGTGTTTTTCGTAATTCAGCTAGCTGAGTAGACAAAATATTATATTTAAATATTCTGAATGGTGTCTGATATTGCATTCAAGTATTTTTTGAGTGGCATTTTTGAAGCGGAAAATGTTGTAACGCATTTGAATTAACAAAATGTTAGCTTTAAATTTATTTTTATGTCATCAAATTTTGTGTTTAGTATTTCTTCATGGCATTCTGGAAGTAAAAAAATTTAAGGCAATGTTTTTGTAATTCAGCTAGCTGAATATACAAAATATTAGCTTCAATTATATTTTATGATACCTAATGTTATACTAAACTATTGCTACAGATCTTTTGTGGTATTTTTGAAGTAAAAAATGTTCTAACCTGAAGTTTTTTATAATTCAGCTAGCTGAATAGACAAAATATTAGCTATAAATATATTTTAGGATACCAAAATTTTAATTTTAGTAACGCTACTGATCCTCTCTAGTATTGTTGATGTAAAAAAAATTATAAGGCAGTTTTTTCTAATTCAGCTAGCTGAATAGAAAAAATATTAGCATTAAATATATTTTATGATACCTAATTTTATACTAAAGTATTGCTAAAGATTTTTGTGGTATTTTTAAAGAAAAAAATGTTTTTTTTGTAATTCAGCTAGCTGAATAGGCAAAATATTAGCTATAAATATATTTTAGGATACCAAAACTTGCATTTTAGTATTGTTGATGTAAAAAATTTTATAAATATTATATATTCAGCTAGCTGAATAGGTAATAAATTAGTTTTAAATAAAGAGTGATTTTTTTGAGGTTAGGATTTTCATGCATTAGTATTTGACAGATCACGTGGGATTTCAGACATGGTGTCAAAGAGAAAGATGCTCAGTATGCTTTGACATTTCATCATGAATCGTCTTACAAACGAACAACGCTTGCAAATTATTGAATTTTATTATCAAAATGCGTGCTCTGTTAAGAAAGTTCATTGCGCGCTTCCATTTTATGGTCAGTTTAATCGACCCACTGAAGCGGCTATTCGGGCTATTGTGACTAAATTTCGCACCAAATTTACATTGTTGGACATTAAACCACCAACACGCTTACGTAGAGTGCGAACTGAAGAAAATATCGCAGCTGTATCGGCCAGTGTTAATGATGACCACCAATTTTCGATTCGTCGCCGTTCGCACCAATTGGGTCTCTGTTACTCAAAAACGTGGAAATGCCAAAATTGGACTAAGCGGATGGACCACCTAAGACGCAGCCGCGGTCAACATTTAAATGAAATTATCTTCAAAAAGTAAATGTCATGGACCAATCTAACGTTTCAAATAAAGAACCGATGAGATTTTGCAAATTTTATGCGTTTTTTTTTAAAAAAAGTTATCAAGCTCTTAAAAAATCACCCGATATATTTGATAATTCATATTTTAACATTTTAGTAATGTTATTGTATTTTCTTAGTAAAAAATTTGTAAAGCAAATTTTTTTGTAATTCAGCTAACTGAATAGACAAAATATTATTATTTTATGACGGCTAATATTGTATTCAAACATCGCTACTAATATTTCGTGCGATTTTTGAAGTAAAAAAAGTTGTAAAGCAAAGTTTTTTTAGTTATTCAATATGCAAAATATTGTATTTAACAGCTGATCTTTTGCAGTATTAAAAAGTAAAGTAGAAAAATTTATAAAGCAAAGATTTGTGTAATTCAGCTAGCTGAATAGACATAAGTATTAGCTTTAAAGATATATTTTTGCTATACAATTTTGCATTTTAGCATTTCTGATGATCATTTGTGACATTGCGGAAGTAAAATATATATTAACGCGAAGTTTTTTTGTAATTCAGCTAGCTGAATAGGTTACAATTTGGCTTTAAATATAATTTTACTAAATATACTAAATTTTATATTTTGATATTTTTGCTGATTATTTGTAGTTGAAAATTCAATAAAATTAAAATTTTACAAAATAATTATCAAAATTATAACAAGGTTGCCTGCTGAATATTTAAAAAAATTAATATTCATATATTGTTGTTTGTATCGAATGTTTAATATGTTACAACACTATCATGCAGCTGAATTGTATTTTTTAAAAGTCAATGCCAATATATCTGTGGGCACAACCCTTAACAGCCTAACTCGAGTTAGGACACAATTGAGTTATTAGCACCATCGTATTCAGCGTATCTAAATTTATTTGCTCTAAATTTTTCATGTTTGTATCTCTTCTAGGAAGGCAATTAATCCTAAAAAACCTAATAGCTTAAGTTATTTTTCTAAATTACTGTTTTGGCATAACTGCCTAAGTCAATTTAGGATTACAACAAATATAAACATTATTTTTTCATCATTGCCTAAATCAACTTAAGTCGTTAATCCAAAAAAAACAAAGAAACAATTTTATTTTCCTAACTTGAGTTAAGCTCTTATTCCGAATTACAATTTCGTTTTTTGATAAACATAAATTGAGTTAAGGTCTTTCTCCAAACAAAAAAAAGTTTTAAAATATCATGTCAACTTGAACTTTTTGACTTTCTTTCGTTCAACAATTCATAAGAGCCTAAGTGTCTTTTTCGATAATATCTTTTGACTGCGAGAGTAAACAACTATTTTTTGTTAACAACTAAGTAAAGAAATTCGTTTCCTTGGAATCTGTAGGAAAGTTTTCCAAAAAACACCTTCTCCTGATTTTCAGTGAAGATTCAAAACTTTAAACTCCTGTACTGAAAATATTGAAAAACAGACTTAGGCTGTTATGGGTTGTGACCACAGATATATTGAATTAAGTTGTTATTCTGTGACAGAATTTTAATAATATTGAATCTAATTTTGCGTTCAGTTGTTGAAATGTTCACTTTAAAGTTGCCACAAGTTAAAAATCTGTGGAATAATAGCTCCGGGAAGTATCGAACCAATTCGACTAAGTTACTTTTACGCCTTTCCTAAGACCACATAAGTCGACTATCCTTCTGAACACAGCGATATTTATGAAATTCACTTTTAGAAGAAAATTCTATTTTAAATTGTAAAGTGGATTATTTTCCCCCGCAATTGAATTTAAGACCCTCAATTATAAAAGTCTTTTAACTTTGGCTTATCTTTTGCATCTAACTTTCCCTGTGGTTGCACACTTTTTGGATTATAGTTATCCCAGACAACCAACCAACCTTATCTTAACATCCTCGTATATACAGACATACATACATCCGACTATCTACGTACATGTGTGGTTGTGCTTGCGTGCCTATGTATGTGTATGTATGTATGGCTGTATGGTTCTTCGGCAGTGTCAAGATGCCTTAATACAAAAATCTAATATTTGCATACGAAATATTTCATTCATTTTCTTACCATTCATCCTTCCAACCATCCCGTCACCACCACCATCATCCCTCACCCGCCTAGTCCTGCAGCTTTTGTTGTTGTTGCTGCTGAACCCTCCCTCATGTTGTATGCCAGTACTTTACTGGTTTCTTATGTGCTCCACTGTGAGTTTTTTATTCCAGAGAGTTTTTATCTTCCTCGTCCTTGTTGTGCTTCAGCCAGGGTGCTGGGTGTCTGCTAGTCTGTCCGCCCGTTGTTTGTCTGTCTGCTTGCCTGCCAGGATGGCTGACTGGCTGGCGGGATGGCTGGATGGCTGAATTGATGTTTAGCATGTGCCTCAATTTTCTATTAAGTGTTATTGTTGTAATCTTGTTACAGAACGTTCGTCTTATTATTTTTTATTATATTGCGTCGAAACAGCTGGAGTTGTAGTTTGCTCGACGAGTGTCTCTCTGTCTGTCTGTCTTTCTGTTTGTCTGTATGTATACTTATGCGTGCGAGTGTGTTTGTGCGTGCGTGCGAGACTTAGTTTAGTGTGTTTATGAGAGTGTATTGTATACAATTTTGTTGATTTGCTATTTTGTATGGCAGACTTCGAGGCGTCAAAAGTATGTTGGCTCTGGCACACACATACAGCAAACAAAGTACAACTACACACACACACACTCAAAGGCCTATATACATACATTTGCACACTCTCTTCTATTTAATATTATGTCAACGTTAAAGACTTTATTTGATATTTTAATTTAGTAGTGTTTGTAGCACAGAATTTACCCAATTTCCGAGAGGTATTCAAGTGGCTGTATTAGCATACTTGGGTGTCTGCGCCTAAAGAAGCATCTTAACATCACTGCGCTACACTACACAATGGCGTCTAATAAAATTTTATATCAATTCAGCTAGCTGAATAGCCCAAATAACCATAATGATTATAAATAATCATTGCTCGTGACGGTTTAATTGAATTTTCTCGGTGATAAGGATCTTAAGACTTGGGATTTAAAGGGCTTTTCCGGGAGTAAATTATTATACAATTTCCGGGCAAAAAGGTAATGTCGTAAAATATCCCACAAGACGTTGAAATAATTGCGGTAGCTGAATCATAAACATTGCATTAAAGGTTGTAACTATCTGTGGTTCGATGACAAAGAGAGAGGTTTTCCATGATAGTAATTAAATTAATATTAATCATACGTTTAGATGTATCGTGTTTCAAGAGGTTTCACAGGGTGCATACTTGATCTTAATTCAATTAATATTAATCATACGTTTAGACGTCCAGCTTTCTAAAAAGTCAAACAATGCTGTAAATCGATCAAGTAAATCCAAAATGTGCTGGAAATCCAACGAAATGGACAAGAACAACAAGTCTGGCCCGTTTCATTGAATCTACACATTTGCTGACAGTTTCATAGAGAATTTTTGATATTAAAAGAACATATTCTAAGCGGTTTCACAGGGCGTACACTTGGTATTAAATCAATTAATATTATTCATACGTTTAGCTGTCCACTCGTAGCCTTCATATAAAGCCAACAAATGTTGTACTTCGATCGAGTAAATCCAAAATATGCTGTAAATATAAAATAAGCGAAATGGACAAGGACAACCAGTCTAGACCGTTTCGTTGACATTCTATAGAGCATTTGTTGTAACTATTTGTGGTTCGATGAGTGACAGAGGTTTTACATGTTGTATACGTGATGGTAATTAAATTTATATTAATCATACGTTTATATGTAACGGGATTTATAAAAAAGCTGCACTTATTGGTTTCATTCTGAGAGGTTTCGCAGGGTGTATACTTCATATTAATTCAATTAATATTACTCATACGTTTAGATGTCCACTCACTGCCTTTCTACAAAGCCAAAAAATTATATAAAACGAGCGGATAAATCCAAAATATGCTGTAAATCCAATATATCCAGCAGGACAACCAGTCTAGACCATTTCGTTGAATATAGACATTTCCTGACTTTTTATAGAACATTTTTCCTATTACAAAAAAATATTCTTAGAGGTTATATTAATTCAATTAGTATTAATCATATAAGGCCAATAAATGCTGTAAACCGAGCAAGTAAATCCAAAATGTGCTATAAATCAAGCGAAATGGACAAGAACAACCAGTTTAGACCGTTTCGTCGAATCTACACATTTGCAAACTTTTTATAAATTATTTTTTTGCTACTAAAAAAAACATATTCTAAGAGGTTTCATAGGGTGTAAACTTCATATTAATTCAATTAATATTACTCATACGTTTAGATGTCCACTCACTGCCTTTCTACAAAGCCAAAAAATGGTGTAAATCGAGCAAGTAAGTCCAAAATTTGCTATAAATCCAGCGAAATGGACAAGAACAACCAGACTGTTTCTTTGACTTTCTATAGAGCTTTTTTGGTATTATAAAAACGGTTGTGATTATTGGGAATTTTCTGAAAGGTTTCTCAGGGTGTATGCTTGATATTAATTCAATTAATATTACTCATACATCTAAGCGTATATGAGACCAATAAGCACAGACTTAGGAAAAACATGTCTTCAATCAAAATTCGATTCAATTAAATCCATTGCATTCGGGGCCCTATAGCGATCGCCGTAAACAATGTTTTCATTTTAATGAAGTAAGGGGCCAATGACTCTACCTGCCCATAGCGTATACCAAACAGTGAGTTTTTGGGGGACAGTTCCTCATGAAATGGATTCTCTTCACTCCCAAATGTGGCAATTTTGCTTATTGACAAATCTAGTGAGCCAAAAATGGCCTCTAAACAGAATATAGTGATAAAATGGAGGGATTTTGTGCTCATTAGCATGAAATGGCAAACCAAAGTGAAGATAATTCATTAAAGCGTTGCCGCATCTGTCCCATTTGTGAGCATTTTTGGGGAAAAACAACCCATACAATCATAATATTGAAAGAGCGGTAATTAAAAACCTCCCATTTCTTTTGCTTATTCTTTGGAGGATCATTTTCTGTTCGTGTTTGTTTTATGACAGCAAATTTTGTTGAGTAGAATCGAAAAATTGTATTGTGGATGAATAACAAAGAGTGGAAACTTTTGTTTTGTGGAATTAATATAAATCATACGTTCCATTGTTTTGGAAGAGACGTGAAGGCGTATGATTGATTTTAATTTGAGAAATATTAATTATACCTTTAGGTGTTCCAATTGTAGACAATACAAAGGCTGACTGACGTACAGGACTCCACATCCAATATTTAACTAATTGTTTGTATTTATCCTTTGTTCAAAAAAAGAAACGTAATATTTGCAGATGTTATCCGGTGGATGGTGAAATTTTGAGAAATAAATAAAAACCAAATTTAAATCTCGAGCTCATATAATCATTTAGTTAAAGAGAACTTTAATATCGTATAATACATTCAACTGCTCAACAATATCGTTTCCTTTCAGATTCGTGGTAAAACTTTAATTTCGAATAAGAAATATACCCCTTCCGACCACAACATTACATTTGGTTTAGTTTAACTACTACATGTGGTGTGAGTTAATAAGAAAATGCTGAAAATTTTGTGTAAATCATACGTCACGCTGTTTTGAGAAATATATGTATCATGGCATACGATTGCTACTATTAATCATACATTGAGTTTTGTTTTTGAATTGAAATAGGAAATGTGTCTTTGATCTCGATTGTATTTCGAAAGGATTCGAACAGCACACGATAAACCACAACACATACAAATTGAAAACTATGATTCAATATGCCTTTCAATGACACCCAACCGAATGTATGATTAATAGTAACATATATATAAATCTTGTACATGTAACCCATGATTAGCCTTCACAAACATCCGAGAATGGATGAAGGAAACAATTCCCCGCTACGTGCGTGCGTGTTGTATACATAATAGAAAGCGTGCTTGTTTAGGTGAAATTTATTGTAAATCAAATGTTTTGTTGTTTTGTCGTATGATTGATATTAATTCATTAAATATTAATCATACGTTAAACTGTTGTAGTTCTGGTTGGAATGAGTGATTTATGAATTATTGCAATTATTTCCCGGCAATATTGAGAAATAAATTATAGATGTTAGCAATCATTGTTGTTTAAATAAATCGATTTTTTAATAAATAGAATTTTTTCCGGGGGAAATGGCTATAGAATTACTGGCCATAAAGGTAATGTTATAACATATCGCCTAAGACGTTGATTCGATGAGTTAGAGAGGTTTTACAGGGTGTATACTTGTTAGTAATTAAAGTAATATTAATCATACGTTTAGATGTGAGCATTTCTGCATTTCTTCTCAAACTCTATTAATATCAATCATACGTTAAGACACTCGGTTCGTTTGATGCCGCATTATTACAGACATTCCTTCAAATATGTCAAAAAATTGAGTGGATATTTCGAAAGGTGGAAGAAATATATTTTTTCCAGGGTAAATTTGGTCATACTGACCTCCAACTGCGGTAGCTGAATCATAAAGTTTGAATTAAAGTTTCCACGAGGTAGATATATTTTACAGGGTATGTATTTGATATTAATTAAATTAATATTAATCATACGTTTAGATGCGTGCATCCAGCATTTATGGCTTTATAAAAAGCCTCTTATTCTTATTGGGCATATTCCTCTCAGGGCATATACTTGCTATTAAATCTATTAATATTAATCATACGTTAAGACGCTCGATCGATGTGATGTCCAATAAGAACAGACTTTCTATAAAGCTTTCTTTCCAAGATATCGATGAATGGAGTGGATATTTCGAAATTATTGGGCATATTCTGAGAAGTTTCCTCTCAGGGCGTATACTTGCTATTAATTCTATTAATATTAATCATACGTTAAGACGATCTATCGATGTGATGCCCAATAAGTACAGACTTTATATAAAGCTCTCTTTCAGAGATATCGAAGAATGGAGTGGATATATCGAAAGGTGGAGAAATATATATTCCAGTATCAAACTCTCACTGCGGAAACAACAGTTAAACCTTTGGACAAATAGGATTTTGGAAAAACCATACATAGATTGTCTTTTTTGTGCTACAGCAGCGGAACGATGCTTCGATTTTTCCAATTTATGTATAAATCCTGAATCTAGACCTAAATATCTACCAAATGGTGTACGGCAAGTCAATTTTCTCTATTCCAAAAAGTTAAAATTTCTACACACAAAACCCGGGTCAAAATTTTAAGGTTTTGATTTTTTCGGAAAATGCTGATAAACTTAAAAAAAGGAAAATATATACCGCAATGAATTTTGGTTTATCAATTGTTCCATGCACCCAAGTGCATCTCACTTCAAAACCGGTTTCGAAGCTCGGCTTCAAATCGGGAGATCATAAAGAAATCGATTGAGGTCGATCGTTGTAATAATAAAATATCCCACAAGACGTTGAAATAATTTTGGTAGCTGAATCATAAACTTTGAATTAAAGGTTGTACCTATTTGTGGTTCGATGATTTAGAGAGGACTTACAGGGTGTATTCTTGATAGTAATTAAATTAATATTAATCATACGTTTAGATGTATCGGGCTTTATAAAAAGGCTGCACTTGTTGGATATATTCTAAAAGGTTTCGCAGGGTGTATACTTGATATTAATTAAATTAATATTAATCATACGCTTATACGTCCAACACAACCTTTCTTAAAGCGAACAAATGCTGTAGATTCAGCGAAATAAATGAGGAGCTATCGTACTTCCTTTTGGATTTTATAAACAAATGGACAATGTTCTATTGGATATAAGGAAGAATTAATGGATTCAGGATTGCCACTCCTCCAATTTACAAGTCCAAGTTGATCCAAATAACACATGAGGGGCTATATTGCTTCTCTTTGGATGTTACCAGTTAATGAACAAATACGATGGAGTGGTGTAGGGAGCAACAAACCAACCTCTTCAATATTTGTTGTTTTTTTTGTGGTCATACCTATTTTGCTTTTAAACATATATTCTCTTTACTGTTTCCGGTTTCCTCTTTAACTGTTAAATTACCTTCATCATCATTTATTCTGAAATTTAAATTTAATTCTTCGGCGGTCTGCCGCTCCGCGCTTTTTCAATTATTTTTAAACCGATTTCCATTAAATATCTCGCTGTGTTAATAACTATCTTTTAAGTATTCAAATGAAGCTTTGTGCAGTTAATTGCAAAGAAAAAATATCGCAGGCAGACATTCCACGGCACTTGGCTCTTCGCCGGTTGCAGTTCGTTGCAATCCCGGCAAACACAAGCTCAACCGGCTCCCTCTTTGGCTTTGGATGCGAATTAAAGTTAATTGCACAAAGGTCTGTGACCAAAGTGGTTTGAAAAAATGCGGGAGAGCGGGAGAGATTGAAAATGGCAAAAAATAGAAAAAAAACACCACGTAATGAAATCCTTTAAAATGCCAACTATGAAAGTGTGCTGACAGAATGTGGTACTTGTTGTGTCGTCCGTCTGTCAGGCGGTCGCTAATGAAAGGAGCAATGAAGCTGGTAAATGATATATATATGGCTACTTAATCATTACTATGATTATATTGCCACAAACACACACACAGACACAGTCACTGACACGCATGCCATCCTGATGCCGGCAAGGATGTTAGGTGCATGGTAGTGAAGTGGAGCGCAGTGCTTGGTGGCTTTACTCCCTGGTTGTGTGATAAAAGCCAACTTTCCTTAATAACTGTTGATGAAAGTTAATTACTACTGGCTGAGTAAGTAGATGGCATGGAAACATGTGCAGAGAGCCAGGAGAAAAAGTAAAGCCAGAAAATAAAATACAAATTAAAATGGCAACTCATTGACTAACACGGGTGTAATAAAAATTTACTTTATATTAATTTACAGCATACGTGAAGTATTAAAAGTTTTCCCTTTATCGTCGTCCTCATCCTCGTCCTCGTCGTTGTTTTTGCCGCTTTAAACACGTTGCAAACAACATTGTTCGTGGGTTCTTTCGTTTGTTCGCTACGTACTCCGGTTATGTATGTGGTGTGGTCAATGTAGCGTGTTTATGCGGGGTGAAATTAATCGTTTTTCAGTTACAAGTTTTTTTTCTGCAATTATGTAAATTCAGCGAAACGAACAAAAGCTGATTTTCTGCCCGTAAAAAGTCTGGGTCCACATTAGGGTGGGATAGTGCACGACTTTCCGATTTCAATAGGCTAGAACCCGTAATTTTGTGAGGTTTGGGAAAAAAATAATGAGACAAAAAAAGGGTGGCGGGGTGGGGAGAGTGCAAGTGGACGCTCATCGGGGTCAATGTTGAGGGAAAAGGGTAAAATAACGCAAAAAGCGCCAAAACTGCCGCGGAGTCGTCTCCAGAGTTATTAAATGTAAGACCGACCCCCCATTATTTTTCCCTTTCCAACATTTTTTCCGACCAGACTTATCCCCACTCCTTGAGGGCGCTCCCATACAAAAATTAAAGTTTCATAAAATTTGCTCCCACCGCTCTAACTGCCTCAAGGAGGGCGCTAGTGGAGCAAACCGTATGACCGACCCCCAATATTTTTTCAACCCCCGCATTTTGTCTGCATATACCTACCTTTTATCTTCGACCTTTAAGGTGGTCCCCATACGAATTGTTTACTTTTTATAATTTTTGTTATGACAGCAAGGTCCAAAACTGTCCTGGAGTCGCCTCTGGCTAGGTTAAATGTAAGACCAACCTCCATAAATTTTCCCTCCCTAATTTTTTTTGGAAAACACTTCAAACCTATCCATCCCCACTCCTTAAGGGGCTCCCATACAAAAATTAAATTTTTATAAAATTTGCTCCCACCAGTCAAACTGCCTCAAGGAGGCCGCTGGTGGAGTGAAATGTATGACCAACCCCCAATATTTTTTAAAACCCCCATTTTCTCTGAATATACATACCTACCTCCTAGCTTTCACCCTTGTCCTGGAGTCGCCCCTACCTGGGTGAAATGTAAGACAAACCTCCATTAATTTTCCATCAATCACATTTTTTCCGAACATACTTACCGCATTCCACACTCCTTAAGGGCCTTCCTTAGAAAAACAATTTTTTATAAAATTTGGGTATAACTGCCTCAAGGAGGCCCCCAGGGGAGTCAAATGTATAAATCACCCCCAATATTTTCTCAGAACATACCTACTCCCTTGGTAGGCCCATTATTTTTTATTTTGTATCATTTTTATGAAAGAAAGACCCAAAACTGTCCCCAGTCACCCCTAGAGGGAAGACATATAAGACTGACTCCCATTGATTTTTCTCTGCCCAACATTTTTAACAAATATACCATTCCCTCATTAAGGGGACTCCCATAGAAAAACTAATTTTTATAAAATTGGCTGCCACCGTCCTAACTGCCTCAAGGAGGCCCCCAGGGGTGTGAAATGTATGATCAACCCCTAATATTTTTTCAGCACCAATATTTTCTCAGAACATACGTACCCTCTATTTACAACCCATTCATTTTTATTTTTATACTTTTTTTATTTTTTATGAAAGAAAGACGCAAAACTTTCCTTCAGTCACCTTTAGAGGGGAGACATGTAAGATTGGCCCCCATGAATTATCCCTTCACAACATTTTCCCCAAACATACCTGTCCCCTATCTCGACTCCTTAAGGGGGCTCCCATACAGAAACTACATTTTTATAAAATGTCCACCCACCACTCTAACTGCCCCAGGGAGTGGAGTGAATTATATGACCAACCCCCAATAAGTTTTCAGGCCCAACATTTTCTCAGAACATACCTCTACCTCTATCTTCAACCTAATATACAAATTTTAAAATTTATTTGACACGGAAAGGTTTAATAGATGACTATATATGATTAATATTAATTGAAAAAATATCGCTTGATATACGGTATTTCCTGGCTTTAACAGCTTTGAATTCATAAAAAGTCTGTACTTATTGGGCTCACATCTAACAATCTAAACGTATGATTATTATTAATTGAATAAATATCAATTATACAACCTGCGTAACTTTCTGAATATGGATGGATATTCTTGTTCGTTTATAGCTTGATTTATTTCCTTACTTTTTACACATCTTCATAAAAAGTCTATGCTTATTAGACTCACATCTAACCTTCTAAACGTATGATTAATATTAATTGAATTAATATCAAGTATACAACCTCCGAAACCTTTCAGAATATGGATGGTTATTCTTGTCCGTTTCGCCTGATTTATTGCTAGATTTATAACATTTCCTGGCTTTTTTACAGCATCAAGAGTCTGTGCTTATTGGGCTTCCATCTATGCATCTATGATTAATATTAATTGAATTAATATCAATTATACGACCTGCGAAAATTTTCTGAATATGGATGGATATTCTTATTCTTTTCGCTGGATTTACAGTATTTCCTGATTTTTGGCAGAATCTTTTTGTTTCACAAAAAAGTCTGTGCTTTTTGGGCTCACATCTAAGCTTTTAAACTTATGATTAATATTAATTGAATTAATATTAAGTATACAACTTGCGAAACCTTTCAGAATATGAATGGTTATTCGTGTCCGTTTAGCAGGATTTATTGTTTGATATAGAGTATTTCCTGGCTTTTTACAGCATCTTTTGGATTCATAAAAAAATGTAATGGTTCTTGGGATCAAACGTATGATTAATATTAATTGAATTAATATCAAGTATGCAACCTACGAAACCTCACAGAATATGTATGAATTTCATTGTCTGTTTCGCTGGATTTATTGCAACAACATTTACAACATTTCCTGGCTTTTTTACAGCATCATGTCTGTGCTTATTGGCCTTCCACCTAAGCATCAAGTATACAACCTGCGTAACCTTTCAGAATATGGAAGGGTATTCTTATCTTTTGGATTCATAAAAAATCTGTGCTTATTAGACTTCTATCTAAGCATCTAAACGTATGATTAATATTAATTGAATTAGCATCAAGTATACAACCTGAGAAACCTTTCAGAATATGGATGTATTTTCTGGTCCGTTTCGCTGGATTTATCGCTTTATATACAGTATTTCCTGACTTTTTACAGCATATTTTTAATAAAAAGTTAGCGATTATTGGACGTCTGAACGTATGATTAATATTAATTGAATTAATATCAAGTATGCAACCTGCGAAACCTCTCAGAATATGTATGAATTTCCTTGTCTGTTTCCTTTCAACATTTCCTGGCTTTTTACACCATCTTTTCTTCTATCCACCATATTTTTCATTAAAATTCATCTAAACGTATGATTGATATTAATTTAATTAATATCAAGTATACACCCTGTGAAACTTCTCAGAATATGGATGGATATTCATTTCCGTTTCACTGCATTTTCCGATTATTTCGTGTTACAATTGAATGAAATAGTGGCTGAAGACATACTTTTCCAATAGGATGACGCATCATGCTCTACAGTAGGTCAAACAATCAACTTATTTGGTGAATGTGTATTTTCAATGAAATCCAATTTAAACTTCTAAAAAACACCCTAAGTATCATCTACATAATTTAAAATAAATCTTTCTATGTTTTCCCGCCAAAGACACGATTTTGGCGTAACTTTTTATCCCTTTCCATTCCAGATTATATTTTTTATGGAAGTTGCAGTTGTGGCAACACTGACCCGGTCTGGAGTAATATGCTCTAAATGCTCCATGGCTATATGGTAGGTAGTGAGTGTGACTACAAACAAACAATGTAACAACATGCAACCGAGCAAGTTGTTAAGTACCACGACACACACACACGCACACAAACTGTGGAGCATATGCATATGGAAGGATATCAGCATATACATATGCACATATTACACACTTGCTCGCACACAAATGAACATGAACGTGTGCATGTGTAGTTGTATTTATAACATCAAGTGGATGAGATGTGCCGAGTGGAGAGGGGGTGATGGGGTTTTTATCCACGTACTCTGTGAGAGTCAGGGTTAAAACTACAACCACAAATTGTGTGATATGCCATGAGGAATGACAATAACAACAACAGGCACAGCAACAAAGGAACGGCCGAGATAAAATAGGGAATCGCCCCCCTTCCTCTCCCAATCCAGGAAAAGCACCTCGTCTGGAGTCATGCTAAAGAGTAATGTTGGCTGGGCGAGCGTAACGGAAGGAGAAGGAGTAGGTTGAGGTTGGGGGCAGGTCTCGTGTTATAAAGAAGGTACTTTATGGTGTTTTGATTAGGCGAGTACGAGTGTAGATATATTTCAACAGACAGACATGGACATACATACATATGGGCATACCTACATATGTCTGCATATAAAATACTTAAAAGAGACCATTATAAGCACGCAATTACCTGGCGTCACTCACATGGCTATATCTGTATGTGTGTGTACTCTTCCATGCATATAAACATAAACATATGTATGTATGCCTGCCTTATGTCTTTATATCCTTGCCTTGCGTGTGTGTGTGTTTATAAATGAACATACCTATTATTGTTGCATGCAACATTTCTTTCCATTGTTTTCATTTTTATTCTTCACTCCTACTTTTTTAAAGATTAAGGGAGAGGGGTGCGGGGTCAAATTTGTTTTTCTTCATGTAAGCACTCGTATGCTACAACAAAGTCATTTGTTGTAGTTACCCCTGTTGGTGTGGTCGTGGTGAGGTTGTGGCTCTGTGTGTGGTATTGGTGGCGTTTAGTAATGACGTTTGGTAGTGGTGGCAGTGGTGGTAGTGGAACTGCATGCAACGCACACGAAATCTAAAAAAGCGGAAATATAAAAGGATATTAAAAACTAAACTAAAAATAACAAAGCACTCAAATGCTTAAGAGCCGGTAAATTACGAGGTAGGTTGGATAATGCACACTTTAATTTATAGGCATTTATATGGCAATGTTTTCGTTTCACAAAGATAAGGATTTTAAAATAAAAACAAAATTTCCGCCCAGAAGAGACATTTTGAATACAAAAATGACAAAGCTTTTGAGTAGAACATTTTATATTAAAAAAAATGTTGTAGAGTCAAAAGGGCGTATTTTATTTACCACAAAAACGGTTGTTAATTTAAAAAAGTACAAGGTTTTCCAACAAGAGGTGTTATTTTGAATCACCCGGTATTTCGGTAGCTGTCACTTTTGAAGCTTTTATTCTTTGACATTTGACAAGTAGAAACTATGCCATTACTAAAAATATACGCTTCAACAACGCATTGAAATTATTAACATTCACTACAAAAATAAATCATCTTGACTGATTAGGCCCATTTCCACTTCGGTGACTACGTCAACAAGCAAAATTGTCGCATCTGGGGCTCGGTTATTATTATTATATAGAGTTATTGTTGAAATCCTCATCGTGTGACAGTTTGGTGCGGCGGGCGTCATTGGACCTTACTTTTTCGAAAATGAGGTTGGATCAATAGTTACGGCGAACGGATTGCGCTATCGAGAGATGATTAATGATTTTTTATGGTCGGAGTTGGATGGTATTGATCTGGACAACGTTTACTTTCAACAAGACGGCGCTACGTGCCACACAAGCAACGAAACCATTGCTCTTTTACGGGAAAAGTTTCCGGACCCTGTTATCTCTCGAAGAGGTGATCACAATTGGCCACTGAGATCTTGTGATTTAACACCTTGCGACTTCTTCCTTTGTGGCCACGCGAAAGATAAGGTCTACGCCAACAGCCCAGCGTCGATTCAAGACCTCAAAGATAGAATTCGTGAGGCTATCGAGGGCATAGGGCAGTCACTTTGCGATTTGGTTATGGAAAATTTCATGAAAAGGATATGATCATTTATCTCTAGAAAACCTTGTACAAATAATAGCTAACTAATTAGATTAAAAACTATTCATTTTGAAATTTTCAATTTTTCATTTCATTTATTTCTTCATGACTTGTAATTCTAAGTCCATTGACGTATATAAAATAAATAACAAAATGCATATATAAAAATCTTTTCTAACCAAGTTAAAAAAACTACTCAACAAAAGGAAAAAATCGTATTTTATTAAAACATCAAGCGGAGCCGATTAGTGTTTAGCGTTATAATTTAAAATGTTTAATCTTACAAAATGTATTGCTTTCGGTACAATTAATTAGCTATTTTCTGCAATCAACCCATTTTTCGAGAATTCTAAAATCATTTTATAGAACAAATAAGTGGAAAAATCCGCTTGTGGTAAATAAAATATGCCTAAAATTTCCCCAAAAAATTTTTGAACTTGAAAAACAACAACAACACACACACGACACACAACATTGTATTTGGTTGACGGTACACCAGATGCAGCCGTAGATTACTTCAAATTTAGTTCGATGATTATACAAATAAAGTACTTCTCATTGTCGATGAAGAGGTTATTGTAAAAGAACTTATATTTGGGTTGAGTATTAGTTGCTAAGCCACTTACGAGGCAGTTGGTACTCTCGAAATGACCATCTGGTGTATCGGCAGATAAATAAAATGGTTTTTTATATCGAAAAATGGCTATTTTCAATAAAATGTTTTATCATTAAATAATAAAAAATAAATAAAAGATGGTTTCTATATGAATACATAAATAATTCCTCAAACATCTCCGAAGGAACAAGTGAGATAATATAGTTTTGTTGCCACTGAAAGAGAATTACTGTTTAGAGTCGGCTCCGTACGATTAATGCATTCTTTGGAGAAACTTTACAACAGGCATTATTGATATGATACCACCTCTAAATAAAGTCAGATGGTGTTAACCAAAGTTTAACCAAGTTTAGCCTTGATTACCTGGATGGTATAGGGTGGCCCATTTAACATTTTAAAATGAACTACCGATTACTTTGACTTTGAGAGATAGAATTACATTCATTTTTATTTTCAAGTTTATGTTTGACATTTACAATGCGTATATCGATACGCTCGAACAATATTGGGAAATATTAAAAACTTACATCCAATGTAGTGAGTCTTTAACGCAAACTGTATGCAATTTACGTGGACAATTTTCGACAAGAGATCGGTCTTCAGCTCATTTTCATCTCGGTGGCTATGTCAATAAGCAAAATTGCTATAAGAAGCCAATGCATCCACAACGAATCACTGTTTAGTGTGGATTTTGGGCTGGCGGCATCATTGGGTCATGTACTGAAAAATTGGGTTGATCGCATGAGGTACTGCCGAGCCAGTCGTGGTAGTCTTATGAATGAGATTGTGTTCCATTATTAAATGACAAATTTGAAAGTTTCCAATAAAACCAGAAATTAAAAAAATAATCTGTACTTTTTTATAGCCGATTCTAATTTAAAATAGATGATTGCAGTAATATATTTTCCTTGAAATTTTAAAAATGCTAATATTTCTTCTAAGAGGACTTTAAGACATCGTTAATGGTCTATATAATGGTATCTTAAATATTTATACTCTCATTTTGGAAATATAAGTCCGATAACACTCCTTTCTATGTTAAATTGAAGGTACTCATGATGGCTGCAAATATTGTGAATTACACTTAAAAAACAATGGTTTTCAAAAATTTGGGAAATAAAATATTAAAAAAAAAACTAAAAAGTCGGAAAGGTATTTTGTTAATAGTAAAAATTCTAACGCAAAACAAAACACAATGTTTATATGTAACAAATCTATGAATAAATGTAGCGCGAAAAATTCCTTTACAAATTAGATAAAAGAATTAATAGTTTATATTTTAAAAAATTTCGCTAAACTTGAACCTGAGGATATACGTATGAAACTATAGGCAAAATGGAGTTACTTGACGTTTTTAGTTCATTTACCCATTCTGTTGCCCCTTTTCAGAACTACAAACTTCCAAAGGATACCATTTTTCAAAAAAATATTTTATATACTTTTTCTTACCCTATGATAAGGGAATTAGTGGTAAATTAAAGAAGGGAATATCTTTTAAAAATACTTCAAATACAATGCTTCTATCTGTATTAGTTCAGTATTAACATCTATTTCGAATTTACCCCTTAGTTTTTCTAGTTTATTCATATCTTTTTTTTAAGAGAGAAAACTTAAAATGGCTGTTAATACTAAACTAATGCAGATAGAAGCTTAAAATTTAAAGTATTTTTTAGCACATATTGCACTTGACATTTATACCGATGTCATAGGGTGCGAATAAGTACTAAAAATAATTTTTTAAAAATTGTTTCCTTTGGAAGTGTGTAGTCCTTTTAAGGGGCAACAGGATGACAAAATGAAAAACTAAAAACGCCAATTAACTCTATTTCACCTATAGTTCCAGATGTATATCGTCTAGTTAAAGTGTAATATGGACTGTCCGACAGTGTAATAGTTGGCATCTTACGGAAGAAGATAAGGTCTACATAAAGAAAATCTATGGATAAATGTAGAAGTTATGGTCGTTCTTGCAAAACTTCGTTAAAACTGACATATGTTTTTTTTAATTTCCTCATTTCTACATAAGGGTCATAACTTCTACTCTAGGCCTCCTTTAACTAGACCTTGTATCTTTAGTTAAGATACCAGCTATTACAAACTAAAATAATATATTCTTTTATATAATTTGTAATGGGACATTTCGTGCTATTTAAAAAATTAAAAAATCACGTTTTTTTAATTTCTTTGCGTCTACAAAGAGTATCATAACTTCTGCATTTTTAATATTTTTTCATATAAACATTGTTTTTAGTTAGAATGTTAGCTATTAAAAAATAAACAAAACACTTTTTCCGATTTTTTTTCTATTTTTTTTATATTTTTATATATATATAAATTATTTTTTCCTACATTTTTTGAGGTTGTTCTAAAACACTGTGCAAGTGTAATTCGCAAAATTTGTACACATTATCTTCAATTGAACATATAAACAAGTGCAATCGGACCAATATATCCAAAATGAGAGTACAAATATTAAAGGTACCTAGGACGATTAATTTTAGTATTTTTTTAAATATCCATAAAATTTCATTTGTGTTGATTTTATTAATAACCATGCCTCAATACTCACAAAAAATATTTTTTTCGACTTGGACACAATTTTGTTCTTTTTTGTTGCATAGTGTTATTGAGAAACATTGGCATCGGCAAGTGAGACCGTTTGCTTCGGAATTTTATTTGGAGGCATCATCGGATCCTTCTTCTTCCAAAATGCGGCTAGCCTCGTAATAACCATGAATTTTGATTGCCATTCCCACATATTAGTCGATTTAATTTTCAAAATATGATAATTTTCTACAATTTGCAATTCGTGTGAGATCAATATAATTTATTTTTGCAATTTAAAGTAGACACACTGGGCTACTTCCATAGCAAAAATTAATTAAAACCGAAGGGGGCATTATTTCATAAAAAATTAAATATATTATTTATTGTATTTTTTATTGACAAGAATTACATTCAATTTATTAATTTTTTTCTAAATTCAAAAGGAAACACTTTTCAAAGGGGAGGGGGAAATTTTAATTTTTCATCCGTTCGGCCACATATATTCTAGGTCGTGGTAAAATTCTATGACGATCGAAGGGAATAGTTCGCTGATGCCTTCAGTGATACATTATTGATGCATTTGTTTCTCAATTACCATTCGAGGATTTTCTGTAACCCAAATGCGACAATTTTGACGCTTAACGAAGCTATCAAGATGAGCCTCAATGTTGAAGAATATTTTTTGATTATTTTTAAATATTCCTCAATGCCAGTGAGTTTTTCTGACAGACGTTTCGTATAGAAAACAAGTCTTACACATAACTAAGATAAGCCAAACAAGTTTCTATGGGAAAGCTATGATCCAAAAGCACCCCATAACATTTAAGCTTTTTATCCAAAATCAATGTTTTCAAATTCAGGTGTCATTATCATACCGCCTCTCCCCAATTGAAGTACTTACTGTGAAGTGCTGTTTACTGGAAGAAAAAAAACATCCTTTCTTTTCGCATTCATTCACATTCACAAGGCGTGAGTGACAGAGTGACTGACTGGCTGACTGACTGGCAGTCCTCTTGAGTAACACTGAGTAACATGTAACGAGCAGCGTTTTCCCTTTTGTAATTGCAAGTCTTGCATTTTCCCAAATGTTCCTTTGACACGCAAGCCACCAAAAGATCCTTGCCATCCTTGGTGTGCATTTGTATGTGTATGGTGTGCACGCGAATATGTATGTGTGCGAGTGCGATTTCTTCATTGGATAGTTTTCAATTTCAATTTTCTTCAAGATTGAAATCTTTCGTTGTTTTCCGGGAATAAAGTAGACGGTTGCTTTCAAACTACAAACAATACAAATGTTCGTGTAGCCCAGTCGGTAAATACCTTTGCTCAGGAGTCAGAGAGCAGGTGTGGGTTGGACCCGTCGAGACGTAATAATATTTAATAATTTAACAGAAAAGTGCTTTGTTTGTCTCGCCTTTGGCGTTTTCATTCAATTCCATTCCATTTCTTTTGTTTTTGGTTTTGTTTCTGGGAATATTTTATGAATTCATTGCATTGTTTCGGCTGTTCGTTTGTCTCACAGCAACACCAACCAACACACACACCAAATTCTCTTGTATCCTTGGAGTTCAAGCGTAGGGACAACGGTGACATCTTTGTCGTGGTGTCATGTTCGAGCGTGTTGTTGTGTAAATGTTACTTCCAGTTGGTTTTCCGGTTAAAATGAAAATGTGCATAAATTTCGTCTGGCAACTGTTGCCAGAAACCCAGCAACTGAAGTTGTTTTGCAATTTAAATTTAAGAGTGGTGAGGGAAGGGGGAGGTGTACATTTTTACCAAAGCATTTGTGCTGGGATTTCGAAAGCTAAACTAAACTTATCTCATGCTTTAGGGAATAGCTGATCTCTAAACAAATTTATTGTAATAATTGTCACAGCCAGACGCCCATATAATTTCCATATCTAACTAAGATGGCTGTGAGAAAACCTCAACAGGTTTGCGTAAATAAATAATTTTTATGGGTTTTTAAAACTAGTGCTGGGGAATGTTTTCTGCTAGAAAACTGGTGAAAAATAAAGTTTTTCTTGACGGAGAACTTTAAGCTAATATTTTCAGGGAAAACTTAAATCCCTCAAAGTTTTCTTATAGAAAACTTTCGAGAGACGATTCTTTCGTAGAAAATTTGGATGAAAATGTTAACAAGAAATTTTATTTTTTGAGAAACTGTTGTACGACAATATTGGGATAAAGAAAACAAAAAAATTTCTTTAGAAAAGTGGCTGTTGACTTGTCTTAAGTAACTAATCTTATATCCGGATTACTTATGTGTGTCAGAGAAGGACCTTTTCGCAGAAAACTAGGATTTTATTGATACTTGTGAACAACTTTACCATTTTTTTGTAGAAAGTTTTTTTGAAAGAATTTTTTTTTGTAGAAAGTTATTCCACAAATTTTTACCTCACAATAGGGAGCATAAACTATTTTATCACATAATTTTTTTAGAAAATTTTTTCTCGGGTTATGACCAATTTAACAGTGAAAAAGATAATTTTTTTTTCAAAAAGGTGTGTTCATTCATACCTTGTTTTGAAGGTAATTTAAATTACTTCTAAAAATTTGGATATTTTATTTCACTTATTTTGATTTTCGAAATGATTAAATTAATAAATTTTGATTTGAACTGGGATATTGTCCTGGCTCAAGACCATTTTGCATCTATATTTAATAGAATGCAAATTTATTTACGAATGGCATGGTGACATTTATTACTTGGCTGCAGACTACCACTATCATGATTTCCACCCTGTCTAAAGGTTTCATTCAGGTGGCTTCGCAGCGACTTTTCAACATCAAACCCGGCCTCTATAAGGAGATGATTCTCACAAACGAACGAGAATCTCAACTCACTTGCCGAATTTGCGTTTAAAAAATCGCACCAAGTAATAAAGCACACATGCCATCTTACAAGCATCTCATTGAGTTGCATATGTAAGTATGTGTATATGCAGGTATAGTTACCCAGCAATACTTCTGCCGTGCCAACGCTCATTTGTTTTAGTTTTTTCGTTTGTATTTTTTTGGTCTGTAATCAATATTTGATTTGAACTGGGATATTGTCCTGGCTCAAGACCATTTTGCATCTATATTTAATAGAATGCAAATTTATTTACGAATGGCATGGTGACATTTATTACTTGGCTGCAGACTACCACTATCATGATTTCCACCCTGTCTAAAGGTTTCATTCAGGTGGCTTCGCAGCGACTTTTCAACATCAAACCCGGCCTCTATAAGGAGATGATTCTCACAAACGAACGAGAATCTCAACTCACTTGCCGAATTTGCGTTTAAAAAAAAATCGCACCAAGTAATAAAGCACACATGCCATCTTACAAGCATCTCATTGAGTTGCATATGTAAGTATGTGTATATGCAGGTATAGTTACCCAGCAATACTTCTGCCGTGCCAACGCTCATTTGTTTTAGTTTTTTCGTTTGTATTTTTTTGGTCTGTAATCAATATTTGATTTGAACTGGGATATTGTCCTGGCTCAAGACCATTTTGCATCTATATTTAATAGAATGCAAATTTATTTACGAATGGCATGGTGACATTTATTACTTGGCTGCAGACTACCACTATCATGATTTCCACCCTGTCTAAAGGTTTCATTCAGGTGGCTTCGCAGCGACTTTTCAACATCAAACCCGGCCTCTATAAGGAGATGATTCTCACAAACGAACGAGAATCTCAACTCACTTGCCGAATTTGCGTTTAAAAAATCGCACCAAGTAATAAAGCACACATGCCATCTTACAAGCATCTCATTGAGTTGCATATGTAAGTATGTGTATATGCAGGTATAGTTACCCAGCAATACTTCTGCCGTGCCAACGCTCATTTGTTTTAGTTTTTTCGTTTGTATTTTTTTGGTCTGTAATCAATATTTGATTTGAACTGGGATATTGTCCTGGCTCAAGACCATTTTGCATCTATATTTAATAGAATGCAAATTTATTTACGAATGGCATGGTGACATTTATTACTTGGCTGCAGACTACCACTATCATGATTTCCACCCTGTCTAAAGGTTTCATTCAGGTGGCTTCGCAGCGACTTTTCAACATCAAACCCGGCCTCTATAAGGAGATGATTCTCACAAACGAACGAGAATCTCAACTCACTTGCCGAATTTGCGTTTAAAAAATCGCATGTGTGCTTTATTACTTGGTGCGATTTTTTAAACGCAAATTCGGCAAGTGAGTTGAGATTCTCGTTCGTTTGTGAGAATCATCTCCTTATAGAGGCCGGGTTTGATGTTGAAAAGTCGCTGCGAAGCCACCTGAATGAAACCTTTAGACAGGGTGGAAATCATGATAGTGGTAGTCTGCAGCCAAGTAATAAATGTCACCATGCCATTCGTAAATAAATTTGCATTCTATTAAATATAGATGCAAAATGGTCTTGAGCCAGGACAATATCCCAGTTCAAATCAAATATTGATTACAGACCAAAAAAAATACAAACGAAAAAACTAAAAAAATTAATAAATTTTTTGAAACTGTAAAGTAGTGTTCCGTGGTGTCTTTTTTAGTGACTGTGTGAGTTTGAAAGTGGTGAAATGATGGATTCTATTTTTTTTTTCGATTTTTTTTTTTGCAAAATTAACCAGAATTTTAATGAAAAGTATTCAGAATGATAATTTTTTCAATAGTTTATTAATACAAGAGTTATTGAATGTATGTATTTGTATTTTTTCACTGTTTAATTTTTCCAATAATATTTATACAACATTTTTATAAGAGGAATACATACACAAACTTTAAAAACAATCGCAGCTATCGAGGTCAAAAAATCGTACCGCTTGACATGGAATGACTCATACGAGTAATTTCATGTGAAGGCATCACACAAATGTTGTCACTTCTCTTCGATTTTTGTGTTATGATAGATAGATATATATAAATTTTTCTAATATCTTCCAGTATTAAGAAAAATGGTCAAATCTTAAACAAAAATATATTTTTTCTTATTTATTTTATAAACCATAAAAAACTTAGATTTATGTAAAATAAATTTTATTAATAGTTAAGAGTTTTAGTAAGACGCTCCATAAGTATAATGATGGTGTTACTGACGCTTACTCTAAATCAATTAGAAACGTGATTGTTGTCGAAATTAAAAATGCTTATTTTTTAATTTTTGTTTATATAAATAATTAAAATAACTTATTTTATGCTGGCTAAAATGAAATTTTGTTTCATTTAATGCATTGTCCCAAAATATTTCGGCATTATCACTGTCTATTTGTCTCCATCTCTCTATCAAATATATTTAACTTCGACAACAATCACGTTTATAATTGTTTTAGAATAAGTATCAGGAACACCATTGACACTATTAACTATTAATAAAATTAATTTTATAAAAATGGAAACTACATTTTTGGCTTATAAAATAAAGAAATAAATAAATATAAAAAAAATAAAAAAATAAGATTTGTCAATTTTCTGTAAATTAATAAAATTTATTTTACAAAAATCGAAGCTATAAAATAAATAAAAATTAAATATAAAAAATTAAGAAAGATTTGTAAATTTTCTGTAAAAGTAAAAGGAATTTTGAAAATATAAAATATGAAATTAAAAATAATATATTCGTATCTCATACCAGAAAAAAAGTTAAAAAAAAATTAAAATTTTTATTTTCGATCTACCCTAGTTTCTATAATTTCTTAATGCAGTTTTATCCACCGTATAGAAAAGTAAATATATGGAAAATTTCACAAAATCGGAGGGAAGATACTCAAATCGATTAGCAAAATTTAAACATTTTCTCCGACAATCTTCTTTAAAAATATTTTATTTTATGTATTAAAAAAAAATTTAAAATTTTATTGGCAGAGTTATAGACATTACAATTTACATAGAAATTGAAAATTCTGCTGCCAAGTGTATACTCAAATCCTTGAATTTCGCAATTTTTTAAACGATTAAATTTGTATACCTTGGTCTTCAGAGGTTGATCCTATTGTATAATTTACGCCCAATTGCGTTACGTTTTACAAACACTTCCAATCTTTTTTCCAAAATCCATTTAAATCATTCATCATGTCGTCGCCTGCGATTACAGAAACGTTAATAAAGAGTTCAGTTTTACTCAAGAAATATATTTTTTTACATTGTCGCCAACTACAATATAAATATTTGTATCAAACAAATTTTCAAAAAATATATATTTTATGTTGACTTTTTTGGACTTACCATAAATTTGGCTTACACTGGATAATTATGCAGGCTAAGTTCGCCATTTTTAACACAAAATTATATTTTTAAAATTTTCATAATTGATTGATTGATATTGAAAAGGAATTTTTTTATTTTGAATGAAAGTTTAACTTTTTAATTAGGTGTTTGTTATGACAGCTTAGTTATCCAGTCTTAAATAAAAACATCCCTTACGTAGTTCAATTATAGACAAATACAAAAATGTAAATTTAATTGTAGGAGTCAAAAAATCGTTACTCAAATTTGTGTTATTTGCGAATTTTAGTCAAATGAAATGTAATACAATGCAATCTCCATTTGAGATATTTTCTTGCTACGTCTTTTTGTTTTCTATGTTCTCTGAAAATTCAATGCTAGAAATTCAATTTGGATTTACAAAATCAACAAACCTTATAAACAATATATACAAACAGAAATAATTAAAACAACATATTTTAAGCTGGATTCATTTTGGAAATATAATGTTATATGTTAAATTAAAGGTCATCATGATGGCTACAAATATTGGGAATTACACTTTCAAATTGAATGAGTGGTTTAGGAACAGTTTTCAAAAATTTAGGAAAACAAATATTTTTTTTTTTTGAAAAAAAATCTATTTTTGATGGCACGAAAAAAATCATAAAAAAGAAGTCGGAAAAAAATAATTTGATTTATTTTTTAATAGCTAACGGAAAAATATATCCTAACGCAAAAAATAATTTGTAGATGTAAAAAATCTTTGGATAAATGAAGAAGTTATGATAGATACTATTTGTAGACGAAAAAGATTTTTTTTAAATTATAATTTTTAATGTTTGTTTAAATAACGTGAAAAATCTCTTATATAACAAAATATTTTATTTCAGTTTGTTATAGCTGGCATCTTAAAGAAAATCTATGGTTGAATATAGAAGTAATGGTCCTTCTCGTAGAAGTACATGTCGTCTGTAAAAATGACACGATTCCCTTATTTTTTTCATAGATTTTCTTTAACTATGCCTTGTTTTTTTTCGTTAAGCTGTCATCTAGTACAAACTAAAAGAGTATATTTTTTATATTTTTTGTAATGGGATAAAGAAAAATTAAAAAAAAAATCATGATTTTTTGTTTTAATCTAAAATATCCAAAACGAGAGTACAAATATTAAAGGTACCTACAACGAAAATTTTAGTTTTAGAAAAAAAAATTGTTAAAAAATATCCACAAGTTTTTCTCGTTGAATTTAGCTATTACAAACTAAAATAATATATTCTTTTATATAATTTGCAATGGGACTTTTCGCACTATTTAAACAAAAATTAAAAAAAGTGATAAAATTTTTGAAAAAAAAGAATATCATGACTTCTACATTTACCCATAGTTTTTTATATATAAATAATGATTTTTGCTGTAGAACGTCAGCCATTAAATAATAAATCAAATTATTTTTTCGGCTTGTTTTCTACTTTTACGATTTTTTTCGTGACACCGAAAAAAATATTTTTCTCCCGAAATTTTTGGAGGCTGTTGCTATACCACTGTTTCTATGTGACAGTGTTATTCGCGACATTTGTAGATATCATGATTACCTTTAATTGAACATATAAGTGGGTGCAATCGGACCAACATATCTAAAATGAGAGTACACATATTAAAGGTACCTACGAAAAAATTTTAGTTTTAGAAAATGTAAAAAAATATATTCACAATTTTCGTTGATTTTAGCTAGTACAAACTAAAATAATATATTCTTTTATATAATTTGCAATGAGACTTTTCGCGCTATTAAAAAAAATATTTTTTTTAATATCTTCCAAATTTATCCATAGATTTTTTACATAAAAACATTACTTTTTTGGTGTTAGAATGTTAGGTATTAAAAATAAAACAAACTACTTTTTCCCGTTTTTTCTATTTTTTATGATTTTTTGTGGCAGAAAAAATAGATTTTTCCCCCAATTTTTTGACGGCTATTTCTAAACCACTGTTTCTATGTGACAGTGTAATTCGCAACATTTGTAGACATCATAAATACCTTCAATTTGACATTAAGGGGGTGTGATCGTGCCTATATTTACAAAATGACGGTACAAATATTAAAGGTACCTATGACGAAAATTTAAAATTTAGTAAAAAATGTAAAAATTTATCCATAAAAAATAATATCATTTTCGAGTTTAGAAAGCCAAAATACATCAGAAAATTTTATATAGGGTGGACCATTTAAGACCATAAATTTGAACTACCGGCTACTTTGAATTTCAAACGTAGAATAACATTCATTTTTTCAGGTTTATGTTTCACATTTGCAAAATGGGACGTTATACACTCGAAAATAATTGGGAAATATTAAAAACTTACTTCCAAAGTAATGAGGCTGTAAGAAATTTACGTGGAAATTTTTCGAGAAGATATTGGCCTTCTTCTCGGTGGCTATGTCAATAAGCAAAATTGCCGCATATGGGGTTCAGAGAACCTACACGTGACTATTGAGAAGCCAATGCATCCACAACGAGTCACTGTTTGGAGTTGATTTTGGACTGTTCTGAAAAATTGGGTTGATCGGATGAGCTACTGCCGAGCCAGTCGTAGTAGTCTTATGAATGAGATTGTGTTCCATTATTAAATGACAAAGTTCAATCTTTCCATTAAAACCAGAAATTTGAAAAAAAAAATCAAAACAATGCAAAAATAAATCTAATTTAAAATTTGAAATGGCCGACGGTCAGAAATCGACTCTTGGACGTATGGGCATATGGGCGAAATAAGATAATCATAATTTCTATCCTTGGCTCCAACTGTACTATGTATTTTTTTTAGAAAGGATGAATCGCTCCTTAATAACTCTTTCAAAACCTTAGCTGTGATACTAACTTTAAATCTTTTTTATTTTTCAGATATTCCACAACAAGGATGCATCTCAAAATTGAACATATCACATAAAATTGGGTAAGTTTTCCTTGATCCTTTATTACTTATTCCTAGAGTAGTACTTGACACAATGAATAGTGGAAACTCCCGCAAATGCTCCAAAGATTCACAGCAAATCGGTTTAGAATAATTTGGCAAATTCAAAGCATCCTAAACGCTTACCTATCTCTGCTCGACAACTTTTATTAGTTAAACATGGTGCTAATTTATACATACCCCCAACATGTTTACATACCACAGATACTGGTGCTGCTGCTGCTGTTGTTGTTTTTCTTTAACAAATAGAGAAATTTGTTGAACAAATGTTTTTGTGGTTTTCTGGTAACAAGTGTTGTTACAATATTTTTGCTCCTTGGTCACCGGAGGGACACCAGAAAAACAACATGATGTAATTAAAACATTTACACACACTTTTGAGGTTTGACCAAAAGAGTAAAGAGTGGCTAGAGAGCAGCGAGCAAAAAAGAAAAAAAACAACAACCAACAAACAAATGAAATATGCAAATTATTACAAATCACATTTTTAATAAATTTAATCGGCAGCATTTTTCATTTCGCCATCAATTAACGCAGCTGTGTGTGTATGTGTGTGTGTGCGTGTTGGTGCATTATTATCCTTCGGGGCTAACTAATGATTAAAGCAATTACACACACGTCCAAATCCAATGAAACGCTTTAATGGCGGTTCAAACATTTCGAAATCATGGCTCATTTAATAAATTAATGACAGTATTCCAGCCGATAGTATCGAGGTTGATTTACTGGCTACGAAAAAAGCAAGAAACACCCCAAACTAACAACCCTGGACACAACAGGAGCACATGTATCGCCGGAATAATTGTTTGTTTCCCCGAACTATTTAAAAGCAAATGATTTAAAATAATTTCACCACAAAATGTGCATTTGTAAAGGAACCCAGCCAGCCATGCCCTTCCCCTATGTCCTTACAGCACACATTCATCCCCCGCCGTTCGCCGTACTCGTGGTGTTAGGTGTTGGCAGCCTGGCAACCCAACCAGTTGTCCATAAGTACGGTTAATCTGTTTGCAGCGCAGAAGTGAACAGTCCGAGCAATTTTTGCTGGGTTTCATTGTTTGTTTTTTTTTCAGTGGAAAATATTTGCAAATAGTTTTAGTGCTCATGGGATGTAGAGGTTTATTTGACCATAGAATTGTCAATTTTGAATTTGCTTTTGTGTGGGTGTGTGTGCGTGCATGTGTGTATGATTGGGATGAGCATTGTCCTTTCATTTTGGGTAATATTTTGGTGCTGCTCTATATGTTGTCTATGGTGCTCTCTACCGAGAATGTGGACATCATTATCTGTTCGTGGGAAGACTTGTGACAGTGATTTGGAAATAATACGTGGAGAGGTTGCTCGTCTAAATAATAAGGGTTCGGGGGTTAGTTTCTTACTAACTATTTAGAAATGTTTAAAAAAATCTTCATAAAAACAACTCCAAAAACTCCCAAAGAAATTCCAAAAGATAGAGGGATAGATACCTGAGACACACATACTATATATCCATCGTTGGTAGTGTGGCCATGGAAATGTTACAAAAATAATTGAGATGTGTATGAGCGAACTTGGAGGATCTTTTGTTAGCTCTAGAATGGCATGGGATAATTGGAAAAATATTCGCTTGTCTAACGAATAAACGGATTGATTAAGAATTACATTCAATTCTGGGCAACTGGGCAGACTAACAAATAGAGAGCCACTACAATAGATGATGGACCGACAGTCAGACAACTCATCGGCAGTCTCTTGAACAGATGAGCGGAAGAGTTTCACTTATTGATAGAGGAACGATTGGGATGAGAGTGTAGTAATGGATGATACGAAGGATGAAGAGGCAGCTGAAGAGGTGGACAGATGAGAGACCAAGAGACATTTAGAAATAAGAAAATCTAAAATCTAAAAGACAGAAGATGTAAGATTAAATTGTGGGACAGATGAGTTACTAAGAAAACTTGCCAAGTTGCCAGCAGCAGATGAATCGGCTCTTGGACAGATGAGCGGAACAGTTCGAGTCATTGATAGAGTAACGATTAGGATGAGAGTGTAACAATAGAATAATTTATGGATGGATAATAAGAAGGATGAAGAGACAGTTGGGAGACTTGGACAGATGTAAATTGATTGACTATTGATTGGACAGATGAGAGATCAACTGAATTTAGAAATAAGAAAAGCTAAAAGGACAGACGTGTTCTTATTCAGGCGAAGGTCTATTATTAAAATCGATGGAGTATCAGGAGATGTAAGATTAAATTGTGGGACAGATGAGTTGATAAGAAAACTCGTCATGTTACCAGCAGCAGACGAATCGGCTCTTGGACAGATGAGCCGAACAGTTCAATTCATTGATAGAGGTAGGAGTAGGATGAAAGTGTAGCAATAGAATGATTTATGGAGGGATGATAAGAAGGAATGATGAAGAGGCAGTTCGAGAGGTGGACAGACTGTTTCACTGTTGATCGGACAGAAGTATGAGTGATAGATTGATGATAACATATGAGAAGCCAACAGACATTTAGAAATAAGAAAAAAGGACAGACGTGTTCTTATTCAGACAAAGGTTTCTTTATCAAATCGATGGAGTATCAGGAGATGTAAGATTAAACTAGGATGATTGACATGGAATGGGAAAAATCGGCGGAATATATGGACGGAGTTTTTCTATAAATAAGAGATGTATGAACAGTTGGACGCAAGAAGACAGGGTAGTCTCTACCATTTTCACTTGAAACTGAGAAAAAACGAATTGAAACTCAGAAATGTAATTTGAAATTGAGAAAATACAAATTGATATTTAGAAATTTAAATTGAAAATAATTTGTATTTCCTCATTTTCAATAGTTTATTTCTCAATATCAAATTGTATATTCTCAATTTCAATTTACATTTCAGAATTTCAATTTGTATTTTATCAATATCAATTTACAAGTACAGCTACAGTTTTAAAAAATATAATGACGAATAGACAACTAGAAAAGTCAATTGGTGAAGAGTTTCTTTCAATTGGACATATGGGTGGACTGTTTATTTTATTTTAAATACGAGTTTTGGTTATTCGAGTTAACATCTCTCATTATTTTACGTATTGAAGTCAAAAAACATACTTATTCGTCAGAATAATGAAAAAAATACTAGATTTTCAATTATTCAAAAAAATATATCAGAATTCCCAAAGTGAGGAAAATGTGTTCCAAAATTGGAGATTTTTTATTGAAACTGCCTCCATGCTTTCTTTAACCATTTTTATCTGTTTTCATGAATTTTACGTATTTTTATTGGACTTCAATTCGTGAAATAATGAGAAATGTTAACTGGAATGACCAAAACTTGTATTTTTGCAAAAACTTAGTATTAATAAAAACTTCAATAACTCAGTCAATAATTAACGGATTTTTAAAAACAAAGCGGCGTTTTATTCGCTACTAAATGCATTATTTAAATAAATTTGTTTAAAAATGTGTTTTCTGGACAAAAGCACTCAGATTTCTTAAGTTTTCTTAAATAAGCTACATATATATCGATCGAATGTTCCACTTTTGTTCTTTTCAAATCCGAAGTTGCAAGCTTAGAAGTGTGCAAAGGTACAAAAACCGGGTTTTGACCCGTAACTCAATATGTTGGGGGTGAATGGCAAATTTTAAATACAGATTATTGTTCTACTCGAAAAATACAAATAACAACCAAGGCGAAAATAGAAGGAAGGATTCATATCAATCTCTGTTATATGGAAGAATTTTCCAGGAGCCGAAGCTTATCAGGAATCAAAGCAAGAGTAACCCAGACGGTAAGATTTTGACAATGTTAGGGTAAAAATTCAGGCGAAGATAGAACCAAGTATTCAAATAAATTTACGGCAATCTAGAGCTACCACTGATGCCCTACTTCAGCTTCTGATAATTTTCATCTGGGTCTCTGTGTATGAAAGAGGTGGGCAAACGAATCTTTAGCATGATAGATGATGAGGGCGGCTGACTTCTTATAATTCGGCGGTTCAGTTTTAAGTCCAGCTTTTAATATCATGTTTTTGATATTATGTTTGGATTTAGGGAAATGGAGTTATTTTTAAATCCTTAGAATTAATAAGGGGTGCGTCCATCAATTTTCTTTAGGAAATAGTTTTTTTTTGAGCTCATATAGAATGGACCATTTAAAATTTTTAAATTTGAACCTCCGATTACTTGGACTTTGAAACGTAGATTAACATTCATTTTTATTTTTATTTTAAGCTTTATGTCTGATTTTTGCAAAATGGGACTTTGTACGCTCCAAAAAAATTGGGAAATATTAAAAACTTACTTCCAAAGTAGTGAGTCTTTACGTGAAAAATTTTAGTATTTTCAAATGAAGCTCATTTTCATCTCGGTGGCTATGCCAATAAGCAAATTTGCCGCTTATGGGTGTCACACGTGACTATAGACAAGCCAATGCATTCACAACGAGTCACTGCTTGGTGTAGATTTTGGGCTGACGGTATCATTAGGTTTGATCGTATGAGGCACAGCCGAGCCAGTCGTGGTAGTTATATGAACGATATTGTGTTCCATTTTTAAATGACAAAGTTCAATCTATCCAATAAAACCAGAAATTTGAAAAAAATAATCAGTACTTCTGCAACAAAATCTGGATTTCCAATGACGTCTTTTATTGTTGCGGAATAAATTCATGTGGATTAATACACTTTACCTATTGTTAAATTATATTGACAACTTCGAGGCCAGTCTCTTTTAAATTGAATTGTGGTTGAAATGAGAAATACGTTCGCTAATAGTTTCCAAAAATTTTTCTCCGCTGTTTATTCTTGTGTTTCTCATGGTATGGATTAAGGATTGTTGTGGATATGTATTAGAGTAGTTGTGTATCCACATTTGGGATAACTATTTCGAACACAAAAATAACAGGGTTCTGACAACGGCTTCTTAATGTCAAAACTTATTCATTAATTTTAGGTTTTAGAATATTTTTCCATTCACACCATTCCCCTAAAATTTAGTTTTATGGGTCAGTTTAGCACCAAAATCGGAAAAAGTACAAAATTAACCCTAAAATGAATTTTAAGTTTTGACTTATTTCGGAAATTTAATATAAGATTTGAGTTTTCGTGTATTTGTAGACTTATAGTAGAATTTTACGGTAAATATTTTTGTAGAACATTTTAACCCGTTAAATCCCTGTTTAGGGGTGGTTTTTATCCTTTTTCAAGAAAGGAACCAAAAGGGGCCTTTTTTGAGGAGCTAGAGGGTTAAAATGTTCCACAGAAATGTTCCCCGAAGTGTGTTAACTTATATTGCTGAACACATCCTATAACTCAAATGTAAGGGTAACAAGGTTTCCTATGTCGATTCATCATAAAATGTGAAAGAAGGAGAATATTGACAATTTGCACAAAAGGGACCAAAAAGACCCCTGCATTGAGGAGATAGAGGGTTAAGATATTCCACAATTATGTTCCTCGTAGTGGTTTAAGTAATATTGCTGAATACATCCTATACTTAAAATATAAGGATCACAAGGTTTCCTATGGCGATTCATCATAAAATGTGAAAGAAGGAGAATATTGACAATTTGCACAAAAGGGACCAAAAAGACCCCTGCATTGAGGAGCTAGAGGGTTAAGATATTCCACAATTATGTTCCTTATATTTCCTATACTTAAAATATAAGGATCACAAGGTTTCCTATGACGATTGATTATAAGAATGCCGAAAAGGGGGGAAATATTCACAAACCTCTAAAATGGCCACCAGACGCCAATAACCGTATATTTTTTTGTCCTCTCTATTAGAATCCATTGTCAGAAACTATTAATTTGATTCTGTTCCCCATTGATATCTGTCGATCAGTTTGAGGCACAGAGGCTGTATCTTGGGAGTTGCTAAGTATCCCTTCACACTTGAGAACAGAACATTCCGACTCCAGAGTTTGCAACAAATAGACCACCAACTTGTCGATAACCACCAGTCTCAATGCTCCACTCGGTCGGTTCGGTCGATAATCTCTTGTCTCAAAGCTACACTTGGTCGGTTTTGTCCCACAAATGTTTTTTTTTTGTTACACTCTCTCGAAATATTTCGCAATTTTCTTTTCTATTCAAAAATATGCAGCAATACAATTATTTTTTATTCGCATTGTTTTCCACGAAACATTCCGTTCGGTCTATGTTAGCTAGTGTCCGACATAGCAGAGAGCATGTGTTGCTACATATGTTGAACTCTATGTGTGTCTGTGTGTGTTTGCATGTGTCTATGGGCTATATTTCTAATAGTTCGCTCGCTGGTGTCGTTGTTGTCGACGATTTTTCCAAAGCGTTGCCCATTGCTCCAAGCGGACAATGAATGCACAATGTCAATGCCCCAATACTTCGTTCGTACTTCATTGTACTTTCAGATTTACCCCCCCCCCCCTCAACGCTGTTGCTGCTGCTGATTTTTTGCTTGCCCTCCATAAAATGTGGACTCGTTGTGGCTCGTGTCGGTCATAAATACTTTAGTGAACTGAACTGAACTGTCGAGCCATGTGTCGGGGCTGTTTGATGGTGTCTACGTCGTTGTGTTTTGGCCATTTTTAAGGGTTGTTTTCCACGCCGCCCCCTCCCCATCCCCCGGAGCATACATAGACTACTTATTTCATTATGTTTTACTATACGGCTGCATGTTTACTTTGGGGGGACCGCCTCCCCCCTTCATCAATATGTAAAATATGTTGTGTTGTTGGGCGGCTGTGGAGCAAAATGCCATTAAATCCATGTTTTCCGAAAATCGATTTTGTATTGGAAATACCTCTTGCGTTGGAAGAAGGAAGGTTTAGGTTAATGATATTGTACAAGGGGGGTCACAGGTTTCGGGGGAAGGGTCAAGACAAATTGCTTAACATTGACCACAACTATTGAAGTCTAACCTTTTCATTTGTCAAAAAGGTTGGAATTTAGTAATTTATGACTTGTTACCTTTTTCCTTGGGCACGACACTAACAGCCGAGTTCCTGCAAAAGGAAATTTATTTTTAAATTGAAAAACAAATTGGGCAAAAAGGTGCAAAAAATCCTGTATTCAATGACATAATTTTTCATATTTTTATGTGAATATTTGTAGTTGGACGCTCTGTAGTTGATAGAAGCAGTTGTATTTTTATTTTTTTTTATTTATTTATTTGACTTCTACACACACGTATTCATACACTCGGTCGTAACTACAACGTGTTGTGGGCTGATATGCCAACAAACATAAATACTCTAGCGAGGAAATAGGATATATTTTGTTACTTTAAAATTGGTTTATTTAAAAAAAGACATATTGAAAGAGGTTGCTAGAGGTAGATGCCCCACAAAAATTCCAAAATTCAAATATTCGAATTCCTCCATATCCAGACAGGAGCCATGTTACCAAAAATCCAAATCTTGAATGAGGAAGTTATCGAGAAGACTGCAGATCGATTCACAAAATCATAAGCTCTGCTTAAATGTTCTACAAGAAGTGGTAGAGGTTTTTCAATTTTCAACTCAAACATTATCACAATCTATCGTTAAGTCCCTTTGCATATCAGCCAACGACACACACACACACATGCCCATACATCGACAATTTGTTGTCTTCTGTCCCATGTCCATGTAAGCAAATTAATTGTGTAGTAGAAGTTTCTATGAATAAGTAATTTCAGTTTTTAATCAATCCTTTTTCACAATTACAGCAGGAAACTCAATATAGCTGTCGGTATATAAAAATGCAATAAAAGGATTAAAGGGAAGTTAAGTTAGAACCAAAAAGGGAAGATAATAGTTTTGCTGCAAACATTTTTAACGCACAACATACTCTACTCGTATGTGTAAGTAAGCCAGCAGAGGTTTATAATGAATAAATTAAAAGTGGAGGGGGTAGATTGTTGAGGGTCTCACCCTGGTGCAGCTAACTGCGGCACCAAGTGAATAAGTCAGTGACTATACGTTTGTGATACCTTTGGCGGATGTTTGCCCGAGAGTATAAGGCATTTATAAATATTAATAAAGTTCTGCTGATGCTGTGGAGGTCACTTACCTCGCTGTCTAATGTGAAAACCAAACAGCAAAAATTTCCAGGTTTTTTAAAGCTAACGAGGGTGCAATAAAGTAAACATTCGCGACTTGGATGCATAGAGTCTGAAAATTTGTATAGAGCTGACTGTCTCTGACAATCTCTTAGTTTCAATAAAAGTGGGGAAATAAAAAATTGATCATAAGTTGCTAATGACGAAATCCCATATCACCTGCTGTGGTGCATTGGACCTACTACTCGGTTATCGTATCCAAAGAGTCTTATTGCCATTGGATCATTTTATTTTCCCTAAAAAAATCGACGCTTATTCGGTGGGTTAGTAAACGGACGATATTTGCTGGGCAATGCTGTATAATTATATACGGAAGCCGACATTCAGCTCGTATACACACGTTTGCGCTAATTATCCTTTTCACTTATAACTGCATTATATGGCCATCCTAGAATGGCCATAAGATTTGTCGACTGCAACCAACAAGTGGAGTTCGCAATGCCTTCAGTTTCCATGCTAAGACCGAGAAGAGGATACTATCGATACCAAAACAGTTCTCAGATATACCTCAATTGTTATACCTTTGAATCTGGAAATTAGTAAAAACCGTCAGTTTCAGTATTGAGACTCAAAAGAGGAAGCTTTCGAATTTCGATACCAAGAAGTTCTCAGATCACTGAGACATATATATCTCTAATCAAATTGTAATGTCTTTGGAATTATTTGGAAATGTCTCTGGAAATTATTCAAAACCGCTAGTTTCAATGCTGATACCCAGAAAATGATACTATCGGAGGTATCTTGTCGATACCAAGAACTTCTCAGATCGCTGAGACATATACCGCAGCTATTCAATTGTAATGGCTTTGGAATTATCTGGAAATGTTTCTGGAAATTATTCAAAGCCGTCTATTAAACTCTACTACTAGCCTTTCCATTCTTCCGGCTTCTACTACTCCCCCTTCCATTCATTCAACTTCCCCTATTCCTTTATTTCTTCCATCGCTTCTTCTTTCATTTTCACCTTCCCTCCATCTATTCAGTCCCCCTTCCTCCCCATTCTTCAGCAACTCCTTCCTTCACTACATCTATCCTTCGCCCATCCCGTTTTCCCTTTTCCGAAAACTCTTTAATGCCTTGCTTACTACTTGCCTAACTCTTCCTACTTCCCTCGCTCCATCCTTTCCTCTCTTCTTTCCACTTTTCTTCAATCCCTCATTTAATTCCTTCCTCCCTCCATTTCTTCTCACGCTATTCCCTCCTTCCAACGCTCTGTTCGCCCTATTCTATTCCTCGCCCCTTCCATCCGTCTTCTCACTGGGACATATACCACAGTTATCCAATTATAATGCCTTTGGAATTATCTGGAAATTATTCGGAACAGTCAGTTTCAGTACTTGCCTTCATCTATCCATCGCTCCTTCCACCATTCTTCAATCACTCCTTCCTTCACTAAATCCATCCTTCGCCCATCCTGCTTTTCCTTCTTCCAAAGATCCTTTATGCCCATCTTCCCATTCTACTTTTCTAACTCCTTTACATCCTCCTTCCCTCGTTCCATTTTTTCCTCTCTTCTTCCCCTTTTTTTCAGACTTTTCTTCAATTCTTTCTTCCTCTAACCCTCCTTCTCTGCATATTTACTTCTCGTCCACACGTCTTCTCGCACTTCTTACCTCCCTCCTTCCCACTCCTTCTTCTCCCACTCCCTCCTTCCCACTCCTTCTTCTCCCACTCCCACTCCTTCTTCTCCCACTCCCACTCCTTCTTCGCCCACTCCTTCTTCGCCCACTCCTTCTTCGCCCACTCCTTCTTCGCCCAGTTCTTCTTCGCCCACTCCTTCTTCGCCCACTCCTTCTTCGCCCACTCCTTCTTCTCCCACTCCTTCTTCGCCCACACCTTCATTCACTTTCTTTCTCATTGTTCTCTTCCTTCCTTCTCTCCCTCATTCCCTTTCTCCTTCCCACCTACATTACTTTCTTCCTCCTCGTTGCCTTCCTATCCACCTGCTCCTCTTCATTCGATCATGCCTTCCCATTCCCATTTCCTTCATATCCGCCTTCTCTACTCGTCACTTTCTCAATTCTCCAACATTCCTCCTCGTCTCTCTGCTTCCTTCCCTCCTAGTTCATTTTCCAATCCCTTTCTTTCCTACATCTTCCCTCCTTCCCTCCTTCCATAGTTCTTTTTGCCCTATTTTCCCACACTCTTTCCCTTCATCATCCACCCGTCTTCCGACACTTCTTATCTCCTTCCTTCGCACCCTTCTTTCCTCATTCACTTTCTATTTCATTGCTTACTTACTTCCTTTCCTCCCTCCCTCATTTCCTCTCTCCTTCCCATCTTCCTTACTTTCTTCTTTCCCTACAAACCTCTTCCTCTCCTTACCACCGTCCATTCCTTCTTTCGTCGATCACGCCTTCTCATTCCCGTTTCCTTTATATCCTCCTTCCCGTAGTCTTTAACTTCTTAATTACCTACTCCACTCTCTGCTTCATTCCCTTTTCGTTCCTTTCTTTAATCTCTTATTGCCACCAACCTTCCTTTTCTACATCTTTCCTTCTCACGCTCTTCCCTTCTTCCAACGCTCTTTTTGCTGTATTTGCCACACTCCTTCCCTTTATACTTCCAACCGTCTTCTAACGCTTCTTACCTCCCTTATTCCCACCATTCTTTCCACCTTTCTTTCCTCATTTCTTCAATTACTAATAGATTTCTTCTGTTCTTTAGTCCTACAGTTTCTCTCTCCTTCCCATCTTCCTTCCCTACATACCTCCTCCGCTCTTTCCTACCTTCCTTCCTTTTTATCATGCCTTCCCATTCCCCTTTCCTTTGTATCATCCTTCCCTAAGTCTTTATTTTCTTAATTCTTCTTCTTTAATACCTCCTCCTCTCTCTGCTTCCTTCACAGATCGTTCCTTTATTCAATCCCTACTTCCCTCCAGCCATCCTTCCCCACATATTTCCTTCTCACGATTATCCCTCCTTCCAACTCTCTTTTCGCCCTATTTCCACACTCTTTCCCACCATCCTTCCACCCGTCTCCCCCAACTTCTTACCTCTCTCCTTCCCATCTTCTTTCCCTACATATATCGTTCCTTCCTATCCTACTTCCCTTCTTCCCCCTTCCTTTATTTTCGCCTTCGCTTACTCTTCTCTATCTTCATTCCTTATTTCCTCATCCATTCATTCTTCTTCCTTTCTCCTTTCCTCCACCTTCTTTTTATTTTATTTTATCCTGTATTTTTTATGTTAAGTGTTTCGGACAAACTACATCAGAGTACCACCTAGAGATCAGACCATTCTCTTTTGTGGACCACAGAGACATGCAGAATTCCAAGCTATTTATTCATTCGATTAGAATCAATTTTATCCCAATCCTCCGAAAATATAAACCTCCGAAAACGTGTTTGAATAAGAAAATTACCAGAAGGTGTCATTGAATCTAAGGTTTAAGCGGCCTAATTGAATTACATTGACCGGGGAAGGGAAGCTGATTTGATGAATGGGTGTGATGCTTACCTAAATCGAAATTGGTCATAGGAATTCTTTTTCTTTGGCTATAAGCTGCCACTTTGAATGTCTGCAGGATTAAGTTTATTCATGCGCTTAAGGAACTGCATAAATATTCTGTTGCTCTTGCTTGACAATGGGCTGGCTGGCTGATAACAGATGTGGATTGTTGATATAATCCGGCATGACTAAAGATTATTAATGGCCATTCCAGGATGGCCATAAGGAAAATAATACATTGTTTCCACCTCATACCTACGGCGTTGAGAAGGGCAATCTCTTGGCGGCTTTAGGTTGGTTTATAAGTGAAAAGGATAATTAGCGCCAACGTGTGTATGTGAGATGAATATCCTGGTGTTTCTTTTCAAGAACTAATGTTTTCCAGCAACAGTGACCCAAATTCAATTTTTGTCATATTAAGTATTCTCTGAGGAGATTTTTGACGTCATCAACCTCTTCCCTCTGTTGTCTTTATTTGTTGTTCATTTCCTAAAGAAATTAGGATTATTTCAGAGATCTTTTTGGAATTCCAGGATTTTAGATATTTTTTGTACACACAACAGTGAAGTGAATGTGTTTTTCGTGGGTAGATGTGGTTTAGTCTTCTACGCTTTCAAAATATTCTATCCAGCTGAAGTCTGCTAAGAAAATATAAATTAAATATATGATTTTTTTCATATCCTTTGTTCCTTATTTCCATAAAATAATTTTGTATCCTTGGCCAAAGATTTCTTGGAAAATGCACAATTCTAAATTTCTAAATCAAATCCTCGTCCTTTGTCAAAAAGGGGGGTTGATGATGATGACTATTCACATAACTATACTATTCTAATACTATAGTTGTAGACTATGTGTGTTCTGGATACTGGGAAATTCAATCATTCGCAAACTAAATTTCCGAAGGACATTTTATGTCTAACAACGTCCTGTGCGATATGTAAATATTGGCCATGATTTTTAAAAGAACAACAACACATTCGATTGCCCCCATTAACATATTGTTCTGCTCTATTATTGTCTGCTGCAGGAAATTCGCATGCTAAAGATATGTCTTCCTCTTATGACTGCGTCCTTTTTATTATCCTGTAAACATATTCGTATGTCTAGATTTATGTTTACATTTACATTTACATCAACAAACACAGACACAAGCACATTCATCCATATGTAAGCAAAGTAACTGAAATCCATTTTTATATTAATCCACAAATGAAATGAAATTCGATCAAATGAGAAAGGAAAACAAGGATGTGTTCACACACACACGCACACTTTCACAGGACATTTGTTACATTCTAAAGTCTGTGAGTATTTTCGTTTAGTTTTTGTATTTGTCGGTGGGGAATGATTTTGCTCCGACAAAAAAACAAGACAAGAGCGTAGGAAAAGTGAGCAACGGAAGTGATTTATGTTTGTATATCGATATGTGAAACTCAAACCATTTGGCAAATGTTGACGAGTCTTTTCATCTTCTCGTCCTTTAGTCCTCTCTGTGTTCTTTTTTCTGTTGATTTCCTTGGCAAAAAGGAAATCGTTGAGAAAGAATGATGCTGCCCATATTGATATTGGTGCCGTACAGGAAATGATGGTTTGTTTGTTTATTTATTTATGTACATTAGGCTGTATGGGATTATATTCCCCCCATGTCCAAATCTGAAGGACATGGGGGAAAATATTGTTTAAAACCCCGGTTTTAAACATAAGAACGGAGCTAGCGGAAAATTTTTTAGGGAATGGGGTAAAATCAAGAATTATCTTTATTTTTTAGAGCAATGAAAATTCGGCGGAATAAAATAATAAAAATTATTTTATCGCAAAAAGATACGAAATTTAATTATTACGTGAATTTAAATATTTAAATATATTTAAATATTGCGAAGTATTTAATCCATTATTGAAGAAAATTGAAAAAAAAACTCTGACCTATCTTTCTGTTATAATATGTAAACTCGAAAACGGTATTAATTTTTTTATTTGATCCATTATTTTTAATTTTTTACTAGTTTTCTAATTTGCGCCGAAGGCACTTTCAATATATGTGGCAGTAAGAATGATAGTGTTCTAAGTCCAAAATTCAAAAAAAGTTGAGACATGCCATTTTTCTCTTTACTTTGATCAGATCTCTAATTTAAGAACTTTTATTTTTGACAATTATAACAAATTTATCCATACAATGACATTTCTCATTTTATGCACACCAAAATTGTCTTTGTGTTAGTTTGAAAGTGGTCTAAGTCACACTATATCCATTGTCATAGATGTATGGGGATATAAACAAAAATTTTTTTATTTTATGTCAACTTTAAGTGATTCAGATAATTTGAATAACATATAAAATGAAATTATTGAAAAGTAAATAAAAAAACTTCAATATGAAGTTTCAAGGTGAACAACCTGTAAATATTTCTACATATTTTATTTTATTTATTTTTTTTTTTGAAATAAAATATTTTGTGGTTTCTTTCATTTTTGTACGGAAATATTACTTTTGCGAAAAAAAAAATAAAAATTTTGTTTTGTAATTTTTTTCAATTTTGTGAAGAATAAAAGTTGTTTAAGTAAGTACATCCTCTGAAAGTAGTGTAAAATTAGAAGTACCAACGTTGTCGATTTTTTTGTAAAAGTTCGATATAGTAGTACAATATTTAAGGAAACAAATTTTGTGCTTCGGTGGAAAAATATTTTTCAATTGACTCAAACATAAACCATTACATATTTCAGAACGGATAAAGTGTGACTTAGACCACTATCATTCTAACTGGCACATATGTACTCCAATGTTGGAAATGTAAGTCTGATAACACCCGCTTATATGTAAAATTAAAATTATTAATAATGGCCATAAATGTTCTTCATGTATGAACAGTGGTTTCCACAAAAAATTGCGGAAAAAAACATTTTTTTCCGAAAATATCTTTGTTTTCCTGACACGAAAGAAAAAATAAAAATAAAGCCACTTGAAAAGACTTTTGGCATGGTCGAAATCATGATCGTGGTAGTCTACAGCCAAGTAATAAATGTCACCATGCCATTTGTAAATAAATTTGCATTCTATTAAATATAGAAGCAAAATGGTCTTGAGCCAGGACAATATCCCAGTTCAAATCAAATACAAATAAAAAATAGCAGAAAATAGCTAACAAAAATAAAAAAGAAAACAATGTGTACATGTAAAAAATCTATAGATAAATGTACAAGTTGTGATCCTCTTTATAGACGCAAAAGAATTTTAAAAATCTTGATTTTCTAAATTTGTGGTTAAATAGCTCGAAAAAGCCCTTTGTAAATTAAATATCTGATTATTCAGTTTTATTTTAAAATAGCTGAGATCTTAACGAAGAAAACAAGACTTAGTTGAAGAAAATATATAGATAAATTTAGAAGTTATAAATCGTCTTGTCTTTAAACAATTTAAATAAAAACTTTGTAAAAACGTTATTTTTTGGAAATAAGGCTCATAACTTCTACATAACTTCAGCGTTATGATGCCAGCTTTTATAAAATAAAACAAAATATTATGTTATTTTATTTACAGAAGTACATGCCATCTTCACATATGACTGAATCAGAAAAAAACTTTATAAAAAATAAGGGTCACAATTTCTAATTTATTTTTTTTAAATATGCCTAGATTTTTTCGTTAACATGCAAGCTTTTATAAAATAAAACAAAATATTCTGTTATTTAATTTACACAGGTAGAATTAAATATCGATACGTCACTTATGACTAAAACAATTTAAACAAAAACTTTGTAAAAAAAGTGATTTTTAAAAAGTGGGGTCATAACTTCTGTATATATATTATTAGACTGTCTTCAAATAGGTTTATATTTCTGCGTTAAGATCCAACTTTTATAAAATGAAACAAAATAGTCTGTTATTTAATTTATAAATGTAGAAGTACACGTCGTCACGCCACGTGTGGGTAAAACAATTTAAAAAAAAAAAACTTTGTAAAAAGTGATTTTTTGAAAATAAGGGTCATAATTTCTATATTTGTTCATAGATTTTCTTCAAATAGAGCTAGTTTTCTTCGTTAACATGACAGATTTTATTAAATTAAATTTTAGTTAACTTACAGCGGTGGAGAAATATATGTTGTTTTTCACGTATGACAAAACAATTCAAAGAAAAACTTTGTAAAAACGTGATTTTTTGAAAATAATGCTCATAACTTCTATATTTATTCATGGACTTTCTTCAAATTGGACTAGTTTTCTTCGCTAAGATGTCAGCTTTCATAAAATTAAAAAAACACATAATATGTTATTTAAAATATTATTTTTTTTATTCACGTATGACTGAAATAATTTAAACAAAAACTTTGTAAAAAAGTGATTTTTTTTTAAAATAAAGGTCACAACTTCTATATTTATTCACAGACTTTCTTCAAATAGATGTCTAGACTTCTTCGTTAAGATACCAGCTATTCGAAAATAAAATTAAATATATTGTTATTTAATTTACAAAGGTTGAAGTTCATGTCGTCACGTCACGCATGACTAAAACAATTTAAACAAAAACTTTGTAAAAAGTGATTTTTTAAATAAGGGCCATAACTTCTATAGATTCTATAGATTTCTTCAATAAGATGACAGTTTATATAAAAAATATTCTGTTAATTAATTTACAAAGGTCATCTTCACGTATGACTAAAACAATTTTAAGAAAAGCTTTGTAAAAAGAGATTTTTTAAAATAATGCTCAAAATTTCTATATTTATTAATAGACCTTCTTTGTTATTATGTTAGCTATTGAAACATATTGAAAATATTATTCACAATTTTTTCTAATTTTTATAGATTTTTTCGTGCCAGAAAAAAATGAAAAAAATTTCGAAAAAAAATCAAAATGTTCTAAATTTTGTTCATAAACCACTGTTTATGTGTGAAAGTAATGCTTGCAACATTTGAAGCCATCATAACTACCTTCAATTGAACATATAAGCTGATGTGATCGCAACTATATTTCCAAAGTGAGAGTACAAATATTCAAGGAACCTTCAACGAAAATTTAAATTTTAGTAAAAAGTTAAAAAAATATTATCCATAAAAAGTTGTTCTTCTTGATTTTGTGAATCAGTAAGACTCAATGCAAACCAGAAATATTTTTTTAGGTCTCGGGCACAATTTTTTATTTTTTTGCTGCATAGTGTTATTATCGATCTCAAAATATGCCATAAAATACTGAAACTTAATTAATTTAATAATTAATTTTTCTTAATATTTAATATTTAATTTTTTTTTTAATTTTTTTCCATTTTGTAATTTGTAAATCAATGCGACCTAATGTCCAATCCATGTTTTCCTTCATTTTCTGGATATTTCCAAAATTTTGAAAATAAAATGCTATTGATTGAATTGAGTTCTTTTTGGTTGGTTGTCTGGTTGGTTGTGTGTCCAAGGGTTTTCATTTCACTATATTCCATTGAAGATAAATTTGTTAAATGAATTTTTAAGAGGATTTTCCTCTTTTTTGTTGGCCCTCAATGAAACACACAACACAACGCACTCAGTACAATTGATTAAATGGACTTTTGTTGATTGGAGAAAAGTCAAAATTGTTTTGGAAATATATATATGTGTGTGTGTTCGCTAGTATCCTTTTGTCGGGGACGTTTGGGTATTTACATACGCCGCACGCAAGTTGAAGGACATCTATTCAAATGAAGCATCTTTGTTCTTGTGTTCGTTCACTGGCATCTTCGGCAGGTCAAGGATTTTATTTGCATTTAATGATGAACAGATATTTTTATTTATTGTCGGCCAAGGAACTTTGCCTCCGGCTGGTGTAGGGGACTGGTGATGTTTATGGTGGTATTTTAATTGTTAACTTTGTATATTTTATTAATCTTTGGGACGAAAGTTGTATGGATTTATTTTGATAGTATCGATAGTATACCGGATACCTTCACGAGTAGGTAACTCAACGCTTTTTCTATCCTTTCTCTCAGTAATTTTGTTTGCTGAGGAATCCATTCAACCATAAATGTGCTTCACCACTGAGAATGACCAACAGCTCCAGTACCCATCCATCGAACTTACGACGAGTTTAGTGTTCTTAAGGTCACATGCAAACTTTGACAAAAAACAAACGTAAACTAATGACAGTGTTGCCAACTGAAAAGTCAGATAAAACCATTTGAATTTATTCAGCGGCGTTATGTCCTCATGCTGTCCTATAAATTTTGTATGAAAACGAATTAGTCGATCGGGAGCGGGCTCTTAACCACAGGTTCATTTCAGTGAGAGTAAAATTAGCTCGCCTGCCTTTTCGAAGTTATTTGTGGGAATATTTGTGTGACAGTCCAAAAACTCTGGAAAGTGATAATATTTTTCTTGTTAAACTATTGTCTTATTTATTTAATTTAAAAATAATATTCTGCTGATGATGATTTAATTACTGAAATGGTAAAACCTTCTAAGCCAAAAATGAATCCTTGTTCTCTGTCGATGTATTTTGGAAAATTTATTTAAAGCATACCTTAGGGATGTAAGGTTTTATGACATGTGAGGGTATGTAAATATTGAACCGGTATATTAGTTTTAAGTTTTTTATTGAGTTATTTGTCATCGATTCAAAATAAAATAATTTTTATCAAAAATTTGGAAAAACGTAAAAAACAAAAATTGTTATTTGGGCTTTGGCCACGGCCAACTGGCAATTTTCATTTAATTGTGAAATCACTGATAATGATTTGTATTAGCAAATATATTAAAATAGGAAATTTATGACATATTTTCATTTTATGTAGGCGTGGTTCTGGGCGGATTTAAACAGAAACTTGTTCCACTGCGTCGCACAGTGGAATAGTTTCATACAAACTGCGCCAAAAATTATAAGGAATAGAGCTAGGACATTGAAATTTTGCACACATCCCTTATATTGCCAAATTAGACCAAAAACCAATTTTTTGTTTAAATCCGCCCACAACCACGCCCTCCTCCCATATAAGTTAAAATGAAAAAACGTCATAAAATTCTTATTTTAAAATATATGTGAATACAAATCACTACCAGTAATTTCATTTGAGTCCACAATTAAATGAAAATTGTCAGTGCCACGCCCAACGCCTACATATTTTTTTTGTTTTTTTTTTTTGATTTTCGAATTTTTTTTAAAAATTATTTTATTTTTCTAAAGATAAATATTTATTTTACTAAAGATAAATATCGACCCAATATTTACATGTGCTCGCAATCCATGAAACCTTTCATCCCTAAAGTATGCTTTAAATAAATTTTCCAAAATACATTAACAGAGAACAACGAAGAAATTATTGCTTCATTTTTGGCTTAGAAGGTTTTACCATTTCATTACTTAAATCAATGTTAACAGCTATAAGCAGAATATTGTTTTTAAAGTGAATAAATAAGACAATAGTTTAACAATATTTGTAAATGCCGAGGCATCGTTCGGCCTCACGAATATAGTTTTACTCTGTAGAATATTAACAATAATAAATAAATACAAGCTTCAGGTAAACCTCTGTCTAAAAAAGGAAAGCAAAAACCTAATTACACTTTTTTAAATGCAAAATAACACCTCAACAGCTCATATTTTCTACGAACTAAACGAAATTTCAATGCGATACATGGTTTCCGAGATATAATAAAAATAAAATAACCTTTTTTATACCCTCCACCTCCAGGATGGGGGTATATTCACTTTGTCATTCCGTTTGTAACACCTTGAAATATTCATCGGAGACCCCATAAAGTATATATATTCTGGGTCGTGGTAAAATTCGAAGACGATATAGCCATGTCCGTCTGTCCGTCTGTCTGTCTGTTGAAAGCACGATAGCGGTCGAACGAAACGAGCTAGGAGGTTCAAATATTTCCTAAATGTGTCTTATGGTTGTAGATCGTTTGGGATTGAAAGTGGGCGAAATCGGCCCAGAGGGAAAACATTTTCCCTCACAAGGACTGAAAATACCCCTAATAAAGAGTGATTTTTTAAGAGCTTGATAACTTTTTTAAAAAAAAAAACGCATAAAATTTGCAAAATCTCATCGGTTCTTTATTTGAAACGTTAGATTGGTCCATGACATTTACTTTTTGAAGATAATTTCATTTAAATGTTGACCGCGGCTGCGTCTTAGGTGGTCCATTCGGAAAGTCCAATTTTGGGCAACTTTTTCGAGCATTTCGGCCGGAATAGCCCGAATTTCTTCGGAAATGTTGTCTTCCAAAGCTGGAATAGTTGCTGGCTTATTTCTGTAGACTTTAGACTTGACGTAGCCCCACAAAAAATAGTCTAAAGGCGTCAAATCGCATGATCTTGGTGGCCAACTTACCGGTCCATTTCTTGAGATGAATTGTTCTCCGAAGTTTTCCCTCAAAATGGCCATAGAATCGCGAGCTGTGTGGCATGTAGCGCCATCTTGTTGAAACCACATGTCAACCAAGTTCAGTTCTTCCATTTTTGGCAACAAAAAGTTTGTTAGCATCGAACGATAGCGATCGCCATTCACCGTAACGTTGCGTCCAACAGCATCTTTGAAAAAATACGGTCCAATGATTCCACCAGCGTACAAACCACACCAAACAGTGCATTTTTCGGGATGCATGGGCAGTTCTTGAACGGCTTCTGGTTGCTCTTCACTCCAAATGCGGCAATTTTGTTTATTTACGTAGCCATTCAACCAGAAATGAGCCTCATCGCTGAACAAAATTTGTCGATAAAAAATTTCGAACCGAACACTGATTTTGGTAATAAAATTCAATGATTTGCAAGCTTTGCTCGTTAGTAAGTCTATTCATGATGAAATGTCAAAGCATACTGAGCATCTTTCTCTTTGACACCATGTCTGAAATCCCACGTGATCTGTCAAATACTAATGCATGAAAATCCTAACCTCAAAAAAATCACTCTTTATTTAGAGTAGTTCAGCATGTTTTTTGAACATATTAGCTTGTATTTACTTGATATTTGCAATTCGCATTCCCTTTATAGCATAAAAGGGCACCATAGAGTGATTTTTATTTGTAGGGGGCGAAATGGGACGAAAAGGGATAAAAATAGTACCTATCAAACGACAACAGATAGAAACACAAAATTTGGCGTGTACATACCTCTAATAGAGTAGATACATAATATACAAGTCTTTTTTATAAATTCGTACTTTAAAGGGGTTAAATGGGGATATAGGGATAAAAATAGTACCAACCTAACGGCTGCACCTAGAATAATGAAATTCGATATATACATTCATGACAGCAGCTAGAATCATGAAATTCGGAGTATACATTCCTCTGACTGCGTAGACACGAAAAATAAAACGTTTTTTCCAAATTCGTACTTTCAAGGAATACAATGGCTACAGGGAATACAAATAGTACCGACTAAACGAATACAGCTAGAATGATGAAATTCAGTGTGTCCCTCTAATTGTGTAGATACGTAAAATAAAGAGATTTTAGATAGTCGTACTCTTGAGGGGGCAAAATTGGAAAAAGGGGATACAAATGGTACCAACAAAATGGCCGCTGATAGAATCATGGAATTCGGTGTATACATTCCTCTGATTGCATAGACACGTAAATTAGAGGTATTTTTCGAAATTAGTACTTTTAAGGGATATAATTAAAAAGAGGGATAAAAATGGGACCTACCAAACCGCTGAAGTTGAAATCATGAAACTCGATGTATACATTCTGACTATGAACACTCGAAAAAGCGTTTTTTTTCTTCGAAATTTGTACATTTGGGCGGAGAATGGGGTGAATGGGGATATCTTTAAAATTTATACTTTTCTTATCACTTTGTCTGTATCTGAAAATGCTTCTTTCTAATGGCTACTGACAATCG
>OX377621.1:169425888-169821831 GCA_947397865.1 Polietes domitor | reverse complement strand
GGTACAACATTTATTTTATTTTATTTATTTTATTTATTTTATTTATTTTATTTATTTTATTTATTTTATTTATTTTATTTATTTTATTTATTTTATTTATTTTATTTATTTTATTTATTTTATTTATTTTATTTATTTTATTTATTTTATTTATTTTATTTATTTTATTTATTTTATTTATTTTATTTATTTTATTTATTTTATTTATTTTATTTATTTTATTTATTTTATTTATTTTATTTATTTTATTTATTTTATTTATTTTATTTATTTTATTTATTTTATTTATTTTATTTATTTTATTTATTTTATTTATTTTATTTATTTTATTTATTTTATTTATTTTATTTGCTTTATTTATTTTATTTATTTTATTTATTTTATTTATTTTATTTATTTTATTTATTTTATTTATTTTATTTATTTTATTTATTTTATTTATTTTATTTATTTTATTTATTTTATTTATTTTATTTATTTTATTTATTTTATTTATTTTATTTATTTTATTTATTTTATTTATTTTATTTATTTTATTTATTTTATTTATTTTATTTATTTTATTTATTTTATTTATTTTATTTATTTTATTTATTTTATTTATTTTATTTATTTTATTTATTTTATTTATTTTATTTATTTTATTTATTTTATTTATTTTATTTATTTTATTTATTTTATTTATTTTATTTATTTTATTTATTTTATTTATTTTATTTATTTTATTTATTTTATTTATTTTATTTATTTTATTTATTTTATTTATTTTATTTATTTTATTTATTTTATTTATTTTATTTATTTTATTTATTTTATTTATTTTATTTATTTTATTTATTTTATTTATTTTATTTATTTTATTTATTTTATTTATTTTATTTATTTTATTTATTTTATTTATTTTATTTATTTTATTTATTTTATTTATTTTATTTATTTTATTTATTTTATTTATTTTATTTATTTTATTTATTTTATTTATTTTATTTATTTTATTTATTTTATTTATTTTATTTATTTTATTTATTTTATTTATTTTATTTATTTTATTTATTTTATTTATTTTATTTATTTTATTTATTTTATTTATTTTATTTATTTTATTTATTTTATTTATTTTATTTATTTTATTTATTTTATTTATTTTATTTATTTTATTTATTTTATTTATTTTATTTATTTTATTTATTTTATTTATTTTATTTATTTTATTTATTTTATTTATTTTATTTATTTTATTTATTTTATTTATTTTATTTATTTTATTTATTTTATTTATTTTATTTATTTTATTTATTTTATTTATTTTATTTATTTTATTTATTTTATTTTGTCAGTTCTATGACACCTAGAGTGCTAAAATTTTGTGTAAGTGCATCTAGCATCAATTCGCATAGTTGTGCCAAAAATGGGCGGTATTGGAAAAGTGGGCGTGGCATCTCCCATACGAAGTTAAAACCTATTATTGAATATTGTCAGTTCTATGACACCTAGAGTGCTGAAATTTTGTGTAAGTGCATCTACCATCAATGTGCGTACCATTTTGGGTTCAGAGATTATGTCGGGAAACTAAGACCATTGTATCTAGTCATTGCTGCGACAGACCAGAGACAAGCACGCTACCAACTCGCCTGCCGGGGCGCTCCTAATATTGTTTTTTTTTGCCATAGTTGGAGTTCAAAGTCCATTGCTATCTGGGTCAAACTCTATAGGCCTCATATAAGATTAATTCTATGTTTTTATCAATAATTCCTTCCGCTGTGTTACTCATAATGCAGGTGTCCTCGAAGAACTTTTTTTTAATTATTTCATTTCAGTGAACGTTGCCATATTTTTTAGTATTTGTTGCCCATCATAAAAACTGTTAATTGATCTTGTACTAATTTCTGAGGATTATTTCTATTCTTAAATCCCCTGGCGATTCGGTGCAATTTATAAACAGCTTTCGAAACGTCGAAAAGCCACAATCTTACTCTAGACTATGTTACAAGTGTTATAAACGTGTCCAAAAAATAATTTATTGCAGCGACCATATACGAACATACGTACGTTCGTCCATACATCTATATTCAATCACAATCTTTAGACAATATTTTGTTGTATGCCACGTTCGTTTTTTTCGACAAACACAACACAAAAACTAATAAATATAAACAACACAGAGAACACAATAAACCTTGATGGTCGTAAACATGAAACATGGATGAAATCAATGTATGGACGGGTCTAGACAACGGAGCACCACACTGGACGAGAGCAAAGATCTAACAAATTAATTGAAAATATTAATAACATTTTAACACTTCAGACAAACATACACAGTCATAACAACCAAAATCCAAAGAGGAAACATCAGCAACAGCATCATCATCATCATAGTCACGGTAATTTCAATATGTTTTCACAACAAATCGTTTTTGTGGTTCAACATGCCAGACAACAAGGAGCACCACAGCCATGAAAGGACTTCTTCTTCAGCTGAATATTCCCACAAACACTTGCCATCCCAGCTCTAGCATGGACCATTCACTTGTTGTTGATGTTCGATTCATATGTTGTTCGTTCAACAGTTGTGTTGTTCAGTGTCTAATTCTAATCAGATTTCGTGTGTGAGTGTGTGAGAGAGATGTTTCCCCAGGAGTGGGGGCCAGTAACATTCGTAATATCAACTGTCCATGTGTTCATTGATTTGCCAGCCAGCTAGTCAGCAAATAAATGTTGTTTCGTTGGACGCGGCCTGAGCCATTTAATAGTTTTTATGTATCGTATAATCACCAAATGAAAATCACATAAAAATAAATTAAAAATTATGAGTCTACAGTACGTTTGCCAGCCTCATCCACTATGAATTCAGCATTTGCAGTGAAATAATATTTGTTTGTGTTTGTATTGAGTCCACTACTTTTCCGTTTCCATTTCATTTGCTGCTGCTGCTTAATAAAGTTATAGTTTTTAATAAATTTTTATGATTTCAATTTCTGCTGACGTGAAAGGATATGTAGCACAGGTTAGGAGTTAAATTTATGATCTTTGTGCAATTTACACTCTTTACTCTTTAGCAAACATTGCCAAATCATAATCAATTTCAATTTGTGGACCATAAAGGTAGAGTCTGGCGAAGAAAAAAATGTGACTGATTAAAGGCGAAACGAAAGACTTAAGCCACAAACTTCATTGTGTTTAGGTGATGGTTTTTGTTTGTTCAGTAAAAAGATCTTACCTCTCCTATGAGTTAGTCATGGAAAACCATAAATTCCTAGAAAATACAGAATTGCATTTGGGCATATACTACATACATACAACAATAGGATTAGACATATCAGAAAAAATATATAATCGCTGTTTTAGAACAAAGGTACCTCAGTTTATTTGTAAGAGGTAATTTTGGCCCCTGTTGATCAGAAATATTTACTTTTTCTGCCCTCTCCTCATTCAAGGTATGTAGGGCCTTGGGAAAAATATAATTAAACTAGTTTATAAACATTGGATTTTGGCTTTCTCGATAAGGATAATAAATTTGTTTATGGATAATTTTTTTTGAATTATTTACTTTCATTTAGGAGATATAAATTCAATCATATCCGCTTATATGTTGAAGTAAATGCAATTATAATAACTACAAATGTGGCATTTGTCTTGCACTAGAGACACTGGTTTAGGAACAATCTTCAAAAAAATGGAGAAAAAATATTTAAAAAAATCTTTTTGTTGACCCGAAAAAATCTTTCAAAAATAAAAATTCAGAAAAAATATTTCATTTTATTTTTTATTTTTTTTTTTTCATTTTATTTTTTAATAAAAACAATATCAATACGTAAAAGATATTGCTAAAAGTATAAGTTGTGATCCTTTATATGGACGCAAAAAATTAAAAAATCACGATTTTTCCTTTTCCTTCCACGAGAATTAGGAGTTTAGTAAAATTAATTTAAAAATAGATTATCCATTTATTTCGGTCACAACATTTTTTTGTTGCATAGTGTTACTTAAAATGAAACATTAAGATTTATTATTCTTTGAAGTAAAACAAAAGACAACAAGCTTGATTGGATGGAAAGTATACTGAGAAGACTTTTATTTTTCGAATAAGAAATAAGGAAGTTATGACAGAGAATACAATGGATAAATCGAAGAGCTTAAAAAATGTTTTGATTGTCTTCGAATTGTAGAGCTACTTTCACATAAATGACGATGGTGTTTATTCAAAAATAAGTTGGTTTCATAGTAAAATTTTTGCGCATCTGCTCAGAAGATGACTAGATAGTTCGAAATTCACCAGGACATGAATATTCCCAGTGTACTGCCATTCTGATGACCTTGCCATATTAAGATCTATCCAACACCATTTTTCAAATGAACTTGCTTGAATAGGTGCAGGCTATAGAACAGCCATAAAACTCTGGGGTTGCCGAGAATCCCGATGGTGGCCCACATTTCAATTGTCCATGTTAATTTTAGTATTGAATTATATGCATGCCCAGTAGCTGAATATGGAGTCTAATTTTTGTAGGAGCGGTGAGAACGAGGTGGTGATTGAGAGCATCGCAAGCCTTATCTGGCTCTGAGCGGCCATCACTGACAAACTCTTAGAGACACTGGGTTCTGCTTTCTTTGAAGGCTTGGGCGATTTGGCCAGTAAAGACGTCGTTGAGAAAATGTTTCGTGAGCCCGTGGTAAAACAAATGATCTCTTCCAGTCTTAGTGAGTCAGCTATTTGATTTTGGACTGACAGGAAAAAGAAACACCTGGCTTATATTTTTCAGGCATTTTTGGATATTTGTCCGATTTTCAGTTTGTGTAAATATGTTTGATATGTATACTCTCAAATTGCTGAATAGGAGATAACACACCAAGGAGTCAAATAAGCCCTTTGAACTATACCATAACTTCCGAAAGGAGCTGTGTTCAAGACAAGACACTCATTCTCAAACAAATCATCCACATTAAAGAACACAGTAACAACAGTATAACTACCTTACGATGGGGTCAATGACAGGTTTTTGAGGCATAACAAGAATAGGAAGCAACCTCCTACATGTAGTTATGGTGCTTACTAAAAAAAAATTAAGCTGATCAGCCTACTGCCATGTTGATTTATAATGGAAATGTAGTAGGGTTTTTGAGGCAAAATTTCATGAATCTATTTATAGTTCTTATAAAAATCGTCTTTCAAAATTTTATGTTGATCAGCCTACTACTACGCACACTTACAGTAGGAGGACCACACCCAACTTTAGTCTTACTTATTAATTGCTGTTATATGTAGAGAGATACCCTGTTGATAACATCAATCTCAATTTATCATCAAACAACATTTTTAAATATTTGCATTTTTAATTTTTATACAACCTGAAATCGGAAATTTTCATAATTTATAATAGTTTAGTCTGCATATTAAAGTGTACCTCATAATCTTTCTTCAAATATATATAGGGTCCCCCAAATAACTTTTTTTTGAAAATGCTATAAAAAAACTACTGAATATTTTCTCAAATTTCTTTTTTATATGAAAGTACAATCCTTCCGGTTAATAATGGAAAATAATTTCATTCAAATGGCTGCTTCGGGCACCCCACAAATAATAGTCCAACGGTTGAATAGTTAAAAAAAACCGTTAGATGGCGGACCCTTTATATAGCTCCCATACCAATGTCTCCTATGATTCACTTTTTCCGCTCTAGAAACCACATATTTCAACAAATAACTTTTTTTTGAAAATGCTATAAAAAAACTACTGAATATTTTCTCAAATTTCTTTTTTTATTTGAAAGTACAATCCTTCCGGTTAATAATGGAAAATAATTTCATTCAAATGGCTGCATCGGGCACCCCACAAATAATAATCCAACGGTTGAATAGTTGAAAAAAAAAAAAAACGTTAGATGGCGGACCCTATATATAGATAGTTGAGCGGATATGACCAGGCAAAGAAGTACATAAACGACTCTAAAACATAAACGATACTCTTTATTATAGAGCAACAACATTTTTATATTTTTAAAATTTTGATTTAATTTTCCTATATGTTTTAATATTTTCTGACATATTCATTAAATTTAAATTTACTTCTTGTCCCAATAATTGGTATTTGCCTTAGTAAGAATGAAACCATTATATATTGCTTAGTATCCTTTATGCTTTTGTAATGATATAGTCGTTTCTTTATATTATTTTGGATTTATTTATTATGAATTACAATACAAAGTAAATTTATAATCAAATTTTAAGTCCAGGGTTTGAGCCGGGTGACTAAGATCATTATAGCTACTTATTCCAGCGACAGACTAGAGCCTGCGGTGAGAATCGAACCTACAACCCTCACGCAGATAGCCGAGCACGCTACCAACTCGGCTACCGGGGACTGTTGCTTTCTTTATAACTTTCAATGAGATGCTCCGAAGCCTTTATAATTATACATTTGCTAAAATATTTATAAGCACATCATGATTTTGGGCACATCAGGCATGTACCTCCTGTACAAATGTTCTCATACGTGGTCGAATCGATGCCTTCCAAACTTCTACAATGGTTGGGCGGTCATTTTAATGATAGTTTATCAAAAAGTTTGTATCTTAAATCTTTTGTTTTCAATATGGCCATCTTTAAAATTTCGATAAATAAGTGATAGATTAAGGCCACTCTAAAAATATACACTCTCTTCATTTGGGTTGGAAAATACTTTTCTTTTCTTTTGTTTGTCATAAGCTTCCTTAATACCCCGATAACTACATGACAGATTGAGGTCACTCTAACAAAACCCCACTCTCTTCGTTGTGTTGAGAAAATTCTAACCCCCCCCCCCTTCCAAATACTTTCTACGCATCAGCGAAAATTTCACTCTCTCAACTTTAACCTTTCAAGGTTACTTTCTTTCTGGCCAACGATTTTGTTCCCAAGCCTCAAGCTCAACAGCGGCCACAAACGACGAAAAAATCCCATAAAATCTAATGAAAATGAAAAGAAATTGTAAAACACTTGCTCAACATACGAACATAGACAATCAACTCCCCAAAAGCACAGAAGAAAAATGAAAAATCTACTCCTGTATGGAGTACAAGACAACAAACAGCAACAATTGCTGGTGATGATGATGATGCTGTTGCCGTTGTCATTGCATCTACGTACGTATGTGTGTGATTTTTTGGCAAAAAGAAAAAACACCAAATAAACTCTTTGTAAATGTCTCGCCATAGAGTAGACTTTAAAATGAAATTAACCAAAATAAAGCAACAACAGTAAAGAGAGAAGAAAAACATACTTTGAAAGTTGTTAAGCAGGCTAACAAACTAACCACACCACCACCATCGCCAGCATCTCCAGCCCAAGCCCCGCCACCACCTTCATCACCATCAGGCAACAACCACTGCCACCTTCACTTGCTTCAGCATCTGTATGTTTAGCGTACAACAAACTGTTTGTAGACTGTCAAAAGCGTTGCAAGTTTCGGATGCTGCAAGCAAAGATGCAGGTTGCTGCTGCACTAGCTGCCGCAACTTCAGCAACTCCTGCTTTCAATTTGTGGCGTTGGTCGCGCTTGATTGTGGCAGTGGCTGTGGCTGTTCGCCTTTATTCGTGGGAATTGGTTCATTAGAATTTCTATTTTCTTTTTGGCTTTTATTTTGTGCAACAACAATGTTGAATGGTCATCATCATCAACAACAACATCGTCATGATCATCACCATCATCATCGTTGCTGCATTTTCGCCCCGTATTACAAATGTTGCCAACATTTAACAATTTTCTTTTTGGCTAGATAATTTTGTGTTTTCCGTGAGCCAGTAGTAGTGGTTGATGTGGTAAACTCTGCGCGATCTTTAACTGCTTTATATTTAACCACCTTCAGAAAAAAATAAACGAAAAAGAAAAACGTGGCACTAAAGAGAAGAAAATTTGCTCACTAGGAATCAAAGATTTTGCATGTGTTTTTTGGTTTTGCAGTTTAGAGTTGTTATACAAACGCGTTAAGTAAATGTGTCGTTTGCCTTCAGTTTAACATGGCACTTGCAACACACTTTTTTTGCTTCTCCTCCTGCAAATTTCGTTTTTTTTTCTTTTTGGGGGAGCCCAAAATGTGGCTTAGCTGCCGTTGTGTTAAATTGTGAGATTTATTTGTTTTTGTTTTGGGTTTTTCTTTGGTGTTGTTTGAAAATATGCCCGTCTGTCTGTCTAGCTGAGATTGGTTAGGTTTTGTTTTTAGTTTATTTTTCTATTTTCCGTTGTTATCTGGAGTTTTATATTTTTCGTTCGTTCGTTCGCTCATTCATTCGTTTTATTTTGTTTAGCGTTGTTAAACACAAAGTCAAAAGTCAATTAAATAAGAGCACTGATTTTTTTTTTTTGGTTGGCTTCCACCTCCATGATCATCTGCACATAGCTTAGGTTAGTTGTGGTGGCGTTTGCAACACTGAGGTGGTTTCTTTAAATAAACATTGATTTTAATTTAGCCTTTTTATGTGTTTTCCTCGCGTTTATGTTTTAGTATATGGTGGGAATTTTTGTTTTTGGGTAATACTAACTAAAAGTGCAGCACTTTGCCCGGGGGAGTTGGAATAGAGCAATTGAAAGTGAAGTGAGTGTTTTTGTTGCGGTAACACTGTGTTGCTAACATGGCTGGGTCTAATGAGTAATAGAGTGGGTACGATTTTTTGTCTGTGGTATGAATTGAGAAAATAAACATGATTTTAAAAATATGTTGGTTCTAATGCGTCTACGGATTCAGTGGCTGCAAGTGACAAACAATTCTTGAATAAAGTTTGTGTCTTAAGTCTTTTGAGTTTTTGAGAATGCTGTCTCATTTCTTTAAATTAAGGAATGTGATTAGAATTGATCTTAGTTATTGTGGTGCCCAGAAGGGAATATTCTAGGTAACAGCCAATATTGATGGTTCCGTTAAAATAATTCGAACTTTTGAGGAGGAAATTGACATAAAACATTTTTGTATGGACTACTATATCAATCTCTGAAAGAGACTGATGTAGTACTTTTGAGGAATAATTTCAGAGTATTAGCTTTATTTGCTGCCCAAATATTTGATTTGCAACAAAAATTGTGTAGAAGGAGTAGGCATTCTCTATTCTGGCATTCTCAACTCGAGGAAGATATTAAATATTTTAGGTACAGTTTTTTAATTCTTTTTAAGCAAATTTTCAAAGGCATTCTCAACTCGAGGAAGATATTAAATATTTTAGGGACAGTTTTTTAATTCTTTTTAAGCAAATTTTCGAGGGTACCTTTAATATTTGCACTTTCATTTTGGAAATATATATCCGATCACACTAACTTCCCATTAAAGTTAATTTCTACATTTATCCATAGATATTTTATATGTAGTCACTGTCTTCTTCGTTAGAATGTTAGCTAATATCACAAAAACAATACAATATATGTTTTCCTTTTTATGGATTTTTGGTGACAGCAAAAAAAAAAAATGAAAACAATATTTTTTTTATTTTGGATTTTAGTAAAAAAATTATAAAAAATTTTCATTAAATTTTTGTGATGATTTTATGAATAAGTAATCAATGTCTGTCCTTCATCCATCCTGTATCCATCTAAAATAAATAAAATAAATATTTTCCAAATTTGACTGAATTTCTTTAGTTGGGCCACGGATGGCCGTTATTGATTGTAAAGAAAATAAGGTCAGATCTTACAAAAAATTGAAAAAATATACTTTTTTATTTTTTGCTATTTTTATGGATTGTTCGTGACAGCAAAACAAAATGAAAACAATATTTTTTTTATTTTTTATTTTGGATTTTAGTAAAAAAATTATAAAAAATGTTCATTAAATTTTTACGTTTTATGAATAAGTAATCAATGTCTGTCCTTCATCCATCCTGTATCCATCTAAAAGTCATAAATATATTCAAATATTTTCCAAATTTGACTGAATTTCTTTAGTTGGACCACTGAAGGCCGTTATTGATTGTAAAGAAAATAAGGTCAGATCTTGCAAAAAAATTGAAAAAATATACTTTTTTTTGCTATTTTTATGGATTGTTCGTGACAGCAAAAAAAATTGAAAACAATTTTTTTTGGATTTTAGTAAAAAATATAAAAAATTGTCTATTAAATTTTTGTGTTGATTTTATGAATAAGTAATCAATGTCTGTCCTTCATCCGCCATTCTGTATCCATCTAAAAGTCCTAAATATTTTCAAATATTTTCCAAATTTGACTGAATTTCTTTAGTTGGGCCACGGATGGCCGTTATTGATTGTAAAGAAAATTAGGTCAGATCTTACAAAAAATTTAAAAAAATATATTTATTTATTTTTTTGAAGGCCACTGTTTCTATGTGAATTTTAGTAAAAAATTATAAAAAAATGACCATTAAATGTGTGTGTGTGTGTGTTGATTTTATGAAGCAGTATGACTCAATACACACAATTTATCAATGTCTGTCCCTCATCCGCCCTTCTGTATCCATATAAAAGACCTAAATGCTGTCAGATATTTTACAAATTTGGCTGAATTTATTTTGTTGTGCCACGGATGGCCGTGATTGATTACAAAGAAATTCAGGTCAGAGCATAAGAGAAGTCTGTCGTGAAATCTCGACATCCTCGAGCAATTGTAGATTTCCAACCTGTTAAAGCTGGACCATATCAATCAATTGATGATGTAGATCCAAAATGGTCCTGATTTCTGCCCTTATTATTGTAACTACTTAAACCTTGAAAAATCTACACCCGGCGTACAAGGCAATATCAACAACTATTAGTGATTATGCTGATGATGAGACAACTGGGGTGGAGAAATTCAACCTCTTTCGGTCAGTTTCGTTACCTTATAATGAACCTGGGGATAGCATCAATGACTAAGAACACATCGATTCAAATTTTTAATTTAGAACCCACTTTTTCTTTTGTTGCGAAACTTCTAGACATGACGCCGTTGATTTTGATCACAATTCATATAAGAATTCACAACAATGCACATGAAGTCCTCACCTATTTTCATATTCTTGCATCAATGACTGGGAACATATCGATTACATTAACAAAGTTTTAGGAAAATCAATTATATGAAAATCCATATAGCCTCAATAATTATAAATTTAAATTATACTTAAAATTAGGGAAGCATGAAACAAATATTCTTGTGTTTTGCTACAGAACATAACAATCTTTGTTGATCGTCAGGCTATGATATAGGATCTAGCTATATAATATCAGCCGAGAATGAGAGTTTGTCCCCAACTGGTGATTTTATTAAATTATTACAGAGAATTAGTGTTTGTCCCCAACTGGTGATTTTATTAAAGTAAATTGAAACCCCTCTGTCCTAAGGGTTCCTGCAGGGATTTACAAAATTCGTGATATTTTATATTTAATATTCTTTAAACTTCAAACTTATCATCCAAGCGGATAGTGAAAATAGGTTGCAACTTTATATTTGAAAATCCTTTTATAAGCATATAAAATATTTATGCTTGTGAAACACTCCTCTTAGTACCACTCACATAATTGTACCTATCCTCTATTAAACTAAATTCTTCTATATCTTCTATACCGGTGTCTGAAATCCAACTCTGGCATAAATAGCTCGGTCCTAAATAACATAAGAGTTTTTAAAACTTCCAAACAAATGCTTGGAATTTTACTGCTGTGAGTGGATGTATATATAAGTCGGTTTATCCGACTGAAACTTACTTATTTGTTTTATTATAGCTCTCATGAAATTTTACTATGTTCCTAATTTGTTTTAATGATGTTTTTTGTTCACAATTTATGCTACATAAAGAATAAGAAACGTTCCACATATTTGCCATACGGCTTAATGAAATATTTATTGAATCTATAATCACTTTTTGCTTAGATCCACTAAACTATTTTCCCGCTTCTTGCAGTTCCACCAGTCACAGTGACTCGGCAAGAAAAATGGACATTAACCTTTTTTGTTTTTCAGAAAACCTTTGCAACTATGTATTTGGTCGCCACAGACCTTTAGCCAAGTAAAAAAAAACCCCATCTGTGGCCTGAGACAAAGATGTTGCCACAGAAATTATTGTTGTATGTAAATTCGAGATATGCATGTTTTTTGTTTGTTGGCAATTCTTTTCTTTTTTCATGCTGTGGCTACCATTCTACATTGATTTGCTTATGTCAAGTCATTGGCATATAGTGCAATTCAAAGTGAACGCTTTGAATGTCGAAAGGAGCGTTCGAGACGACAGCGTTCAGATGCCAAACACTCGCCACATATCCCAAGAATTGAATTGAATTGAAGTGAAACGGCAGCCATAGGTTGCCAACTGCAAATTGACAGCTTAGAAAAGTGATTCAATGGCTGAATGGGAATGCCATGGTGCAGCGGTGTGCAGTCAGCGGCGTGGTGGCAAAGACGAAACTAGAATTTAATATTTTATGCCTAATCATGGTTAATCGTTAAAGGCCATAAGCTTGTCCTTTTTTTGTTATTGGTGCGCTTAGACACATCGAGATGGTGAGAAAATGCAGTGGGAAATCGAAAACCTCGGATTTAGTTCAGAAGTTTAACTTTATCATTTTATCACTTGCCTTAGCATCATTCCCTGCCATTAACTTAATTATTATTAAATTAATTAATATAAATAAATATTAGCGCATTAATGACGATTGTCCTTTAGTGGCTGTTGCAACTTTGTTTCAAACCCGTTTTCCAACTCCACTTAATGGCCCCTACTTTATATTTATAATTAATAATTATGTCAGAAGCTTCGCTCGACACAGCCACACAAACACACAGACAACAATTGACATTTTGCTGTTTAAACAGCAAAGCATTTTCGTGTGCGTTCTTCATAAATCATTAACTCAAAAAACACTCAAAAGCGCGAAAAAGATGATGACGATGATGATGATGATGATCTCCAAATATGATATCCGTAATTGTTTTCAGTGTTATTGTATAACACAGACTCGTTATACATTTCGAATAATGATGTGCGAAATTCTGTTTAGTAATTAACCGAAATGTTTCACAAAAAAAAAAAAAAAAACAAAACACACAAAACAAGAAGCTGCGCTGGAACAGGAGAAGCTTCAACCAAAAGCAGCAGCAGAAGGAGGAGGAGAAGGTGGATGAGATGTTGATGTTGATGAATGCCAGTATATGGCTGGCTGGTCAGAGTTAGGGTAATTAATAAGAACAACATTGTACATCAAATTCGATGCAGAAAATAATTAATTAAGTTCAGCCAGACAACAACAACAAAGTTAGTGAAATAAAAATCATTAAAAAATCACAACAAATTACAAAAGTGTTAAAAATTTCAAACTCGTTTTGTGTTCTACATCTTTTGTTTTCACAGAACAATTATTTTCATATGGTTGGACAAGTGGTGGATTTTGGGGAAGAGGAAACATTAAGTGCATTAGAAGAGTATCTTAATGTAGCCATAACTTATACTTGAAATAATTATTTGATGTAGGATCCTTGGACCAAAAATATAGGTATTGAAATGGTATGTTTAGAATTTTTAAACACAAACACGTATCTGATACAATATTTTGGCCATAATATTAAAGTCTTTTCTATATAAATCATAAATACTTTATGGAATATTTTAAGTGTTTCCACAGAACGAAATTCAAATTATTTCTCTTAGAATGTGGTGCGGTATAATGCAGTACATTTTTGTCGCAATTTTGTTGAAGTTCCCATTCAAAAGTATTATTTTTTTGGCAACAGAATGATGAAATTTTGTGCCTGTTCCGAATATTTAAATTACTTTGGCAGATATTTTATTTTTTGATTTTTTCTCAGTAAATGACTACATCTGTGTTCTAAATACTCTGTATATTTAAGAGTGTGTTTTGCAGAAGTTGCTGATATATCGGTCAAAATTTAGAAATACTCAAGCGTATTTATTTCTCTTGTTATCATTTATTAATAAAAATAAATTTCAATATTTTTATTGAAAAAATAAATAAATTTCAATATTTTTTTGCTAAAAAAATATTTTTATTTTTTTTTTTCTATAAACAAACCACTTTTATACAAAAAAATGTTTCAATATCTTTCATAGAACAAAAGTTATGTCTGGTTGAGTATACCACCAATAAGCCCATAGTTTTTTTCGATGCATGTTTCGATGGATGTCGATTGGTTGTCCACTGTTTAAAGTGTATCAATCTTTCTTTGCGCTTGTTTTGACACCATTCAAAAAAGTATGAATTAAAAAAAAATAAAAATATTAGCGGAAGAGAATAATTATACAAGAAGATACACATTGGAAATGCTAAATATAATTGACGACTCCCCTGGAAAAAGGCTGAATTATAAGAGAGACACAGACGGGTGTGCTCAAATATATAGGAACACGGTGGAAAAACATAGACGAAAAATTAGACAGTAGTTGACAAAAGCTTGCAGACAGTGGCAGGAGAATTTTCTTTTGTGAAAAACCTTTTTAAAAATGTAAATATAAATATTGTGATATTTTTTGAATGTTAATGCTTCTAACTTGCAATTGAATAATTTGTGTTTTTTGTACTATACCCCTGAAGATGACCAACGGAGTTGGTCGAAATATTGGGAAATAAAAAACAAGAAAATGGTAAAATAGTAATTTTTGTTTTATTATTTGAAAAAAAAACTGACCTCAAGCCGAACAAAAGACAAAACGCAAAAACATTATTTTTGGAACATCTTACCATGGCCTCCATTCCTTTCAAAGTCAATGATCACAAACCTGACATGAATAGTATTCTATGTTCATCGGGATGTAATATAAAAAGTTTAGTGCTTTTCAAAAACAATATCTCGATGTGGTTTTGCTATATTTTTTCCAAATTAAATAAAATAGTTTCACATTTCGGAAATTTAATTATTTTCTTTTTATTTTTTGAAAATTATATCGGCATTTTACAAAACTTTTAATTGTTATTAATTATCGGGCGAATTTCTCGCACTTTTGACGGTTAATATCTTTGAGAAAGTTCAGAGACTGTGGTTTCTTCCAAAAACCCATGCAAAATCCAGAATAAGTATCCTCCTCCTATACGTATTGCTTTGGGGGAATAATGTATGAATTATTTATTAAAATCTAAATAAAACTTCCGATATCAACTGCCTTTATATATAATATTGTTTAATATTTATATTTGAAATTGAAAAGTTTGTTTCTTAAGTCTTTTGTTTGCGGCTGTCTGCCATTGAGCTTCTTAATGGCAATTGTTTGTTGAAACTTCAAAGCGTTTGTGTCTTAAGTCTTTTGTTTGACCACACTAATGATTCACTCCGTAGTCTATTACCCACTGACTCATCAGCGGCAGCAATAATATCGAACAATCTCCCTCCCCCCACTCCTAATCCCATTCTGACCATAGTCTAGTTATGGCTTTAATGGTATTTAACATCTTTTTCCAGTTCATTGTAGTTTTGTATTGTTATTTCAAAAGTGTAACAAAACCATAAAAAACTAAATTCGAATAATAAACTAAAGCAATATCTAAAACCCCCATCACGCACTTGTGGCACGCGTATCAATCTTGGCTCTAGCGCACCACAACAACAACAATAGCATTAAAATATCACAGATAAACAGAAACAATTGTAACAAATGCTAACAATACGTGTGGCCTAAAGCCAAAATCAAACAAAAGCCTGAACATGGATGGCAACAAGTACAACTACAACAACAACAACAATACAGTACAGTATAGTACACATAAGGCTTAAACAATCTGAAAATTGTTAACATTAACAAACAACCAACAAACAACATTTGCATAACACAAATTGCACAACAAACAAAGTATACAGAAGAAGAAGAAGACGACGAAAAAAGAAGAACACAGCAACAAGAACACCAACAACGTTGTATGTAAATATGAAAAAAAACAAGCAAACAACAATAACATCAACAACTACAACAATTGTAGTTCAACAAAGATTCATTCTTCATTTTGCCAAGAAGTGTAACAGAGCGAACAGTGTTACGAGTTGGGTTTTTGGCACATTAGTTGCCAAATTATTTATGTCGAAACAATACTAAAACGATAACTAAAAATGCAAAATTCTAGATAATAAATATGGATCTAAAATGTGGTAATAATAGCGGATTTTTTGAAATGCATTTAAAATCGTAAAAAATGTCTATCTCACGAATGGATAGTGGTAAGCCCGAAATATTTTGGGGCAATGCATTAAACAAACGCAAGATTTATTTTAGTCGGGAACATCTAACAGTTTCTGTAAGTTGTTTTAATTATTTCTATAACCATGGACCATATAACATTTGAAATTTGAACTACCCATTACTTTGACTTTGAAAGGTAGAATAACATTAATTTTTCTTTTCAGGTTTATTTTTGACATTTGCAAATTGCAACGCTATATGCTCGAACAAAATTGGGAAATTTTCGACTCATTTTCATCTCGGTGGCTATGCCAATAAGCAAAATTGAGTCATATGGGATTTAGAGAACCTACACGTGACTATTGAGAAGCCAATGCATCAACCACGAGTGACTGTTTGGTGTGGATTTTGGGCTGTACTGAAAAATTGGGTTGATCGGATGAGGTATTGCCCAAACAGTCATAGTAGTCATATGAATGGTATTCTGTTCCATTATTAAATGATGAAGTTCAAGCTTTCCAATATAACCAGAAATTTGAAAAAATAATCAGTACTTTTTATAGCTGATTCTCATTTTAAATGACGCTCCCTATATTAAATATTTTTATTTCCAACTGCAATCATGTTTATAACTTTAATGGAGTAAGTACCAGGAACTCCATCATGAAACTTATGGGGAGTGTTAGTGGCAATATTATCAAATCGAAGATGTATTTTTTTAAATTTTAAAAAATTACAAAAAATTAAGAAATAAATAAAAAAAATATTTTTCTATGATTTGATAATTTTATATTAAACCATAGGTAATTTGCTTGAAATTTATCACCAAATTTCTATCTCCTACCTAGAAAAAGTTACGAATTTTTTCGGATTTTAAAAAAGTTATGAATTACCTTATGACAAAATTCCTGATGCACTTGTCGATAAAATTTTATTTGTTGAAAATTGGGAAGTTACCTAGAAGAGGTACTTTTTGAATTTTAAAAATTTTCAGGAAATTAAAAAAAAAATAAAAAAGTTTTTTAATATTTGATAGTTTTATATTACATTATAAACATTTTGCTTGAAATTCAATAACAAATAATATTTCTATCTCCTACCTAGAAAAAGTTACGAAGAGGTACTTTTTTGAATTTTAAAAATTACAAAAAATTAAAAAAAGAAAAACATTTTTCTAAGATTTAATAATTTTATATTTAACTAGTGGTAATTTGCTTGAAATTCATCGAAGATTTATATTCCTATCTCCTACGTGGAAAATGTTAAGATTTTTTTAATTTACCTTATGGCAAAATTCCTAATTTTCGATTCAGTCTAGTGTCTACAATTTCATATTTTTTAAAAAAATCGGGAAATATTTCCCTGGAAGAAGTGTTTTTGTTTTAATTTTAAAAATTACAGGAAATTAAGAAAAAAAAAATAAAAAATATATATTTTTTAATGATTTGATAATTTTTATTAAACTAGAGGTGATTTGGTTGGAATTCACCAACGAATTATAATTCTATCTCCTATCTGGAAAAGGTTATGATTTTTTAAAGTTACCTTTTGACAAAATTCCTGATTTTCGAACCACCCTAGTGTCTAAAATTTCATATTTTTGAAAATCGGGAAATACAGTTCTGTTTCCCTAGAAAAGGTACTTTTTTGAATTCTAAAAAATTACAGAAAGTTATGAAAAAAAAAAAATAAAAAATATTTGTAAGATCTGATGGTTTTATATTAAACTAGAGGTTATTTTGCTTGAAATTTACCAAAAAATAATATTTCTATCTCCTACGTGGAAAAAGTTATGATTTTTTTAAATTTCCCATTTGACAACATTTCTGATTTTCGAACCACCCTAGTGTTCATATTTCATATTTTTGTAAATCGGGAAATATATCCTTTTTTGAATTTTAAAAAGTCATTTTTTAAAAATTACAGGAAATTAAGGAAAGCAATTAAAAAAAGTATTTTTTACGAATAAAAAATTAGTTGTATGGCTTGATGGTTTTATATTAAACTAGAGGATATTTTGCTTGAAATTCACCAACAAATAATATTTCTATCTCCTACGTGGAAAAAGTTATGATTTTTTTAAATTTACCATTTGACAAAATTTCTGATTTTCGAACCACCACTATTGTCTACAATTTCATATTTTTGAAAATCGGAAAATATTTCCCTTTTTTTGAATTTTATTTTTTTTTAAATCACAAGAAATTAAGGATAACAATTAAAAAATGTATTTTTTACGATTTTATAGTTTTATATTAAACAAGAGGTAATTTGCTTGAAATTCCCCAAAAATTATATTTAAATTAAATTACTTTATGCAAAATTTATTTATATTAATTTATTTATTTATTATATAAAAGTTAAAATATATATTAAAATTAAATAAAATTGCTTGCAATTATCAAAAAATATATAATTCTATCTCCTACCTGGAAAAAGTTTTTTTTAAGATTGTCTTATGACAAGATTCCTATTTCGACCCACCTTAGTGTTTAACATTTAATAATTATTTGAAAATCAGGAAATATTTCCTTAGAAGAGTTACTTTGAATTTTAAAAAAATTACAGAAAAGATTAAAAAGTATATTTATTAAAGATTTGATAATTTTATATTAAACTAGAAGTAATATTCTTAAAATTGGCAAAAAGTTGTATTTCTAGCTCGCACCAGAAAAAGGCAACGATTTTTTTAAATATCTTAAAACAAAATTCCTGATTTTGGACCCACCCTAGTGTATACAATTTCATATTGTTTGAAAATCGAGAAATGCATTTCTATTTCCCTTATTAGTACACATTTTTATTAAATTAGTCTATTTCAAAGTGTTCACTCCAAAATCATGACTGATTCTTGAACACTGTGCCATCGTCGCTGTCAGTTTTATTGTCTAACGTACAAGGTTAATCAAACAAATAAACAACATGCAACAGCAATACATGCATGATTTGCATTGAGCCAACTTCTAAGAACCATAAATAAAATGATCTACTTAGAAATAGGCAACAGCGAACAGCCAACACAGCTCCGACTAGAGAGATGATACTTCATAGTAATTCTCATTAATGCTATAATTTTAAACAGAATTGCATAGAGCGCACAACGTAAACGGCACAAGAAGCTCATTAAAATCACACAAAGAACAATTGCCATTGCAAAAAAAACGTAAAGAAAAATGTGGCAACAGCAGACGGGCCGGGGTTCTGAAGTCAACTGACAGGCCTCGCACAGAATAGAGTGCAAAAACATGACTTCCTTGAAGTTATTGAAATAATTATAAAAACTGCTAAAGCACACACACTCACACACACATAGGAACACTCAGACATCCACCGACATTATACGGCTAAATAAATGTTTAGTTAGATAGCAACAGCAGCAACAACAACAAAAGCCAGAAATTATAATGTTTACAAGTGAGCATCGCTAATTTGCAAATTGCAACCTTGAGCAAAATATTGCACTTCATTTCGAATTTGCGTTCAGTTCCGTTCAGTCTCAGCCCGCTGCCATGCCACACGTTCGTGCCCTCCTCCCCGTTCAACATTTCCATAAATTGTTGCGATGGCCAAGATTGTAATGCCAGTGTGGAGATGAGACAAGTTGTGATCTTCCTGATGTTGGCTTAATATGTTCACAGCTCAGAGCACATAGCACACATCACCTAGCATTGGGTGTGTAAATTTGTATGTGTTTAGTTTGTTTTTTTTTTTGGTGGTGGTGATTGAATAATGTTAGAAATTAATTTAAATTGGATTTCCTGTTTTCGGAATTTTTTCCGCCACTCAATAAGATTTGAAATTTGTTGAAATTTTATACAGCATTCCTGGTGGCAGTGCAATGCATAATGTCGTTACCATTGATGGCTGCCGATGCAAGGTTTCGCTCAATTAGCTAAATAAACAATTAAGTTTTGTTTGTTGTTGTTGCTTTAAACTGTACTGCTTTAGATTATTGCTGTGCTCTTGCTCTCTTGTTTAATTATAAACACTAAATAAATATTAAGTAATATTTAGCTTTAATAACCATAAGTCATACATCATTGTCTTGTGGGTTCATGTGTTGTGTGTGTGTGTGTTTGCCATGTGTTATGCTAATTAGAAGATACATATAAAAAGGTCAAGGCACGTTTTGCGGTTTATTGAATGAAGTGCAGTTTTTTTATTGTTGAAAAACAACGAAAGACTTAAGACACAAACACACTGTGATACGCTTCATTTGTTCAATTGGCGTAGACTTCTTGTCTCTAGAAAATGAAAAAAAAAGAAGTAAACAAACAATATTGATGTGTGTTTGGTGGAAAACAAAAGACTTAAGACACAAACTTTCAAGTATTAATCCATTGGATTGAATCTTGTAGTAGACAAATGGTTAGTGTTAGCTCCAAATGCTTCGACTTTAAGGGATTTTCTTTTTGATAAAAAGTGCAATATTTGTTAACCATTTTCCCCAATCTGAGATTTTCTGTCTAATTTCAAGGTTCTGATATCGGTATCCAATAGAGGGGTTAAAAAGAATATACGCATATCGCCGTTTTGAATGTTTACGTATGGTGGTCATTTCTTTATTTGAAATTGCATAATTATAAAATGTGTTCAGCAATATTACTTAAAACATTACGATGGAAAATTTTGTTTAACATGTTAACCCTCTAGCTCCTTAATATCGGCTGCATTTTGGTCAATTTTGCGTAAAAGGGTAAAAAAGGTGGTTTAACGGATCAAAATGTTCTACGAAAATATTTGTCATAAAATTATACTGTAAGTCTCTGAATATACCACAACTGCAAAGTCAACTTAAATACCAGTAATAAGTCAAAATTTAAAACTTCGACACCAAACTGTATTCCTTCTTAGTCCCATCTATGAGAATCCATTGTCAGAACCATGCCATTCTTAAGAAGGTTTCATTTTGTTCCACAGTGTTATTTGAAACAAATATTAACGCTAGGCTAAGATTTTTAAAGATTCTCAAAATTTGTCAAAAATTGTCTCTCCGGAAATAAATGTTAAGATTTTTTAATTTTCTTGTCGATTTTTTCACAAAAACTCATAATTTTTACCGAGAAAGACAACGTTCTAAAAATATTTCCGATTCTAGTTTTTTTTTCGTTTATTTTATTTTGGTCTGTAATCAATATTTGATTTTATTGAATGCAAAATTTATTTACAAATGGCATGGCTGCACACTACGACTATCATGATTTCTATTCCCGATTCTAAACTATTGTGGTTTAGGACCGATTTTTTAGTTTTGATGTCGAAATTATTCATATAAATATTTTTTATCTCCTCTTTTCCATTACCAAAACAAAGATTTCCTTCTTAAGAAGAAATTACTTGATCGAAGAATTAAATTAGTTTCGAATGTATTACATTCAAAACTCATAGATTTTTTTTTGAATAATTTGCACTACAAACTTCGCAGTTTTGAAACAAATAGTAACAAACAAATACAAATTCTGTATTATATATTAGAGTTAATTTTTTTATTTTTAAGTGGTGTTAGTTGGAACTTTTGTAATTTCGCAAAAATTTTGATTAAATGCTATTCATTGCAAAGAATAATTCAGTATTGGTCGAAATATGAATTGATTTATTTATTTCAACTTGTAATTCAAAGCCTGGTCCGATGGCTTAAAACAAATTACAAAATGCATATACATGTAATACTTTTTTAACATGGCTAAAAAAACAACTCAACATATGCATCTTGGAAAATGTTTGAATTTTGTCTGTAACATCATAAAATTATTATTTGTTTGATTTGAGACTATATCAAATAATATTTTTGGGATTCCGATGCTTAATAATAATGCGAATAATCGAAATATTTTTTATATATAATTCTATATCCTTAAAGTGTATTAAGCTGGCTTAAAAAAAGAAATTTAGGTGCGTTTCACTGAATCACTGAATTAACAATATTTAAAAAATATGTCTCCGTACAAGGGTACGTTTTCTTATAATTTTTTGGATGTATTTTATTCTAAAATTTTAAACAACTTGAACATTCTATCATTCTATCTCTATCTATGTAAGGGCCCTTTGGAAAGAATTATCGCGTGAAAGATAGTATTCGTATAAGACGTGGCCATTTCAAATTATTGGTCCACAAAGTGTTAAATTTGAAGTGAAAACCAAAGGCTGAGCAATTTGCAATGAGAAAGCATCCATTTATATGCAAAGAATTTTTTTAATGTTTGTGTTTTGAATGCAACATTATAAAATAAGAAAACAACTTTCCATTTTCTATCCAAATCCAAACGATTTATAGAAAGGGAAGATATTGGCATATTAATGCCAGCTTGATATATATTTAGTATTTGATCTATAAAAGATTCTTAAATTTTTTCGAAATTAAAAAACTCTATTTTGTAGATGTAATTTTCGTATTTGGTATTGCAGGCATTTGGTAGGTATTTTGTAGATATCATTCAGATTTCGTATTTCAGAACGATCTACAACTCTTGTATTAAATGTTCTAAATAGAGACTTAACTGACTGCATATCCAATACCCAAGACGTTTGAAAGGCATTGGTTAGAATTATTTTGGAATGTTATACCGAAGGATGAAGAAGTTATAATTGTAACATGTTGGAAAAAATCTTTTTAAACACGTCTTGGTCCTCAGGTACTTCAAGCTTTTGATTGAAACCCAAATAGCGTTTTTTTTTGATTTTTTGTAGACCGAATTCTGGGCAAAACATATTAAATATGTTTACTAAATTTTGGAGAAAGTCATATTAAATATTTTGCAAAAATGCCAAAAGAATCTAGAATCTAGTCCTCTAAAACTAGAAATAGTCCTTGTAGTTCAGAAAATAGCTCGGATTGTTTCCAAAGTTTATGTATGGACTCTTCTTTTCCATCAACTACTTTTGTGCGAATTTTCAGCTGAATATATTTTTGAACTAGAGAAATGAGGTAAGACTTGTACACTGGTCGTCCGCAAATCGAAATTGATTTCTCAGGTTCATTGTTCATCAAGTGTGACTTAACGATGGAACTGCTGCTGCTGTTGAACCCGGTTTGAGATTTTCTCAGAAATTTAGCATAATTTGTAGCGTTGAAAATTCATGCCAGCATTCTACACCGGTTATTCTCCTAATAGTGTGTTTTGACTGGTGTTATATAAAGCTCTCTCTATCCATATAAACATTCATATTTATTAATGTGTTCTGCTTTTTTCTTCTGGCTGTCTGGCAAGCATCATCATCACATCAAAATCACTTTTGTGTAGGACATGCTATTATTACGCTGATGACTTCCGCATTGGACTAATCATCACATGCACTTAACTCAAATCATAATTAATTATGTATATAAAATGGCCACAATGAAACAACAAAGAAAACTAATAATCAAATTCGTCGTTATTATAGAAGATATGTATGTATGTATATGGACAAGAAATGAAATAAAATCATAATATAAAAATTTATTACGCACAAACTTTAACACATCCAAAGCTCAAAACAAAACAACAAAACAGATAAACTTTAAACTTGATCCACTTTAAATCTACAACAACATCAAACTACACAAAAAACACCGCGCGGCAGCGGCAGCAACTATAAAAAATACGATAAATAAAAATTTGGAACATAAATTAAAAATGTTTAAATAAATTAAATGTTCTGCAAAGCGAACAGCCACAGCAACAACAACAATAACAACGGCCACAGCACGGGCAAATACAAATACGAATATTGTATTATTAATGGAAACACGTTTTACTCCAATTTCTACACATGGTTTAACAAAGTGTTAATTTTTTGTGGCGAGTTTCGGCATTTAATAGTTTCGTTTTAAAGCAAATAATGGCATTAAGCCAAGCACCAGCAACAACAAAACCCGCAGAATAAGTATAAGCAGCAACAACAACAACAAATAATACTTATGATGATGATAATAATAATAACAATAATGAAACAACAACAACATTGCAGCTAAAACGATGAGCGTTGAAAACGCCATAAGCGATTAAGGAGAGAATAGCTGCCTTAGAGCTGCGAGTCGTGTGCACATGTCTCTAAGGCTTTGAGTTAGTGTTTTACTACATTAAACTAATTGTTTATGACCTTGGCTAAATTTATATAATAGTTATAAACAAAAAAAAAAACGAAACAAAACAAATGTTATTATAATTTAAGTTGCCAGAAGAATTGAAATTGAATTTGAACAGATACCAAAGCCAAAATAAGTAAATATAAATACATATGTATAAATCTGATAGTGTAATTGTGCTAAATCGAGCAATTTAAATGACCAAGCATTTAAATAAATTTACGTTCAAAACAAAGGCAACCGTTTAAGACTGCTTCAATTTGTTTAATGGGACCTGTTTTGCAGTGAACACGTGCTACTGGCAGCTCTCTCTTAATGTGGGGTTTGTGTCTTAAGTCTTTTTTGTTTATTAAAACCGGTTTTCAGGGGGTCTGGAAATTACATGAGAGTACTAGATCGACCCAACTTCCTTACAAATATACCTTGGTCTATAAGTTATCTTTTGATACTTTGGCAATGAATCTACTCGATTCATTCAGTCGCCTGTAACTCCAGGAATACTTGAACAATTTTCATATTTAAAGTACCTTGATTGGAAGGTAATTTGAATTGCTTTTAAAATATTGAAATGGAATGATATTGTTCTATTAGATTTTCTAAAGTATTCATCATTTTAACCAATCTGTAATAATTTTCAAGATGATTATATAACTAGATTTTTTGAAAATTTTATGACATGCTTTTAATCGACTGTTTCTGAAGTTGTCAATTAGTAGTTTCTATCAAAAAAATATATTTTTGTAGGGTGAAATTGCATCACCAGAAAATATATTTTTCTATTAAATATCTTTTTATGGATTTTCTATTTTTTCATACCTTGTGGTAATAAACTAAGAAGAAATTAAGTACATGCACTGAAATTTTGGTTTTGTGAAAGGTATTTTGAATAAAAATAGTAAAAATTAAAAGCCATTATTTAACTTCTTTTAAAACCACACTGTCCAAAAAATATGTATAGGAATAGCACTTTAAAATTTCCAAGAATCTAAAAATGTGATAATTTTTAATATTAATGTAAAAGATAATAAGTTCTAAAAACATTTAGTCAATGGAAATATATTTTTAATAAGGCCTTTACACTTTTGACAGTTTTTCAAAATTGATTTCTTAGTTTCAGTGTTCGTCAAATATGGCCAGTAGGTCATAATTCGTGAAAAAATGTATTTATTTTATTATTTGTGAAGCTTGTATAAAATATTTTAAGAGAAGAATACATACATAAACTTTTGAATCACTATCACTAGATTTCAAAATCATACCGTTGGGAAGATATGTACATTAGAGCGTACCAGGTTACAAGTAAAAAAAAAGTTCGCCGTACACCTTCGAATATGAAGTATTATTGAAAGGTAGTTTCAAAAAATTTTTGTTTATTTTTTTATGCCGAACGTAGGGGTCGCGCTTTTACATTTTTCTATATAACTTCTGCATTTATAAACGGATTTTAAAGTGTGATACATCGATGTTTTTGTCTCGACGAGGCCGATTATTTTGTCTTTGAAGTCATTGAGCTCAAGCATGATTCATGATTTTATGCGAGCTTTAATTTTCTGATATTAGAGTGGTACATTAGGGTAGTAGCAACTGAGATATGATGGGTAAGTACCAGAAGGGGGTGCTTGAGCTCAATGACTTCAAAGACAAAAAAATCGGCCTCGTCGAGACAAAAACATCAAAACATGTATCACACTTTAAAATCCGTTTATAAATGCAGAAGTTATATAAAAGAATGTAAAAGCGCGACCCCTACGTTCGGCATAAAAAAATAAAAAAAATTTTTGAAACTACCTTTCAATAATACTTCATATTCGAAGGTGTACGGCGAACTTTTTTTTTGAGGTACGCCCTAATGTACATATATGACGAGACAACAAATTGTATAATATTTACTGAATGAGAGAGAAATCTTAAGTTTGCACGCATTTTCTATAAATATAAAGCTTGTGAGACTTGGCCAGTATAGACGGCTTGACAAAAGAGTTTGTGTCGGACCCAAACATATAAAATTATATAAATTATATAAAAATTTTAAAATTTTTTTAAACCGATTTTCGTCGTACTCTCCTTTAGGTAATATACGTTCATTTACACCCTCTCATATATTTTCAATTAAATGTAATTATGATGGCGAATTTCAGTTTTTCAGAAGTTTTTTTCCGATAACACTAGGCAACCAAAAAATAAAAAATTGTGCCCGAAACCTAAAAAATATTTTATGTTATTTTTTAAATTCCGATTCCAATTTTCTTCAATCTTCAAACATCAAATAAAAGCAATTATAAAGTTAATTGTAGTAGTTACATATGTTGCGAATTTTAATTTCGCATACAAAAGTGTTTCAGGAACAGTTTCCAAAAATTCAGAACTATTTCGAAAGATTTTTTTTCTGGCAAGAAAAACCAGAAAAAAAATAGAAAAATATTGATAATTATTTTCTTTTATTTTTTAATGGCTAATATTATAATTATAGTGACTACAAGTGCAGCGAATTTCAGTTTCACATACAATAAGAGTTTCAAAAACATTATCTATAAAATGAGAAAAATTATTTTTATCGAAAAAAAATCTTTTTTTTTTGCTGACACGAAAAAAACCCATAGAAAATAGAACAAAAATGGAATATTATTTTCCTTTATGGCTTATATTCTAACGAAGAAAACATGTAATAGAACTATATATAAATGTAGAAATTATAATCCTCTTGGGAGACACAAGAGAAAAGGTTTTTTATTTCAGGTTTCAATAGCGACAAAAAATATTGAAAATTTACAAATTAGAATATTTTCTATAACAGCTGAGATCTTGGCGACAAAAAACAAGGCTTAATTGAAAAAAATCTATGGATAAATACAGAAATCATGTTCCTTATTGTGGATGTATGGGAATTTAAAAATATATATGATTTTTTCTGTAATTAATATAGTCAATATACATGGTTTATTTTAGGTTTTCTTCAAATAGAACTTGTTTTCTTCCTTAAGGTTCTAGCTACATAAAAAATATATAACAATATATTATGTTAATTAATTTTTATATGCTGTTCGCGTTATTTAAACAAAAATTAAAAAAATCATTATTTTTATTTTTTTCGTTTGTTTTACTTCGGTAAAATAAAATAAAATTAAAGAAATGCGGATAAATGTGAAGGATAAAAAAATCCTGATTTGAATTGGGGTATTGTCCTCACTCAAGACTATTTTGCATCTATATCTTATAGAATGCAAGAAATCATGTCATTTGTAAAAAAATTTGTATTCTACAAAATATAGAAGCAAAATGGTTTTGAGTCAGGTCAATACTCGAATTTATATCATGATTTTTTATCCATCTGCGTCTACAAAGAATGTCATAACTTCTACATTTATCAATAGTTCTTTTATGTATACACATTGATTTCTTCGTTAATCTATTTGTTATTACAAAATAAAGATAAGTAATTCTGTTCTATTTTTCTTATTTTTTATAGTTCATTCAAAAAATTTAAAATTATCAAAATTTTCTCAATTCTTTGGAGACTGTTCCTTAACCACTGTTTCTGTATGAAAGTGAAAGCAATTATAGGCATCATTATAAACTTTAATTTGACATATAAATCGGTCATATCAGACTTACAGATGTTTCCAAAATGAGAGAACATATATTTAGTAAAAATTAAAAAAAAAATACACAAAAAATGTGTTATAATCGTTTTTGAGTTTAGAAAGCCAAAATGTGTCAGAAAATGTTATACATAGCACTTATGAAAAATCTTAGTTGCATAGTGGACCTTTTAGGGTCAAAGTGAGTCATTTATCTACTTTCTGATTATCATCACAATACAAACTGGCCTACATTTTGAATAAGGCTATTTGAAAGACCAATAAATGTAATGGGATAATTCAATTTTTGTAATTTTATTTTATGTTTTTAATTCAATATTTTAATATTAATATAAATAATGTAATAACGGTCTCAATGAACATGTTTATGTTTTAAAATTTTTTTTCTTTTTCAACATTTAGGAAAAATATTTTGTTTGTGGTCCAGTGAGTTATATGTTTTACTATTCTATTCTATTCTATTCTAATTTATTTAACTTTTCTCTTCATGATTATCTCCTAAATAATTTTGACATTATCTCTTCAGTCATAAATATTCGAATTTTGAAAACTTAACTTTATCTTGTGAATTACATTGCCTTCACTACACACCGAGTACGTGCCTTAATTATTCTGTTTGTTTTCTTTTCCTCATAAGCCAATAAACCATTTTAACAAGTCCGTCTGCTTATCACAATTCATTGCTCAGTTATTTTTGTTTTTTGTTTAGTGACAATACTTTCAAGATTTTATTTTGTCACTCCTCATTTGCGAGCCGTTGCCACCATTCAAGTTCACAACAAAATTTCACCCCAGTTATTTGCTTTTCATTTCATCTTTGTTTTTGTTTTTTTGCTTTGTTTCACATCAACAAAATCAGGCGAAATGATGGATCATCTCAATTTACCTTTTGAACAAAAACGAAAAACAAAAAAAAAAAGAGGCAAACAAACACACCCTGCTACTCTACTACACGTAGCTTTGTTTTAAACAATTTCCATTAAAAACGCAGAAAAATTTCACATTTTAAATTGGGAACTCAAGCGTAAAACTGCAATGTCAAAATTCGACAACAATGCCAAACCAAACCAACAGAAATCATTTGTCATAAACATAATAATTGTTTATTGTCTTGCCCCCCACCCGAGTGGTTGTGTGTCTGCACGTTCGTCCGTCCGGCCGTCTGTGTGTGTTAACAAAACTGTAACAAATCATAAATATTTTTACACATCATCAGCAGCAGCAACCACGACAACGATGATAACGATGGATGGCCGGATAAGATGGGTTGGATGGATGGATGGCATGGCATGGCTGGAGTGGAATGCTTGGACTCTTCATCATCATCATCGTCAGTATCGCCAGCATCGTCATCACTCGTTAACAGAAGTATGAACAGCAGCAGACCAAACTGCCGTAAAACAACAGAATGGCCATAACAAAACAAAGGAGAGAAACAATAACAATTGTTAAGTAATAAAAAGTAAGAAGAGCAAACGTGATAAAATTTCACATCGATGATTGATCACTCCCTAAGGGGCGTAAAGCAGACGCACACTTAACAGCGCAGCTCTATAAAAAGATCGCACTGCTCACGCTGATGCTGATCGGCACAGTTCGAGCAGCCCCAGTCAAACACACTGTGAACCATAAAAACGGATCAGTAAAAATTTAATTGAAAATCGTTATGATTTTTTCCCTGTCTTTAAGGAAAAAAAATATGACAAATTCAAATGACTCAACGAAAATGAATGTTGTTCACCACCGTTGACAAGAAGAGGTTCGGCCACAAATGTAGACCAACAGCGGGCTATGATGGTAACAATTGCCAAGCTGAAACCTGTGCGTCATTTGATTGTTCGTTGGTTTGGTTTGTTTGTTTATTTATTTGTTTTGTTCAGAGCCCGTTGAAGTTTTATAGTTTCGCAGGCTTATCTCTAGGAAAATCAATTTGGCTGTCTTTGATTTGTTAAGCTTCTCGTGTAAAACTGCCGAGGAATGTTTACCTCTGCGGAGGGTCATGTTATGTTTGAGTCAAGCAGAGCAATGATCATGACTTGACTTTTCATCATAACAACAATTCGTTTGATTTTGATTATGTATATTTTGGAAGATATTTTTGTATATCAAACGAAATACACAGAAGGCTGAAATCAAAAACTCAACTTAATTTCCTTGAGAACTTAGTTAAATCAATAGATGGCGATTATTTGTCAGAACGTAATATTTTTTAGTAGATTATGGGTGATCCAAAATACATTCGAATGCAACTGGTTGTGGCATTGTGTTTTGTAAAATATGAAATTACACTATTCAACAAAAAATAAAAATTTTGTGTCCGGGATCTAAAAAATATATAACTATTTTAGATAATAAAAAATCTTAAAAATACTATATATTTTTGTATTATCATTTAGGCAGTATAAGTCATATAATGCCCGGTTATACGTTAAACAAAATGTAGAATCAGTTGTTTAGAAACAATCGTCCAAAAAAATGATTATTTAATAAAATCATTTTCTGTTGTCTTAAGAACCCGATAAAAATAGAAAAAAGGGGAAAACTATTTTTTTCTAAAGAAAAAATCAATATTTATTTAAACAATATGTCAGCCAAATAACTTTTTTTGAAAATGTTATAAAAAAAACTACTGAATATTTTCTCAAATTTCTTTTTTTATTTGAAAGTACAATCCTTCCGGTTAATAATGGAATGGCGGACCCTGTATAAATGTTAAAGTAATGAACTTTTAAAAGAGAATTTTAGAAATCTTTTTTTTATTTTTCTGAACCGATAAAAAACCTTTTAAAGATGTATTTAAAATACAGATTTTTTCCAAATACTTTGTACTAACATTTCTATTCAATTACTTTGGAAAATTTGTCAACTTCTATATAGAGGAATCTTAAACTTAGCTAGATCTCTGTGTCGTTTTCCATTGCATCCCATGTTAGGGTTTTATCCCTACGCTGAGGCAACGAACTTGTCTCTGTTCCTGTTATAACTATTCCTTAGATTATTTTGTCCCAGAAAGTGATTTTTGACTAACTATGCCATATATTTCAAAGAAGACTGTCATATATTAATTTCTACAAAAATAGCCCAAAATTGAAGAAGTCACTAAAGAGGAGTTCCGACACAAACTTTGGTCATAGACTTCTAATACGTTTCTTACAAAAAAGGGTATGACAGACACCTTTTATAAAAAACTTCTGAAATCGAGTGAATTATAACGTTTTTGTATTAATCCTTTGATGATTGTATATATTTCGTCGAATTTTTTATATAATTTTCAGAATCTGTAACCTACGAGTGTTCATGTCAACAATTGTGATCGCTAGTCCCACTTCTGTCCCTAGACTATATTTAATTTAGTTTTAGTTTTTAGTTGTAGCCTGTAAATTGAATTAAATAAATAATAGCATTAAAAATAAATATAAATAATTATTTATGGATGTAGATTAATAAAACCAAGACAAAATATTTTTGATCGAATGAATTTTTATTTTAATATTATTTTTATGATCTCTGCCTTACAAATATTTATGCAAAGAATTTTCCCCCAAAACTACCAATTTTTAATCCAAACATTACATTCAAACTAATAATATTTAGATTTAGCAAATTTGGAAAGTTTTGCAGAAGCAATTATAGGATGTTGCGAGGCAAATTGGATGGTGATCATTTTATAAACCAGACCATATGGTAATCTTTCGAAATAATTTTTGAATACGAAAATTATTATGCTTTCGGTTTCTTGAAAATAGAAGATTCTCTTATCAATAATCGTTTGATAGGATTGTCGGAGAGAAACATATGTAAGTATTTTAGAATCGTTATCAACGCCTTACGAGTTTCATTTTGAGTTCATTACAATAGCTTACAAATATTTTGTCGGAGGAATGTGTATATCATTTTTGATGTATGTATGTATTTTGGCTTTCTTTGCCGTTTTAGAGAAACGATCTTATTATTATTTTTTTTTTTAATTTTTGTCGAATGCACTAGAGTTACCTTTGCACTACCTGTTTTGAAATAAAAGTTGGTGCAAATTTCAGAATAAACTCCATAAAATTGAGAAAAAAATTGGTCATTCAAATTACAAATTTATTTGGTTTTATTCTAGTATTTAAACTATGAAAACATTGTCTATTTGTAAGAAATCTGTGGAAAATTTTAGATGGTATGAACAATTCTGTAGACAGAACTATGGTTTGAATCATGTTTTTAAATTTTTGTACAAATAACGCAAACGACTTTTACAAAAATTAATATTTTACTTTATTTTATATTTACTGGTACATTTTATATTTACTGGAAAATCTATGGAATAATGTAGAAGATATGGCTTATCTTGTAGAAGTACATGTCGTCCTAACAATCAATTTAAGCAAAGACTTCGTAAGCTAATGACGATTTTTTTAAATTCGCATACTTCTACAAGGGCCATAGCTTCTACATTTATTTATTGTTTCTTCTTTTAAAGACTATCAACTGCTGCTGCTAATTTGCTGTTATCTAATTTGTATAGGTATATTTGTATAGGGATTTTACGTGCTACTTAAACAAAAATTAAACTAATCATGATTTTTCTAATTCTTCTGGGTCTACAAAGTTCGTAATAAATTCTACACACATCCTTAGACATTGTTTAGTACAATCTGTTAAAAGAAACCATATTTTCCCAAATTCGATTCTATTTTTATGATTTTGGAGACTGTTATTAAACCACTGTTTCAACAACTTTTACTTGAATATATAAGCGAACATTGGAATTTTAGTAAAAAATTAAACAATGTTATTCATAAAATAATAATATTCTTTTACATTTTAGAAAATAATAATAAAATAAAAAATAAAATAATAATAATAAAATTCTTTTAGAAAATAATAATATTCTTTTCCATTTTAGAACCCCAAAATACATCAGAAAAATTTTATACATTGTGCATTTTTTTGTTGCATAGTGTTTTCTTCAATATTCAAAATATTTTTTAAATTTGAAACTGAATTTTTTTAACGCCCTGTCTACGTGTGTTTCGTTTCTTAAAATATTTTGTCTTTGAGATCTCAGTGCAAAACTATGCATTTAAAATAAATTGGTAATAAGCTTTAGTTTCCAAGAAACGAACTGTACTAGAATATGCATCAGAAAGATGGATTTATTTAATCTCTCCTGAACATTTTGATTTCTGAAAACCACATAAATTCAAATTTGTCTATCTGAAATCTTAAACAATTGAATTATAAAGATCACAAACCATAAATACACTCAGTAATAATGTACTTATTTAAGTATTTGTCAAGCCGCAAATTCGACTAAATTAAGCACACACATACACATAATGAGAAAACAAAAGACTTAAGACACATGCGCCACATGTCATATCAAGTGTGTCACAAAACAAACCACCACGACAAACAGTTGTTATTTACAACGACGAGTACATATATAAATATAATTATTTAATAATTTTCTCTTAATTTAACCTTAACCTTGACTTACAAACCGTATATAAGGAAAAACGGCAAATCAGACACACAAATTGTCTTCGTTACGCCTGTTTAAAGAAAGTTGTGCACGTTTGTGTTTTTTCTTCTTCGGGTAGATTTGTTTCTCTTTTATTCCCCCAACATCAAGATGTTCAAATGGCCAAAACGTCTTTACCAAATTATCATTGTTTTGTGTATGTGTCTTGTTGTGTAGAGCAAGTGGAAATAAATGTTTTGAACTTGAAATGAAATTGAAAGCGTTATAATTTCAGAAAATTATAACAAAAGCATTAAGAAGAAGTTGTGGCGGTGCTAGTGGTGCTGGCGGTGTTTGCCAAGTAGTTAAGCGTTAATTTGAAAATAATGTGGCATAATCATAAAGAGATTTATTTGCGTATTGTGTGTGCTCAAATGTGAAGCACTGCTTTTGAAATAGAACAAAATTGAGCGCAAAAATTACTTTAATTATAGCAAAAAACAAGCACCCACATTAAAAGTGGCAGCAGTTAATATACCCATTGCCAAGTACTTGGTGGGTTTGAATGAAAATCAGCTCAAAACGAATTGCATCATAGCAATTTTCTGGTGTTTTTTAGAGTTTGTTTCTTTGTTTTTTTTGTTCTTCTTTTTTGCTTAAAGGGATTTATGCTCTGTTTCAGAAATCATTTTGTTTTGTTTTTTTTTTTCTTCAAGAATAATTTTCTTCTTCACTTTTGTTTGAAGTTTTCTAGCTTTTTTCAACGTTTTGCGGATTTGATGAGCCATTGTTTGGAACTTGGTAGTATTTTTTGTTCGGTTCTGAGTGTGTGTGTGCCTCATTCAAGACATACAATGCGTTTTTCTTTGTACCTCTCGGATGCACACTATAATGCTTAGATCATAGAACTTTTTTGTTCTTTTTTGCCAGTGCTATAGCTATATTCCACTTTTGGTTGCCGCTGTGTATTGTGTATTGTTATTGCTATTGCATTTGATTGTTGAACCATTAAATCAGTCATGTGTAAGATTTTTGTCAAGGTTAAAGTTAAAGTTGGCGTTTTTGTTCCAGCACGACCACCACCACGAGTCTAACTCCACTTACACGTTTGTTTTGTGTCTGCTGGCTCTATTCTTTTGTTGCATTGTCTCAGAGTGGAGGGGTTTTTTGTCTTGCAAATCCTCACAAATTATTTGATTTACAATACCTAATTTGTTTAGGTTTTTCTGAGTTTTTTGCTCGCATTTGTTTTTTTTATAATAATTGCAATAGATTTGCCAGACAATTTGTATTGTTTCGAGACACTTACATATATATTCAAATGAGCACATGTGGGTTGTAATTTACCTTATGTTTGGCGAGTCTGATCATTATTATATAATTAGATTTCAGGGAAATACGCATTTGAATATTATAAAGACTGCAAACAACCGTTTAAGATGAGCTAAGCGCACCAATTAACGTCAAGTGTATTTCATAATTTTTATTTGTGTTGCCCACAAACAAGTTTGTGTCTTAAGTCTTTTGATTTAGTTCGCAAGCAGTCAATACAAATAATTAACTTTGTCAATTCCCAAATTAGTTTTGGTAGTCAGACGTTTTTAAAGCCATAAAAAATCTATTTAGCTTTTTTAGTATCTTCTTTGCGGATAAATATACGAAATCATTTGACAGTTAGCGGAAATTTTGAGATTCAATATGGTTAACTGTTGCTACTTGCACAATCATGGGGCGAGAATTGGTTCAAAAGCAATATCCTATCCTAAGCGGATCTCTAATTCGGACTCACAATATATATTCGCTAGAAGTCGGATTTTATGTAATATCGGACAATTTGTTTTAGATAAATGACGGATTGTCTACGATCCAAGCAAAAATATTATGATTATGAAAGCATTTAACTATTTATAATATCAGACGCATATTTTTGTTATTCGACCTATATTTCTAATTTAATATTTAAATATTCAAAATTCAAGCTCCAGCTAAATTTTGGTTTTTTGGTGTGTTCTTTAATTTAATTGATGTATTTTTGCGTTCTGAATACGAAAAGGATTTCAAAATTTTTATAAATATATATTTTTTTACTAAAATTCCAATTTTGACCGAAGGTGCTTTTATTATTTGTACTATCATTTTGGCAGTCGATAATGCAGTTAAGCTAAAAGTAAGGGTAAGTTTTAAAATATTCTAAATATCATCTATCAAGTAGAAGCAGGTTTAGGAACAGAAGCAAAAAATGAGAAAAAATGGATTTTTTGAAAAAACGCTTTAGCTGTAAAGAAAAAAATGACAGAATTCTGAAAAAAAAGTTTCATTTTTAAAACTTGGCTTCCTAAAGAAGAATGCAACATCTATTAAAAATAAATTAAAATGTTATTGTCATCTTTGTAAGAGAATATTAAAAAATCATATTTTGTTCATCCTAAAGAAGAATGCAATATCAATAAAAATGAAATAGTTATGGCCATATTTGTAAGAGAATTTCAAAAAATCATAATTTTTTAATATAATATTTTTTTATTTTAATATTTTCCGTATTTTTTTCTAATAGCTGGCATCCTAACGAAGAATCTTTAAGTTATGTTATGACTTTGTGGTTTGTGCTCTTATTACATATTTTATACACCTTCCACCGAATATCTCTTTACATTTGCTTAGTTTTTTACAGCAAGAGACTAAGATTTTTCTTAAATCTAAACACTACCCGACTGTTTCTAAATTGCAACCATAAAATGTTTACGAAATAATTATATTTTTGTTTCTCGGAGGTATATTTTTTGTGGATTAAAGTAAGAAATAAACAGGAATTATGTTGAAGTATGACAAAAATTAATTGTTAGAATTTACTCAGCCAGCCCCATTAGTTAAAAACTTCCTTGGCAAAAATTCTTTATTTTAGAAATTCACCAAAAAGAACATTTGTTAATATACTCCCTCAATCATACCCCACTCCTTCACCTCCTCCTGCTCCCTGTGGTTCCCAGGAATGCCATATCATAAAATAAAAGAAAACACAAAAGCCTTCAGCAACAAACCCGTTTCAAACGCACTAAGCACCACAACTTTCCAGCTAATGTCTTAATTTCAGCCATATGCGTCAGCACCACCACCATCAGCATCATCACAGCTAACTCGTATTAAACCATATATTAGTAATAATGACATAGACAATTTGTACAAGAAACCCAATAATTATGACTGCACAGCAAAAAAAGAGGAAAAAAAAAAACAAAAAAAGACAACCATGTCTTGCTTGCTGTTGCTGCTTGCCACCAATTACAAAGCACTTCCCCGTTAATGTTACAACATTTATCATACAAAGTTTAACAATATAATTAAAACAATTTAATAAAGGAAAAGCTCAACTACACCAAAAGAAACTAGAAGAAAAAAAACGTTAAACATACTTTTTTAAACAAAACCAAATCATGTCCAATATGGTAGTAGGTTTGGTTTCACTTGCACACTGAGTGGCTGATTGCTGAGGATTGGCTTTGGCAAATGCCTAAGCCTGCGCCTGGGCTCTGGGTTTGGAGTTGTGTTAATTGCTTTAGTGTTAAAGTTAGAGCCAACACCAACACACGCTCATGTGCTGAGCATGGCATAGCTCTTGTAGTCAGTCTGTTTTAAGTTTGGCTGGAGACAAATCTTGTTTGGCCAGAAATTTGTCCTGCATCGTGGCTTGGGATTTTTTGCTGGTTTTTTCTCTCTTTTGCTGAAAAGTCTAGTTGATGAATATATTTGGAAGGAGAGATGGTTTAATAGGCTGGGAAATGAATAAAAAAATCATTCGCTCAAGAAGGTCTTCCTTTTTTTGTATCAATCTTGGGTCGAAAAATAATGAGCCTTTCTCCTTGTCCCCAAAATTATTATGAAAATCCCCAATTATCCTCAAAATATAAATAAGTTGTTTTACTTCAGAGAATTCGACCAAAATCGTTATGAAAAATCCCCAATTATCCCCAAAATATAAAAAGTTATAAAAAAATATAAAAAAGATGTTATTTCAAAGAATTCGGCCAAAACAAAAAAAACTATGAATGATTTGTGTACTCGTCAAAAACCATGGAATATTTGGATCATCTTTGTCCTCAAAATAGCCATGAAATATCCACATTATAAAAAAGTTGTTTTAATTTATAGAATTCGAGTGCAAAATTTCTTAATATGTGAGATTGACAATTCGACAAATTCGAAAAAAGAAATTACGTGTTTTTCAATTTTTAAAATCTGAAAAAGATGAAAGTCTGTAACATGAAAAAAAATATTTTTTTGCATTCTGCGCATTATGAAGAAATACGTAAAATATTGTTAAAAATATAATGTTGATATTTCAAATCGATCCTTGGGTCAATGTCTAATTTCAATTTTTAACAGAACTCCAAAAGGTTTACTAGAACAAAAGTTATTGTATTCTTGCCGATGGATTTTGATTCGGAACCACAGTTTCCAACAATTTTCCTTTTTCAAGTAATAAATTTGGGACATTCCATGACAAATCGGACAGTTAAAAAAATATATACATTTTTGATTTCCTCCAATTTTTACATCTAAAAAACACCACCTTGGCATACTTTGAGTTTTTTCCGATTACTCGTTGAAAAGATATAGCTTTTTTAAAAATCGTTAAATAGTAGTTCTTTTTTCAGTCTTTGGCTCATAACTTCGTCAATAATGGTCCGAATTGGAAATTCTTTTTTTTTATTTTTTGTTTTTTTTTTAAGTACTTTTCAGAAAAAATATTCACAATATTTTTGTATATTGATTTTTTGATTTGATTTTTTAAATTTAAATCTTTATTTTTTTAATTGTTTGTACTCTTCGATTTTCTCGATTTTTTATTTAATTTATTTATAATCGGACAGTTAAAAAATATATATATATTTTTGATTTCCTCCAATTTTTACATCTGAAAAACACCACCTTGGCATACTTTGAGTTTTTTCCGATTACTCGATATATTAAAGATATAGCTTTTTTAAAAATCGTTAAATAGTAGCTCTTTTTTCAGTCTTTTGCTCATAACTTCGTCAATAATGGTCCGAATTGGATTTTTTTTATTTTTTGTTTTTTTTTTTTTTTTTGAAGTACTTTTCAGAAAAAATATTCACAATGTTTTTGTTTATTGATTTTTTGATTTTTGATTTGATTTTGATTTTTTAAATTTAAATCTTTATTTTTTTAATTGTTTGTACTCTTCGATTTTCTCGATTTTTTTATTTAATTTATTTATTTATTCTGTAAATTTTGAGGCTTGGTTGAAAGTAGGCCTATAATAATTAATATTTTTTTATTTTTTGAAAATTTGGAAAACCAAAAATAAATTTAAACTTTATTCTTTTAATTGTTTGTTCCCTTCGATTTTCTCGAAAAAAATATATTTAAACACCTATTTACTCTGTAAATTTTGTGGCTTGGTTGAAAGTGGACCTATAAAAATTACAATGTTTTTTAATTTTTTTCGTGTTTCCCAAATTTCAAAAAATTAAATAAATATTTTTCAAAATACTTCGAAAATCCCCACAAAAAACCCAAAATATTCTATGAAATCAAAAAAAAAAATCCCCTGTCCCTATTTAATTTATTTTTATCCTTATGACCATCATAAAATCCCCTTGATTGGGGACAAATACCCACATCTGCCAAGCCTGCACTTCTCCTGTATAATTTTATTTATTTTTGGCGCTTACGAATTGCCAAAAATAGGGCTCGATATCACATAATTTACAAGCCACTCTTAGGTCGTCATATGTTGAAAGTGTCTTATAAATTTTTTAGATTTCCATAAATTTTTTTATTTGTAATTAAAAATGATGTGTTCAGCTACTCTTCCTGATACATTGGAAAATAGTTAATGTCCTTAACTTTAATTTTATTCTCACGTAGGTATTAATTCATGTTTGTCAAGTGAAGATGTCTCATGAAAACTCTTATGAAGTGATGAATGTGTTATAATTTTGGGTTGGCGATTTCTGTGGGTTTGTATCCATATCATGTCGATAGTCCTTATTACACTGCCCCTCGTTGTGTTTTTGAGCTATTTCCCAAAAAAAGTTGAAGTATCATTCCTCGTCCAACTGACGTTTTGGAAAACTAATGATGATGATGAGGTTGTGAGAGATGTTGAGGCCCCAGCAAAAATTAGACTTAGCCTTTACGCTACAGTTTTTTCTGTTTTCTTTTTTTGTGGCGTTGTTAACGATTTTTTTTTTGCTATGCCGGCTGGCTAGTTTGGTGGTTTGGCGAAAATAAAGCATGACTATTGTAAACTTGCACGCATTTGCACTATTTATAATCGCTGACAGACACACGCACTCCCCGTCCCACAAAGTGGAGTGGTGGCATGTCGGGCACGTTTTCATGTGTTGAACCACTGTATAGCTGTGTGCCCGGATAGAATTGTGGCAACATGACCAGAGACATACGCTAGCAAACGGAGTAAAAGTTTACAAGTGGCAAAAGATCAATGTTTCAGACAGTTGGTCATACGTTTGTGCACGGCCACGATACAAACAACTCTATAACTAGCCAAAAGGTCTCCGAAACCATCACATGGCCTATTTGTCCGCGTGTCCGTCCAACCATCCATCCTTGTTTCAAATGCGTTCAACTTGCTAACAACTTGTTCAACTTTGCCATGATACATTTTAGCAAATTTTTCAAATTTTCTGCCGTAATTCATAGGTTTTTTGGTTTCAGCTTGTCTCGGTCTGCAGCATATCTTTATTGTATGATATATTTCTTTTGTGGCCAAAGACAAAATGCAGCCTCCATCAGCGTAACAAGATTAAGTTGTTAGTTGGCTGGCCGTAATGTTAACAGATTTGTTTTTTTTTTCTGTTGCTGTATTTTTGGTTTCGAGACTAACAACTTCATTTGTTTGCAGATTTATAACATACTTAAGCCAAGTCTTGGGGTTTTTGCTGCCACCAGCTTATGTCTTTTGGTGTCCATAAGTTTGGAGTAGTTAAGCAATTGTGGCATCCGTCTCCATATCATAGCTGCTCAGCATTAAGATCATCAACAGCATCAACAGGCACATCTTACAACATCATCAGGTCTGGCTGAACAACCCCACCACCACCACCTTCATCTTCTTCGTCTTCCATATATACGAGCATCTTCCAACTGGCAGTCGTATAATGTTTATATGCGATTTTCCACCAGATATCGTGTGTAAATCTGTGTGTATATGTGTGTGTGTGTATTTGTGTTTGCTGTGGCTCAAAAGCCTTAAGGCTTCTTAACAGATTTATTTCCTTAATATTCATTGTAACATTTCATATTTGTTCACATACCTCTGCGAGTTGATGTGTAACAAACATACAATGCTTTGGCTTTTATTTGGAATTCAATAGTGATTATTGCAATGTGTGTGATGTTGTTGTTGCCTTTGTTATTGCAAGCGATTTAGTTGTTGTTGTTTTTGTGGTGGTGTTTGGTTAGTGGGTTGGTCTGAAAGTAATCAGTTTTCTTTTTGAACGATATTTTCTGAAAACATTAACCGTTCAGACGTACATTTCTTTTGAGGCCATTTACAGTGGTTAAGGAGGGAGGAAATTCTTAAATACCCAAGACAAAAAAGTCCAACTATCAGCAGCTTTTTGTTTTGTGCTGCAAAAATCGTCTTTACAATAATTCATACAGGCACTTCTTATTTTCGATTGTACCAAAAATTATTATGATTATTTTTTTTTCGCATTGGGAAATACTGAATTATAAAGTCGACCTCCAAAATTTTTGTGGATATTATTTTTTTATTTTTACTAAAACTTAAATTTTTGCCCACATTTGTAAACAAATTTAGTCAGACTGACTTTAAAGCCCTCATTACTTCCTTTTGTATTGATTCAAATATATTTCAAACTGTTTTTGGTAATCTAAAGCTCAGCTGTTACCACAATCAATATTTCAATTTTACTAAAATTTTACAGAAGAATCTGGAATCATTACACTTTCATTTTGCTAGCTTCGAACCCACTGTCCTTATGATTAATGTTGGCTATTTGTGTCTGATGGCCTGGAATTTCATGAACACTATATCATAGCAATGATTTCTGGAGAACAAACGACAACAAAATAAGACGTGTAAAGATGTTGAAAAAGAGTCCAATAAAAAATTATATGAAAGTTGGAGTAAAACAAAAGACTTAAGACACAAACCCAGAATAAAGATTCCCTCTATAAGATTTAGCAAAAGTTGACAAAATTTGGAATTTTCTTTTTCCAGTAGTTTTCTAAAACTAATATAATATGAAATATTTTATTTATTTTAATAATAAAAAATATTTGAATCGAATAAAATATATCCAAATTCCAAATCTTAAGTTCATTATTAAAACTGCCTGCGCTCCAAGGCTTTCGCAGTTGAGCTAGTGCATTTAAAGTGGTGCTAAACGGCATTTTTTTATTTTATTCCTATTTAATTCAATTAACAATTTAGACGCTATTATGATTTCACATCAGTGAAATCATCAAACTTGATTACCCCTTTCAAACGCTCGTCGATTTTCCATATCAAATCAAAATATTTGGAGCTCCCACCACATAAAAATTAACATTTTTAATATCAACTGTCAATAAATCAGATTTAATGTTAAATAGTTGTGCTTCTTCTATAATTTACTCTGATTGAGTTGCAAAAACAAAACGCAGGGAGAAGAAAATAATAATCTAAATGTTAATTCGTTGTGAAAACAGATCCACATAATATGTTTATTGATATCAACACTTTGGCTAAACGAAATATATTAAATTAAATATAGAAATGCCAGCGTCTGTGCGTACGTGCGTGTTATATATAAAAATATAGATCAAATATGAATATATAATATTTTGGGGAGATGAAACAATAGAGCTAACAACACACAAACAAATGGATTAGATGTGTAAGGTGCCATAAAAATCAAATTCAAATTCAAATCAACGTCGTCATCATCATCGTCGTCGTCAGTGATGACGATCATCGCTTAGACAAGCAATTCTCAACAAGTTCAACAACTAAAAGCCATCAAGCTAAGGCTGCGACAGAAGACGGCCGAAATGCCGCCATTGTGTCAAAAATCGGATTAGAGTTATAAAATATAAGCTTAAAGTAGAACTCATCATTATGCAGATATTGACATTATGCCTTTCTGTGTTTCTGCCTCGGAACGTCGTTTGAAATATAAGACAATAGGAATGGTTTTTATTTTATATACATTTGTTTGAAGAAAACAAATGGTCTATGGCATCATAAAGTAGACCAATTTGTTGAGGGGCATTAACAGACTAAAAGCTAGTAATTATATATATATATATAAATGTATGTCTGTGTGTATATATTCATAATTATATAAATAGTTGTGCAGGTAGGTTAGGCGGAGGTAGCTGACATAGCTTGATCTATAAATAACTGAGGTTACAAAAGGTGTTGGCGGTTTTTAATGACAGAAGATAAAGTGGGGTCAGTGAGAAAATATGAAATGATTAGTTTCTGATATTTGACAATGTTAGAAGGAGTTCTTTAAGAAAACTATTAATTTTAGCAGCCACTATATTTATTATTGTGTCTCTAAAGGCTTCAAAAATCGATGTGAGATATTTTCAAGAATATATATTTTTGAAAGTTATAAAATTCCTACACGATCCCGGTCTGTTCATCTTTTGAATGACTGATCTAGGTTATTAAATTTTCCCAAATAAATGGCCTTAGTTATTTCGGCATTACAAAGATGAAATCGGGGCACAAAATAATGGTTTCTACTCTTAAAGTTTAGAAGGAGGTATATCCGTCTTTCCATCCGCTTCAGATTCGTTTAATACATAATCAGAACAACACAAGAACAAAAAACATATCTAATAGATCTACGAATAAATCGTAATAAGTTATGACACTTTGTGTAAACAATTTTATATACTTTTTATAATTAGCTCGAAAAACTCTACAATTTTTTTTTCGTTTGCATTTTTTTGGTCTGTAATCAATAATTGATTTGAACTGGGATATTGTCCTGGCTCAAGACCATTTTGCATCTATATTTAATAGAATGCAAATTTATTTATAAATATAGATGCAAAATGGTCTTGCAGGCACTATAAAATCATCAAAATATAATAAATAATAAATCTAGAAATTATGACACAATTGGCAAAAATAATGGAAGAAATAGTGTGTCATTCGTGTGAAGACGACATATACTTCTATAAGAAACTCCATAACTTCTGCATTTATCAATAGATTCTCCCAGACTGGGCCCTGTTTTCTTCATTGAGATGCCAGCTATTAAAAACTAAAATAAGTTATTTTTAATCTAAATTTTAAAAGGGATTTTCGAGCTATTTATAAAAAAATTAATAAATCATAATTTCTCTACAACAGTTTTTGCGTGTCATAACATCTTTAGTTATCCATAGATCTTTTATTTGTAGCCTTAATTTAATGCGATGGAATGTTAGATTGTAAAAATAATATTTTCCGATTTTTTTCTTTCTTTTCGAATTTTTTATAAAAAAAATAATATTTTGTAAAAATTCTTTTGAGTCTACAAAGAGAGCTACAAGAAGATACATAATTTCCGCATTTTTCTACCGATTGTCTCGAAACTAGACCTTGTTTTTTCATTAAGATACAAACTATTAAAAATTAAAATAAATTATTTGCTATGTAGTTATATTTTCGCACTATTTATAAAAAAAATATATATATTTTTAAATAATTTTCGTCTACAAAGAGTTCTCATTTATCCATACATATTTTACGAGCATACTAGCTGCGTTTAAATGTTAGATTTAAAAAAAGTACAAAAAATTTTTGAGTATTTTTTCTATTTTTAATGATTTATTTTACCTGCCAGCAAAAATATGTTTTATTTTAAATCAAGTTTTTCTTATTTTCTTGGAGACTGTTATGTTATTTGAAAGTGAATTTCACTACATTTGTAGTCATAATAATTCCCTTTATCTGGACATACGTGCGGGTGTGATCGAACATCTATTTCCAAAATGATAGAACAAATATTAAAGGTACCTCCAAACATATAAAAATTAAACAATATCCATACAAATTTGTATTTTATGAATAAAAATAAAATTTTACCGAACACAGATTGTTTTTATTTTTTTATAGGGTTATTATCTTCGACGGAAATTACACTAAAAATAAAAAAGTATTATTTGCACACAAAATAATTATTTGTCGGAAACAATATATTTATTTTCTGTTGCATAGTTTTATTAGCGTCGATGAAAACTTGACTGAAAACAAAAAAATATTGTATGATTGTTGTTTTTATTTTTTTTTTGCATAGTGTAATAGTCATCTCCATCCGTGCTTCATACTGTTGAAAACCTCCTAGTGTTTTGTCTTTTGTGGAATTCCCATCACGCCCTTGGCCGGCCAACTCTTACACACAGGTCCACGCATGATGCTTTGCTGCCTGCTAAAAGCCAACACGTAAACAAGTAGTTTTTCTACTGTTCAGATATGAAAGAGAACATGTTAATCGTAATGGGATTCTAATACAAAATATGATATCATAAAATATGAATTATAAATTTTTAATTAAATTAAAGCTTTGCTGCTCTTAAACACTTAAAATGCAAATTGGATTTCCTCAAGCCCTACTATTTACCCTACACCACACACGCGCAGAGGCACACACACGCCTAACGAAAAAAAGTGAACGACATTTACCCCCGCCCCACCCATAGTGCGAATTCTTGTCATCATGTGGCTGACCAAGTAGTGACACCACTACCACATGCCATATTTTGTGGCGTATTTGTAGACTCACGAAACAAAGTATGGGGACCATAAAAAATACCAAGCATTTTTTATGGCCGGTCTTTATTTAAACATTTGTTAAGCTCATTAAATTAGTATTGTTTATATACAAATACACAAATATAGATAAGCCTGCATTTATGTATTTGTTTATATGTATCGGTATATACCTATTAACTTATATATATATATATGTATGTATTTAGTATATCTAAACATAGTTGCCTATATAGATATGCATTAGTTGTTGTTTACATGTATGTGTGTATAAAATTTATCTGTTTGTTTGGCATTTATTATAATGGTGGGGCAACAACAAAATTCGTGTATTGATAAATTTTATGAGCCATATTTTTTTATTATTTTGTTTTGCCTTCTTTTTGACATAATTAATGACATTTGTATATATATTTTAAATACGTTATAAACACTTCAATATTTGTAACACTTACCGCATATGGATTATCCTGATTCATCATTGAAATAGGTGGCGCGGCGTTAAAGAAACTGGAATTATAAAGAAATGAAACAAAAATTGAGAAATCATTGGAATATTTATTGCAATCAATGATTAATGTCGGATCTAAAAATCATTAGAACAGTTAAATATTCTACTTCTGAACAATATATCATCGAAAGCCTTTCACGTTATTTGGCTGAAATTAAATTTTGTGTGGGAAGTAGATGAAGCCTCGGTTTAATAATACGAATGAACTTATGGAGGACATTTCATTTCTTATTGGTTAATATTTTAGAAATAATAGCTACAGAGTGTTTCTCTTGGTAACTCACAAGGTTGTAAAAACAAAAGACTTAAGACACATGAGTGAATTATATGAGCAAAAATGTCTGCAGTTGTCCGCCTGTATGAGTTTTCACAGGATTTCATTATTCAATTTACGATATTTTCAAACTTTTCTCAGTGGCCATGCCCACATAAAGGGCTGTGATCATTAATTTACATTAGTTCTGCATACAGAGAAAATAATAACTTACATAACGAATATTAAATCAGAATAATAGATATAAATCAGAAAATTATAAGATTTAAATTATTCGAAAAAACCTAGACTTTTCAGGGCTATTTTCTCTCCTTGTGAGGGAAAGTCTTACGATCTTGCCCAGACCATACATATTTTAGCTGCTAACATACTTTATACACACAGATTGAATTCCTGGATCAACTGAAACTATATCTATAGATCTGGATTCCCATACCAATATGCAACACAAAATAAATAAGACATATGTTTTTCGGTTTAATTGGGGCCACTGCAATTCATAAATCAATACTAAAAAGTTTTTTATGGATATTTATTTATAAATTTTTTTACTGAAATTCCAATTTCGAATTTTCATCGAAGGTACCTTAAATATTCGCGCTCTCATTTTGGCAATAAATCCATCTAAATATTCGATTAAAGCTAATTATGTGTGCTACAAATTTTACGATTCGCATAAAAACCGTGGTTTGAATACAATGTCCAAAGAAATTAAAAAAATATTTGTTTTTTTTAACAACATTTTTGCTTGCTCAACTAAACTTTAAAAAATGAAAAAAAAAATCGGGAAAAAATAAACTGTTTTAATTATTACTAGTTGAAATTCTAATAGCTGAATTCTAATGAATACAGTACATGGATAAGTGTAAAAGTCATGACGCTCTTTGTAGGCACAAAAGAATCATGATTTTTTATTTTTGTTTAAGTCGTGCGAAATTACAGAATATTTTATTTTATTTTGAAGTAGCTAACATCTTAGCGAAGGCAGACGACGACATGTATTTCTAAATGAAGGGTAACAACTTCTACATTTTATAGGCTTCATTTTCGTCGTTATATAATTATTAATATTCATTTATTTATTTTGTAACCTTGTTTTTTTGCGCTATTTAAACAAAAATTAAAAAATCGAGATTTTTATCAATTTGTTTTTGGTACGAAAAAACCTAGGGAAAATATAAGAAAAAAATCACACAAATTATTTGGTTTAATTTATCAATAGGTAATATTCTAACGAAAGGAAAAAAGATACAAATTCTATGGATAATTGTAAAAGTTATGGCAACTTTGTAGACCCAATTGCGTTTTAAAAAAATCTTATATTTTTTAAGTTTGGTGTAAGTAGCTCGAAAGGACCCTTTACAAATAACATAATAACATATTCTGGTTTATTTCTTAATAGCTGACATCTTAGCGAAGAAAACAGGGAAATCTGTAGATAATATTTGGATGCTATGACCCATATTGTTGAATTGATTAAAAAATCGTCATCTCGTTGACAGTGCTTCCACATTTATTCAAAGATTTTTCCAGATATGACTTGTTTTCTTCGTTGAGATGCCATAAATAAAACGTTCTGGTATATAATATGTAACTTTGTATTCACGGTATATTAACAAAAAATTAAAAATAAAGATTTTTATTTTTTATGCTGGTAATCATAGAAAATCGAAAAAATATTCTGTTTTATTTTTCAATGTGTAACATAAGTGTAGAAGTTATGATCCTCTTTGTAAACAAGATTTTTTTATTTTATTTTTTAATTTTAAGTAACATAATAGAATAATGTTACTTAAATAGCTGTAATAGCTGACATCTTAACGACGAACACTACGCCTAGTTGAAGAGAATTTAGGAATATATGTGGAAGCTATGACCCTTCTTGTAGAGGTAAAGGAATTGATAAAAATCGTGGTCATATCGTAAAGACGGCATGTACTTATAAAATAAGTGCCATAACTTTTACATTTATCCATAAATAATCTTTAAAATAGGTCCTTTTTTCGTAAAGATGTCAGATAACACATAAAATATTTCGTCATGCTATTTGTAAAGGGGGTCTTCGGGCTATTTAAACAAATATTAATAAATCATGACTTCCTAACTAATTTTTTGTGCCTAGAAAGAGGATTATAATTTATACAATTATCCATATATCTTTTATTTATTTATTATGGGTCCAGGGATTGAGTCGGGTGACTAGGACTATTATAGTTAGATATTTAAACGACAGTCCAGAGCCTCTGGTGGCAATCGAACCCACAGCCCCCACGCTGACAGTCGAGCAAGCTGCTAATTTGACTACCGGGGTTAGAATTTCGCCTATTAAAAAATTAAAAAAAAAATAATTTTCCGATTTCTTTTCAATTTTTATGAGTTTTTTAAAAATTTTTTTTTTAAAGAAAAAATATTTTTTTTTGGAGACTGCGCCTAAACAACAGTTTTTTCTTTGCATTTACAATATTTCTAGCCATCATAATTACCCTAAATTGAACATATAAGCGGATGTTAGCGTACTTCTAAAATGAGGGTATACATATTAAATGTACCTTCGAAACGAAACATGGATTTTTAGTAAAAATATAAACAAAATATCTATATATTTGAAACAAAACAAAATATCTATAGTTTGAAAGTTTAAGTTTTAATTCACCCAAAAGTAAATGTCATAACCCACTAAGTACATTCACCATGTTTACTTTAACGACACAGTGGGTGCGGCTGTTAGCGTCTCTACTATATTTTATTAATATTTAATTTTATTATTTTTATTTCGAAAAAAAAACATTAATTTTAACGCCTAAAATTCAGTTTCTATGTTACATTTACTGTGTTTTTAGCCATCATAATTACCCATAATTGAACTTACAAACGGTTGTAATTGGTCTTGTATTTCTAAAATGAGGGTGCAAAATTAAAGGTGCCTTAGACGAAAATTGGAAGTTTAGTAAAAAAATAAGAAAAATTATCTTCGAATATTGCCCACTGGAAAAATACAGAACATCGTTGAATGTTAAAGTTTTAATTTTCGCCAAAAATATATGTCATAACCCACAAAGTGCATCCACCTTTTTTACTTCAGCGTCACAGTGGGTGCGACTATTAGTTTCTCAATTATATTTTATTAATATATAATTTTATGTATTACAAAATTTTAAGACCAAACTTAAATAAACAAATAAAAATTAAATGAAACAAAATAAGATTCTATTCAAACTAATAGCTAACAAAGCTGCACCCATATATTTTTACGTCATTTTTGCTAGTAAAGAAGACCCATAGCATGGGCAATTATCTATAAATTTTCTGAAATTCAGCAGTTCCTCAGACAGCAGACACAACGTTCGTTCAAAGCAAACAGTGTTAACTAAAAACAGGTGTTTTGTCTGAAACAATAGCAAACAAAGGAACACACACACCCCGCACACTAGCTAAAAGCTCTATTTAACTCTATTTTCTAATCTAATTTAGTTAGCATTTCATAACGAAAAGTGTTTAGCACCTCATCTTCGTTTCTCTTCCCAAACTCGTATGCTAATCTTACGTCTTGGCTGTCCATTATCCCCCACTCAAACAATGCAATTTTTCTTTAATAGCTTCTTCACAAGCTCTAGCACATTAGCTCGTTTTTTTCTCTCTCCACTTTTCATATTGCAGATGTTCTTTTAAACGTTTTTTTTGTCATATTTTTTTCTAGTTTCAGATTTTTTGTTGTTGTTGCTGCGAACTGAGAGTCAGTCATAACAACGACCTTGACTTGTTAATTATCTCGGTGCTGTAGTAAATGTTGGCATTTTTGGTTTTGTTGTTGTTGCTGCTGCTCGCAGATAGTTTGCATTTTTTTATGTTTTATTTGTATTTTGCAGAAACAATTAAAATTAAGGCGGATCTTCATTAGATACAGATACAGTATCATAAAAATGATAATAACAGCGACGAGCAGCAGCACAAGATGAAGCAGGCTTATAATAATGATCATCATAATAATAATAACAATTGTTATAATTGATTTACATGTTTGGCAACATGACAACAATTTATTCATTATTCACTTTGTTTGGCATTGTTTGCTTCCTTTGCCTTCATGTTTTCCTACAAGCATTCATTGAGCATAACAAAAGACTTAAGACACAAACTTTGCTCATGATTTGGACATTCGATGAGCCAGAGAGCGGGCGAGAGAGATATCTTGAAATGGAATATCAAGTAAAGAAAACCATTTTCAAATTAAAATTGGCACCACTTGTGTGGGGTAAAAATGTAAGACAAAAAGAAAAAATGCTTAATATAGGGTGGGTCATTTAACATTTTAGATTGGAACTACCGATTACTTTGAAAATTAGAATAGCATCCGCTTTTATTTTCAGATTTATGTTTGACATTTGCCAAATCGGACGCTATACACTCGAACAAAATTGGGAAATATTGAAAACTTACTTCCGAAGTAGCGAGGCTATAAGGCAAACTGTAAGAAGTTCACGTGAGAAATTTTCGTGTTTTCAGATGAAGCTCATTTTCATATCGAAGGCTAGGTCATAAGCAAAATTGCCGCATATGGGGTTCAGAGAACCCACACGTGACTATTGAGAAGCCAAATCATCCACAACGAGTCACTGTTTGGTGTGGATTTTGGGCTGTACTGAAAAATTGGGTTGATCGGATAAAGTACTGACGAGCTACCACAACTAGTCATATGAATGATATTGTGTTCCATTATTAAATGACAAAGTTCATCCTTTCCAACAAAACTAGACAAATTGGAAAAATATCACTGTCCGACAGTCCATATTACATCCAAACGATATTCAACTAAACTATAGGTGAAATAGAGCTTTAAATTTTTTATTTCCTCAAAAATTATGTTTTTATAAATTTATTTTTTTTCTTCAAAAATTATTTTGAATACTTCTGCGCATCCTTTCACGCCGGCATAAATGTCAATCCAATGAAGTCACTATGAGCTAAAAATACTTTAAATTACAGAATTTTATCTGTATTAGTTTAGTAAAGAGTGATTTTTTTGAGGTTAGGATTTTCATGCATTAGTATTTGACAGATCACGTGGGATTTCAGACATGGTGTCAAAGAGAAAGATGCTCAGTATGCTTTGACATTTCATCATGAATCGTCTTACAAACGAACAACGCTTGCAAATTATTGAATTTTATTATCAAAATGCGTGCTCTGTTAAGAAAGTTCATTGCGCGCTTCCATTTTATGGTCAGTTTAATCGACCCACTGAAGCGGCTATTCGGGCTATTGTGACTAAATTTCGCACCAAATTTACATTGTTGGACATTAAACCACCAACACGCTTACGTAGAGTGCGAACTGAAGAAAATATCGCAGCTGTATCGGCCAGTGTTAATGATGACCACCAATTTTCGATTCGTCGCCGTTCGCACCAATTGGGTCTCTGTTACTCAAAAACGTGGAAATGCCAAAATTGGACTAAGCGGATGGACCACCTAAGACGCAGCCGCGGTCAACATTTAAATGAAATTATCTTCAAAAAGTAAATGTCATGGACCAATCTAACGTTTCAAATAAAGAACCGATGAGATTTTGCAAATTTTATGCGTTTTTTTTTTAAAAAAAGTTATCAAGCTCTTAAAAAATCACCCTTTATTAACAACTATTTCAAATGTTGTCTCTTAAAAAGCAAGATATGAATAAACTAGAAAAACTAAGGGGTAAACTTGAAATAGATTTTAATGCTGCACGAATACAGATATAAGCATGATGATTGATGTATTTTTAATAGATTTTTCCCTCTTTAATTTGACACTTATACCGTTATTATAGGGTGCGAACAAGTATATAAAATAAATTTTTCGAAAAATTTTATCCTTTGGAACTTTGTAGTCCAAATAAGTATTCAAAAATTATTTTGAATAGTTATTCGCATCCTTTAACGCTGGTATAAATGCCAAGTCAATGAAGAGAATATGAGCTAAAAATACTTTAAATTTCAGACTTCTATCTGTATTAGTTTAGTATTAATAACAATTTAAAGTGTTGTCTCTTAAAAAGCAAGATATGAATAAACTAGAAAAACTAAGGAGTAAACTTGAAATAAATGTTAATGCTGAACTAATACAGATAGAAACATGATATTTGATTTATTTTTAATAAATACTCTGCTCTTTAACTTGACACTAATACCGTTGTCATAGGGTGGGGGCAAGTATATAAAATAATTTTTTTGAAAACTTGAAGGGGCAACAGAATGAGGAAATGAAAAACTAAAAACGCTGAGTAACTCCATTCACCCGGTTCAAGGGTAACGATTTTTTTTTAAATTGTCGTAATTTAAAATTTTTAACGACCCACCCTATACAATATCATATTGTCATAGAATTTTGTGGCGATCAAAAATAAATATACACTGTAGAATCTCGGATTGATATCTCATAATTTTCATAATTTTGTGCTTTTGTGAGTTGTGCTTCTCGTTTCATTTGTGATAATCATGTTGCAAAGCCACCTGAGGAAACCTTTCACAGGGTGAAAATCATGATAGAGGTAGTCTGCAGCCAAGTAATAAATGTCACCATGCCATTTGTAAATAAATTTGCCTTCTATTAAATATAAATGCAAAATGGTCTTGAGCCAGGACAATATCCCAGTTCAAATCAAATATTGATTACAGACCAAAAAATACAAACAAAAAACTAAACCATTGCGATTTTCCTTAAAAATTAAAAAAGAATTGTACTGAAACATTTTCTGACTAATCGAATATTTGAATACTTAAATAGTTGGTTGACAAAAATTCTGTCTGGTTTATGTCTCTTAGGCACTCTCTCCCTGTCTCTCTCTTTCTCTCTGCATCCCAAGTATCACTTGTAGTGACATCATATGTTCGTGTTCGTGTCTTAAGTCTTTTGTTTATATTTATGCTAAAAGCCATAAGTCCTCTATTTTCCCCATTTAATTACTTATCTCCATTCTAAGTTAACAACATTTACATTAAAAGCATTTAGTAACGAAATACTTTAGTTTTTTTTATCATTTACGGACATATGCTTACATTCATAGAATTTTATGACGATCAAGAAAATATGGTACATCAAATTGATAATTCGAGGTGTTACAAACCGACTGACATATTTGGTATACCCATATCGTATGGTGTAGGGTATACATATTATGGAAATAGTGATTTTTCTTGAAATTTAAAAAAATACTGAAATATGTTAGGAATACTTGAATGTCACAAACTCTCTCCGGTTCACCATTTTTTGGGCTACCTCTCCCTTTGCATTCCTTGTATCACTTGTAGTGACATCATATGTTTGTGTTCGTGTCTTAAGTCTTTTGTTTATATTTATGCTAAAAGCCATAAGTCCTCTATTTTCCCCATTTAATTACTTATCTCCATTCCAAGTTTACAACATTTACATTAAAAGCATTTAGTAACGAAATACTTTAGTTTTATTTTATCATTTCAATTTTACTTTTACGATATTTTACAGCAGCCATTTCATTGATTTACGATCGTTCGCTTGTTGCAGCAACAGCATACATTTCAAAGACTTGCTTTAAATGAAAACCACAAGAAAAAAAACAAACAACCCCGAGCCAAGCCAAGAGTAATAAAAACAACACCTTTTTCCCCAAAGATAAGGAATTTCTCTTCGATGATTTTACATATGTTAATTTCGATTTCGGCATTTCGGTTGAAACACAAAGCATTTCGTGGGACATTGTTACCATTTCGTTGAGTTTGATTGTTTATTTGTATGAATTATGGAATCGGTATCGAATCGGTATTTTTTGTGTTGGTAATTCCTTTTCGGCTACAGCATAATTTCAATAAACTGCAGGTTTTATCTGCTGGGGGTTTTTGTCATCTTTTCTTTTCGAATCGAGCGTTATACTTTTGATGCTCTTTGATCTCTTTGTTGGCTGTTGGTTGTTTTGGAGATGTTGAATTTCGTTTCATAAATTTCACATTATCATAAAATTTTATGGTAATAGAGTAGTGTTTAACGAAATTATAAAAGCGAAAAATCGTTGGCAGCAAGTGTGATTTTGATCTGGGTTGAATATTTTGTGTTAATGTTTTATTTCGTATACGAATATTTGTGACAGCAGCAGTGTTCTTATGGGAATTTGATTTCCAATTTGATTGAAGGGTTCTTCAGTTTGGCTATAAGATGTCGCTGTAGGTTTCATGATTTGGTGGGGTTTTTAAAGTGTTGTGTTATACTTCCAATTAGTCTAATCTCCAATTTGAATTTAAATGTGATGATTTCGAAAGTGGAATATTGAATAAGAATATTGTCGTAAACCGCAGTGAGATTTGTATTGAATATTTTCAGTTTTTTATGGGAAGTTAATGTCTCCCCGATCAATTTTCAGTTGCTAAAGATGATGAAACAAAACTTTCTTAAAAAGTTTACAAGATTAATAACATTTAAAGCGTGAAATATGATTTCAAAACTTTTATCTTCAACATGCGTCAATTGTGTTAGCATTTCTCCTTTCCCCACCTGATTTTGTTTATTCAAATTAACTTGGTATTCTATATAGTGCTGGTGATTCATACACCATAGTCTGCCGCCTCACCAGTCCAGATTCGTGGCTGTTTGTCATCATCGTCTATTCTAATTTGTTGTCACAGCTGGTATACAATGGTATACAATGGTATAAGTGGTATAATTTGATTATAATTTCTTTTGAATATCGTAGTAGTATATTTTATGAAGTTTAGCTCTGTATTAAATATTGCATAAATAACACTTAAATGCCTTCATCTTTGTGGTGATGTTTTTTTTAAGTTCCGGTTTTCAAACAGTAGGTCCGCCTGCACACGGTAATGATAACACAGATAATAATGACGATGATAAACACACAGCAAACGAAGAGCGTGTTAGATTTCTGCAACAAATTTACTGACTGCGTAAGCAGTAAATCCTGCTCTGTGGAATTGTGAAATCACCCCGTTAAATGTATATTTTTTTAATTGCAGTGAAATTTGCCATTTTTAACTAGAAAAATATTTTAAAAATGTATAAAGCTGTAAATCGTTTATAGGCGATATGATATTGGATTTTCATTTGGAAATATTTTTTTTTCATTTTTAGGACTCTTCCCTTTATCTATTGTTGTTCATTTGATCGTTACTTTGGCATAGGGCTATCCTGAAACCCGGTTTTCGTGGTAATTTCAATTGAACTGAGTATCTTTGGTCCCTACCAGCAGTTGAAGTAGCGATTTTTTTAGTATTTTTGGTGCCTTCCAGCAGTTAAAGTTGTGATTTTTGAGCGCCAATATTTTTTTGTTTGCAATCGAAAATAACAAATCGAGTTTAGAATTAATTACCGTACACTTGACTACAATAAACAACATTAAAAATTTAGATTACGTTATTTAGATGACAATTTATTACAAAGATCTGCAAATATTATTACAATAGGATGGGTCACGAAAATAAATAAAAGATTGGTTTGTTTAATGGTGATCTGCAAAATATTTCATCACTAGGTCAAGCCATCTGTGACTTAGACGCTCCTGTAAACACCTCTAAAAATCATGTTTTTCCCGTGTATTTGTTTTTGTTGCATTTTTGTCGAATTTGTTTCTGAATTAAGAGACCCTTGGAAGCACTTTAAATTAAAAAATTGTATTCATGCCTTAGAATAACTCATTGGTCGTATTACAGGAGGTTTATAGCAATTTTTTTCGTTTTTTTCATAGTGACAACTGAAACTTATTCGTATTTGGGGTCAGTATTTTATAAAAAATAGCTGCAGTCAACACCTTTCGACTTGTATTGTACATAATGTCAGAAAATGTTAGTCCTCTACTTCTAAAAATATAAAACTTATTAAAATAAATTTATTAATAGCATTTCAGGCGACGAATTATTGCCCACTTTCATTTAAAATTGTAAAAAGTCAGCCCAATTTACCATAAAATATTTTAAATTCCCACGGCATCACCTGAAAATGCAATTAATCTAATCCATTTTTGCCAACTTTCTTCTGAATATGAGGTGTCTTGTAAATTTCAATTTTTGTGTGCAAATTCGTTTAGAATTCCTACGTGGAAATTTAAAATATTAAAAATAATGCTATACAAATTATTTCTAAGCTGTACGCCATGAAAAAATTGCCTTAAACGTATCCATATTTTACTTGAAAAGATAGCAAGTAAGTATTTTTATATAAGGGTGCAATTATGTCAATCTTTTATGCAGATTATGGGTCCGAGAAGTCATTGGGCACTACTTCTTTGAAAATGAAGCTGATCAACAGTGACTGCTACTGATGCTCGATATCGCGACGTAATGGCAGAGTACGATCTGCTTAAATTGTATGATATTGACATGGACGGCATGTTGGTGCAACCGATTCGAGAAACAATTCAAATACTCGCGCTTAGCTTATCAGAATTACTGCCACTTCCAATATCACACAATTTAGCAACATTTTTTTCTCTAGATCTGTGTTAAGAATCTCACATCCAACCGAACATCGAAGTAAAAGATTCAACAATACGCCATCGAAACTCAGTCAAAGGGTGCTCTAAAAACAGCGTAAATATGTGCCTGCAAACCAATGACATTCTTATTCGATGTGCCATTCCATACATAGTCATTTCTTTTAAAATGTATGTTCAAATTTTGTATAAAATATAATAATTTAATCATTAATTTTCTATTTAATCAACCCTATGTGTCTGCAATATATTTTAATACGCGAGTATTGGGGAACTGTGTCTTGTGAGTACAATTTTACGAAGCCTTTAATTCGGATGAGACGAAAATATTTTACAGAAACAGGGGTAGAATTTTTGTTATGTTTTCATATATCAATCGACCGCAATCGCTTAAAATATAGCTTTTAAATTTAACATAATTGTATTATATTTGAACAGAATTCTAAAGTTGTTGCACAAGTTCCCAACTAACATCATTTTAAGTTTCTAATCTCTCCTTTTCACCATATCTCGGTAGAGATAAGCATCAATTAAACATATGGGCTTTTGCAGGGTGCCGAACGACATTCGTACGCCTTTTCAGTGGAAAAATAGAGAAGTTTTAACATTTTTTGTTTCCATTTTTCGATGACACTATATTTAGTATAAAAGGTAAGTTTTCTTGATGTGTTGTTTCCAATATATTGGCAATAAACGTGTGTGTTCCCTTTTATATCATATTCCTTACACATTGACAGCTACAACTGTCGGTTAGCTCTTACTTCAGCTTAATCAGACAATGAGAACATGGTGATAACTGTGTACGAACTTCTATGTATCCATTTGATGTAAATAGAAGTGCTAAGGTAATCTGCCCTCACTAAAATTTGGTAATTTATTTGGTCAAAGACATCACCTGCAATTGGTTTTATCTCCAATAATACGCAATAATACGCAAGAGAGAATATTCCTCCAATCGAAAATACTAATGTAGTAGAGTACATGCTGAAACAAATACATAGTGACAAAAATTCTTGTAGAACTACCCAGGATAGACAGCATGAGAATAAATCAACATTAATTGAATACCGGTACTCAGATTGATAGCCGGACATCCTCCACGAAGTAATACTAATACAAATTAATTTTTAAATTTGAGCGCACTTGCTGCGTAATTACCATATATCAATTTAATCTTAATTAAATTATATATATCATCAGCCCTCATTACAATATCGCAATTTGTTTAAACGAAAGGCAATACCTGGGAGTCTGTATCTCCTATTTAGACACTCCAAAGCACTTAATTTAGCCTTTTGAGATTCAATTTAATAATTTTCGTATCCCAACATCATGCTTACATTTTAAATGTTCGCCTTCACATTTCATAAAATTGGTTGGTATAACGGGGGATCATGGGAAATTTTAAATAAACTATTCAGTTTTTCTTAAAAAATGACGGAAAATGCTCCCCTCTAATATACACATCTTGGGTATAATGCAAACATTGTTTAACGTTTTTCTCTATGGGCTAAAATGACATTAACTCAGAGTTGCGGCTTAAAAAATAGCGTAGACCGATCCATCCTATTACACACCGGTTTGTTATATCCAGAATTTTATTAATATATATTGCCTAGTGATAGGCTTAAGTGATGTTTAATTGGACAATTAACTTGGTTGGAGTACCAGATCAAAAAAAGTAGAAACCATGTATGTGTCTTAAGTCTTTTGTTTTGGTTCCATTAATTACATTTAAATATTGAACAAAACTTACCTTTCTTGATGGAAATCCAGATTTAGGCTGTTTATTTCACGGTTAAAGAAATAAATTTTAAAAAACTTGAGCTTAAGCTTTTGTGCTTATCAAGGAATTTGACAATTATTTTGTATTTTTATTTATTACAAAATATTTTATTATTATTTTTTTCTAATACAGTTTTTTATTAATTTTCTCGGCCATGTGTGTGGTGTTTTTTTCTTTTATTTTTCCGAGATTTTCTTTCTTATGCTTAATAAACAAAAAAAAATTATTTAAAATTAATTTCGTGCTAAGTTAACAATAGTTTCTAATGATTTGTTTAACGCGCCGAGGTTGCCAACACTGAGTGTTTATTTCAGCCTCGGTACTTGTGTGGGTAATACAAATCGAGTTTGTATTTGTGTTGTTGCTGTTTGTTTTTTTGTTGTGTTGTGTTCATTTGCTCTAATCTCATTTGTTTATTGAGTTATGTGAACTGTTTCTGTTGTTTCTGTTTCTGTATTATTATTATTTGTATTGATCTTTCTGGGCTGTGTAATATATCTCTGTGCTGTTGTTGTTGTTTACTCGCTGTTTTCATCTCCAGACCACACCTTTATTGCGAATGGAATGTTTGTATTGGTTGATGTTAACAAATGCACACTTTTTTCACGCTACGCTACGGCTTTGCGGTGGTGGTGGTTGCGCTGTTGCTTTCTCGAGGTGAGTTTTTATGGAAGTGTGAAAAGTCTGTGTTTGTTTTTGTGGCAGATATTCGCGACGTTTTTTATGATATTTTCTTTAATAATTTAGAGCACTTTTTTCAATTAAGACCTCCACAAGGGCAGGTCACACTTTGGTAAAAATTAAAAATTATTTTAATTTTTTCTTTTTTAATTAAATTTTATTTAATTTGTGGTATTATTTTGTATTTTAGGCTGGGTTTGTGTGGTGTTTTTCTTTTCTTTTTGTTTTTGTTTTTTTGCTGCTTTTCGTAGCTGTAATTATCTTTAACGCACGTGCGTGTATGTTTGTTGCCTCAAATGTTACACCCAAATCAATTTATGTTACGTTAGTTGTTTGACGTTAGCTGGCGGTGTCTGCGTTTACGGTTACGTATGAGCGACGGCCTTTTTATTTCGAGTATATCTCGAGACACTAAACGATCGATCGGCTTTTGTGTGCGGTGCTGTTTAGTTGGCGTTCGAACGTTTTGACGCACCAAACATCGAAACTAAGATAGCCCCCAGAAAATGAGACACAAGACGACGACGACGACAACAATGACAACGAACGTACAAATAACGTAGCGACGACGACGTAACGCTTTGGAAATATTGTCGTTTTTTCGGTTTCTGGTTGGATGTTGTGAGTGAGTTGTGTGTACAAAGCGAACGTAGGTACGTGCACCAGCAAGAAGCGCGAAGTACCACTAAAGACTGACTGTGATGTTAAACAGTTCTGCAAAATGCCTTCAATACAAAGCACATGCACACATACAGACACACACACACACAGGCATACACAGTCCCAACAGACAGACAACCCAGTCGAAGCCGACACATGAGAGATCCCACAGCAACAACAACAACAACAACAACGTTGGCAACAACACTGCTACCAAACTAAACGAACGAAAAGTCAAGACACACCAAACAGATGCTCGATACTCGATGCGACTCTACTCCACTCCACTACACTCCAGTGCGGGCCAGGCCTGGCCAGTCTACTCTACTACACTACTATGTTTTGTTATTATTATTGCTGTTATTATTGTTGTTGTTGCTGTGTGCAAAACAACAACAGCAGCAGCAGCAAAAACCATAGAAAACCAACCAAACTCTTAGCAATCAATGGTGGTGCTGGTGCTGATGGTGGTGGTAGCTAACACAAAGTAGCACTGTTAGATGTTCAAAGGAAAACACACACAAAAAAATCCATAATTTCGTATTGTTGTTGTTGCACCTCAGGGAAACTGGTTAGACGGAGACACACTCTCAAGCATCTCAAATCGAAGATTCACAGCAGAAATTTTGAAGATGATCCTCATCATCTCTGAAAATGATAAACTGAAACGTGAGCACTCTCTCTCTCTCTTCCACAGAGTTTAAGGAAATGTTAAACTAACATAACAGAAACTGTCTCAACTGTTGTCTAAAATTTCAGGAAAATTAAGAGAAATCACAATTTTAGCAGATAACAGTGAGGGTTAACAGAACTTAACAGTTTTACTGTTACTGTTATTGTCATAGCTGAAATCGCTCTCTTACTCTTTGTCTGTGGATTTTAACATTTTTATAGCAGCTGTTAAGCGCTTACATGCCTGCTGTTTGTGATAACTAACAGTGCTCGTGCCTTAAGTCTTTTGTATTTTCGAACAATTATTGTTCTTTTCTTTCCGTTTTGTCTTATGTCTGTTGACATGTTTTTAAAGGAAATCGATTTTAAAAAGTTCTATTGGAAAAATTGAAATTTTCAGATGGAGGACATTTTTTAAATATCAATATTTATGAATAGGAATTCTACACACACACTTTAGTAAAAATTAAAAATTATTTTAATTTTTCTTTTTTAATTAAATTTTATTTAATTTGTGGCATTATTTTGTATTTTAGGCTGGGTTTATATGGTGTTTTTCTTTTCTTTTTTGTTTTTGTTTTTTTTTGCTGCTTTTCGTAGCTGTAATTATCTTTAACGCACGTGCGTGTATGTTTGTTGAGGACATTTTTTAAATATCAATAATTATGAATAGGAATTCTATGGTTTTATTAACTAATAATTCTATTCTTGCTTTAAATTTCAGAGAAATCGAAAGTAATAGCATCCATTTACATAGAAAATATGTACTTCGTCTACTTTATCACTTAAAAATTGCGACTAACAATGGTTTATAAATAATATAATTTCTAATGTATACTAATTGAGAAAGATTTCCCCCTCTATTTACACAAGTTGTGCTCAACAATTTTTTGATAAGTTTTTTAAGTCGAAAAAATAATTAAAATATCGACTTAGGCTGTTTATTTCTAGGTTTTATGAAAGAATACATACAAAATTGTATGTAAAGACTTTTCATAAATAAATTTGAAAAAAAAAATATATATATATACAGTGCTAGCTCGTTGATCGCAACCACCTATTATAGCAACTGCTCGTTGTTTGCAACCAACTTAATATTAGCATTGGAGTCTTTATAAGAGCAACTTGTGGTCTCGATTATCGCAACATCTATTCAAAAGCTGTAAATGTTTTCTATTTTCGTGATAGATACTATAAATTTAACACAGGACGACGCTGAATTAGAAGGACCGCGCAGAATTTATAAAATAATCTATATAATCGCCCCAGCAGATTGGGAAGTGCGGACATTTGCAGCGATATTTACCAGAATTGATCCCATCGAATGCAAATCTCGTTTTAGTTTTCTTTGATAATCAAAGTTTCCAAAGTTGATAACCAAGCCGGGAACTATATCACATTTATAGTATGTCAGGTATTGTAATTTCAAAATCCAGTAGAGATGCTATTTCACGAGATATCGAAAGAAATATTGAAAATTATATATTTAGAATTTCTGAAAGCTAAAGCCTAAAGAGATAGAAAGATCCGAGCTATCCAGAAACAATTCGCCGACTCCCCAAATCTAGAGTCTTACTTTTATATATTACAAAGTTCGAGTTAATAAATCTGAATAAATCCCAACGAAAGACTGTAAACAGTTCAATAAATCTATTGAGTTTATTCTAAGACAATTATTGGATTTTTTGGGGTTTTGTTATCGCAACTAATGCTATTATTACAACAGGCATGGGCAGTTGCGATCATCGAGCTCGTACTGTAATTTTATTTATTATTTTTTTTGTATTTCTCTGCTTAGTCTACTGTATGGAAAGAAGTTTTCAATTTCTATTCTCTATTTGTTCAAGTTGACAATTAAGGGCTTCACTTGCTTTTCAGTAGGGATGTTTTTCTTTAAGACTGGATAACTAAGCTGCAGTAGCTAAAAACTAAATAAAAAATTAAACTTTCACTCAATATAAAAAATTCCTTTTTAAATTTTTAAAATAAAAAAATCTTTTTCAATTTGTGTATAAAAACAAATTTTGAGAATGTAATTTTATGTTAAAAATATTGGACTTAGCATGGATAATTATCCAATTCAAGTCAAATTTATGATTATTGATGCTAAATCCAAAAAAGTCAACGCAATTTTTTTTCAAAATTTCTTTTGATACAAATATTTATATTGTAGTTAGCGACAATGTGAAAAAATTATTTGGCACCATTATTTGTGATTTTCAAAGACACTGACCGATTTTCGAGGCAGAGCTAATACTGAACACAATCCATATCAAATTCAGGGAAACTATGACCATAAAGGTTTCGAATTTTTACTATTTTGTTTTTGATTTTTTTTTTTTTTTTTTTTTTGAGATAGAACAGGCACAGTCGACCTCCAACACTTTTCCTATTGAAAAGTAAGAACTATAAGTTGAATAAGCAATTTTCGATTATATTTAACTTTTTTACGCTTCACGTCCAGAAATCTATAATTTGATCCTCATGACAATATCATTGTGAAGTGGAATTTTCAATGAAAAATCAGCTTCCGCTTTGAAGGAATGTAGTAATTTTGTCCCTTTGACCAATAATAATTATTTTAACAATAATGGGAAAACAAAATAAATTGAGATACGTAGATAGGCGCATCAAAATCTAACATAAATAAATTCTAATTATACCGATCCATTAAAAATATATGAACTGAATTTAACATATCTAACATAAATAAATTCTAATTGTACCGATCCATTAAAAATATATGAACTGAATTTTCAGTTAATGTAGTAAATTAAATAAATTTAGTAAATCTAACATAAATAAATTATATTTATTTCGATTCCTTAAAATTATATGAAAGGAATTTTCAGTTAAAGTAGCAATTTTAACTAAACTTCCCATTTTTTTAAATTGGACCCAGCCTTCAACATGGTTCTGATTTTTTAATATTGTATTTTTAGGCATTTTTTAGTTTTTTTATATTTTCTAAATAAAATAATATTTAAATAATTTTTGTGAAACTGTTTTAATCATCACCAATAATTTCTTACTCTGAATAAAGTTCATGTCTTAAGTCTTTCGTTTTTATTAATAATTCCCTAATAACTTAACTTCGATACAACATTGTAAACATTTCAATAAAATATCACTGAACATGGGTTCAGTTAAAGTAGTAATTTGAACTAAATTGTAATATTAATATTCAACATAGTTCTGATTTTTTATTTTTTCATGGGCATTTTTATTTTTTATATATTTTCTAAATAAAAAATGAATTACTTTTTTGGGCCTGTTTTAATCATCACCAATAATTTCCTACTCTATTTTTTATTATTTCTGAATAAAGTTCATGTCTTAAGTCTTTCGTTTTTATTTATATTTCCCTCATAACTTAACTTTAATACAACATTGTATACATTTCAATAAAATATCACATATCAAATAGCTCACATAGTCTGTTATTAAACTCAAATACTCTGAGTCATGCTGTAAACCGGGAAATTCTCTTAAATTTTAAAGAAAACTACTCTTTTCCTATGTTACCCCATAACATAGTACAACTGTTAAATATTCATTTAATTTTAGATCTTTCCCAAATACACACTGCCATGTTTAACATTTCCTTGTCCAGTGAGACAACTCTCACTCTCTTGCCATCTAACATATCAAAGATTCTCTCTCGCTCACCCTAGTGTTCGCTCTGCTTAGTTAGGCGATATTCATTCATTAAATTACTGGTTATGATTGGTGCAATCAAATTTAACAGAGCACCGTTATAACCAGAACACCTGGAAAGAGATCGAGAGCACACGTGAGAGAGAGACACACACAGAGAGAAGAGGAAGCGAGCTCCCATGTCTGCATATGTGTCTGTATATAAACAACCACCACTCTCCGAGCACTAAACAAACCACCACCACCACCAAACGAACAACTACAATTGTTGTTATAATACAATTTCAAAGTAACCGGTGCATGAGCGTAAAAGGGACAGAACATAACGTCCAACCACCACAGCCATCTCATACCGCCCGTATTACGGTTTAAGTCCGTAACATGTTTTTCAGGCCTTCGTTGTTATTGTTTTCTCCAATTCACTGCGTGTGTGTGGGTAGTGGTTGTTGTACGTGTGTGTGCGTGTGTTTGTGTTTATGTGCCTATGTTCTCATTCCATTGACCAATGCAGAGCAGTCTTTGCTGGCGACGGAAAAATGACGTTTTGTTCGCACTCCACACAAACATTAGGCAACCGCAACTACTCCAAATAAACGGCCAGAGTAATGATCACTGTTGTTGTCCGACGTTGCTGTGCCACACAGTGGACAACTTTTGCCGATGGTTGATCACCGGTCGTCGCGCAGATGGCCAACGCAATTAGTTGGGGCGTGGCCTATGAAATGCAAACCATAAACCTAACAATTTCAATATATATTTTTTCCATATAAACTGGACTTGACTGAACCGGACTAGTGTTAGCGAGTAACGTTGATATAATTACCGAATTGCAGTGCCGCAGATGAGCACAGATGGACATGAAATACATGGGGGATCATCAGCTGTGTTTAGTGTTGAGAAATATGTCTGCATGTCAGTCTTAGCCGCCTGATGTTATTGACCATTTAATCGAATACATTTTTCGTGTATTTCATTTACGACATTAAATGTTAAAGTTTGTTGTGTCATTTCATACGTTTGTTGATGGCCTGCCGTTGAGTGGCTGTAATCATATTTCCTCCGTTTGTTTGTATGTTGGCTGGCATCTTTTATGTCATCCACGAGCTGTCCAGTTTCGTTATTAATGAAACAAACAAGTTTTCATTAAGTGCGGCAGTTCAGTTTTATATATTTATAATTTAATGAGGATTGTAATTGTTAGTACAATATAAAATTGAAAACAATATTATGCATTAGAAAACATTTGCGTAACTTCAACTCCATTGATTAGCAATCAATACGTATATTCCGCCAAGTAAAAGTGGTTTGATTTGTTAGAAGTGGTTTGGCAACATTCATGGGTTAAGCCGATAAACATTGATGAAACTATCAGTAAGTTGGAATTTTCAAAATAAACCAGAAGCAAATTGATTTGTGTTTTACATATTTATATTTAAAAATATTATTCATATTACAAGTACAACTTAGTCGAATTTACATCTCATTGAAGTTTGTGTCTTAATTCTTTTGTTTTATTATGGACTGTAATCAATTAATTTTCTGTGAACTGGTATATTTATCTAGGCTCAAGCCCGTTTGCATTCATATTTTATAGAATGCGAATTTAATTATAATAGTTATCTTAATATTTATTTATTTATGTATATAGGCAGGTTAGCTAGGTGGTTTAAATTGTTTATAATTTTTTATTTATGTGATAGTTATAAGGTTTGGGATTTTTTAAAATTAACTTTGATTTAACATATCCTCCATAACATTTCGCAAAATTTCGGGTTGAAAATTAAGATTCAACTTAGTGCGTTGTTCGAAATCTCCTTTACAAAATGCTGAAAAAGAAATAATTAAAAATTTTTAAAATAAACAAACCGTATAGTTCCTTAACTTGGCTGCCAACTTCTTGATTTCTGTCCATTGACGTCTTTTATAAAAAGGTTTGCACAAAATGTCCGCACTGTTGAAGTCAGTGTTAAAGGATCATTATACCAATTGTTTCATACATTATAATGAAACAGCGATATTAAATAATAAATAATGTGGAAAATATTTTTATATTAAATAAGTTCAAGATACCAGTCATTCATGTCAAACCGAACAGCTAAAAGGACATTGCCTCTGTTTGTTCTAAACACTTTTTTATTTCTTTCATATTTTTCACTTACAGCTATATCATACGAAAAAAATATAATTAAGTTATCGACTTATATGTTGGCATTTCTGCTATTATGAGTATATTTAATCACTTCTAAATCTAGAATCATTTGGCGTATTTTAAAGTTTGATATCTAATTTTAAAGACTTTTCTACGCTTAATCTTGAAAGATGATTACAAAACTTGTTATTCGCCAATATGTTATTTGCTATTCAAATTGAGTATATTTTGTAGATTTTTAGTATAAGTATTCAGGTATTTTAAAGAACTTAAAACATTTGTTTTTTATACCCTCCACTAGGGTATTATGCCCTTGTGCATTTTTTGTAACAGCCAAAAAGAAACGAGATATACCCATCGTTTATTATACAGATAGTGTTAGATTCACCTTTAGTCGATTTAGCAATGTTAGCCTGTCCGTATGTCCATCTATTGTTGTAATCAAAGTAGAGGTTACGTTATGTAATATGAAGGTAGGTTGTGTCGCGGTCCATACGAAAGGAAAATCAATTCCTAGTCACCCCACGAAAATAAAGATAGGATTGTTTAATGATGATTAACAAAATATTTCGTTCGTAGATCAATTAATAGACCCTTGAAAGCACTTTAAATATAAATTTCGATCCTTGTCTTAGAGTAACGTATTAGTCGAATTATAGGACATTTATAGTATTTTTGTGTATTTTCATATTGACAACTGAAAACTTTTAACATATTTGGTGGTTATATTTAATAAATAATAAATAGCTGCAGTTAATATCTTTCGAATGATGAACATCGGAAGGAAATTGGTGCCGCAGCGTTCATTTTTGTAAAAAGAGAGAAAAAGAGCACAAAAATGGAGTCAGTGACGTAATTTTTCATCCGATATTCACCATTTGGGCATCATTCAAAAAGTATTGATTCCTTCTATTTATTTTGTATAACGTCATTTACAAAATGTTTCTCAGAGATATGATTTTTTAGCTGTCACTTTGAAAACCCACAAAAATCAATCTAAACGTCCAATAATACAACCAATGAGTTATTCTAAGAAGTGAATAACAATTTACATATCAAGTGATTTTAAGGGTCTATTAATTAAAAAAATGGACAAAAATGCAAAAAATAGTTGCACGGGAAAAACATGGTTTTTTGAGATGTTTTCAGGAGCGTTTAGCTCACAGTCGGCTTGACATCATCATTAAACAATCCAATCATCATTTCTGGGGGTTACCGCAACAATTTACTTTCGTGACCCATTTTAATGTATAGTACCCATACAACAATCGTTCCCGATGTAATTTTTATTCCCGAATTCAAATGTAATGGGATATAAAGTGGAGAGTATCATTTAGTCGGCCCGCCCTACTTTAGCTTTCCTTACTAGTTTATTTTTGTCCTTCTATCGACAGCTCAATTTTTTCTATAATATTACCTATAATAATAATTTTTCTTTTGAAAATTTGCATATTTCGAATTTAAGGAGCATTTTTTAATTTTTATAGCCAGAGTTTAGCTAAATCTGGAGAAAAATATTTTTGTTGTATCATACAGTACATTAATTGATAAATGGGCCATGGACCATAATTTAAAATATTTCCCTCTGATAGGGCAGCATCCTTTCCATCTATAGCCGTCCTTTCAGATCTATATTTCTATACGTTACAAATGAAATGATAATCTGCATCAATTAGTTAGATAATGCTAGAGAACAACATATATCCACTGAAAATTAAAAGTTTCAGGCCGATTATTTTTGCTTTCAAGTTTTCGTAGGAGAGGAATTAAATAAAGTATTTTCTAAAACAATTCCTTTTATTTCATATTTCTCCTGACTTTTAGTCAGTAATTAGCGACTTCTTCTGGGGATTATTTATTTTTATCTTCTTTTGGTGTCTGGAATACTTTATTGTATGGGTCGGGACAGGCAAGCAGCCCATACAATACTGAGCTCTACCGGTGCACCGGAAATAAGTAGTCTAGCTGAACATTAACAAGTTATTACCAAAATTTCATTAACCCAGCTTTCTCCAATTTCTTAATGTAGCATGATTTCTCAAGTCCTTCAAATTACGCATTAGTTTCTATTCAACATTATCATTTTAATTTCTTTCCATCCAAACATTTTTCTACTTTGTAAATAGGAAAGAAGTTCTAGGGTTAAAAATATGGCGGTTACGGAAAAAATTCATGCAATTTCTTATGAGTTTTTTATGAGGTGTGTTTTATAGTTTTGAAGTCAACACTATATATTATTTTGCTGATGCAATTTGCACCAGTGTTGCTCTTTCGATGGTCGTCCCAGTCTTTCTGAGGTCTACGATGGACGTTTCAATCACTGACGATCTGTCCACCATGGTTGAGTGTGATCGATCGTTCAGTGCACGTACAACTCAATGTTTTCTTATAGAATGAGAGATGGAATAAAAACTTCACGTCTGGGCCGGGGCTATCAAAACTTTCCTTCTTTGGTGATATGCAATCTCATCTATGATATTAGGATGTACCACCTGGTTTCCCAGAAGAGCTCACCCATGTATTGTCGAATGGTCATGGTTCGTTAGTTGGTCGAAGAGTGTGAGTATGGATAATACCCCAGCATATGTCTCTCCTGTCTTAATTGATCTGTACAAGTTCCAATCGAACACACATACAACATCTCTCCTCCTTCCATATACCTTTCTTCATTTCGCTAAGACAATGCATTGCGTATGTATGGAGCATTCCCTGAGTACTAGTGAAAATACGATGTTCCCTTGTTTTGATAACTTTTCTCACATCCAAATGTTCATGCAAATGGTACTGGGAATTCTGGAAAGTCAGCCATAAACATTCACTCGGCGATTTGTTTAAAGTATAATTTTTCAATCCAATCAGCAAGTTAATTAATCTACAGCTTTTTTGGATTGAGCAGACTTGACATATAATTTATAAAATTTTTCTTAGGTTCTTTCGAGTTTTTTACAAGCAAAAAACGAAGTTTAATTGCTTAAGAAAATTCTTCTTATACATTTTTTAAAACCAAAATATTATCACCTTATATACTTTCATACAATAATCTGTAATCTTTTTATAATGCCTACAATTTAATGCTATTTAGGAATTTCCCTTTATCTGGACCGTATGATACACTTTAGTGGCATATCTCTTGTTTCAGAATTTTATATGGACGCATTGTGATAATTTGCAATTAACGCTTACTTAAATTGTACCATTGTTTCGTCAAAAAGCCAAGGCCTCACATACACTAGTCCTGTAACCCTTTACAGTCATCTTCACTCTGAAGATTTCCATATCCACTCTCCTTTGTTGTAATTTATATGACATATTTCAGTTTGACTTTTTGCTGTTTGGGCAAAAGTTAATCCAATTTCAGTTCGTACAAAGCAACGAACAAAAGGCTTAACCGTAGATAATGTGCTACAAAACCCAAAAGCAAAAAACCCGCAAGTCGTTATTATCATAGATTAACCCTTTTTGACTTTTCCTAAGATCGGCGACAAACATAAAGGATTAAGCAGCCAACAGCCAAAATATCTGAAAAAAAGGACACAAGAAACACAACAAGGATATCAATGACAACAAACATGCCAACACACACACTCACGGGGACGACAGCACAGTGGAGAAACGGAAAGAAGGGACAAGCAACACCTCCTTTTTCCTTGTAGACGTTGACACACCCAGGTAAGCCGGGCGAGAAGAGAAAAATGGAAGCACCAAGAAAAGGGGTGTTTAAACCCATTAATATGTTACGCTACCGTTATGTGGGCATGTAAATGCCAACCATGCCTTGCAAGCTACACCACCCGCATGGCCAGGCCGTGGACGCTCTAACCACACTGTGGTTTCTGAGGTTTGGCTGTCTTTTTGACAGACTGTCTTTTCCATTTTAAAGAGGAATTTCTTTAAAAATTGTCACGCTTTAATTTCCGTTGGCTTTATGCAAAATAACTCTATTGACTCTGTTCCTAGTTAGCTGGATGGCATACAGGACACATATTGATATTTTGCATATCACCGCCCTTTATTTGCATGTCTAACTCTTTCTGGCAGTTTGTCATGCTTCCATTTCTCTAAGCCCGGGATTATCCTTTTCAAATGTTCGGCAAAATGTTTTCTTTATGTTTTTAAAGGAAAGAGTTTCTTTTTTGGGAAATTATTTTATAGAAAACTATGTATGTGTGTTTTTGAAATTCGTCTCCATATGTTTGTTGTCGGGTTATCCTCCCTCGAAACTGTTGAGTTGAGTTCTTGTTGTCCTCCGTAGAGCCATTGTTTGAATTTTCAAAGTCGGTTTACATTTTAATGCCTTCTAATGTATGTTACTTTTTTGCTTAGCCGAGAGAGACAGGGAGAGTGAGCAGCACTGAGTTTTTGCCGTTTTGTTTGAAATTCGCTTTGTTCGAGATGATTTGGCAAATTTCCAGTTTAAATGTTTTATTGGCAAACAAATAATCAATCATCTTTTTCTGGTCCCTCTTCGCTGTATGCATTTGTTTTCCTCTAATCCCTGGAGTGTTCTGAGTGTTTTTATTGGAAATTTGTCACATGAAGATGTGTGATCTCTGCCATAGAGAGCAAACAAAAAGTTATGAATTACTGCGAGTGAGGGAACAATTGTAACGGTAGTGGTGATATGCCCAAGAGGAATGTGTACATCTGGAAATTAAGGCACGTTCACGGGGGCAGGACGTGCAATTGATGTTGCTAGTTAGCAGCCTTTTTTAGCCTGAATGTGCAACCATTTTTGGAACGTTATTTTCAATCGTAAAGGGTGATTTTTTAAGAGCTTGATAACTTTTTTTTAAAAAAAAACGCATAAAATTTGCAAAATCTCATCGGTTATTTATTTGAAACGTTAGATTGGTCCATGACATTTACTTTTTGAAGATAATTTCATTTAAATGTTGACCGCGGCTGCGTCTTAGGTGGCCCATTCGGAAAGTCCAATTTTGGGCAACTTTTTCGAGCATTTCGGCCGGAATAGCCCGAATTTCTTCGGAAATATTGTCTTCCAAAGCTGGAATAGTTGCTGGCTTATTTCTGTAGACTTTAGACTTGACGTAGCCCCACAAAAAATAGTCTAAAGGCGTCAAATCGCATGATCTTGGTGGCCAACTTACCGGTCCATTTCTTGAGATGAATTGTTCTCCGAAGTTTTCCCTCAAAATGGCCATAGAATCGCGAGCTGTGTGGCATGTAGCGCCATCTTGTTGAAACCACATGTCAACCAAGTTCAGTTCTTCCATTTTGGGCAAAAAAAAGTTGGATATCATCTCACGGTAGCGCTCACCATTCACAGTTACGTTACGATTCGCATCATCTTTGAAGAAGTACGGTCCAATGATGCCACCAGCCCATAAACCGCACCAAACTGTGACTTTTTCTGGATGCATTGGTAGCTCTTGCAATGCTTCTGGCTGATATTCACTCCAAAATCGACAATTCTGCCTATTTACGTACCCATTGAGCCAAAAATGAGCTTCGTCGCTGAACACAATTTCTTTCTTTCTGAACTTTCTTAACAGAGCACGCATTTTGATAATAAAATTCAATGATTTGCAAGCGTTGCTCGTTAGTAAGTCTATTCATGATGAAATGTCAAAGCATACTGAGCATCTTTCTCTTTGACACCATGTCTGAAATCCCACGTGATCTGTCAAATACTAATGCATGAAAATCCTAACCTCAAAAAAATCACTCTTTATATTTTTAGTTCGTTCTGTAATAGCGCTCATACGTGTATTTATGTGCTGGTTGTGGGGAAAATAAAGCTAACTTTAAAATGAATTCTATGATATCCTAAACTAAAAAAAAAAAAAACAATATTAATTGTTTATGAATAAACTTTTTATTAAAATTCTAATTTTTGTGGAAGGAACATTTAATATTAAATTAATATTAAATTAAAGGCAATTGTGAGTGATGTAAATGCTTTGCTTGCAGTACTTTAGGAATGCAGAAAATTGAGAAAAAATTGATTTCTTCTTTAACAAAGTCGTTTTTTTGCTGGCACGAAAAAATCAATAAAAATAGAAAAAGTCGTGAACGTGCCTTAATTTCCAGATGTACACATTCCTCTTGGGCATATCACCACTACCGTTACAATTGTTCCCTCACTCGCAGTAATTCATAGACAAATTTGTCTATGCCTTATTTTTAATAGCAAAATTAAAGCAAAGAAAAGAATTGTATTCGAAAAATATCTACGGATAACGTAAAAATTATACCTTCTTCATAGAATTCCAAAAAAATATTTTTTTAATTAACGTTTTTAATGGCACAAATATAATTAACATTATTTTAGCACTTCTGTAACTCGTCCAACTCGTATAAACTATTCAACTCGAATGAAAACTCTTCTTTTCATTACGAAATCGAAATCTGGAATGTATCATCTAGAGACAACCAGGAGTTGCAAGTCATCATCAATAAATGTCTGCGTAAAATTCTTCGCATATACTGGCCAAGAAAAATATCAAACAACGACCTATGGAACGGATCAAATCTAAAGGCCACAAAATCTGAAGAAGAAAATGCAACTGGATCATAAGGAACTAACAGATTTTAGAAAAATCTGGGACTAAGCCACAAACAGATCAGAATGGAGAAATCTTTTTGAGACCCTATACTCTATTTAGAAATGACGGAAATATATGAGTCAGACTCGATAGCTGCTAATGTTTTGAAAATGTGTGTCTGTATTCTTCTCAGAAGAAATTTATTTTGGAAGCAAATTTGAAAATTTTTTTCACGAGTTATATCCAATTTAACAGAGCAAAAAATACTACTTTTTCAAAAAGGTGTATTCATTCAATCTCCTGTAACTGCTGAAGTACTTTACCGATTTTAATGTGTTGTACCTTGTTTTGAAGGTAATTTCAATTACTACAATTACAATTATGTGGTGTGTTACAGTAGGGTTAGATTTTTTAAAGTTTTTGCAATTTTATTTTTTTTATTTTGATTTTCGAAATGATTACACTAATCCATTTTGTTGAAATTCCAAAGTAGTGTACTTAGGTCTATTTTAAGCGACTGTGTGAGTTTAAAAGTGGTCAAAAGGCTTCTATTTTTATGAATTTTTTTTTATGTTTTTTTTTTTACAAAAACAACCAGAATTATATTGAAAACTTGTCAAATATATAATTTTTTCATCAGTTCATAAACAGAAGATATAAAAAGAACGAAACATGCAACAAAAAATAGTTTATGGAAAAATTATTTTTTTGTAGTGTGAATTTGCAAAATGTAAAATATATATTTTTCCATAACCTATTTCTTTTTGGATTTTTCATTGATTTTATACCTTGTGTTTATGAACTAATGAAAAATTATAATTTTGATGATTTTTCACTGTAATTCTGGTTGATTTTGTTAAAAAAATCGTGAAAAATAAAAGCCATCATTCCACATTCAAACTCACACAGTCGCTTAAAATTAGTCCTAAGCTCAATTTTTTTAAAATTTCATCAAAATCGTCATATATCATGGACTGATGATACCCACTTTCACAATGTATGCTTCCAGGTGATATATATCTTGTTCTGATCAAAATCTGTTAAAAATTTGTTTTCTAGAGCATAGCAAGTAGAATCAGCGATATTTGTATGGAAGCTATATATAAATCTGAACCGATATAAACCATTGTCACTATAGATGTTTCTAATTAAAATATAAGGTGTTATGCCAAATTTGAAGATAATCTGTTAAAATATATGGTGGCTATATGTAAATCTGAAACGATTTACTTCAAATTAAATAGCGTCCATCCTTCGTCAATTTTTGTAGCAATCGGACAATAATTGCGACCTGTACTTTTATTACAAGATTAGATGGACGGACGGACAGACAGACGGACATGGCTAAATCGGTTCAGAAAGTGATTTTAAGTCGATCGGTATACTTAACAATGGATCTATCTCGCTCTTTTTGGGTGTTACAAACAAATACACAATACCCATAGGGTATAAAAATTATACTACAAATATTATCAAACCTTGACGAATATTTTAATAAAAAAAGTAAAAAAAAACATCCATATTTTTGTGGAATAGTATGTCTGAAGACAGAATGTAAATGTTTTGTGTCCTGGAATTATAATTATCTCCTTTTGCACACTGTTTTCAATAATTTTATATAGGGTCCGCCATCTAACGTTTTTTTTCAACTATTCAACCGTTGGACTATTATTTGTGGGGTGCCCTCAGCAGCCATTTGAATGAAATTATTTTTCATTATTAACCGGAAGGATTGTACTGAGAAAATATTCAGTAGTTTTTTTATAGCATTTTCAAAAAAAAAGTTATTTGGCGGACCCTATATTCTTAGTACAATGTAATATTTGGAATGAGATTTGCCTGTTCATACTTTTTGGCCAGTACACTACTTTGGGAACATTTGTTGTCCATGCAGTTATCTTGCTATTCTGCATTCTGAGGTTTTTATCCTTTAATGCTTTCTCTAGAATCAGATCAATGAAAGGCATAGCACTAAAAATATATTGTTTTTATTGCATATTTAGATTGTCCATCTATGTCGGGTGTCAAATTGTAGTTCCCCAAAAGTGTGTCAAAAGATCATTAGAAAATATAGCGTATAATTTCTTGTTCAAAAATTTCCTTTAATAATAATTGTCATACTTCATTTTAGAGTGTAGAAATAAATTCAATACTTCGCAACGTTACCTTGTCATTATACAAGCATAATATAAATATAAACTATTTATTGAGAAATATTTTTATTTTATTTAGAGTATAAATAATGAATAAAATAGTGGCTCAGATAATCCATACAAAGAATTTATAAATAAAACAACGTAGGTTGTACTTGTGTTTTGACTGACATAATGATGATCATAACAATTATAGGATATTGTAAGGTGACGAATAGAAAAACTTTTTACTTTTTGTGTTATTAAATATTATTAGTTTAGACAGCAAACGTTTATGATTGTTTTCGAGTAAGTACCATTATGAAATTTATGGAGCGTAATACTGACACTATTAGCTAATTATAAAATTTATTTTAAAAAATCGTTGATCTTTTTGTTTATGAAATAAAAAATGAATTAAAAATAAATAAGAAAAAAATGTATATATATTTAAAATTTGTTTGAAAATAAAAAAATATTTTTGTATCTCATACCACAAAAAAGTTAAAATTTTTTTAAAATCAACTTATGACAAAAATACCTTACTTTCGATCCACCTTAGTGCCTACAATCTCTTACTTTTTAAATTGGAAAATGCAGCTATTCGCCATAAATAACACTACATATTATGACAATTTCATCAGCATCGGAGAGAAGAGGCAGATGACACAAGTTTTCGCATTTTCATTCCATTTATTTTATTGCCATGATTCAACTTTATGGTTCTTGGTTGAACTCCCATGGAATATGGGCTAGATTGTCTACCCCTTCTGATTCCTTCCGCACATCAACTAATATTGATGTGTGGCAATGCAAATTATAATGTCCATTTTAGGTGATTCAGATAATTTGAATAATATATAAATCAATACAAAGTTTTTAGACGAACAACCTGTAAATATTTAAAAAAAATTAAATAAAATGTTTTTGTCTTCTTTCATTTTTGAGAAGGAAATATTACTTTGCGAAAAAAATTAAAAATTTTGTGTGTTAATTTTTTTCAATTGTGAAAGTAGTGGTTCCATAAGAGGTTCCTACGTTTTATAAAAGTTCGATATAGTAGTAGGATATTCTAAGAAAACAAATTTGTGCTTCGGTGGAAATTGACTCAAACACAAATCTCTGAACGGATAAAGTGTGACTTAGACCACTATAATTATAAATGACACATATATCGCAATAATATTTCAAGTCAATTCAAAAAATAAATATTCTTATATTTATATTTTATAGGTTGTATTTCAATTCTACTTTAATTCCAAAAGTACAAATTTCGAAAATCCATTATCTCATGTACAAATGGGTCAAATCGTGGGTTAAAATAAAATCTGGATAGACGAAATCAGTTGCAATTTGGTATTTGAAAATCATTTTAAACTCAAAAAATTCTACAGCCTCTTTTACTACGTCCCACACAAATGACGCCATGATAGGTATAAATAAAGCCTTATACCTTCAGACTCTCCTTACTTACTTGTTTGTCTATTAAATATAATTTTTGGGTAAACTATTAATAATGTTGACAAAAAACTGATTGAAAGTCCAAATCGTTTGGCTAAAATCGTATCACATTCATAACAAATATATCCAAGTACGAACTTAGTAAATGAGACAATCAAAGAGCGCAAAATATTCGTTTCAGTATTTCTTTCATTCAATTTTTGGTTTAAATATTATTAAAATTGACAAAAACTGATTGAAAGTCCAAATCGTTTGGCAAAAATCGTATCACATTCATAACAAATATATCCAACTACGAACTTAGTAAATGAGACAATCAAAGAGCACAAAATATTCGTTTCAGTCTTTCTTTCATTACTCAGAGACGTTTCTGGTTCTTTATTTATTGTGGACTTTGACTTAATAATTTTCAAGGCCACCATTTTGGCAGGACAAAGTTCCCCAAACTAAATATTTACCCAAATTCTAATCAATATATACTAAAGTTCAAGTCTGCTGCTGCTGCCGTCGAAACAAAACAACAAAATTTAATTAATTCTAAAACCAACATTTCCATATAAAACCCTTGATGACAATGATAAATCACATCAGCTCTGGCTTAAGTACAGTTTGTTTTATCGAATCATATCTTTGGCTGACAAGTGTGAAGATTAACAATAATTCGATTATTCGAAGAGTGACGTCTTTTATTCGAATCGATTTTTTTTCGCAGTTTCTTCAGAAAAATTATAAAAGTTCTTGTGTTCTTCAGAGCCAATATCCGAGAGAGAAAAGAAGAAAAAAAAAACACAAACAAAAATACCCAATAACCTGTCTTCCTCCAAAAGATGACATAGTCTATAAAAATAGATTAGATAAATTAAAATATATATATTTTTTTCGAGAAGATGGAGAAAAAAATGAGCTATTCCTTTCTCATTGTGTGTGTCTCGACAACGAAGAATTGGTTTCTTTAAGCAACAGCGGCAGCAGCAACATTAGCATCAAAATCAAAATCAGCATCAGTAGAGGAAGAATTTGTTGTTTTTGGTTATACATTCGTTTTATTTTAGTTTTTTTTTTCTCGTTGGTATGAAAACAAAAAATTAATTATAATGAAATTAATCAATGTCAATATATGACAAATACTGCTTACACACGAACCAGTTTTTTGAGATTTGAACAACGTTTGATGAAATCTAATATCACTCATCTCATCTCTCATTTGCTGCTTTTCAGCTACAACTACAGCTTGTGATTTGGATTTAGATTCAGATTCAGATGCGGATTTAGCTTTTATTTTCGGTGTTGGTAGGGGCCCTGTCATGCCATGCCATCCATTCCATTCCAATCGAATCGAATCCACACACAATCAAATCAGCAGCACTCTTAATACGGGAGGTATTTATCAATGTGGCCATACTTGGGTACTATTCGAAACTATGATCATATGCAAATACTCACATTTTTCGGGGCTTTTCTTTTCTAGTGTCCAATAATAACAATAGCTGCCAGCCATAGCGCTGTCGTTGTCCATTCGCGGTGGACACGACACGACCAGCCGGCTTTCGAAGGTATGGGCTGTGCTGTGCGAACTGCGTGTTTGAACTGTTTTAATGTGTTGTGTTATGTTTTCCATCTATCATGGTATTCATCATCTTTAGGCGATTAACCTGAACGTGTACTCGTATGCAAATCATCATCATCAGCAGCTGCGGCAGCGGCAACACCGGCCCAGCTCCATGCCATGGATGGAGATCATTGATCTCAATTTTGCGTGTTCACAAATTTCAATATCATCAACATCAGTTTTCATGCCTTCGCATGATTGTGATTGTTTCCATAGCACAAATGTCATAGACGCGACATCTCGAGATCCGCGAATTAAGGAGACCGACCGACCCGCCGACCAACCGACCGTTTGGCTGTATGGCTGTGGAATATTTGATGAGTTCAGTTTGTTGCGTTGGCCCTGCGGCCATGGAATATTCAAATTTCGATTGGTTTTGATATCACAAATGAAATGAAATTTTTTGCTTTATTATGGTTAACTTTGAACTTAGATTTGATTTAAACACGCAAAAAAGCACAGCATAACGAAATTTCTAGTTTTGAACATCGGTAGGCAAAAAGGTGGCTTGTCCGTTGGCTAGTTGGCCTGAAATTTGTATAAGACTAATTTGTGTTTTAAGCATTCCAATTCATAATCAGGTGTTGTAAAGATTAATGACCATAACGAAATTCCTTTCATAGGCATTCTAATGTTTGGCATGAAGAACTTCGTAACGAAGAAGAAGATTACCATGTAGTGGCTATAGGAAGTCAAATATGTAGATTGATTTAAAAGTTTTCTCTATTGTTTTCTCAAAATAACAACAATAAATTTCTCTTTCGAAAATCATTAGAAGGCTTATATTTTTTGTCAGTAAATGTTTCCGGTTTCCAGACTTGTAAATTTGTTACTTACGAGGACTGTTCATGTGGCAGTCGATCGCCCAGAAATGGTTGCAAATACAAACGAAAGTAAATCAATCTTATTAAATAAAATCTTTTGGTAGGCTACAATATAATTGACCATTCAACTTCCAAGTTCTTTTCAAATAATTTAAAATCCAAAGAACAGCTAAATAAATATTATAGCTCATCTGTCCTATCAAAATCAATGATGTTTAAAGGCTTTGATGAATATAAAAAATTCTAGAGTAAATACTGGCTCGACCAAAAGAAGCAAAAAACCACAGAAATGATGGAAAAAATATCGGCAAGGCGGATGGATTACATTTTGAATAAACATTTTTATATGAAACAAGTAAAAATGGCGTTAAGTTCGGCCGAGCCAAACATTATATACTCTCCACAATTCCTCAGAGGCTGTCGCAATATTACAGGAAAATATTTTTTAATATAGCCAAACCAAAACAAATACAAATATTGAAAAAAATATTAAATAAACAAATATAATATTTTTATTATTTCAAACAACGCTTATAAGGCAAGACTATCAATACTATATATATTGAAATAATACTTCAAGTCAATTCAAAAAATAAATATTATTATATTTATATTTTCAAAAAAGCTTAAATACCCTAAATATTGGTAGATAGTGGGTGCTACAGTATTTCCATTATGTTTTAATTCCAAAAGTACAAAGATCTTTTATTTTTGACATTTATAAAAAATGTACCCTTACAATGACATTCTTCATTTTATGCACACAAAATTTCTGTAGTGCTAGTTTGAAAGTGTTCTAAGTCACACTATATCAACTAATATTAATGTGTGGCGATGCAAACAAACATTTTTTATTTATAATGTCCATTTTAGGTGATTCAGATAATTTGAATAATATATAAATTAATACAAAGTTTTTAGACGAACAACCTGTAAATATTTTTTTTGTAATTTTAAATAAATTATTTTTGTCTTCTTTCATTTTTGGGAAGGAAATATTACTTTTGCGAAAAAAATTAAAAATTTTTGTGTGTTAAATTTTTCAATTGTGAAAGTAGTGGTTCCATTAGAGGTACCTACGTTTTATAAAAGTTCGATATAGTAGTAGGATATTCTAAGAAAAAATGTGTGCTTCGGTGGAAAAATATTTTTCAATTGACTCAAACACAAATCTCTGAACGGATAAAGTGTGCACATATATCGCAATAATACTTCAAGTCAATGCAAAAAATAAATATTCTTATATTTATATTTTCAAAAAGCTTAAATACGATAAATATTTTTAGATAGTAGGTGCTACAGTATTTCAATTCTACTTTAATTCCAAAAGTATGAAAATCCATTATCTCATGTACATACTGCAAAATAACCTAACTTCCTGATTCAAACCATTTTTGCCGTAAAAGAAAAAAGTACCAATTTCGAAAAATCTTTTTATTTTGCGTGTCTATACAGTAAGAGGAATGTATACACCGAATTTAATCATTCTAGCTGTAGCCGTTTAGTTGGTACTATTTTTATCCCTCTGTACCCATTGTATCCCCTGAAAGTACGAATTTGGAAAAACTGGGATATTGTCCTGGCTCAAGACCATTTTGCATCTATATTTAATAGAATGCAAATTTATTTACAAATAGCAAGGTGACATTTATTACTTGGCTGCAGACTACCACTATCATGATTTCCACCCTGTCTAAAGGTTTCATTCAGGTGGCTTCGCAGCGACTTTTCAACATCAAACCCGGCCTCTATAAGGAGATGATTTTCACAAACGAATTAGAATCACAAATCACTTGCCGAATTTGCGTTTAAAAAATCGCACCAAGTAATAAAGCACACATGCCATCTTACAAGCATCTCATTGAGTTGCATATGTAAGTATGTGTATATGCAGGTATAGTTACCCAGCAATACTTCTGCCGTGCCAACGCTCATTTGTTTTAGTTTTTTCGTTTGTATTTTTTGGTCTGTAATCAATATTTTATTTGAACTGGGATATTGTCCTGGCTCAAGACCATTTTGCATCTATATTTAATAGAATGGAAAAACCTTTTATTTTTTGTGTCTACTCAGTCTTCTCCGACTTTCATGGCTCTAGCTGCGGTCATTTGGTTGGTATTATTGTTGTCCCCTTTTTCCATTTTAACCCCAAAAAGTGCGAATTTCGAAAAATCCCTTTTTGTATTGCCTACGCAATCAGAGGAATGTATACACCGAATTTGATTATTCTACTTCTATATTATTAGAGGAATGAGCGAATATCGTGTTTCTAGCTGTTGTCGTTTGATAGGACCATTTTTATCACTTTTTGGCCCATTTCACCCCTAACGAATAGAAATCGCTTCGTGGTGCACTTTTATGCTGTAAGGGGAATGCACATACCCAATATCAAGTAAATATGAGCAGATATTGATAAAACATGCTTAAATACTCTAAATATTGGAGGTTATTAGAATATACATACTTTATAGGATTTCAGGTCAATACTTCAAGGTGTTACAAACGGAAAGTTAGTATACCCCCATCCTGGAGGTGGAGGGTATAAAAATGTTCTCAAGAGATATTCGGTAGAATTGGATCGATTCAGTCCATGGATCTGATTACAGTCTTACTAGTAGATGATGACTCCCGAGTCCCTCACAAATTGACTGCGAAACTTCTCACAACCTAATATTAAATCCTCAGGTATCGGTTAGTTTAACATTAACATGCAGTGTCTCGCAGCTGAAACCTTCAGTGAAATTTCGGTTTCTACCCGTACGTGTATAGTTTATAGTCCAACCTGTGTGACAAAGACAACCATTGTGGTTAACTAATATCACATAAACCATATGATCCTGTTGGTATAAGTGGAAATATAATTAAACTAAAAAAATAATAATTAAAATTAATTAATGTTTTCAAAACAAATTTTCCTTAATGTCTCTACTCTCTTTATTAAATTTTAAAGTCCACACAGGTCTTATAAAAATTCATTTTATGTTCATCAATATAAATGAAACCCCATTACTGTTCGAAGCTACAAAGTTCTTTTGCATATCCTCGACCACTCTCCGGAACTCAAACCCCCCTCCCCAGCACTCCGATCATTCTTCGTCTGGTGACATATCTTTTTCCCTGGCACTTAAACCGCCATGTTTAACCTATTTATTCCGATTTGTAGAAGAAGAAAAAACAAAAACAAAACAAACAAATTATATAAATTTCCTGTATCAACGCGGGCAACGAAACATAATACAAATGTTGAACATCATTAAACCTTTCGTCGTCGTTATCGCTCCATTGTGTTCGTTTCATTTTCTTGTTGGTGTTCGAAACGGAAAGGAAGGGAAGCAACCAAACAAATGTTGCATATTCTTTGTGCCTCCAATCAATGATATTTGATTGATCGTTTTGTAGTGTTGTTGAAATGATAAGCATACACTTGAGCCAATTTATAACAATACGAGTAACAAACAACAACAACAGCAACAACATCCATATTCTCAACTATGGCAACAACAACAAACGCAACGAAATCATGTATACAATTTGTTAAGAAAGAAATAAAAAGGCCAAACTAAACGAAAAGTGTAGAAAACTGACAGTACAAATGCATTTTACGAGTACCTCGTAACACATCCTTTTTGGTTGATGACCGTGCCATGCCGCGCTGAGCCGCACTGTGCCGCTGCCATGACCAGAGACCCCAAGAGAGCATCATATTGTGAGGCACGAAACACAGAACGCAGAAGGAATGTCGACGTAATCAAAGGCGGAAATTACTTTAAATTGACAACATTTGTAACAGCAACGGCCAGAGTATCAAACAGAAAATCAAAAGAACAAAAAAATGCGATCCGAAAGCCTTGCCTTTTGGGCTGTTAATCCATCCCGAATGAAAGGGATGGACAGTGTTGCCAAAGGAGAGATTTCTATAGGAAATAACATGGGTTCGGTTTTACTAAAATAAAATCCGTTTTTTGAGTTGCTCGGAGGTTCATGTAAAATGTTGGTCCATTTTTCAGCAAACTTGCGACTGGTCACTCAATAATATTTTATTGTTGGCACAAACAAGGCATGATATTTCACCATTAATCTATTAATATCTGCATGTGTCATTTCTTGATACAGTACTATAGGGTTGGCCATTTCACATTTTAAATTAGAATCGGTTATAAAAAAGTACTAATTATTTTTGCATATATAGCCCAAAATAAAACCAAAAATAAATATAAATAAAAATAAAAATAAAAATAAAAATAAAAATAAAAATAAAAATAAAAATAAAAATAAAAATAAAAATAAAAATAAAAATAAAAATAAAAATAAAAATAAAAATAAAAATAAAAATAAAAATAAAAATAAAAATAAAAATAAAAATAAAAATAAAAATAAAAATAAAAATAAAAATAAAAATAAAAATAAAAATAAAAATAAAAATAAAAATAAAAATAAAAATAAAAATAAAAATAAAAATAAAAATAAAAATAAAAATAAAAATAAAAATAAAAATAAAAATAAAAATAAAAATAAAAATAAAAATAAAAATAAAAATAAAAATAAAAATAAAAATAAAAATAAAAATAAAAATAAAAATAAAAATAAAAATAAAAATAAAAATAAAAATAAAAATAAAAATAAAAATAAAAATAAAAATAAAAATAAAAATAAAAATAAAAATAAAAATAAAAATAAAAATAAAAATAAAAATAAAAATAAAAATAAAAATAAAAATAAAAATAAAAATAAAAATAAAAATAAAAATAAAAATAAAAATAAAAATAAAAATAAAAATAAAAATAAAAATAAAAATAAAAATAAAAATAAAAATAAAAATAAAAATAAAAATAAAAATAAAAATAAAAATAAAAATAAAAATAAAAATAAAAATAAAAATAAAAATAAAAATAAAAATAAAAATAAAAATAAAAATAAAAATAAAAATAAAAATAAAAATAAAAATAAAAATAAAAATAAAAATAAAAATAAAAATAAAAATAAAAATAAAAATAAAAATAAAAATAAAAATAAAAATAAAAATAAAAATAAAAATAAAAATAAAAATAAAAATAAAAATAAAAATAAAAATAAAAATAAAAATAAAAATAAAAATAAAAATAAAAATAAAAATAAAAATAAAAATAAAAATAAAAATAAAAATAAAAATAAAAATAAAAATAAAAATAAAAATAAAAATAAAAATAAAAATAAAAATAAAAATAAAAATAAAAATAAAAATAAAAATAAAAATAAAAATAAAAATAAACATAAAAATAAAAATAAAAATAGAAATAAAAATAAAAATAAAAATAAAAATAAAAATAAAAATAAAAATAAAAATAAAAATAAAAATAAAAATAAAAATAAAAATAAAAATAAAAATAAAAATAAAAATAAAAATAAAAATAAAAATAAAAATAAAAATAAAAATAAAAATAAAAATAAAAATAAAAATAAAAATAAAAATAAAAATAAAAATAAAAATAAAAATAAAAATAAAAATAAAAATAAAAATAAAAATAAAAATAAAAATAAAAATAAAAATAAAAATAAAAATAAAAATAAAAATAAAAATAAAAATAAAAATAAAAATAAAATATCTCTGCCAATTCTACAAATCCCCGAAAACTCGAATTATCCTATCCCATTGGCAACACTGTAAAAGGAATGAAAGATATTTCACACTTCGCCGCTTCATTTTGTGTTGAACGGGCATGAATGTCAATCATTTTGTGTTGCATGAACTGAACATTGTTTGTTGCTGTTGTTGGTGTCTGAAAGGCGCAAAAAGCCCATTACAAACATACGAACACACACGCTCGTAAAAGACACGCTCTTCTGAGCGAGTACATATGGCGAAACTGATTTTTCAACATTTTAACATCAATTATTAAAAATAAAGATGATGGATGGATCGGTTTGTTCGCCAGGGATCTCTTTATTCCGCAGGCCTCAATTGCCATTAAGGCCTTTACAAAATTAGCTCAAAGTCCCAGAACTTTGTTATACTTTCAAAGTTCGGCCAAAGCTTGAGTCGACGTCGTCGGCCATTTCTCATGGAAAATAAATCAATAACAGAATGTAAATGTTGTTTTTGCTTCGCCGGGTTGGTGTCTTATTCAAATTTTAGCACATTTCAGACGTCCGTCTGTCTTGTTCATGTTGGTTTTTCGTTGGAGTTGTGTTTTTTTCTGTTAAATCATCATAAACTAATTTTTTCGACAACTTATTCGTGATTTGTGGGTTGCTGTTGGTAGGGTTATTTTTTAGGTTTTTTGTTTTCAATTTTTATATGTTTCCTATTTCAAAACTCACTTTCTAAATTATGTTTGTTTTCAATATTTTTGTTTTTTTTTCGATTTCGATTTCGGTTGTTTTTTGTGCTGTATTCGAATGTATAACAGACATGTTGCTGTCTGGGATGTTGTTGCCTTGTCGTAGAGAACAATGAAACCAATGTTGCCCCGTTCATCTTAATCATGTCCGAGATATTGATGCACTACAATGATAAAATATGAAAACAAAAACACACACAGAGCAAAAGAAACCAAACCAAAGTGAACCATGGCAAACATATCTATCGGGGTTTGTTACCACCACCACCACCACCACTACCACTGGAGGTTTAATTGATTATTGGCTATTTGAGCGAAAGGGGCACATTTGTGGTCAGTGAAGTCAGGTAAGTAATGAAATTTCGTTTTCATAAATTCCCACGCATGTTTGACCAATGATTGGGTCACTAAAATCATAAGTCATCTGATAAATCATCTGTTCGTATGTGCTAGCCATTGAATGGAAGAGGGAGGAATTGAAAGAAAAAAAAACAATATTGAGATCAAATCTCAATCAAGAGCATCAATCTAAATGTAGATAATCAAAGATAACAAAATCAAAAGCCAAAAAATAAAAAAGAAATATTATCAACATGATTAAATTGATAACTTAACATGAGAATGACCTAAATATTTGGCATAATATAGTTATCACTCAATGATTGGTTACTAAAACTATAAGTATTCCTAGGATTTTACTATCAATACGGAAATTGCTATTAAAGAAAATATAATGATAATGAGAAATTCATATAGTTATGGAAATTATTTCAGGAGCTCCAACTTGTCGAAGTGTTGAAAACATCTTGACCATACACAAGTCTTTCAAGGACTATGTGGAACAAATATGAATACTAATTTATTTAGGGCTGTTATTATACATTTAGTTATAACAATTAAAAAGGGTGGCATGTTCGTCAAGGCCGAATCTGTACACTGAAAGAATAATTTATATTAATGTTTATAAAGCACAAATCAACGAAAATATTATAACATACCCTAGAAACTATTTTCCTTACAAGTTCTACATTTTCATTTCATATCTATGAAATATTTCTTAAATAATGAAACTTCTTTATTTTTATGAAAAAGTTTCAGCCGGATCCGTTGGATAGATCGCAAGAAAATGTCATGCGTACAAATCATTTTAGTCACATCTTTCACGAACATGAAATTTTTGAAAAAAAAATATCCAATTTGTATTATTTGCTTAACATGCTCTACCGAAATACCCAATTTTTCGCAGAACTTTTTAATCATTAAATGTAATTTTTGAAAGTTTTTATATACTCCACGAGAGCATTATATCTTTGTTCATTTTTTATAACACCCAACAGGAAACGAGTTAGATCCCTCGTTTATTATACAGATCGGCTTAGAATCAATTTCCGAGTCGATTTAGCAATGTCCGTCTGTCTGACCATCTGTCCGTCTGTCCATCTATTATTGTAATCAAATTACAGGTCGCAATTATAGTCCGATCTTAACAAAAATTGACACAAGTAAGTTTTGTGGATCAAGGACGAACGCTATTTAATTTAAAGCAAATCGGTTCAGATTTAGATATAGCCCCTATACAAATGTCGCTCCCGATTTGACTTTTTCCGCTCTAGTAACCACATATTTCACTCGATTTGCTTCAAATTTGGCACAGTACCCTATAATTGAAGTGGAAACAGCTATGGTGAAAATCGGTCAGATCGGTTCAGATTGAGATATAGCCCCCAATACAAATGTCGCTCCCGATTTGACCTTTTCCGCACTATAAAGCACTTATAGTTCCTGATTTTCTTTAAATTTGGTTTAACACCTTATAATCTAACTAGAAACACCTGTGGCGAAAGCAGGTTAGATCGGTTCAGATTTAGATATAAATGTATTTATATATATATACAAATGTTTCTCCCAAATGTTTAACCGATTTTGGCCAAACTTTACATATTATATTTCACCTATAAACATACATGGCGAAAGCGGGTTACATCGTTCCATGTTTCAGTATACCACCGAACAGATGTCCTTTCATATTTCACATTTTTTGTCAAACACATACATTTACAGGGTACAAAAATCCTTCCCGATTTCAGTTTTTTACAGAATTGAATTGTAATAGGAAAGAAAGTGGAGTGTATCATATGGTCGGCTCCATCCAACAATAAGAATTCTAACAGACAACATTTTTTCACTTAGTATAATGCTCCCTTCCACCAAAAAATAAAAACCTGTCGACTGTAAGAAACTCAGACCTGGTGGACTATAAGTTTATTCTACAAAAATGATCTACTCAACATGACCTTTCAAAACTATAGAGTCGATATAATGTTTCAATCAAGCAGTCTTAATTTGTTGGACAGTGTTATTATACCCATACATGACTAGTACATTTTTTTTTGAAAAAATATTTATTTTTAAACGTTCCTTTTGACATTACTTCAAAGCCACAAGACTAGGTTATATTTAGCCCCTATATATAGCCGCTTATGTTACTTATATTTTGATATAAATTGCAACTGTTTACTTTGACGTTTAGTACTTTCTTTAGGGGAAAATCGAAAAAGGACCAATTGTCAGCGTCATTTCAAATACCATCCTTGCTCACATTGTAGGGCAATTTTAAGATTATTTTATATTTTTGGACAGAATACTAAGATATTCCTCCAACTGTTTGTTTGCTAATCCTAAGCGAATGAAAAACCGATTCGCCCAGAAGACAAGTAATAAGAAGATAAGTACAGGGTGGGCCATTTAAAATTTTAAATTTGACATACCGATTACTCTGACTTTGAAAGCTACAATAACATTAATTTTCATTTTTATTTTTTTTGTTTATGTTTGACATTTGCAAAATGGGACGCTATACGCTGGAACAAAATTGGCTAATATTAAAAACTTATTTCCAAAGTAGTGAGTCATTAACGCAAACTATAAGAAATTTACGTGGAATATTTTCTGGAAGAGATTTGTCTTCAGTTCATTTTGTGCCTCAATTTGTGAAGCGAGTTCATGAAAACGGATCATTATTGTACAGTGCGTTCAATCGAAAACTCCACGAACATCCATCAACATCAACTCATCATCGTTCTCAACAACTAATCATTTCTCGCACTTCTTTGAGAAAAATTTTGCATAAAGACCTCGGTAAGAAGACTTACAGAGTTCAATTGGCCCAACAACTGAGACCTCATGGCCATCCGATGCGTTTCGCTACGCCCCATGGGCTGAAGATTGTTTGGCAGGAGATGAAGAATTTTACTGAAAAGTCGAGTTTCCAGATGAAGCTCATTTTCATGTCAGTGGCTATGTCAATAAGTAAAATTTCCACATATGAGGTTCAGAGAACCCACACGTGACTATGGAGAAGCCAATGCATCCACAAGGAGTCACTGTTGGTGTGGATTTTGGGCTGTACTGAAAAATTGGGTTGATCGGATGAGATAATGTCGAGCCACTTATGGTAGTCATATGAATGATATTGTTTTCCATTATTAAATGACAAAGTTCATTCATTTCAATAGAAACAGAAATTTGAACAAATAATCAGTACTTTTTTATAGCCGATTCTAATTTAAATTTTTAAATGGTCCACCCTGTAATATATACCACTATATTTTATAGACCAAGCAGCAATCTTCCAAAAATAGCTACAACTTCTCCAGAAATGAAATACTTTGGACGTTGTTGCATTATTTAGGAGGGATCTGTGCCTTTCCATCGAGATCATGAGAACACAAATCGCACCAAAAGTATGGAACTTTTTAAGGATTTTATAAAAAATACATCAATAATAGCACTAAACTCGTAAAAAAACTGGATAGCTCTCGAATGGATAAAGATTTTGGGACAAATTATAAAACAGGCCAAAGATAAATTTTAGTCGGGGAAATTCACAACATTTTTGATGTCATCTTAAAGTATGTTGTTTTAATTATAAGGTTACTTGGATTTTTAGAAATATATTTACCCCATCATAAAATTTCCTGATAATAAAAACATATCTGTAATGTTTTTATTGTATTTTTTAAAATGAAGACCTAAATAAAAAATAATAATTAAATAAGATTAAATTACTGCTGACAGCCTTTCAATCAGGAATAGAACTTTAAACTCGCTTAACCCTCTCATGCCCGAATTTTCTTCTTAATAAATATATAAAACTTTCTATGTTTTTTTTGATGAGGTATGGTTCTAAATATGATTTCTATAGAGTCTTGGGGTTCTAATTCATACAGGACATGAGTAACAGGATGTTTGTTAAAATCATTGTACTGCAGATATCGGTTAAACAAAAAATATTTTTAAATGGTTTCTTCATTTAAAAATCTTTGATATATATATCTTCGAAAAACAAAGACAGTTTTTCTTGTACTCGAAGAAATCCAATAAAAATAAGAAGAATTTCTAAACAATTTCTAATTACAAGAAACTCAAACAATTGCTATTTGAGTCCTCACTTTTGTTTTCACCTTCCTACGCAAACCCAAGTTACCGAATTTGTTGGTTCCCTTTTAAATATTCCTGGTAACATATGCAAACAAAAATAAAAATTATGAATTCTGCAAAATGTGTGATTTTAAAGATTTTATAGGACTAACTCGCAATGTTGCCTATAGGCAACATTGGGCATGAGAGGGTTAATTCTCTACAAGTATTTGAATATACACTTATTAACAGGATTTTATTTTTTTGTGAAATTTCCAATTCAAATGTCTATAACTCTGCAAATAAAATGTTAAGATTTTTTCCTAATGCACTTGTGATATATTTTGTAAAGAAGAATATTTTATGAGATTTTCAGGAAAATTGGGGTCATCTGATTTTGTTGTCTGGTTTGAGATTAAAAGTACCTTATGGTCTCCCGTATTTTTCCACTTCCTGTAGTGGAGGGAAAACAATTGTTTAACCACACTAAAATATATACACTTCACTGGATTATATCTCATTATTTTCGAACAATATTAAAAACGGAGCAGAACTTCGACACATCTCCTCTATATCAATCATCATATAAAGTAAGCACGTATCTATTTCAATGTAGACACTAAAATACGTACTAAAATGTGACTGTTTTCCACATTAGGCACATCACTCATACTGAAGTGACATCTCAATATTCGGACGACATCTCAATCACAGTCACTGGCTGTGGACTTTATAACCCAATGTGGCTTTATAACTCTCATTTCAGGCGACCACTCATTTCTGGCCAGCGCTCATTTATAATTCTTTGCAAGTTTTCAAAAGTATCCTCTATTGACGTTATGAAAACATATCAAAAATGTCCAAAAAAAGTACGTCAGTATTTTGTCTTTTTATGACAAAAGTATGTACCCGAACGGACGGACGCCGACCGGCCGGCCATAAACCATTACCACCAAATATGTAGCGAGCGAGTGAGTATCTATGACACCAGGCCTAACAGCAGCAGCAGCAGTTTACTCAACATGTTACTTAAAGTAAATCAAATTTTAAATATGTATTTTTTTATTATTTCACTGCTAGACCATATTTAAGAAACGTTCACGGACCGAAAGACACTCTCGCAAAGGGGTGATACAAATTTCAATGCTCTGCAGTCAGTTGTCAGTGTGCGGATGACCGAAATGACATTTAATATGCGACACACATTTCATTTATAAAAGCCATAATTGGTTCTACCGCTGTTACGCACCTGAATGAGACGCGGGGTCGGGGAACGGATGGTGGTGGGGGGATTCACTGCTGGCATACGCAAACGTTCAAAAGTGCGCAAACGTTATAATATAGATTGTCTTTTTGGGTAACGACACAGCCGGACAGACGGACGGACGGATGGACAAACAAGCGAACGTTCCAACGTCCGAACGCCAAATCCCCCACCACGAAAGTCTATGGCAAAATAATTTATAAGTAATACTTATGGTCAACACCTTTTGTTACGAAAACCAAAGCATAATGAAGAGATTTATACCCAGAGATATGTATAATAATAATTTCAATAAATCCATATGTATGTATGTCCGCATGTATGTTCGTTCCCTCGTTCGTTTGTTCGTTCGTACGAGTATGAGCACTATATCGTGGTTAATGACCCGCATTGATCGGGCGATTTGTAAATATGGCAATATGAGCTCATTTCTGTGTGCGGTGGAAGCACCGCGCACGGAGCACAGCGTACGCGTCGCAAATGGCCAACAACGTACGTATTTAACCCTAAATATGGTCGGCAATTATTGCTGGTAATACACATATTCATATCGAACAATACACAATAGCTGCCCAATATCGATGTGCCACAAAAAGCAACGCAAAATTATAATAATAAAGCGTTACATTTTCAACAAAAATAAAATAAAAACTTATGAATATCGCCTCTTTTTTCGTAAAACCGCGCTAAACGTGCAGAAAATTATTAATCGAGCGCTCAATGGGACGGCTTGGTTTGATTCGATTGTTTGGCATCGATCGATCAGATTTGGGGAGGACGGAATTCATATTGAGTTGCGTGTCATTTTACATATGTGTCCACGTGTGTGTTTGTGTACTCGTATATATTATTAAATATGATAACGTAAAAATGATTGTGTTATAATAATGTCGTTTTCGACATAAATCATATGACAAATATGACATTTATTCAATGTAAATTGGTTCATATAACAGTTTGATATTCATGGTGGACGACCAAAAGAGGCAAATTCGCAGTGTGCAGCAAATGGGTAAGGCATCTGATTGATGTTGTTGATAGATAAGTGCCATAGAGGCTTTACAAAAGTGTTACAGAATGTTTCGCTGAAGTCTTAGTTAAATCTTAAAGAATGTGAATGATTTTTTTTGCTTGTGGGGTACAATTAAATGATTACAGACAAATAAAAAATATGCCGAAGTTGAAAGAACGATCTCTGTTCTATAAACTGCAAAAATAAACCAAAGGCGAAAGAAAGTTCCCCTAGAACACGCAAATAGAAACGGCGTTATATACCCTCCACCATGGTTTGGATTCCACAGAGCCAGTCGATTTTCGTAGAAGTGCAGTAACATTACAGCGAAAGTTAAATTTTTTTAATATAGCCAAACCAAAACAAATACAACTATTGAAAAAATAATTTTATAAATAAATATAAATAAAATAATAATAGTACGAACATGTTTTATATCAAAAAATTGAAAAAATATATATATAAATATTTACAGGTTGTTCGTCTAGAAAATTTATATTGAAATTATCTTTTACTTTTCAAATAATTTCATTTTATATGTTATTCAAATTATCTGAATCACCTAAAATGGACATTATAAATAAACAAATGTTTGTTTTCATTCCCAAACATCAATATTAGGCACTAAAGACAATTTTGGTATGCATAAAATGAGAAATGTCATTGTAATGGTTTTTTATAAAATATTAATAAATATGTGATCAATCTAAAGAGAAAAATTGGCATATCTCATTTTTTTGGATTTTTGACTTAGACCACAATCATTCCATTCAAAAAATAAATATACGACAGCAATCTTCAAAAAAGCTTTTATTCCGTAACTAGTGGGGATAGTGGGTGCATAAAGCAGTTTGGTTGGTTGTATTTCCCATCCTATTTTATTTCCAAAAGTATTAATTTTGAAAATCCATTATCTTTCACGTACACCGTAAAAGTAAAAAATGTACGAATGTGGAAAAATCTCACCGAATTTCATTATCCTAGCTGTAGCCGTTCAGTTGGAACCATATGTATCCCTCCTTTGTATCCCTTGAAAGTACGAATTTTATTTTTCGTATCTACGCAGTCAGAAGAATGTATACTCCGAATTTCATGATTCTAGTACGAATTTCGAAAAATCCCTTTAATTTTAAATATTACTTCGATTGTTGCAGTCAATATATTTAGTTGAGATAATATCCATTGGCGCAGGAGGGATATTCTTCTAGGGGCTATAGCCCCCACCAATTTCTTTTCTGTTAATAAGTAAAAAATACTTATAGCCGCACGAATAATATGGCTGTATTTCTTTCTTAAATTAGCTGCGATAACAAAAATCTAAATAAAATGTTAAAATTTCACTCAAAATAAAAAATATATATATTTTTAATTTCCGCTAACAGCAATATCAATCAATGTTAGAAAATTCGCGCGTAGCCTGGATAATTATCAAGTGTAAGTCATATTTATGGTTATTGAGGCTAAGTACAAAAAAGTCAACACAAAATAATTTCTATGAAAATTTGTTTTGATATAAATATTTATATATATATATCTTATTGTATGTATAGAGATATACAACACTTCACTCCTCATTTCTTATGTATATTTGAACATAAGAAATGAGAAGTGAATTGACAATTTATTGGCATTTTGAGACTAGTTCTGTGATATATCCATATCGACCTATCCCAGGTAAGGTACGTTTATAGCAATTGTAAAGGTACGCCAAACTGTTTTATTACCCGTAAGCAAATTTTTGGATGTGTTTCTGGCAAATTTCACACACAGATTTCTATTTTACCCGACAACACCTAAAAGAAAAATAGTATCACTTCCCTGGAGCTTTTCGCTGTGGCACCGTGATATTATTTTTGGCTCCATTTCAAATGCTCAAGAGCCAAATCATCGACGAGTTTTGTAATCTTTGGGTTTCAGATCTTATACGTTTCTCAAAATTCATAAGGATGAGAAATGTCTTCAAAGTAGTAGTTATAGTTTTAATTTTCAACAACAAGGAAGCCCTCAAATTATGTACAGTAAGTTTTTCGGCACCATAAAGTGTCCTCGGTAGATTCTTATTGAAAGAATCTGCCGATGACACTTTATCGAAAATCGATTTTCTCGTATAATCGTTCCCTCTGATCTTTTGAGACACACTCTTCCCCCTACAAAAGGCGCGGCAGCATTTTTTGTTGCGAATTTAACAGAATTGTTTGATCTTGTCCACATTTTCTACAAAAATGGGTCCCTTTAACTAAGATTGGATTTTTTAAGAAGATTTTTGTTTCTGTACGATTTGTTTTTTCGTAAGAAAGTGTCTTCTGATATTCTGAGGTATCCACTTCCCTTAGAAAATTGGACGTTTTTCATAGAAAAGTTGCTTTGAATCGGTTGGGGTTCCTCATTCCTTTAGTCTTTCAAATTTTCAATACCTTGCAATTAAATATCAATGTCCTTACTAATATTTAATAAAAAAATAAAATGGCTGAGTTATTCGTTGAAAGAAAAAATTTTAAAGAAAGATTTTCGTCAAACAAAAGACTTAAGCCACAGGCACTTTGGCCGCATTCCTTCACAGGAGAATGATTTACCTTGGGCTCTGTATAACCTAATAAATCACTTTACCTACACAACTAAAGCAATAACTTTTTTCGAGATGCTACACATAAGTTAGACATGCCGTTTGTTAGCCTACAACCGTACGGCCTCAGTTTTGTGTTAACACAAAACATATGCCTCAAACACAAACAATAGCAGCGGTGTTACAAATTCCTGCATTAATTTCAAATCAATTTTCTTCACAGCTTAACGCTTATCGTCGTTATACTAAAATGACTACAATATTTAAATAAATCCAGAAATAACACGAATTATAATAATAACAACCAAACAACTGACAACATCGCCAGACAATACCGAACTCTACTCAATAAAAAAAACTTCAGAAAAAACAACAACCCAAAAACAGCAGCCTCGTCAGCAGCAGTTAGAGCACGGCCATTGTTTTTTTCAAATCCTACTTTTTCAAATCTGAAATCTGAAATCAACAAATCTTCCCCCCGACAAAGCGCACCGAACCGAAATCCGAATCGAGACGCAAAGAAAAAAGCGGGAGATTGAAATTTAACGAAAGAAATTTGGGCACAAAAAGAAACCTGCTATAAAAGAGATTTATAATATCAAATGAAACCATTTATCATTCTTAATTAAAAAATAAAGATGTAAAACTGAAAATCGAAAATAGATTTCCAACAAACAAAAACAACCACACAATTTTTGTGGAACAAAATTTAACGTTGCCGTTTTTTTCTTTCGTATTGTTGGCGCGGTCAATAGAAACCGAACCACTGTTGGACTGCTGGACGGTCGGCTGGAGGGACGGACGGACAATGAGTAACAAATGCCGAGTGACAACAACTTGTTAATGCCATTGTTTAGCCAAATGTTAGGTGACACTTTGTTACAGATTTTCGTCGGTGTGTCGTTGGTGCCTCTAACTATGAGAAGATTTATTGTTTTTTAATTTTAATGTAAAAATATGTAAAAGATTTCTTAATAAAAAATTCAGGTGAATTCCTTAACCCTCTACGAAGCGTAACGAAATATTTTTGGGGGAGAGAGAAGAGGGGAAGGGACAAGTGGAACTGAAATCTGTATAAAGGGAGGGATAGATTTTGACAGTTCACGTTAGCTAAGTTGTTTATCTATTTAAATTTTCTATTTTTATACCCTCCTCCAGGGTATTATGTCATTCATTTAGCATATATAGTTAAGGTCATGGCCACTCAAATTCCATCATTTTACCGTTTATAGAATTTTCTTCCCAAGTTATAAGACAGAAATAGGATAAATATTGGCTGTAAAGTCAAAAATTGTGAAAAGTAACTTTAGAAAAACTCGCATAACTTTTTTTCTTATAGAGAATACGAAAATATTTTATGATTGCTTATAAAATGGAGAATATTTGTGACAGATTAGTAAATCGGATTCATTGGATTGACCGCGAGTATTACACCAAACAAAATGTTAGGAATAGAAATCATTTTAGCCACATCTTGCGCGAAAATGCAAATTTTGAAAAAATATGGAATTTGTATTTTTTTGAGGCTCTACCGAAATACCCTCATTTTTGTCGAAAAAGATCGATCTTCGAAAAAACATGAACGAATTTTAACCCGAGTATTTTTGTTTGTATAAGTTATTTAATTTAATTTTTTTAATTAGAATCGCCTTTAAAAAAACTACTGATTATTTTTTCAAATTTCTGGCTTTATTGATAAGGTTGAACTTTGTTATTTAATAATGGAACACAATATAATTCAAACGACTACCACGACTATATCGGCAGTGTCTCATCCGATCAACCCAATTTGTCAGTAGATGCCTCCTGCCCAAAATCCACACCAAACAGTGACCCGTTGTGGATGCATTGGCTTTTCAATAGTCACATGTGGGTTCTGTGAACCCACCGAGATGAAAATGAGCTTCATCTGAAACTACGAACACCTTTGGTGGTCTTGGTGACCCCCACTGAAATTTGCCACACTTTTTTTGTAGAACATTTTAATCTTTAAATATCCTTTTTTAAAGGACTTTTTTCTATTTTCTCGAAAAAAAGGTCCATATGGGCCAAATAAGCAGAGGAGCTAGATGGTTAAAATTTTCCAAAAAAATGATCCTCATAAAATTCTCTCAGATAATAACAATATTTTTTCTCTTAGTATAATGCTCTAATCGACCAAAAGATGGACACTTTGTGTATTTTTTGTCTACAAAAAATAAAAATGATAATTAATAAATGTCAATAATAAGTAATAAATGTTAATAAATTTATATTTATTTATATAAATAATTTATTAAATATAAATGCAAAAAGGTCTTGAACCAGGAAAATATTCCAGTTCAAATCAAATATTGATTACAGACCAAAAAATACAAACGAAAAAACTAAAACAAATGAACGTTGGTACGGCAGAAATATTGCTGGGTAACTATACCTGCTTATACACATACTTACATATGCAAGTCAATGAGATGCTTGTAAGATGGCATGTGTACTTTATTACTCGGTGCGATTTTTAAACGCATATTCGGAAAGTGAGTTGTGCTTCTCGTTCGTTTCTGACAATCTTTTCTTTAAAGAGGCCGGGTTTGATGTTGAAAAGTCGCTGCGAAGCCACTTGACAGGGTGGAAATCATGATAGTGGTAGTCTGCAGCCAAGTAACAAATGTCACCATGTCATTTGTAAATAAATTCGCATTTTATTAAATATAGATGCAAAATGGTCTTGAGCCAGGACAATATCCCAGTTCAAATCAAATAAATGAGAATAAAAATTAAAACACATATTTTTTAAGATTTGACAATTTTCGGTAAAAAAAATCGGTAAACACATATTTGTATCTCATACCACAAATTAAATTAAATATTTTTAAAGTTGCCTTATGACAACAATTATGTGATCCATCCTAGTATCTACATTGCAGCTTTATTCGTCATATAGACAAATACATATTTGAAAATTGTAATCAAAACCGGAGAGAAGAGCCAAAATTCGTGTGTGATTGCTTCACATGGATTGCTTTACATACATTATCATACTTATCCTAGGAACATCTGTAGTGAAAGTGGATCACATCGGACAATTCTTTTATGTAAATGTATCCTCGTATTTGTCTCCTTGTCTTCCAATAAGTCATATATTTCATATTTTTGGATTATTTTTTTATATTTTCACTGGCATTATTAATCATCCAGGATTGATAATAAAAACCTTGCAATAGATTTGAGAATCGAGAGTATTATATAGTCATCTCCAACAGACTTAGTCCTTTCCTTGGGTGTTTTGATTTTCTAATAATAGAGCCAAAGCACTTTGGCAAGTTACAGCGTTGTCCAATATGTTCCAATGTAATGGGTAAATGGGGACTCCAATTTCATAAAAAAATAATCTACAGCGACCAGGCTCAATATTGAACGAATGTCAATTTCAACAATAAATTTAGCGTAGTTGGGAAGACGCCACAAGAGGTATACCGAGTGAGAATGGCTGCGTAGAAATTTCATATTTTTAAAAATATATTTTAAATTTATTAGAGTATTTTTTCACAGCACAAATTTTAGATCCGGATCAGCATATGTTTTCGTAATTTTATTCTAGTTAAAGAGCGTAGTGATATTTTATTTAAATGCATATGAGTCATTCCATGGCAAGCGGTACGGTTTTTGACGTCGATATCTACGATTGTTTTGAAAGTTTGTGTATGTATTCTTCTCATAAAAATATTGTATACGTATTTTTTCACGAGTTATGACCAATTTAACAGTGAAAAACATACTATTTTTTTCAAAAGGTGTGTTCATTCAATCGCTTGTAACTACTGAAAGACTTTACCGATTTTAATGTGTTATACCTCGTTTTGAAGGTAATTTCATTTAAAATAGATTTTTTAAAGTTTTTGCAATTTTAATTCTTTTATTTTGATTTTTGAAATGATTACACCAAACCATTTTGTTGAAATTTTAAAGTAGTGTGCATAGGTATATTTTTAAGCGACTGTGTGAGTTTGAAAGTGGTGTAATGATGGCTTATATTTTTTACAATTTTTTTTCGATTTATTTTTTACAAAATCAACCAGAATTACAGAAAAAATTGTTTTTTATTTATTTTTTTTTAATTTTTTTGTAGTGTGAGGTTGCACCATCAGAAAAAATGAAAAAAATATATCGCAACTATCGAGGTCAAAAACCGTACCGCTTGATATGGAATGACTCATATATATCTAAGGGTTTCTTTTGTTCGGTGACTTATCAGCAAATTTGACGTAGAATATTTTGTCCATTCACACCACCAGCCTAAAATTTAGTTTAGCGCCAATTCGGAAAAGTACAAAATTAACCCAAAAATTAATTTTAGGTTTTGTCTTATTTTTAGCATTTAAGTTGAGTTCTGAATTTTGGTGTATTCAGAGACTAATAGTAGAATTTTATGGCAAATATTTTTGTAGAACATTTTGACCTGTTAAACCGCTGTTTAGGGGAACAAATAGACCCCTGTATTGAGCAGCTGGAGGGTTATAATGTTCCACATAAATGTCCCTCGTAGTGTCTTAACCAATATTGCTGAACACATCCTATACTTAAAAGGTAAGGATTACAAGGTTTCCCATTCATCATAAGAATGTGCCAAAAGGGGAAATATTAACCCCCTCTAAAGTGACCACCAATCGTAAACTTTCGAAACACCGATACATGTACATACATTCTGTTTTTACCCCCTCCATCATAATATGTGGACATAAGCTTGTTTCTTGTAATATTTTATTTTTTTTTGTAATTTTCATTTATTGAACATTCTTGTACACCTAAATCAACACTGTTGCTGTAATTGTCTTGTAATTATCACAAACTAATTCTCTCTCTTATTCATCAATGCACCTCCCATGATGACTCAATTATCACTACGTCAGCCTCCCTCAAAGGGTTATTCATACCTACATTGTTTATCTTTCGGTGGAAATCTAGTTTGTTCTCAATGATTAGACGCTTAGAAACGCAGCCATGCCAAGCCGAGTTGTCTAATTAAAGGAATTTCCTCTAATTAATATTGAATTTAATCATAAATTCTCAAGAATTCGATCGTTTTTTTTTTCACTCCACGGCAGGTGACTGACACTGTCGTGTATTGCTATTGCTATCTGTCTATTATTGTAACGTTATATATTATTTGTGCTTTTTGTGACTACAAATATATGTATTTTGAAATTCTTATTAAAACGTTGTACGTTTTCAATGAATTTTGTTATTATGGCTCATTACATAGCTGCAGTGGCAGTGGTAGTGGTGGTGGTGGAGCTGGTGCTATAATGACAAAAGCTCTTAATTAATTGTAGAATTTTGATTGCCTCGTATTTTTCACAAATCGGTGCTATGATCTTTTAATTGATCACTGAAATCGATTCCAAACAAACGACAGGCACCAACAAAAAAGTAAATTACACCGGTTGTGAATGACATCATCGAAATATAGAAACTAACCGCTTGTTTAAAAGCAGCAGAACGCTGAGAAATATTTCACACCTATTATTGGCATTAACAAGAAACCGAGTTACCGAGTGGGGTTTCACCGAATTACGTATACCCTCAGCCTTAGATTAAGTAATCATAATGGCATGGGTGGGTGTTAGCAGGGTGATTGCTTCGTATTTCATACTAAGTGATTGTAAACAATTCATATTTGGAATTTTTTTGATAATCTCACTAAGAAATAGAGATCTTCCCATTTTTAGAAATATCCTAGCAATTCATTCACTTTTCTTTTTGGGGATTTATATTAATTCAAAGTAAAGCGTTATTTTTGTAAAGTTGGACACTGTTTCTGTTTTTGGAGATGCCTAAAACTGGCTTATTGGCTACGTTAATAAACAAAATTGTATTATTTGGGATGAAGGGAAATTTCAAGAGTTTCATGAGCTGTCATTACTTCCGCACAAAAACCACGGGTAGTTGTAGCCTTTGTGATGGTGGGGTCATAGTTTATGATTCATTTGTCTGAGACGAAATATCGTGTGAGTCATTTCAAATTTTAAATAAGAAGCGGCTTTAAAAAATTACTGATTATTTTTTCAAATTTTTGGTTTTATTGAAAAGTTGAACTTTGTCATTTAATAATGGAACACAACATCATTCATGTGACTACCACGACTGGCTCGGCAGTACCTCATTCGTTCAACCCAGTTTTTCTGTACACGGCCCAATGATGCCGCCAGCCCAAAATCCTCACCAAACTCGTTGTGGATGCATTTCTTTCTCTATAGTCATGTGTGGGCTCGTTGAACCCCATATGCGGCAATTTAGCTTACTGACATAGCCACCGAGATGAAAATGGGCATCATGAAGGCTGAACTGAAGGCCTGGCCGATCTCTTCTCGAAAAATTTCCACGTAAATTTCATACAGTTTGCTTTGAAGACTGACTACTTCGGAAGTAAGTTTTCAATATTTCCCAATTTTGTTCGAGCGTACAGCGCACAGAGGCATTTGTTCATACAAAGTTTGGCAAAAAATATAAGGAGTCCTCTTAGAATGTTGAAATTTTGCTCTGAGCCTTTGCTTAGCTAAAGTTTCATCAAAATTGGCCACGCCCAGTACCCACCGCCCATAGAACCAAAAATTTATTTTTGGGCCAAACTTTTTGAAATTTGGCACAGAGCCTTTTATTACCTCAATTAGGAATAAAATAAAGTTTCGTTAAAATTGGAGACGCCCACAACCCAACGCCCATAGAGTCCAAATTTATTTTTGGCCCAAACTTTTTGAACTGAACCTTTTATTCTCAATTAACGCCCACGCGATGAGTGGCCGTATAACCCATATTATATTTTTTCGCAAAACTTTTTGTTACTTTAGCAAAACTAATTATTTGGATTATTATAGAGTCTGGGTTTGATGTTGAAAAGTCGCTGCGAAGCCACTTGAAAAGACTTTTGACATGGTCGAATTCATTATCGTGGTAGTCTGCAGCCAAGTAATAAATGTCACCATGCCATTTGTAAATAAATTTGCATTCTATTAAATATAGATGCAATAATGGTCTTGAGCCAGGACAATCAAATATTGATTACAGACCAAAAAAATACAAACGAAAAAACTAAAACAAAAAATTAATTATTTTATAAATATATTTCAGGACATGTATTTAAATATAGACTTTTATTCATCATCTATCATTTCTATATCACCAAGCTCCAGAACCTGTTTACGGGGTTGACATCTAATGCTACTTATAAAAGGTTCTGACGTCCGATGAAAAACATATGTATTTGTTGCAACTCTATCACACTTTCTGGAGAATCTTAATATATAATTTCTATTTATCTTTTTCTAATTAATTAATTATTTAAAATTAAAAATTTCATGAATTTGGAGACAAATTTTATGATTTTATAAAAGATTATTTATTATTTAAACTTTTTAATTTTAATTGATAGTATGGAGTCTTACCTTTCATTTTATTATAGCGGGAGCACGACCGACCAACCTTTTTTCTTCTTCAAGGAAGTTTGCAATCACATTATAGAACAAATTTTATTCTATCATATCTTTTAAACCATATGAGCGAACGAAACATTTTTAAAATACACAGAAAAAGCTACATTTGAAAAAAATCACTATTTAAATCAGAGCAATAAAATTATCTTATGTACAAACACTATAGAAGTGCGTAAACAGTTTTCTATGTTTTGAACCAAAATTTACATGTGATTTTACTTCATTATTTTAAAGACAAATAAACATTTTTTTGGGATACAATTTATGGATTCTTCAAACTGAATCAATTTTCTACAAAAATTGAATTATTACATTTTTAAATTTTATGTGTCGAAAAAATGATTTATTGCACAAAACTGTGCAGCGTCCCAAATGTCACATAAACCTGAAAATTAAATGGCCCACCCTATATTACATCCTCACAAAACCGCGGGTTGTTGTGAACTGTGGTATTAGGGTGTGTTGAGTTTAGACAATTTTTGGTTTTCAAAAACATGGTCTCAGATATATTTTATTTCATCGACCGATTTAAAAAACAAACACTTTTTTAATTTCATAAGACCTTTATAATATTTGTAGCATAATTACCTTAAATTTAAGGTATTAGATCGGACTTGTACTTGAAAAATAATAAGGGTACCTTTGACGATAATTGTAATTTTAATAAAAAAAATAAAATTAAAATTTTTGTAAAATGTTCAAGACCAAAGGTTGTGCTGAAGTCTTCAGCAGAACCCAAAATTAGCAAAAAGGCAAAGTGAGACCTTTATTGTTGCAGCTAATAGTTGACTGCGCAGTTTCGATGGGCGCTACCCCATCTCGTCAGAACTTTCGCAACGAATGTATGTCTTTGACTTAAATCAGGGTTCATATTAGTACCAGCGGTCACATACGACAAATGAGAAGCTCTGATAAACAAAATATTCCACCGAACTAAGTCGACACACTAAAAATCTCACTTTGCCAATTCAATGTTATGCATGTGCTTGTTGTTGTACAGTATGTCCTGTCTTCACTGTACCTCGTTTTTGTTAAATTTAAAAAACCTTTAGTTATTAAAGCTGTGGTATTTTTGCCATTCTCTGATATAATTTAAATCGTCTAAAGTATAAAATAAAAAATTTTTATTTTTGAAAAAATCGGTTTTTCTTTTGATGATTTACTGAGCTAAACTAAATTTTATCACAAAAATAAAAACATATCTGAGAAAGGCAAATTATTCCACCACTTTTTTATTGCACGTTTTTGAAAATCAAAACTTGTCTAAAATCAATACACCCTACTGTGGTATGATCTCACATTTATAATTCCTTCCTCTGAGATGAAATAGTTTTTTGGAAATGGGCTGTTTGGATTTTAAGCATTAACTGCGTTATATATTTTATCCAATTTATCCATACCTAATATAGGGTGGGACTTCAAAAATATTGGCTTGTGGTAAAATGTAATACAAAGTCAGTTCATATGCAAATATTTGTCGTTGTACTTCATGTTAATAAAATAATAACAAAGAATTTATTGCATAGAAAGCTGCTAAACGGAAACGAAGCACGTATCAATGCTTGATCATTATATTGGCCATTACATTTAACTGCCTCCAATTGCAATTTAAATATCGCAATATTTCATGCCGCCTTCAAGAGTCCATAAATATCGTTTTATTGCATCATTGTGAACTGTACAAAAATAATAGGGTATTGTGGCATTTTCTAAGCGATGGAGGATTAATTGCTGTTTTAAGAACGTGTATAGCAGAAGCGATGACCAAGTAAAAATCATGAGAGCTGCTGAAGCCAGCCAATTGCCTAGAACCACTACATTCCAATTATAACAACTCAAGAAACTTGGATTTAGTCTAGTAAAATCAATAACTAACAACCAAATCTAGGGTTTTATAGGAGTGTTAGTCTAGAAGAAAATTTTTTCTAATTTGTGCTTGAATCGGGACTAATTTGAAATCCCGGAGATTCCTCCACAAAGATCAAATTTTCAAACAAAATACTAAAATTGCTCTTCATATCGATTCTTTCAAACTATATTAATTATGACAATGATTGATAGTCGTCTCTTATACACATTTGATATGAGCTAATGTTAGCGAATTGATTACTTGTTCATATTCCAGTTCAGAATCCCATTGCGTTTTCCTATAAACATGAATCACAGGAACATCGAGCTCAACAGATGGTGGAACTCTTCCAGGAATATTCGAATGTTTCGCTGAACCAATATTTCCAAATACTAACCACACACAATGTTAGGCGGACCACATGTAACGTAAGAAAATTAGTTTGTAAACCTCAGACAATATATCAGAGACATAGATTCCTCCAGCACCTTCACATGAAAAATCACCATTAAATCAATCTTCTTATTTTATTAAGGCAAAACACTTCAACTACGTACGAAGAAGACGTAGTCCAAAAGAACCCTAAAGAGGCAATCGCTTAAAGTGTTTTAAATCCTTCAAATGCGCAAGACTTACGAATAATTACTTTATTTTTTCTTTTCCAGAACCCCAGCAGTTTTGCACTTGTCCTAAATCATCTCGGGCTCACACAACAGCACACACTCACTTTTAGGCCACACACAGCGCTGCTGATGGCCAAAAGCAGTGCAATGCGTCCAGTGTCAGTGCCATGGCCAGTAGACAGGTATCAATCGTTAAACACCTTTTGTTATAGTTTCGTTGCGGCCAGTTCATCGTGGTGGTATGTGGTGCAGAGCACCACATCACCAGCTCACCACCACCACAAATTGTCAATTATTTTAGGCGTGCGAATTTCTTAGGCGTTCTTGTACGGCTGGCTGTTCGTAGACACCGGCCCCGAAAGACCAGCAGAGGGGACGAAAATAAATAATTGCTTTACGGTTGTTATTGATTTGTGTCCATTTGCCAAAGAAACAAACAAGAAAGAGACGTCGTTCCGAAATTGATGGGCGCTTTCAAATGCTGGTTCATTGATACACATTTTGTTTCCGCCGGAATTAAATGTGTTTAAATTAGATGTTATTTGAAGTAATTTTTTAGAGATTATCTGTCTGTTTCTTGTTGTTGTTTTATTTTCTCTCTATGCGATGGAGGTCTTCATTTGTGGCCCGAACGTGTGTGGCCACACACACATTGTGGCAGAGAAAAATTGATACATCACGTTGCTGTCTGTATGTCTGTCTTATTGCCGCTCGGAGTTCTTAAGGCTTTCTGTACAAGGTGTGGACGGAAGTAATTGTTAGAGGATGTTTACCAAAAGGATTAGCAGAGATGATGGAATACAACAAGGAATATGATGCTCTCACAGAGTTTACACATGCAGTTGATTCAAGGATTGGGAAACATTACATCATATATGACCTAAAATATCAATGGACTGTACAGTAGGAAGTAGCACCAATCGACACGACAACAGTAGTACGTCTCGATGAACAAAGAGTCGCTTCACAACGGAAAAAAAGGAGAGGAAGAGTTCGAAAACAGAACATGTCGTTAAAAGTAATCCAATCAAAGGATGCTACGGAAGGTTTATTGCAATTACGAAATGCTATGTAAAATTGCTGCATTTTGGAAGTTTTCTTTCAAAGTTAGTACATTCATTCCGCACGATTTTTTTAATTTTTTTTTAGCAAGAAATAGTATTCTAAGCTTTTTCTTATGATCATAATCGATGCAAATGTCATTTAGCTATAAACACACGGATCCAACTCATATATGGCTCATTTCGTTCAAGAGAGCGATTTAAAGTATATAAACCATCATATCTATCATGATCGTTACTCTCAATATAAGGCTATATAATTAATTTTTATCAGGGTTTAGATATGAAATTAGGTATATTCTAAAAAGATGCCAAATGAAATATGTGGTGTTTATTGCACTAGATTATAACTACATGTCGCTTATGATTAAGAAGGTCAAGATTCATAATATTCTTTTTTAAAAATTAAAAAATAATTTTTTCATCTGTTCAACTACTTCTGTTCTCTCTGTAATGAAAATATTTGAAAATGTGGAGGAGAAAATCGAAAAATTGTCTTTTGTATTTTATATTCGTACTTAATCTGAATATATTCATTTGGAAATTGTAGTATAAACTTGAGTATAAACCTATCACCATACTCATGTCCTCTAGATGCTATACATTTTTAATTGTCAAATTCTCAAAATTGTTCAAAACAAATGCGAAATCCATTGTAAAATGTTGAAAAAGGCGTTTTTAAATTCAATTTGATTTACATAAAAAACACAAAACGAAGAAATATTTATTAATAAATCTTTTAATTATTGATCGCAAAAATATCTGTAAAAATTATTGTGTCAGTTTTTTTAGATTTTTTCTAAAACCGGTTTTAAATCCGGGTTTCTACAATATTTCCAACCGTTTTTATGAAAAATTTTCGTGTTTTGAAATAAAAAATAAATAAAAAATAATTTCAATATGTTTTTTTCTGGTTTTTACAATTGTTTCGAAAAAAAGTTTTTAAATCCCAGTTTTCGTAATATTTCAAACCGTTTTTTAAGAAAAGTTTTCGGGTTTAGATACGAATAATAAATAATTCCAATAGATGTTGTTTTTTAAATTTGTCTTTTTTACTTTTTTTTCCCAAAAAAACGGGTTTAAAACCGGATTTTTGTAATATTTAAACCGGTTTTTTACCAAAAATGTTCGTGTTTAGCTATGAATAATAAATAAAAAATAATTTCAGTATGTTTATATTGTGTTTAATTTATAATTTATATATATATAATTTTTTTTAGAAAAAAAAAAATACATTCTTTTGTAATTGTTCAAACTGGTTTTTAGAACAATTTTCGTGTTAAGATATGAATAATAAATAAAAAATCATTTCGATTTATTGATGATTTTTTAGTTTTTTTAGGTATATTGGATAATTTTAGAAAAGCCGGGTTTTCAATCCGGTTTTTTGTAATATTTCAAACCGGGTTTTCGAAAAATGTTCGTGTTATAATAATAAGTAAAAAATAATATCTTTTGTCTCATACAATTTTTCCATCGAAATTCAACAGTTTCAACGCTAGGTCAAACTTCTCAAAATCTTCCTCCACTCCACCACTTCATTGTTTGTAACTCCTCTTTCATATAGCCATTTATTAAGCTTGGAAGTTGAAACTAATATGTATTTTGGATGATTTGAGAAGTTTTACCAGAATGATGGTATAGTAACTCTAGAGGAACCTTGGGCTACGTGACTTAATTTAGAAAGAAACTATGATGAAAAAATAAATTAAAATTAAGTAAATATAACGTTTTCAGATCGGCTACGTATTGAATACTGTCATACTGTCTCCTGCATAGATCTATAGAGTGGGCCACTTAAAACTTTAAATTAGAATCATCCATAAAAAGTATAGATTATTTTTTCAAATATCTTGTTTTATTAGAAATGTTGAACTTTGTCATTTAGTAAAAGACCACAATGACGACTGGCTCGGCAGTACCTCATCAATCCGATCAACCCAATTTTTCAGTACAGTACAATAAAAATTAATGTTATTCTACATTTCTAAGTCAACTTAATCGGCAATTCAAATTTAAATATGTGAAAGGTCCACCCTATATTATTGGTACTATTATTAAATTAAATTTGAAAAATATTGTGTTTTCGTTTTCTAATCAGCTACTTTTCTTAGCAATTGAAAACAATGTTAGTGATTCGATACGGGCTACTGCTATAATGTGTTGAACAAAATATATAAATAAAATTCTTTATATAAATAAATGTTTCATAAATAAATATTAAAAAAGACATACACATAAGTCTGAATCACAATCTCACTTAAATACCTTACAATGTGTTTCAAAAGACTACTTGAATAATTAGACGAATGGATACAAAGGAAGGGGTAATATCTCCCTGACTATCAAAATCAGAACGAAAGGCTTAAGAAACAAATATTATGAAGTTTTCTTTATGAAATGTTGAAATTAAATGTTCAGGTCCTCATAGAGACTTGCTCCATGCTTGCGTACTTCCTCTTTCTCCCCTCCCCCAGACCAGACGCCTTTATACCAAATAGCCCACCCTCAACGTTTTTTGTGGGTGGGCAAGAGGTTTTTGTTCTTAACAATTTTAATTAGAATGCACTTCGGCCGCCGACAAACACCTTAAGATAATGCATTCATTATGGACAAAAAGAAGCTCTAATCCCAAAATCAACAATCAATGAACAACTTCTAAACACAGTTAAGAAAAACTCAATGACTACCGACAACTATTGTTGGGCTATGGGTGGCAGACGCAGACAAAGAACGCGAGTCCCCACGAAGAAAGGCTTCAAGTAACCAAAACTGTCATGGTCCAAACGCGATTGTTTGAATTGTTTAAATTATCACACAACAAAAGGAAAAACCACACCAAACAGCCAAAAACAAATACTTAACAAAAAACACACAAAACAAAAAAAGAAAAAACTTCAATTTAACACATTTTTTGTGTGAATGCACCTTTAGATTGGAGGCAACACCATCAAAATAACACAAAACTTGTGATGATGATGAAATTACCCAAAAAAAAAAACAAAAATCAACAGATGCTATGCATCCATCCACTGATCAATGTGAATTCTTATATTTAAGTGCGATTGCTCATTTGATTTAATTCTGTTTCTTTGGAGACGGCTACTCTTGGGCAGCACAAATATTGGGGTAACGGCGAAAAGAGGTCGAATTTTGTAAACCCTACTAAGAATAATATTTATTTTCATTTTTATTTTCAGGTTTATGTCTGACATTTTCAAAATTGGACGCTATACGCTCGAATAAAATTGGGAAATATTAAAAACATACTTCGAAAGTAGTGAGTCTTTAACGCAAACTTTAAGAAATTTACGTGGAAATTTATCGGGAAAAGATCGGCCTTCAGTTCAGCCTTCATGAAGCTAATTTTTTTCTCGGTGGCTATGTCAATAAGCAAAATTGCCGCATATGGGGTTCAGAGAACCCACACGTAACTACTGATAAGCCAATGCATCCACAACGAGTCACTGTTTGGTGTGGATTTTGGGCTGGCGGCATCATTGGGTCATGTACTGAAAAATTGGGTTGATCGGATGAGGTACTGTGGAGCCAGTCGTGGTAGTGAATGATATTGTATTCCATTATTAAATGGCAAAGTTCAAGCTTTCCAATAAAACCAGAAATTGAGAAAAATTTTTATATCAAATTTTAATTTAAAATTTTGAATGACCCACCCTATATTATATGTTTTTTTATATTATGAAATTTTTTATATTATGACATATTTAAATCGACTCAGTCAATAATAGTTGATGGATTTTGCTTAAGATACTTAATGTTTGGATTATTGTATTGTACACCACTGCCTAGCGTAGAGTGTTCCCCCAAAAGCTTTCCTTACACTTGGTATAAAAAAAGACAAGTGTTAATTTTCTATAACAATAAAGTTGGGATTACTTAAATCGATGGCAAACTCGTTCGAGCTTCAAATGCTGTTTAATCACCACCAATTTCGTGGGAGCGTCTCTTCGCCTTTTTTGTTCATTTCAGAATATTTCAGTCCACCAACAACTAATCTGATTTGTTTTTCCAAACTTATAATGTCATTGTAATGAATGGTTAGACAACACTGTTTTCTTCTTCGCCATCGTCGTCGTCTTCTTTTACATTTGGCTGCTGACTTTGGGACTTTGACGATCACTTCATTAGCTGGGGGTTATACAAGGTTTTCTCAGTGTTTGATTATTTACCAATCGCTGGATTTCACATGGATGGTGTTAGATTCTTGGTTAACCATTTGCAGCGGCTTCCTTGCGCTTGATGAAGCTGACTGGCACATAGTGATGACGATGATGATGAAGAGGCTGAAGCTCGGTATGATGCTCAGGTGTTACGGAGTTTGTAAGACTTTGTTTTTCAGTTTTCTGGCATTGTTTTCGTTTTTTTTTGTTTTTCAGCTGGGATGATGTTCATGTAATTGAGAGCTGGTGCTTCAACAATTACAGCTTGTTAGTTTAGAGGGAAACAACACACCAGAATTAAAAAAAGAAAAAAAAACGGAAAAAATTACCTAATTGTGTGTTGAGTTGTTATTGATTTTTTGTGTGGTTTAAATTACAATTACGATGATTTAAATCAGTTGAGAATGTAGCTTCAAGGTTATTCTATTCACAGTGCGACAATTTTACATTTATTTTATTGGACCTAGTTATACATAGAGATAGAAAAACTCTATACTCAATTTTTCATTTCTCCTTTTTACAGGACTTTTAATTTCCCAATGATATAGATGTTTAGATAATTTATATTCAAACTTGAACGAATCATGGATATGGTGATATGGATATCAACTGAAAGAGAAGAATATCAATTAAAAATATTGTTTAAGTTATAGTTCTGCTTAAGGTACATGATAATTAAAAAGGAGTGATGTTCTTTATAAATTTATTTATTTTTGCCCAATAACTCGACTAACGTCGTTAGTCATCTTCAGGCGATATTTAAATTTAAAAATTTAAAATATACGGCTTCCACTGTAAAAGTTTATTACCAGTTGGTAATACAAACTATAACATAAACAATTAAGAGTATAAGGTCATTAGTCAATACCTGCAATTAAAAATATTTTAAATATAATGCTTCTATCTTTAATAGTTTAGTATTAACAACAATTACAGGTTTACTTACTTACTTATCTTACCTTACCTTACTTATTTAGGTTATTCATATTTTACTATTTAAGGGCGAAAATTCGTAATGGCTGTTAATACTAAACTAACTCGGATAGATGCTTGGCATTTTTAGTATTTTTAATAGACATTCTTCTCTTTCATTTGATACCCATATCGTCTATCTCTGGTTCTCGAAAGTATGAAAATAAATTATTAAGACAGATATATAAACTTATTCTCGCCGTTCCATTGTGGAACATAAGGCCATCTAAGACAAATATATCCTTTGGCAACTAAAAGTCATGTCAAAAGGAGAAAAGATAACCAAATGATAAACTGAGTACACAGTTTTTTTTTTATCCTTACAGACTAAAAACATATACATATATACACTTAGATACTACAAATTAAGTATTTAAATACAAAATAATTTTTCTTTTAATAGAGTTTTCTACACATTATCTCTAGTTTTATATATAATGGCCTTGTTCAAGTCCAAATAAAAGACTTAAGACACAAACTTGATTTAAGGCAATTACAGAAAACAATACTTATTTCAGAGTGTTTCGAGAACCTTCTATAAGTGATATAATATTATTATTATACCATCCACCTCCAGCATGGGGGTATACTAACTTTGTAACAACTTGAAATATCGACCTGAGACCCTATAAAGTATATATATTCTGGATCGTCTTAAAATTATAAGACGCTAGATCGTCATGTCTGTCCGTCCGTCTGTTGAAAGCATGCTAGCATCTAAACGAAAGGAGCTAGGACGTTTTCCACAAATACGTTTTATAGTCGTAGATCGGTTGGCATTGAAACTGGGCGAAGTCGGCCCAAAGGGAAAAATTTTTCCCTCACAAGGACTAAAAGTACCCATAATAACCCCTACTATTTCATTTTTTTTCAATATGTCTGCTTGTACTTACTCGATATTGGGTGTGCGCATTCCCCCTATAACAAAAACGTGCACAAAAAAGTGATTTTTATTCGTAGGGGGTGAAATGGGACAAAAAGGGATAAAAATAGTACATATTAAACGGCAACAGATAGAAACACGAAATTCGGTGTGTACATTCCTCTAATTGAGTAGATACATGAAATACATATATGCAATTATTTTTTCCAAATTCGTACTTTTAAGGGATAAAATAGGAATAGAGGGATACAAATGGTACCAATCAAAAAGACTGCACCTAGAATAATGAAATTCGGCGTCTACATTCCTTTGATTGCACAGACACGTAAAACAAACGGATTTTTCGGAAGTCGCACTTTTTGGGGTTCAAATGGAAAAAGGGTAACAACCAAAGACTGCAGCTAGAGTGATGAAATTCAGAGTATACATTTCTCTGACTGCGTAGACACGAAAATTAAAGAATTTTTCCAAATTCGTACTTTCAAAGACACAATGGGTACAGAAGAATAAAAATAGTACCAATTAAACGACTACAGCTAGAAATTCGGTGTGTAAATCCTTGTAATTGCATAAACACGTAAAATAAAGTGATTTTAGGAAGTCGTACTCTTAAGGAGGTAATATAGGAAAAAGGGGATAAAAATGGTACCAACCAAATGACCGCAGCTAGAATCATGAAATTCGGTGTATGCATTCTTCTGACTGCACAGACACGCAAAATAAAAATATTTTTCAAAATTCGTATACTTTTGGAATTAAAAGAGAATTGAAATAAACCAACAGTAGCACCCACTAACTAGCAATATTATTTTTTTTGAATTGACTTGAAGTAATTTTTCGATATGTAAACGTATTGGAAGCCTTGCCTTATAAGCGTGGTATGAAATAATAATAATTATATTAAATATAAAAGACTAAAATTATATTTATATAAAATAATAAAATAATAAATTTAATTATAAAATAAAATTATAAAAATTATAAATTTATTTTAATTTTTTTAAATATTTGTGTTTGGTTTGGCTATATTAAAAAATATATATTTTCTGCACTTCTACGAAAATCTGTGGAATGCAATCCATGGTGGAGGGTATATAAGGTTTGGCCCGGCCGAACTTAACGCCTCTTTTACTTGTTTTTTGCTTAATATTTTTTTATATTTTTGTTTGTTCAATTTTGGTCCTGATCTGACAGCTTCAGTAATAGGCGATTCACTAATTTGTCCAAAACTAAAAGTATTCTAAGGATATATTCTTGTCCAGAAGTGAAGAGACTTTCTGTGAGATCGCATGAATAACAGAGAGCATATTTTTATATAATCATAAACAGAGACAAATTTCACTGCGATCCTTGAACTTTGATCGCTTCAAAAAACACCAGATGACTATAAAACTTTAATTTTAATAATTTATATGTCAAGTTTTATAATCACTATCTATATTCAAGAAATGTGATTATGTGATTAGTATCTATGTTCCAAAAATATAATTTAAGTCTTTTTTCTCTCTTTCCTATTCCTTTTCGAAATTTGTCAATTTTGTGCAATTAATTCCAATTAGTTATGAAGTTTTTCTTGAAAACCCGTACATTTTGGTGAACATTGAAAAATTGTTATATTTTAATGAAACCTTTTCTGTTAATTTAAAGTTATGAACGTTGTTCTTTTCGACGATATAAGCGATTTATTTCGTTTGCATTTGATATATTATTCAAATTTCCAAACAACGGGGTGTCTTTATTAACATACAGTTGTGTCGTATTTAATTTGTGCTTCTTTTTTATTTTTCAAAAAGCATAACAGCTTAATTTTCATACAAAAAGCAGTGATGTTGTGTTCGGGGTGCATAGGAGGCAGCGTTTGGTTGTGATTGTTGTTGTGGAAAAAAGGTGTAACAAAATTTTATGGTGTAGGGTATGTAAAGCTCTGTAGAAATCAAAATCAAATGTGTATTTTATCACACAATTGATGGACGGAGAAATTTATTTTTATATCCAGTTATTATAAATGTGATTGATACAACAAATTAATCAGATTGCTGCTATCAACTTGGCTATCAAGTTGACTGCTAGTTTTTTGAGAATCTTTACGGAATCTATACTGAAGGCTCTAAAAACAATTCAAATATTTTTACTAAAAGAATGTTTTAGTTAAACAATTGCCTTAACAAATTCTGACTTAATCAATAGATTTTTGAATTTTCTAGAGCTTTTTTGCTTGGAATAAATCCACTTTATTGTATTCTCCGCTCTTGCAAGCCCCTTTCTCTTTCTAACAAGAGAATAAAATCTTAAGTTGTTCCTCTTACTCAATATATGCCCTTTGATGTAATCTGCTACTTTATGTTAGCAGGCATTCTCCTTGTTTAGGAGGAGTAGGGAATTTACACACAAATATGCTGATATTTACTTTAGTTACCCCAACCAACGAACCAACCACAGAATCCCAAGAACGTTAATACACTGACCAACGAAAATATTTCGAAACAAAGTATGTTTGTTACCCACTCCCCCCCTCCCACCACCACCTCTTTTTCGAACAACGACAAGTTAAACCACGTTTTAATAAATTAAATTCTTCACTTTAAAGAAAACATTAATAAAACAGTTTAAAGATCTGCTGGCAAAGAACGACAAGAGCAGCAGCAGCAACAACAACATCAACAAATATAATGTGGCATGTTTGTGGGTTGTTCACAATACAAATTAATTGCCCCTTTGCACGAGCCTTTTGCTACAACCATGAGACCTCCACCCCCCTCATGCCAGCGGAGAGTAAACTTCATCCTATGAGCTGGCTGCTTGGCTGCTTGAAGACACTTCACCTACAACTCCCCAATCTTGTAAGGCTTGAAACCATGGCAACAGCAACAACTCAAACTATTTGGAGTTGTTGGGCCGAACAGAGGAGTTTGTTGTTTGCCACAAACTTTAAATATTTTGCTTTACTATTACAATTTCGCAACGTTGTAAAACATTTTGAAAAACAACAAAAGCAACCAAACTGAACTGAGCTGAGCTGATCAAGACATTATCGATTTAGTATGAATGCATGTATGAACGAACATGAGTCAGTGTAACATACTTAAAAATTGGTAAAACATTTATTGTTTTTCTTTTGCTCTTTGAGTTTATAAGCCTAACTGCCCCAGAAGAGCATCATCGGAGGACAGAATTTGAGTTAGGTTTTTTTGGATCAACTAAAAATGTTCTCCCCAGAGAGAAATCCAATTAGTTGTGGCGGCACGGCGGCATATCTTAGAGGTTTTTTCTTACGCCCGGCTTGCCCACAAACCTACGACTAGCAACAAGGCTGTAGACATGCTAAGGTTTAGCGTTGTTGTGACCACTGAGAGTGGTTGGTTTGCTGGCTGGCTGCAACATGTTGTAAAATGTTTAAAATTCAATTGTTCAGTGGTCAATCGGTAACAAAGCGCGTAGACGCTGGCCTAAACTTTTCGAAGTTAGAGAAGTTTATAACCTTTGAGAAGATTAAAATCTGTTTGAAATCCGCCAGCACTGCACTAGTCGACAACAGGCAGTTTTTGTCTTTATAGAGTTGCAACAGAAATTATAATTGCAAATTTTTTGGCCAAAACAAACAAGACACAACGACAAAGAACTTAATTTAACACGAATAAAGCCAGAAATTAGAGTTTTTCTTTAAAGAAAATGGAAAAGCCAACTCGACTTCGCCAAGTAAAACCGATAAAGGTGTGAATAAGAAGTAAATGTTAAATCTGGCAAAACAAAAGACTTAAGACACAAACACACCAGATATTAATTAAAACAAAAGACTTAAGACACAAGCGCGGTTTGGCGAATTACGCCAAATACTCTTTGGTATCGTTTGAAGCTGGGATGTAGAATCAAAACAGCAGATTCAATAAGATTTGGTGTACATTAGGTCGTAGCGATATTTTGATTGTCAAGAAAAATTAGCAAATCGGTATTAATGATGTGAAAAATCGATTAAATATTCTTGTACAAAATAACGAAACAATGAAATAAAAACAATGAATGTAAATAAAAATAAAAATAAAAATAAAAATAAAAATAAAAATAAAAATAAAAATAAAAATAAAAATAAAAATAAAAATAAAAATAAAAATAAAAATAAAAATAAAAATAAAAATAAAAATAAAAATAAAAATAAAAATAAAAATAAAAATAAAAATAAAAATAAAAATAAAAATAAAAATAAAAATAAAAATAAAAATAAAAATAAAAATAAAAATAAAAATAAAAATAAAAATAAAAATAAAAATAAAAATAAAAATAAAAATAAAAATAAAAATAAAAATAAAAATAAAAATAAAAATAAAAATAAAAATAAAAATAAAAATAAAAATAAAAATAAAAATAAAAATAAAAATAAAAATAAAAATAAAAATAAAAATAAAAATAAAAATAAAAATAAAAATAAAAATAAAAATAAAAATAAAAATAAAAATAAAAATAAAAATAAAAATAAAAATAAAAATAAAAATAAAAATAAAAATAAAAATAAAAATAAAAATAAAAATAAAAATAAAAATAAAAATAAAAATAAAAATAAAAATAAAAATAAAAATAAAAATAAAAATAAAAATAAAAATAAAAATAAAAATAAAAATAAAAATAAAAATAAAAATAAAAATAAAAATAAAAATAAAAATAAAAATAAAAATAAAAATAAAAATAAAAATAAAAATAAAAATAAAAATAAAAATAAAAATAAAAATAAAAATAAAAATAAAAATAAAAATAAAAATAAAAATAAAAATAAAAATAAAAATAAAAATAAAAATAAAAATAAAAATAAAAATAAAAATAAAAATAAAAATAAAAATAAAAATAAAAATAAAAATAAAAATAAGAATAAGAATAAAAATAAAAAGAAAAATAAAAATAAAAATAAAAATAAAAATAAAAATAAAAATAAAAATAAAAATAACAATAAAAATAAAAATAAAAATAAAAATAAAAATAAAAATAAAAATAAAAATAAAAATAAAAATAAAAATAAAAATAAAAATAAAAATAAAAATAAAAATAAAAATAAAAATAAAAATAAAAATAAAAATAAAAATAAAAATAAAAATAAAAATAAAAATAAAAATAAAAATAAAAATAAAAATAAAAATAAAAATAAAAATAAAAATAAAAATAAAAATAAAAATAAAAATAAAAATAAAAATAAAAATAAAAATAAAAATAAAAATAAAAATAAAAATAAAAATAAAAATAAAAATAAAAATAAAAATAAAAATAAAAATAAAAATAAAAATAAAAATAAAAATAAAAATAAAAATAAAAATAAAAATAAAAATAAAAATAAAAATAAAAATAAAAATAAAAATAAAAATAAAAATAAAAATAAAAATAAAAATAAAAATAAAAATAAAAATAAAAATAAAAATAAAAATAAAAATAAAAATAAAAATAAAAATAAAAATAAAAATAAAAATAAAAATAAAAATAAAAATAAAAATAAAAATAAAAATAAAAATAAAAATAAAAATAAAAATAAAAATAAAAATAAAAATAAAAATAAAAATAAAAATAAAAATAAAAATAAAAATAAAAATAAAAATAAAAATAAAAATAAAAATAAAAATAAAAATAAAAATAAAAATAAAAATAAAAATAAAAATAAAAATAAAAATAAAAATAAAAATAAAAATAAAAATAAAAATAAAAATAAAAATAAAAATAAAAATAAAAATAAAAATAAAAATAAAAATAAAAATAAAAATAAAAATAAAAATAAAAATAAAAATAAAAATAAAAATAAAAATAAAAATAAAAATAAAAATAAAAATAAAAATAAAAATAAAAATAAAAATAAAAATAAAAATAAAAATAAAAATAAAAATAAAAATAAAAATAAAAATAAAAATAAAAATAAAAATAAAAATAAAAATAAAAATAAAAATAAAAATAAAAATAAAAATAAAAATAAAAATAAAAATAAAAATAAAAATAAAAATAAAAATAAAAATAAAAATAAAAATAAAAATAAAAATAAAAATAAAAATAAAAATAAAAATAAAAATAAAAATAAAAATAAAAATAAAAATAAAAATAAAAATAAAAATAAAAATAAAAATAAAAATAAATATAAATATAAATATTTGTTTGTGAATTGACAATTTTCTGTGTAACTAGAAATTACTGCTTGAAATTACTTTATGACAAAAATACTTAATTATCGATCCATACTAAATCCAAAATGTGCGTGAGATCACTTCACATGAAATTATTCATATGTAATATTACTCTTCAAAAAAATTATAGCAATCGCTACGGCCTAATATTTATACTACCTCAACTGCAACGCTAGCTCACTGAGAATTTTCCACCGTTCACTGTAGTCGTTCACTCGTTTCGTTATCTAAAACAAGTGTCAATTTCAACGAAAATGCATTAATTTCTTCGTCTATTATGACCGTAAATAACTTTTAATCGTACATATCAATCTCACCTCGAAACGAAAACGAAACATTTCAGCCATACCGAACGATGGAGAAAAGTCAAATCAGACGACAGCCACTGCGACCACAACTCAGCATCATCTATCAAAGTCAAAACAATAAAGAAATCTTCTGGACTCACACAAGCCAAACTAAAGCCAATACCGTTTTATCCCATTCTAGCCTCCAAAATACGTGGCCAAATCCTCTGTGATACGCATTGAACGTATTTTTTCTCCGTCTTCTGTGCATTATTTTTTTTTGTTGCATTCAATCGATATAATAGATATGCAAATTTTGCCTAGTTTGAAGTCGTTTTACTTTGTGTGACTGACTGGGCTGGCTGGCTCTCCTTTGTGTCCTTCACCATACACCATGACAATTTAAAACACCAATCTCCGAAAGTTAGACTAACAAGAGCATCTAGTATTTCACCACAGTATAAGTACACACAGCCGAAAACTATGGGAACCATGGTAAGCCAGTTACCCGGCGTGTCGGCTATGCAAATGTGTGACTCGGCCTGTTGGCAGATCACATGTGCGGAGGAGCATCAGCAGCAACAACAGCAGCAATTGCTGCAATTTTCTTCTTGTTAGTGACAAAACCGCCCGCAATTGCTGTCATTTCAAAATGATGCTGCCTGAATATGCGACACATTTCGATCACTGTCAAAGTGTCAGCGAAAACATTTGTGACAATATATAAGTATATATTGTGAATTTACGCAGGCTTACTTACGTACGCTGTGCGGCAGTGGAACGTTCTCTTTAGTTCCTTTTTGTCTGGCAATTGCGGCAAGTGATGGTGAATGATGCAGAGGTGGCGGTTAATGGGGAGGGGTTTTTTAAAAGTAACTGGAATAACTAAATATATTCCATATTAAGATTTGGGGGAAAACTGTGCAACAAATTAAGTTTTTTGCTAAATATCAAGGAATTTGTTCTTTTGGCATTTGTTACTTAAGTCTTTTGTTTAATATTAACTCAACTACTAACCGAACTAAATTATTAACTTCGGAATTTCAAAGAAATAAAGATGAGAGTTGTTTACTAAGCTGTTTCTTTTTTATTTTTTCCTCAAAAGTATGTTTTCGAAAAGGAACCCAAAGATCAAAGGATTTATTTTATAAAAAAGGCAAAATAAAATAATTTTCCGTCCAGACTCTTGCCAAAGGCTGAACTAAAATGGGGTTTATGTCTCCATTAATCTTACATTTAATATTCTTAATATAAATCTTCTTATAATAAACAGAAAAGTAATTCTTCAAGTAAACAAAAAAAAAAAACAGAGAAAAAATATTTAATGGAAATAATGAAAACAGCTACCTTCAAAAAAAGTTCTGGATATGCCCTACTAATATTGACCGATGGGTTTTTAATGCGTTCTCTCAAAATATTTCGGCTTTATCACTGTTCATTCGTGAGCTATTTCTTACGAATTTAGTGCTATTTTTAATTCATATATTTAAAATCCTCTATAACTTACACATTTTTGGTCCGATTCGTGTTTTAAAGGGATCGCTAGGAGGGTTTAAGGCGTATTAAACAAAATAATCTTAATATATTAAGTGTTTCACGACCCGGCCTACGTGGTCCTTACAAGTGCAAAACCAATTTCAAGTCACTCTACCAAAATAAAGATTTGGTTGTTTAATGATGATTTGCAAAATATTTCGTTCCTAGATAAAACCGTCTGTGAACTAAACGCTGCTGAAAACATGTCATGTTTTTCCCGTGTAATTTTTTTTGTTTAGCTTTTTACCATTCCATTTTTTTTAATTAATAGAACTTTGAAAAATAAATATAAATTATTATTCTTGTCTTAGAGTAACTTATTTGACTTTATAGTATTTTTTTGTGTTCTTCCGTAGTGATAAGTGAAAACTCTACGTATTGAAAATCCATCTGTATTAAATTATTTCACAAAAATGGAGCCAGTGACGTAATTTTCGGTCCGATATTCATCATTTAGACTTCATTCGAAAGCTATTGATGTGCTGTCTATTTGAAAACCCACAACAAATCAATCTGAAAGTCCAATAATACGACCAAGAATAAACATTTTTGTTAAAGTGCTTCCAAGGATTTATTAATTCAGGATACTTTTGGACAAAAGTGCAACGTAAAAAATTACAAGGGAAAAACATGACATTTATAGGTGTTTTCAGGAACGTTTAGCTCTCAGCGACGAGATATTTTGCAGTTCATAGTTAAACAATCCAAACTTCATTTTTGAGGAGTGACCGTCGCAATTTATTTTCATTAGCAATCCTAATATACATACGGGTATTTCCTTAGAAAGTTGAAAAATTTCACATTTTCAAAGTGTCAAAATTTTGACATTTTTATGGATGGGAAGCCAGTTTAACGCATTTCCATCCTTTAAATGTGGACCCGCTAAAATAACGGAAACACCTTAAAAATTGTTCATCACTTCTATGATATAGGTTGATTGTACATTTATTATGTATTTGTTTTTTCAAAATTGTTCACTATTTCTAAGAACATTATCCTAATATCTGCTAAAATTGTCTTCATTTACTTTAAAGTTTTTTTCGAGTGAACGGTGTAATTATTATTGTTTTGTTGTTTATGGATTTCAACCTGACCTTTAATACAAAATTAACAAATGTAGGTTTTATTTTCAATCTACTTTTATAAAGGCTATTGGTCCCGTCCGCAATGGTAACCAGATACTAAAAAAATATTTTTAATTAAGTAATACAATCCAGTACTATATTTGGAATTTTATGAGGCAATTATAGATAGTTAGCGTAGTACTAGTCAAGTTCCTCTATATATTTTTAATATCTCCAGTTAATATTTACGGGAAAAGTGGACAGCTTAGGCCCATGATTTGATTTTTAAATGCCATATTGATTTTGGAAGTTTTTGTTGCAGTCACCCAGACAGACGGGTGGGATAAGTGATATATTTTTATATCACGTGCCTATGGTCTCTAACAGTTAATATTCTCTAACAGTTAATATCTTACCCAGTATTTCGATAAGAATTGGATATCTGTATTATGAAATGAATCTCAACAATTATCGCGAAAAAATTAGGTCGCCTGCAATTAAAACTGTCTACAAGTAGTGAAAGACACACTTTTGTCTGAGCCCTCAACAATTCAAGTAAAATATTTAGACTGGCTCTCCCCAGCGCCAGCCTGGAGGTCCTGCCCCTGGCCTTATGGCCGAGTGAAATGGTAGTAATGTTAACACAAGTATTTTGTGATATATTTGGGCAACATTTTTCAAGCAGCTAAACAATCGTAAAGAGTGGCCAGCTTGGAAGAAAGACTGTAAACAACACAAATAATAATTGTCTTCTTCTGGCCCGTTGAGAAAATCTCCCCACTGGCCACCTTAACTGAAACAGTTTGTGTCTCTTTTGCCGTTGGCCAGAAACCGTGTAAACATAATTTGCATATAATAAGCCAAATCAATGTAAAACCACGTTTTTTGTTTTGACTCTTTGTTGTTTGTTTTGTTAGCGAGAGCGATTGCTTTTTGGCTCAAGTGCTCGCAAATGGTTGAAGTATTGTTTTCGGCGCGGATTTGCGGGCGGTAGGGCGTTACGAGGAGAAATGCTGGGATTGTGTTATAAAATGTTGAGAGTTTGGTCTACTGCATGGCTTAAAAAGCTTGTCAATTGTCAATCCCTTTTGGTAGGAGAACACTTAAGCGATATTGTCTCATTTTGCCTGCAAAGAAAAAAGAAGAAAACGAAAAGAAGCCCAAAACGATTGTCAAACAAAGTCTGCAGATCGAGTTGTAAAATTGCGGGAGATCTGGGGGATCGGCTGGTTTGAAAGTCATCATGTTGTGCTGCTGCTCTGGTAGTTGTTGTTTAGCTGGCAGCGCTGCTGGCTGGAATGGTGGTTGAACATGGCCTTAACAAAGCATCACAAATTTTCATCAAAATTTTTTTGCCCGGCTGTTGTTGCTGCGATTGCTGGCTGTGGCTGTTCTTGTTATTGTTTCGGCCGCTTTTCGCTGTTTTGTTATTATTATTGTTTTTTTATGAGAGTGTGTGTGTTTGTGTTTTTTTTTTTGGTATAATTTTATTTAATATGGTTCTGTGTGTCATTGTTTATGGTCAATTGCGAATTTGTTTTGGGTTATTGTGCCTTTGAAGTGTTATCTCTCGCTTAACGATATTTAAAGCGGTATTTAAATGAGACGCTTTAGCAGCCAAATTGGTCATTCTTGACCTAATTTCCGTTTTGTTTGGCACAAATGGCTTCTGAGAGATAACTTTCTTGGGAGCCGTTTTGTACGCCACAAAGCAACGAAAATATTCTGGGCTTTTATGAAACCTTTACATCAATGATACGGTTTCGTGGGACAGGCGTTAAAGTATGCAAAAATGTGGGTTAATTTCCATTATAATTCGGATCGCTTGTAAATTTTTCTTATTATTTTTTGGCTGTCAGGGCATTCTTCGTTAGCGTTCGCGATCGTTGTTTGCGTGAGTGTATGTCTCGAGAATATTTCGCATACTTCTTTTTTTACTTTGTAGCGTTTAGTTTACGTTGTTGTGGCTGCTGCTGCTGTGTGCCAGCAACTGTTTGTTATGCAAAATCGTGAGTCGAAGGCGCAAAAATAAGATCACGTTGTTTACTTTTACGAAAGCTGAAAAATGTTTTTCTCATACATTTTCTTTGAAAAAATAACCAAACACGATTTGTTTTGGCCAAAAACCAAGACACCAAAAACTCGCAAAAGCCAACACAATATATTGTGAGCATAAATAAGTTAGTGTAACACAAACACACACACACAGCCGCACACCAACATCGATAGCAGCAATATTGCTAGCAAAAGGCTACAGAGTCCTAACATAACACACATATATGGGGGAGTATATGTATGGCTGCATTATGGTGACTGAGTATGTGGGATTCTTTCTATGTGCACGCTACAAACGGGCACAATGTTTTAGTGGAGAGTTGGGTACATTTATCCTTTCAGTGGAATATATACTGTAATAGAGGAAAGCGGCACAGATCCTTCGCATGAGTGCAATATTGGTAAACTTTAGGAAAAATACACTTTTTCATGTATTTAAAATATTTTCTGCAGAGAAATATGTGGCAACTATCGGGGGTTTTTTTACGTTCCGTTTTCTGATAACAGATTAGCCAATTTGCTCTGCCATTTCTAATAGACAAAACATAATAATTACAACATTCATCAAATAATTTTTTTCGAATTTTGATTTTTTTTTTAATTTTGTGATGTATTTTGGCTTTCTAAACTCGGAAAAATATATTATTTTTTATGAATAAATTTTGTTCATTTTTTAATAAAATTTAAATTTTGTATTCTCATTTTTGCAAAATAAGTCCGGTAACACATCTTTATATCTTTAATTAAAATTTATTAATTTTTTTTCCGTGCGATTTTTTTCTATTTTTATGTGGTTTTTCGTGGCAGCAAAAATTATTTGAAAAAATAAATTTTTCTCAATATTTTGGATGCTGTTCCTAAACCACTTTTTCCATGAGGAAGTCAAATTCGGAACATTGGTAGCCTTCGTAATTACCTATAATTGGGTGCATATGCGGGACCATATTTCCAAAATAAGAGTACAAATATTAAAGGTATCATCGGCGATAATTGGATTTTAGTAAAAAATTAAAAAATATTCATACAAATTTGTTTTTGTTGATTTTACAAATCAATGGATTTCTATTTGATATGGAGGCTACTGGATGGCCCTCCAAAATGGGCCACCTCTGCCATGTACAATTTTTAAATTATTGCCAAAAGTACAAGTATGCACCGATTGCAAAGATATTTTGAAGAATGATACTGCTTGTGACTACATATAGGGTAGGCCATTTAATATTTTAAATTTCAACTACCGATTCCTTTGGCTTTGAAATGTAGAATAACATTTATTATTATTTTTATTAATATATTTTTTATGACATTTGCAAAATGGAACGCTATACACTCGAACAAAAATTGGGAAATATTAAAAACTTACTTTCAAAGTAGTGAGTCTTTAACACAAGCTGTAAGAAATTTACGTAGAAAATTTTCGTGTTTTCAGCTGAAGCTCATTTTCATATCGGTGGATATATCAATAAGCAAAATTGCCGCATATGGGGTTCAGAGAACCCGCACGTGACTATTGAGAAGCCAATGCATCCAAAACGAGTTACAGTTTGGTGAGGATTTTGGGCTGGCAGCATCATTGGGCCTTGTACCGAAAAATTGGGATGATCAGATAAGGTACTGCCGAGCCAGTCGTGGTAGTCATATGAATGATATTGTGTTCCATTATTAACGCTCGAACAATATTGAGAAATATTAAAAACTTACTTCCAAATTAATGAGTCTTCAATGCAAACTGTAAGAAATGTACGTCGTTTCAGTTTGTGCGTCAATTTTTGAAGCGAGTTTATAAAAATGGATCGTTATGGAAAAAACCAACCGGTGTACGTTCTCGTCCAGTACGTTCAATTGAAAACGCTGATGCCGTGGCTGAGAATGTCCAAGAACTTCCACCATCTCGTCATTGTTCTCAGGACATTTCGCCGATTTTAATTTAATGTTAAAAAATGTATTGATTTGTATGTGTTCCATTATCTCAGTTTAAGAGGTATGAAGTTCTGTTACAAAAAAATATTTCATAAATTTTGACAGGGTTTGTTTCGTATTTTTAGATAAACTAGTAAGACTGGGACAATTATGTTAACCAGAAGATATACACTTCTAAAAATAAAAATTCCGAAAGGTCCCGCTGTTGTTGTTTTTATAAGGCATTATTTCGTGTCTAATTTTTCTCTTAGACACGTTTTTTCTCATCTATTTTGTGACTCTCCGAAAATGCCTCATTATTGAATCAGAAAGCGGGACAGTGACGCAAGAAAGTGATCCACACGCATCTACGTGTGAATTATATATATTCTCAGGGGTAAGTGTCCTGTGACAAATACCATTGTGATACCCAGAGGTAAGTGTCCTGTGAGAAATCTCATTATGTTACCTCAACAGACGCCTGGGTTCAATTTCATTAGGTCCGCCCCATAAGGCTTTGCTTGTACCGCCCATCCTAGACGACTCCAAGGTCATCTTATGGATTGAAATTGTCCATTTCTTTGCCTGGAAAGGTAAAGCTTTTCTTGTTGACCGATCCGTGGTTAGATTCTCCTCGTGCAAATTTATGAGGTTTCTCGTTTCCTAAAATCACACAGTGTCCTGACACCCATGTGATCTCTAGTTGCTTTGGACAGTTTTAAGGTCATATATCGTACGCAACAATCCCTATGTTAAATGAAGAAATGTCGAAAATTTTAGTAAAAAAATCTAAATTTTGGAACGTATTTTCACAGCTTTAGTGATTTGGTTATTTTTGGAAACCATGATAAAAGTTGTTTGTCGTCATTTTCGTGAATAGTTTTTCTACATAATTCCAAAATTGTGTTATGATATAAATATTAAAGTGTGTTTATTTTACGCAGTGTTAAATATGAAATTGTTTTTCTCAAATAGAAATTTTTAGTTCTGAGTGTAATTAAGCACACGAATAACTTTCGACATTATTGACTATTACATTTTTTATTTTTCTGCTTCAAATTTACAAAGAAATTTGAACATTTTTTTATTTTTATTCTTTTCACTTCTTCTTTGAAAATATGAGAGCAAATTGACATGTCCTAGTAGTAAAGGACACAGAAATTAAAGATATTCTTAACCCTTGAATACCCCGAAAAAGTTATGGTGCATTTTTTAAGTATTTCAAATTATTTGATTCCAGAAATCAAAATTGGCTCAGAAACTGACAACTTTTTTAACAAAACGAAATCATAGAATTCATAGTATTCTTGGGAAAAATAAATTTAGCAGGAATAGTAATGATGATGCTCTAAAAAATATCTAAAAATTTCGCGAATTGAATATCTTTTTTCCGGATATGACATCAGAATTGCCCCAAAAACTAGCGTCTTAGATATAATAACCGAAAAATACAGACAATATCAAGATTCGTAAATCTTGAGACACATGCCAAAATTAAACTATTCAACGCCCGAGAAAGCAAAATTGAAGGCCAGATTCCATACTAGGACAAAATCTTAATGAATCACCCTAATATTAAACAGAATACAATAAGCTATGTTAGGTAATAATTTTTAAATTTATTTTTGATTTAATTTTTTATATCTTCTTAATTTCTTCAATTTTCAAAAATTTCACTCTTAAAAATCCATAAATGTTATCAGATTTCGTGCCAACTCAATAATGTTTATCAAGGAATAAATATTGACTTCATTTCTATGCTTGGACATCATATCTGTTATAATTCGTGTACGGACAGGTACCACCTATTGGCTTAATTTTCCTACTGTTTGCATTAAAAAATGAAACTTCAACACCTATGAAATCTATGTCTTCATTTTTTCTAAAATTTAATTTCTCTCAAGATATTCCCTTTTGAAGTGCTTTCTAAATTCGTCATCAGTCCAGCACTTTTCCTCACATTTCTCACACAAGGCTTAACAAAAAAAATGAAAAAAAAAAAAAAAATAGAAGAACAGGAAGCATTTCCAAAAGGTTTTGCGATCACACCACGATCATCATAGTCATCAGCGGCGTAGTCGCCGCCATCGTCATCCGCATCGCCATCTAGCATCTCGTACCAATTCCATGTATCCAGACGCAGCATCTCTCACATGCTCGTACAACATCATTTGGGCATCATTGATGACGATCACACGATATGGCATTTTGGGTTAATAATTTCCATATTGCTAATGTTATGTTAATGTGAGCAGCCCCAACAACAGCAGCAGCAACAACACCGGCAACTGCAGAAAAAAGGCGATTTCGTGATAATCCATTATTAATGCCAATCAGCATATCTTCTAGTTTTGCTCTTGCTCTCTCTCTCTAGGTCTCCCTGTGTGTGTGTGTATGTTTGTGTCTCCATATCCAGCCACTTGTAGCACACATGTCTACGTAGTAAGTATAGACCAGAAAAACAAAAACGTTTTGGCCAAAACTTGAACAAAAAAATGTAGTTGTAGTAACAAAAGAACCTTCAAATTTGGTGTTTTATCGTGTGGCGCTTATCTTGGCCAAATAATCTCTTTTTTGTACGGTGGGAGGGGGGTTGGGGGTCCTGGATGTGTGTGGTGTTCTTTGATTTCATACACATTCATTCGTGGCCAATTGGTTAGATTGTCGCCTACTGGTGTTGATATTTGCATTTTGCTGTCCGTTGCCGTGCCAACGAAACGGGGACGAAAGTCTTGAGAACCAAATGATTCGCGGATTGGCTGTGGGAGAGCAGGGCGGTTGCAGTGTTTCACTGGGGCCTTAGTCCATGGAAGTATATATCAGAATTAGTTTTTATATTTTTTTGAGGAACATCGATGGAAGGTATGTGCAGGAATCTCAGAGCAAAAGTCTCTCCACCCGCGTATTTTAAATTATGTTGGCCGAATCTACCACAGGCCTCAAAAAATAGTGTAACAGATATAGTAGGGGTGGGATAGTGTTGTATAGACATTTGAGGAATTCCATTTGGATTCGCTAGAACGACCTAAATATTTTGTGAGGTTCGAAAAAAGAAATCATGGGGTGAGTGTTAGTGGGCGCTCATCGGGGCCAAAGGTGAGAGAAAAGGGGTAAATATACACAAAAAGCCCCAAAACTGCTACGGTATCGCCCCAGAGGGTTTAAATGTAAGACCGATCCCCATTAAATTTTCCTACCCAACATTTTTTTTCGAACACACATACCCCCTAACGCCACTCCTTAATGGAGATCTCATACAAAAAATAAAATTTTTATACAATTTACTTCCATCGCTCTTACTGGCCTCAGGAGACCGCTAGTGAAGTCAAATACATGACGGACCACCAATTATTTTTCAACCTTCGCATTTTCTTTGAACATACCTATCTCCTATCTCCAACCCCTAAGGTGGTCCCCATGCGATTTTTTTTACAATTTTTTTATGAAAGCCACGTCCAATACTGTCCCGGAGTCGCCTCTAGCTGGGATAAATGTAAGACAACCTAACCTAATAAATTTTCCGTCCTCAACATTTTGTCCAAACACACTTACCCCCTATCTTTACCCCACTCTTTAATGGGGCTCCCATACAAAAACTAATTTTTATAAAATTTTCTCACACCGTTCTAACTGCCCAATGAGGCCCCTAGGAGAGTCAAATATATGACTAACCTCCAATATTTTTTCAATCCCAATATTTTCTCATAAAAAACATACACTTTATCTTCAACCCTTAAAGTGACCCTTATACATTTTTTTATATTTTTTATGAAGGAAAGACACAAAACTGTTACTTCTAGAGTGGCCCTAGTCAACTGCCAATTTTTGAATGGCTGGTCCGCTCATGTAGGAAAAAACCAAAAAAAAAAACAAACTGAATCAAGTTAGTGAACTTTCCAGTCATGGGTTGTGTATGACCGTCCGTGTTATGCTTATTGTTCATATTTTGGCCGACTGTCGATCTCTCTTTTGTGGCTACTGTTTTGCTGTTGTTATTTGCATTATCATAGTTCAGGACCTCCCAGTACGATTTTCTGCCGTTTCGAACATATTCGGCTACTGAATTGGTTGCTGGTGCCTTTTGTTCTTCGATGCAACACAGAAATTCGCTGACCTTAAACATTAATTTTCATAATTGTTCATGCGGCCGCTGATGATGTTGCCGGCGAAATTAGTTTAATGACCATTAGTGGTGGTGGTCGTCGTGGTTGCAGTAACCGATATGTATGAGCAGCCATGAGGATTACCCGTGGCCTTTTGGTTGGATTGTCGCGGTATTCATTGGCATTCACAAAAGCCGCCTTATATGTAGCTCATCTTTATTAGGCTGTGGCAGATGACTTGATTTAGTAACCGTATTCCTTGCGGCTTGCCACTCGGCAGCCCACACACGCTTCATTGCGGTTGCATAAAATGCAAATTCTGAGTGAACATTTGTGGTTAGAAGAGAATATTATGTTGTATGTAATCCCTAAATGAAATTGAAATATCAGAGTTAAGGAAGACAAAGGCAAGCAATTGGGTTTCTGGAAAAAGTTGTTAATATCAACAGACAGTAACTGCTTTTATGACGACACTAAAGTGTTTGACAAATCAACTTGTCCATAGGATTTATACATTATACTTGGAATAGAAATATTTCATGGGGAAAATGTGGGATATTTTGGATGCAGTTTCCGATTGAAAATTTAAAAAATTCAAAGCATTTTTAAAGAAAATGAAATAAAAAATATCAAAATAACAACAATTGATTTGAACTGGGATATTGTTCTAGCTCAAGACCATTTTGCATCTACATTGAATAGAATGCAAATTTATTTACAAATTGCATGGTTTTGAATTAAAAATGTACAACTTTATAATACTTGAAAACTCATTCTTAACGCATTTTTATAATTTCATCAAAACACACGAAGGATACATTATCCTCTCAATGGCACTGCACTGATCGTATTTTACACAGGAATGTCCTTTCTTTCAAGTGACGGCTTGAATATCATGTCTTCAAAAATGTAATGGACAAAACTTACAAGTTTAAATAAACAATAACTGCATCAAATTATTTGATATTATGTCAACAACTGCTCCGTTTCAGGACAAAAATCGAAACTGACTCGTTTCGATTTAATTTTTTTGATAGTAATAGTCAAAGGACTATTACTTTTTAAACGATATGATAAATTTGCCCACAATTAGTGGGGGATTTGTATGTTAAATAAGTTGATATTGTTGTTTCATTCGTGAGTAGTTGACGAAAAATATTGTTCAAAATTATATTTTTAAACGGAATTGAATACTCTAAAACCTTGAAATATTCAACGTAGACCTTATAAAACATGTATATATGTATATGATATATTGGATGGCGGTAAAATTCTAAGACGATATAGCCATGTCCGTCTGTTAAAAACACGGCAGCTTGAGAACAAAATGAACAGGGCGGCTAAATTTTTCCACATATGCGTATAATGGAGGGATTTTTTTCCCTAACAAGGACTGAAAATACCCCCAAATATTTTGAGTATTTAAAAAATTTTAATTTCCGCCTTATAATGACTTAATATTTTTAATGCGACAAAGAGGGATACAAATAGTATCAATCAAACGACAAAAGCTGGGAACATGAAATTCGGTTCCAACATCCCTCTAGCTTTGTAGGCCTGTTAATTAAAAGGATATTTCGAAATACTCACACTTAAGGCGTAAAGTGAGAAAAGGGGGATACAAATTGTACCAACCAAACGGATGTAGCTAGAATATTGAAATTCGGTGTATACGTCTCTCTGACTACGTAGACGTGAAAAATGAAGAGATCTTGTAAAATAAATGGATATTTGAGAGGTACAATGGGAAAAGAGAGATAAATATAGTACCAACCAAACGGCTGTAGTTAGAAATTCGTAGCTGACTGTATAGACGCGAAAGGAATGAAAATGAATAGATATTAGTACTTTTACAGTCAAAATGGGGAAAGGGGATAATATTGGCAGCGACCGAAACATCACAATTTATTTTAAAAATATCGTATCTTAATTTTTACGAGAAGTCCTCCAGCCTTTAATCAGCCGGTAATACTCCGTGGTGGAGGGTAATACTTTGTCCAAAACTATTTTGGGGACGAGATTCATTCTGGGAAGGGTTAACGTTCATTGAAATGTCGAAGGGTTCACACATTCTGATGCTCCATAAAGGAAACGTTTGGTTTGTATGGCATTCTAAGGAAGGGCAGAACGAGATTCTTAAGAGGATGCGACATATCAAGTTTTTCAAAATATCTGAGTGAACTTGAAGTTACCGATATCTTTCATTTACCCAAATATTCTTGCGAACAAAATAATGTAGTAAAAAAAATGTGAGTCGCTGTGGTGTGGTAAGTTTTTAGACGTGTAAAAATTTGAATTGAAATAAAATAAAAATTTCACACAATGTTTTCTTTCCAGACGTTAAAAGTTGCCGGTTTGTTCGCATAAATCCAGGGAAAATAATCCAGAGACTTGATACACACGATCTTGGCTCATTTCGAGAAATAATAAAATTAATTTTATTATACTCAAATTGAATTGTTTTGCCATATCTTACTGCGACTAATTTGGCCCAAAAGGCTTAAAGCCGAATGAATAAATAAATAATTAAAAAAAAAAAAATAAAAATAAATAAAGCATTGATCAAATGTTAAGTCGATTGTTTGATTGATAGTTTCTATGTTCTGTGGCGTTGTCCTGTCTAAAAAACATATCTTCGGTCAATATTTCAATTAAATATTCAATTAATTTATTTCACCTTCTTTTCACTCCAAATACTTTGCATTTGAGAGACACACTGAACAAAATATTGAAATACATTTCTAGGTTGATATCATTCCTGAAAATGGCAATCATTTGGTTAGGCTCAGCAGATTTGACAAATTTTTGAATTTTTGATGGTAAATGAAAAATTAAATGGAACTTCTAATTAAAACTTCTAAATAAAACCCAGAAAGTCCATGTAAGTATTTCTGCCTTTAATGCCTTACAGTGGCCTCTAAGGGTTTCTCTAAAAAATCCACGACAGGAGCCGGCTCTAAGCAGTAGGTACCTTCCAGTGAGTAAAAAGTTATTTCACACTCATTACAGTGATCGAGGGAATTTGCTAGGATGTTTGTGTTTTTTTATTTTATTGTATTTCTAGACAACGTAGTGCCATAAAATGTGCTACTCCATGGAAAAAAATCTGCAACCGGCATTATCATAATTATTGTTTTATGCAGCATACAATGAACTTAAAATTCATTTGCTAAGGTCTATTTCAGAGGTTAATAATCTTTAACGTTTAGATTTTTTAGTAGAAAACCTTCTCAACAACCTTGTCTTGATGATGGCTGATGTTGCTGCTGCTGCTGTATGTTTGTTTGTTATTTTTTCTTCACTTAACAATTTTATTTTATAATATAAGATTAATTTATATATATGTGTATTTATTTAAACTTTTTAAGCATCATAATTTCAATGAGCATATTCGTACATACCAAGCCATGTCATGCTGGCTGACTGACTGGCTAGCATAGTCGAACGAACAATGCTTCACAATACAACGACATCCATATCCACATACAGCACGTTCTAAAAGTGATCAACCACTTGGCCAACAACGACAGCAGCAGCAACACAAATCCAGCTAATAAAGCTACGACAACATCTTTAAATTCCTTTGTCATGCAACTGTACCAGTTGTTGTGGTGTTTCATTATTATTATTATTTTATTTAGAAATATATTCATATATGTATATGTGGAGGGATGCACATAAGTATTCAGCTGTTGTTTTGATATTTATTATTATTAGTTTTGTATTTTTTTATATTTTATATTCTACATGCTCGTATTGTAAGCTAAGTTTTTTTGCTGTCGATTAATATAAGCTCGTATCTCTTATTAGATTAACACACTACTTTAGCTGCTATTTGTATTAGGATTTAGAAATACGTGCAAAGATAATAGAATTTATTATAGATGGATTAACAAGACTTGGATTATCAAGAACCGATTTTCTTGAATGAAAACCGGTTGGCATTAGAATTATAGAATATAGTTTTGGACAGTTTCAGTTTTTTTAAATATTTTCATCTCTAGACTATTTTGTCTAAATACTAATAATAACTTTGCTAAATATAAGGAATTTGTTACCATTTAATCTTTATAGGAAAATGGAAACTCTAAAATAACTCCCGATATATAATTTTTGGTCTCAGATCGATATTTCAAATTATTACGAACGGAGTGATAGACATAACATACCCCCATCCTGTGGATGAATTTTGGTATTTCCTTATATCTTCATGAGATATATTGTCTAGGACTTTCAGAAAATATTAAATTGGATCACAAATAATTTTTCAGTTCAAAAACCCGACCAGCCGGTTTGCTTTCTCAGTTCCCAATCCTATCACTCTAATTTATACATGCACATATGATCAGATCTATTCGTACCCGTACATAGCACAATTCATGTTATACAATGATCACTTATTATTATCATCATTAGTTTTTGTTTAGTTTTTAGTGTTGTTGTGTGTCAGTCAACAAAATTTGAGCTCTCATTTTATTCGAGATGATATCATCTTCAATGAGGTTTAATTTATAATTTGTGGCTGCTGCTGCTGTGCTTATTGTTCGGATTTCGGATTTGAAAATCTTCATTAGATTTATTTCAAATAACTCTCAATTCTAGGTATGCCATGTATTCTTGGCCATAAGAAGTTATATGCAATTGTCTATGCATTGTTAGCTTTTTATTTGTTTCATGTTAGTTGTAGTTGTATTAGAACGTATGTATGCACACACATACATATATATGCTGGCTATTCGAGACCATTTGTTAGCAATTTTGAATTTGTCGTATTGTTCTCGTTGCTGCTCCGTCGTCGTCTATTGCATTTAAGTAAATAATTTGATGTTACATTATTTTGATAGAAATCAATTTTGTTTTTGTATTATTGTAATTTAATATAATGCCAGTCCGCTGAAAGTGTTCAACAACAGATGTGGCAAATTAACCAGCGACGACATGATTTTGGTGCTGCTCAATTAAAATTAATGACAATTGCAATTTGCCAAAAGGCAAGGAGTGGAAATGTATTAACGAACATCAAGTGAATGCAGTTCCGATGTGATATTGAGAGTGGGTGTTGCTAAAAGTCGGTGGAGTTTTTTTTTTCAGTTCAACTTTGTGGGGAAATATTGTGGAGAACTCATATCAAGGGCAAATCCATGATTCTTTAAATTAAAAAAATTAACAAAAATTATGTTTTCCATATATTACATTATTCATCAAAAATTTTGCGGAAAGGCTATATATAACAGTTTCAGATGTATTTTGACTACCTAAACTCAAAACTTATATTAAACAAATTATTGATATTTTTAAAATTTTTTACTAAAATTCCAATTTCGCCGAATTTACAGATAATATTTGTACTCTCATGTTGGAAATATATGTTCCAAATACCCGCTTATATGGTCAGTTAAGGGTAATTATAAAGGCTACAAATATTGCGATTTTCACTATCACATCGACACAGTGGTTTTACAACAGGTCCCTAAATATTTAACTTTTTTTCGAAAAAGATCATTTTTTGCTGGCCGGAAAAAACATAAAAAATAGAAATAAATGAAAAAATGTGTCAACGAAAATTTTTGTTTTGAATTCTCATATGGAATATACTGAACGATACCCTATTTATATGGAAAATACAGTCTTGAGATATTTTCTATAACTTTCCATTCGTGTGAGATCCCATGAATATGTTTTTTATATTTGTAAACACATAGGCCTAAATCTAAAGAAAATAATTAAAACGGAGAGTGCATTAGTTTATGAAAAATAAAATATTTTTGTTAAATTTGGTATTGTCAAAAAAATATCTTAACAGTGTCAGAAGTTATGGAATTTTGAAAGCAGTACCCTCAATCGAACTAGATTATATTTTTATTTTTTTAAGATCCGTTTTGCAGAGATCTTAGATATAGAGTAATTTCAAATGAACCTTTTCTCCGATGTTGATGAAATTTTCTATGTGGCAAATAAAGCTGCTTTTCCCGATGCTTAAAAATATGAAATTGTGGTGAATGAAAAAAGATTTTTGTCATAAGTTAATTATTTTTTTGTGATATGAGATAGAAATATATATATTTTTTAAATTGAAGAAAATTTTCAAATCTTAAAAGATATATTTTGATTTTTTTTCTTATTATTTTTTTATTTTATAAATATAAAACTATACCTTCGATTTTTGTAACATAATTTTTGTTAATAGCTAATAGTGTCAGAATGATGCTTCATTAGTTTCATGATGGTGTTCCCAATATTAACTCCTAAACAATTATGATTGCTGCCTAAATTAAAAATATTTAATATAAATAAATAAAACAATTTTATTTAATTATTTTATATTTTTTTGTGATATTAGGTACAAATATATTTTTTTTAAACTAAAGTTTTTCTAGTTTTACAAAAAATGGTCAAATCTTAAAAAATATATATTTAAATATTTTCTATTAATATTTTTATTTATTTAAAAAATTAAAAAATATACCTTCGATTTTTGTAACATAATTTTTGTTAATAGTGTCAGAAGAAAGCTCCACAAATTTCATGATGATACTTCCGCTAAAACAATTATAGACGTGATTGTTGTCGAAATTAAACATATTTAATATAAATAATTAATGGACAAGAATGGACGGTGATAATACCGAAATATTTTGGGACAACGTATTAAACTAATAGGAAACATCCAACACTTTTTTGGAGACAGCTTAAAATAGGTAAAATAAATAAGAAAAAAAATAAAATTATATATTTTTTAAGATTTGACAATTTTTAATAACGTTTATAATTTTTTAGAGTAAGTACCATGAATATAATCATGCAACTTAATGAAATTATTCTTATTCTTCTTGAGCGTATATTCTTTATAAAATAAATAAAAAAAGATGAAAAAAATTATTTTTTGAAGATTTGACATTTTTTTGTAAAGAGTGATTTTTTTGAGGTTAGGATTTTCATGCATTAGTATTTGACAGATCACGTGGGATTTCAGACATGGTGTCAAAGAGAAAGATGCTCAGTATGCTTTGACATTTCATCATGAATAGACTTACTAACGAGCAACGCTTGCAAATCATTGAATTTTATTACCAAAATCAGTGTTCGGTTCGAAATGTGTTTCGCGCTTTACGTCCGATTTATGGTCTACATAATCGACCAAGTGAGCAAACAATTAATGCGATTGTGACCAAGTTTCGCACTCAGTTTACTTTATTGGACATTAAACCAACCACACGAATGCGTACAGTGCGTACAGAAGAGAATATTGCGTCTGTTTCTGAGAGTGTTGCTGAAGACCGTGAAATGTCGATTCGTCGCCGTTCGCAGCAATTGGGTTTGTGTTATTCGACCACATGGAAGATTTTACGCAAAGATCTTGGTGTAAAACCGTATAAAATACAGCTCGTGCAAGAACTGAAGCCAAACGATCTGCCACAACGTCGAATTTTCAGTGAATGGGTGTGGTTTGTACGCTGGTGGAATCATTGGACCGTATTTTTTCAAAGATGCTGTTGGACGCAACGTTACGGTGAATGGCGATCGCTATCGTTCGATGCTAACAAACTTTTTGTTGCCAAAAATGGAAGAACTGAACTTGGTTGACATGTGGTTTCAACAAGATGGCGCTACATGCCACACAGCTCGCGATTTTGAGGGAAAACTTCGGAGAACAATTCATCTCAAGAAATGGACCGGTAAGTTGGCCACCAAGATCATGCGATTTGACGCCTTTAGACTATTTTTTTGTGGGGCTACGTCAAGTCTAAAGTCTACAGAAATAAGCCAGCAACTATTCCAGCTTTGGAAGACAACATTTCCGAAGAAATTCGGGCTATTCCGGCCGAAATGCTCGAAAAAGTTGCCCAAAATTGGACTTTCCGAATGGACCACCTAAGACGCAGCCGCGGTCAACATTTAAATGAAATTATCTTCAAAAAGTAAATGTCATGGACCAATCTAACGTTTCAAATAAAGAACCGATGAGATTTTGCAAATTTTATGCGTTTTTTTTTTAAAAAAGTTATCAAGCTCTTAAAAAATCACCCTTTATAAGTAACTGAAATTTACTTGAAATAGGAAAAAATGTATATTTGTATCTCACACCGCAAAGAATTTATTTATTTTTTAAATTAACATATGAGAAGAATACTTTAATTTTGATTTATATATTTATTTTTGGAAAATCGGGAAATGAAGCTTTATTCGTCTTATAGAGAATCGGAAAAATTATAAAATTAACCCTCAAATGGATTTTTGGTGTATTCAGTTGATTTTCGGAGTGATATAAGGCTCGTATATAATATTTTCATTTCGTTTTCACTCAGTTTATTTTTGGGTTGGGGAAAGTTATTAAAAGTAAAATAACTTTTTAACGCGGCAACGTTTTTTGACGATATTATTATCAAATGAAAAGTCCCAATCTCTACTTTCGTATCGTATATTTATATATCGTATTTTTAAATATAAATATGACTAGCAAAAGTGACTTATAAAAAATATTTGTCTTAAACTTTTCACTTTATATCACTAAAAGATCAGATGACTAGATTGTATTTACTTATACATAGCCGCTAATGTTACATAGGAACAGTGGTTTAGGATCAGTCTCCTAAATTTTGGGGAAAACTGATTTTTTCCTAAAGTATCACTTTTTGCAGGCACGACACAGCCTATTAAAAATATATACTTCCAACGAAATTGAAATTTTAATAAAAAATTAGAAAAATATCTATAAAAATTTGTTGGTGTTGATTTTGTGAATCAGAATGCCTCAATGTGCACAAAATATAAATTTTTGGGTCTCTAACGCGGTATTTTTATTTTTTTATTGGTTTATTCGAAACATTCCCATTATTTATGGAACACGATTTAATTCATATAGCTGCCTCGACATGCCTCTCAGTAGCGTACCTTGTCAGTCCAATTTTCCAACATCTAACTGACGCTTTCTGACTGAACAATCAAGTAGTATTCTTCTTATTTGATCTGATCTAGAAGTCCCAAAACATTTTTTTGTAAATAACCGATTTGATAGCACCACGTTCCCCAATCAGTTTTTAAACAATTAGAAAATTTAATTTTGTATAGAAATCGTTTCTTGCCCTATCCATCTCTGCAGCCATATAATCACCAATCGTCTCTCCCAGCAGCCTGCAAACTCCCAAATATCCTGCCACCATATGTCCCGTGAAAATAGCAGCAGCAGGAGTAATTCATAGCTTTTATGCGTAACTGCCATAATCACGTGCAACTAAAAGGATTTATTTCCAAAAAAACACATTAAACCTCCAAATGATGGTAGTTTTCTTCAACATGCCAGAGAGCGAAAGATTTAAAAAACGTTCGTTAATGAAGTCATCAAACAGGATGGTCGTTACCGACACAACAGAGCAGACAACTGAAAACGAACGTACGAACAATCTCAATGTTTGTATAGAATGCGTGACAAATATGGAAGCAGGAAATTGACATTTATCACCCAACGAGTTTCCTATACAGGCCACTCACTATCTACGTAGTTGGCTGCCTTACTTCCTTTCCAAACTACCCTACCCTTCCGAAGGCAAGACTGCTCTGAACTCATTTCTATTGCTTTTGTATATTTGAAGAAGACTGGAAAAAGAATACAAGAAAGAACGAAAGAATGAGATTCGTTCTACCTTTTATTTAAAGCAACATTATCATAATTAATGACACTCCTAATCAAGAAAAATGTATTTTTGTTCAGACATTCACATCATGCTGTCCATAATCAAGTTATCATACTTAGGGGACACTCCGAGGGAGAGAGGGCAACTGCTACATTTATACATACTTTAACACCTTTACGCTTGAGATGTGTGGCACCAGAAAGGGTTGCAAAGGACAAGGACTACCGTACGCCTGGTTTTGTCTTATTTCCACAACCATAAAAAGTGGTCAACCGCACACAACACAAAACTATTTCTATTTCCTTTTGGCAATAAAATCCTATAATTGTCATAAAAGTCATTTCGGCAAGGGTTAAGGGTCATGTGAATTTAGTTGTTCATTTGGTTTTGTAGCTGCGGGGTTAGACAAAAGGATGCTCCAGAAAGAAATGTCTTGATTTGAATATGCAATTAAGGAGACACTTAAGATGCCATGACATATATAATTTTTCAAAATATTTAGAACAGGAAAGGTAAACAGCTAGAAGCAGGGTGATCCTTGGAGTTTAAACATAATTTCAAAATAAATTAAAATCAAAATGTCCGAAAATAATTTAAATAAAATTATTTAAAGGGTAAGGATTAAGACGCAATGGGTGGTATTGGTTAACGTTTGCTGTAAGATTTTTTTATATTGGCTTGCATAGCCTATTTTTTTGGCTACAGTGGACATTTTTGGAAAAATGTGTCAAATGTTTGGTTTTATTATAATTTGATTTCTTTAACGCACGACCATATAGAAAAGTCCTGAAAAATAAGTCAAAGTGGACTCCCCTGAACTCTTTTCAACAGTGTTTCTGGTAGGGTTGGCGGGTGTGATATCCCGGTGCGACTGTACACGTGAAACTAGTCGTTGTATATGGGAGTATTGTGTATTCAGTTTTCAATTGGGTGATATTTTCTCCTTTTTATACGACTTTTAATTTTCAAAGGATATAGATGTTTTACTAATTTATATTTGTACTCTTCCGATTCATATAAAGGCGGCATGGATATGAAATGAAAGAAAAGAGTATCTGCTAAAAATACTTCAACTTTCATGTTTCTATCTGTATAGGTTTAGCATTTACAACAATTTAAAATTTCCCCTTCAAAAATAAAAATAAATAAACTTTAACTTTTTAAGGAGGAAAACTTGAAACAGTTTTTCTAAACTAATACAGAGAAATGTAGGAAATTTGAATTATTTTTACTGCTTCTTTTTCTCTTTCATTTTGTGTCCATATAGTCCTTGGTTGTTTCAGAAAAGTGCGAAAATAAATTATTAAAACAGTCCTATAAAAATCAGAAAAGATCTCCAAATGGAAAACGGAGTACACAGCTTTTCTACATATGCTCTCTAGTTTTCTGTCGACATGGCCTTTTGCAATTCTAATGAAAAAAATGTAAAATTGTCGCATGGTGTATTACATCGAAGTACAGTGGCATTCGTCGCCGTCGTAGCAAAAGTAGTAAAAGTCCCAATTGTTCAGGAGAACATTAAAACTGTTTACTTTTTTCATTTCGCGATAAATTTAATATGATTGATTTTAGGTTTTTTCCTACACCCATTTCTCATAAATTTATCAAAAAAAAATTTCATTAATTTATGCCGTCTTAGGGTGGTTAAAAGATTTTCTAAAAACTACGTATAACTACTTTTATTACTGAATTTATTTATTGAAATTACAATATTTCATTGAGCCTTTAAAGATATACATTTTTGGTTCATTTATTCTTTCTTTTATTTATTCTTTCGATTTACTGATCCAGAATACAGGGTGGCTGATGAATGACACTACATTAAGAAACTAAAATAACTTTTTGTTTAATTCATGTAAATTACTTTTTCTTTGTTCATGTGACAACCGATACATTTTTATTAAACCTTTTTAACGGGTTTAAAAATAAAAGAATTTAAATGACATGACGATAGCCGGTGACGTATGTGCAAAATTCATTATTCATTACATCCTGCAGAGTTGCAGTAAGAATTGTCTCAATTGTTGTTCGAATGCATTGCTTTAAATCATCTATTTTTTTGATTTGGTTTGTAAACTTCCAGATGAAATAACCCCACAAGAAAAAGATAGGTGCAGTGAGGTCACGAGACTTTGGGGGCCAACGAAATGTGGAGTGTCTAGAAATCACCTTCTTGGGGAACTTTCGCAGCAATTCTCTCTCATAGCAGGACCTGGCTATGTGACAAAGTCGCATCATCCTGTTGAAACCACACAGTGTTGAAAGGGATTCACTTTCGATGCAGTTCTGCAAAGAATAAGTCCTTTAACAACAGCATTAAGTAGCATGGTAGCAGTATTCATCAGCCACCCTGTACACATTTTATATTGGGTCGTGATCAGATTATCCATATCATGGTTACATTTCAGCTGAGGAACATCTACAGTAAAAGTGGAACAACTGGAATATTCAAATTAGGTCCGAGTTTTGATAAGAGATAAAATCGTGCCAACGCACAAGTTCAAAATTAATTTTTGGAGATAACTTTTCCGTAACTTTTAAACGGATAAATACATATATCTCGACGAAATTTCAAATGTCCGCAGTAAAAGTATTTTCCAGATGTTTTGCAAAATCTTGAATCTCTAGTGCATATGGGGGCAACTGCAAGATTGGTAACCTCGACCATGTCAACTTTTGATATGAATGCCAAAACTTCAATAATGTACCGAGTGCAAATATATTTTTCGTAGTGATCATCACCATCATAATTTTCCATTTCGCTCCTTGCGGGGCATAGTGATCGTAAATATAACAATATCTAGTTTAAGAGATATGGGCATCTCCCAGTGGCCCGGAAGCGATATTCGCACGCCTTAAACTGCACCAAAAACAAGAAAGAAACTGAAAATTTCGATCAGCCTTTATAGTGTTCTAAAGCGCTTCAAGAGTACTAAATTTTAAAAATATATCGTCAGGATTTAGTAAAAATTAGTACAAAATTATAAACAATTTTACATCGAAACGGAAGCGACAAAAACAAAAGTACTCTTGAAGGTCTTATAGAAATATACAAAGTTCAGCGATTTTTTCAGAACTTTGTTTTTCCATATATACATGTAAATGAAGGTCAGAGGATATATTTTGTTCGTAGATTTATGAAATATGAGAATTATCTCTTATGAAATATGAGAAACCTGACGTGCCAAAAATTTCCACTCGTATTAAAAAATTTTAGTAATTTTCGTTATAACACTTCAAATTTTAATAAAAATAAAATATAACAAGATAACTTCAAGTTTCATAATAAAAAAAGTTGTCGAAATAAGGAAAAAATAAAGTTAAAAGCTATTAGTGTGGTCTGATTTAATTTTTTTTGGTAGACCTTTTTGGGAGATGCCCATATGTGTTTGAGTTATAGGAAAAAATGTCATATTTTTTGGCGAGCTTGGTTTGGTATTTTTAACCTTCCGATTCAAATTATATATATATAATTGTTCAATTTATACAGTTAAATTGATTATACAATTTTAAATAAACCAGTTCAAAGATTGGTGTCAATGTTTTACTTAAATTAGAATTTACAGAATTTACAAAACTTCCAAGAAAGGTACAATTTAAAATCGTTAGTTTCTAAAAAGGCGACAACATTATTTCGCACGTGCAAATTTATTTTATTTTTAAGTAAATATCATAATTTAGATATATTTATCCTTCGTGAATCATTTTGTGAGCTGACCTCCCCTGTAGGTCCTTTCCAAAATTTCCAATAAAAAAATATTTGCAAAAATTCTCAAAATGCAAAGCACCGATTACACTATTAAATCGTTCAAAGATATCCTTCGGTTTCATTCCAAATTTCAGCGAGTTAATAAAAATATTTTTTTTTTCATTTGAAATTTGATCGAAGAAAATTAGCTATGAGCTGGAAAACTACCTACGTTATCCAGCTACAGACTAAAGATATCCAAAAATGCTTTGGTGGGTAAACGTATCATGGAATTAGATTTCAAATGCAGCAATAATTTTTTTTCGAAAAATTTGGAAAAACATTTAAATTTTTCTAGAGCGGACCGGTAGTCGAGTTTGTAGCGTGCTCGGCTATCAGCGTGGGGGTTGTGGCTTCGATTCCCACCAGAGGCTCTAGTCTGTCGCTGCAATAACTAGCTACAATGGTCTTAGTCACTCTGGATCAATCCCTGGACCCAAAATTAGAATATAAATTTACTTTGTATTGTAATTCATAATAAATAAATAAATAAATAAATTAATTTTTTTTAAATGTGTGTTCATTCAAACGTATGTAACGTCAGAAATACTAAACAGATTTTAATGAGATATACCTTGTTTTTAAGTCAATTTCAATTACTTTGATGTGGAATGGCATAGGCGCGCTATAGTTTTAAAGATTTTTCACAGAAATTTTGGTTGATTTTACAAAAAAAAATCTGGAAAAATTCGTAAAAAATAGAAGCCATCATTTCACCATTTTCAAACTCATACAGTCACAAAAATACATTTAAGGACACCACTATAGAGTTAAAAAAATAATTAATGTAATCATTTCGAAAATTGAAAGAAAAGAATTCAAATTTAAAAAAAATATATAAAGCGGCTATACCACTCCACATCAATATTTTAAAAGTAAGTAATATAGACATTACAATCGGTTTAGCATTTCAGGAGTTACATGCAATTGAATAAACACACCTCTTAGAATTATTTTTTTTACTGTTAAATTGATCATAACTCTTGAAAAAAGTTATATTTTTTTTCAAAACTACGATTAAAACATGCTTATGAGAGGATTATATACTAAAACATTCAAAAGAATCGCGGCTATCGACTTCAAAAATCTTACCGCTTGACCTGGTATAACTCATTTATTAATGCTACTTTATTCAAATAAAGATATTGTTTAACAACCACGACTATGTACAGGAAAATAATATTAAACATGTATTTGGCTATATTTCTTGAGAATATGCTTAATTTGTTTGTGTGAGAGTATCTCACAAAGAAAATATAGAAAGCTTAGTTTTTAGAGATAATCAGCGACTGGTTGGTGGACAGCCTAAGTATTCGGTGGAGATTCCGTAGAAATATGTTTTGTTGCAGGAGTACCATAAGGCTCTCTTTTTTCTCCCTGTCTTTTTCATACTTTAATTGATGGCCTTTTTCTCCATTTCGCTAAAATTAATTGTTGTTATTAATTATTTGTCCAAAATAGTGCCAATGAAAGTTCGCTAATTAAAGTTTGTGTCTTAAGTCTTTTGTTTCAATTAGTGCGATCTAGGGAGTTTTCGCTAAATATTTACTACCATTGATTATTTATTCAATTAAATTGTATGTGAATCTCAAATTTCACTATTTAGCACCATTCTCGTACCGCCAAGTTGAACAACTTCTTGTTTTTTTGAATAAAAAATGGTAATTTTTTCACACGCTTACCTACCGTTTTGAACTTTTAACACTTGTTTTTTTTTTGGCTTTACTAGTAATCTCCATCGTCAAAATCTGTGACTTTGAAATCGCTCAAACCATTTCGAGCTCTGGCAATTTTTAACGAAAAATTCCCAAAGCAATAAAATATTTCATTCATAAATTCACATTAATCCTCTCGGATTTCTTGTTTCTTTAATTAACACTTTTTTCTCGGCGTGTCTCTGTCGAAAATTCATTGAATAATTTTGTTGGTTATGGTTTTTTTCGTTAGTTAGTTAAAACAACCGAAAAAACACGGGGAAGAAATGCTTGACTTACAGTACACAACACACCCTAATTCCAATAAAAAATCGGTAAAGCAACAAAAAGAGATATTGATTATTTCCATAATCCCATAACCGTTGTGTTTCTTTTTCTTCGGTTTGGTTGAGAGAGTGTGAATGTGCGTTGTCTTTTGACCACATACAAATTAATATTATTAAAATTATACTTTTTGTTAGTTGGGAGAGACAAAACAAAGACTATCGGGAAAGTGTTAATTTTTAAAGTACACCGAGGCAAAGAAACGCGGTGGTGGTCCCAACGAAATAAAATCTACATAAAATGATGAGGAACGAATTTTGATGGCTTTGTTAGGAAGTTGTATGGAGAGGACAGGAAAATTTAAAAATATGTAGTTTCAGTTTTTTTTAAGTATAAAATCAAACAGAATTTTATATAATGCCTGCCTATGGCAAAAATCTCGGTTCTTTTGTATAAATTATCGGCCGTAAAAGTTTAAATAAAATATTTAAGAAATAATTTTCCTCTCATAATTTCATTCGAGTTCAATATTTAACAAATATTTTTGTTACTTAATACAAAAAATCTCCTTTTGAATATAGACCATCATCATCTAGTTTCAAATAGCACTTCATTGTTCACCTAAATCTGCACAATAAGAATTTCCCTTCACCATTTGTATAGGAGATTTTGCGAGACATTCCTTGACCATTCCTTTGCTAAGTTTTTTTGCCTTCTTTGCTGGCTCATCTGATTTTTTTCTGTATGTACCGCCAACAACAACAAACAAATAAACGCTTACACAATCCTATATCTTAAGAATAAGTCTAAAAGAAACACAATATGAACCCAAAAAGGAGTAAACTTTTAGTGTAATATCAGAGCAGAGAAAAAGTAGGAGTTTATTGGGGGCGTTGATGCGAATTTAGCCAGCGTATGATTACAGACAGAGATTACAAATTTTCTGTTTGTTTTTCTCCTTTTACTTTGTTGTGGGTATCAACGTATAAAATTTTTGCTTTCCAGTATACGAAAGGTGGTCAATGGTCAAAAATTTCATTTCACATGGTGGAGAGGGGAAAGGCGTTCATAGGCGGGGGTATTTGTAACGTATGCCACAAATGAGACAGTGGAAAATCTGTCGACAATTAAACCAAGATCTATAAGGTTTAGGAGCATATTTATTTTGTTTATTCTTGTGCTTAAGCTAGAAAACTTGAATGTAATTTCAAACTTGACAATTCTTTCAATATCGAGAGCAGCCAACGATGGCTGATGAAAATGAGTGCCCGCGGTGTCCAGTACATCAGTAGCAAATTGTCCGAATTCAGTTGTGGCCCTTCCAAAACTACTCAGGCTCTTAAGTTCGAAAATGTATCTGAACTTAGTTCAATGTACTACTTGCCCAGCTTTAAAGAAAGAGTAAATTTTTATTTACATTTATTTTAAATTTATATGATTTTATGGTATGGGGAAGTATATTTCATAAATTTTAGTGGGAACAAAAATAAAATAATCGAGAAGTGAATTTTTACCGCAACTACATGGTCTACAGATATAAAATATACTGCTAGCCAGGAAAGTAGATAGATTAAAACAATTTGCTTTGTTGATTTTGAATCTATCCTCAGAATTTGACTCCTTCTTTGCTAATATATAAAGACTCGAAGAGGAAAATCCTGGACATTTTTAATTCCCGCGTTCTCAGGAATATTATTCGGATATATATTTTTCTTGTTTATATTTATTATAACTTCATATTACAAATATTAATATTATTTTAATATACATAAATTTATTAATAATAATATTGTAACAAATTTGAAGCCTCAGTGTCATATTGACATCAGTGATCATTAAAATTCCCATTATGATGATTTTTATAATTTAGTTTAATTTCTGGCGGTCATTTAAAAATATTAAAATTCGGTTAATTCGTTTTGTTCATATCGTATAGTGGACCGAGTTTATTTTGAATTAACGGAAAATCATGAAATATTTATATATGAATTTGGATTGAAAATTTGACAGTAGATTCTACACACAAAATGTATATTCAATGTTAAAAAATTTTAATGAATCTTTAATTTTAAATGATCTCAAAAGTTTTGAATTTGAGGTTTGTTTTGGGATAGGATTTAAGCAATTGGAAGGATATTCCCATTGCTTATAACACATCTTTCTTAATTATAATATAGAATTACTCTCATTAGATTCTAATAATAATTAATCAATTTTTATATGATAAATAAGATTTATAGTATCATCAGGAAATTAAATTTTTTGTAATTTAGAGTTGACACTAGGGTTCTTCCTAGGTTTATCTTCGTTCGTGCTAACATATGTAGTCGATCAGTCTAAATTAAATGCTAAGGATCTGATCCAGTATTCAAAAAATCAATATCTGTTTTCTTTATTGCTTTCATCAGAGTTTTAAGAAGTTGTCACAATGGTTTTGGAAGACTAAAAGTCTTGCTTAGCCGTTCTTTCAATTATAAATATAAACTTAAAAATATTTCTATATTTATAAAAATCATTTCTGGATTGATAGGAAATTGTATTTTCCCACTTAACAAAGTTCATCTCCCACAGCAAAATTTCATAGTATGACAACAATATATTTCACATGCTTTTATTATTTTTTTCTTTGCATGAATTATCTTTGATATTTTTTACTACTCACATGATGGCAACAAAAAATTTTGATCTTTCGGCAAATTATGCATTTGTCCTCTAAATGTTGAAACACAACAGGCAGGAAAACTTATTTTTATAGGTTTTATACCTTCTGTTAAAAATGTTTTAATTAATGTATTATCATTCTGTTGATATTCAAAAAAAGTTTGGTTGCTTTTGTAAAACATACTTTGAGATAAAAATCTTATAAAATAGATTGATTTCACCAATTCCCAATTGATATCGTCTCTATAAAACATCAAATAAAATGACGACAAAATTTAAATTTAAAAATTCTATATAAAAAACAATTTACATTATTTATAAAAATTTTGTCGGAGGATTATTTTTAACATGTTCTAATGTATTTTGTTTTTCTAAACTCAAAAAGGATATTAAAATATGGATATATTGTTTTATTTTGTGTACCAATTTTAGTCTAAGGCAGCTTTATAGTTGGACTTTCACAATGAAAATATAGGTTCGCTAATATGTGCAATAAATGGTAGTTGTGATGGCCGCAAATGTGGCGAATCAGTGGTTCAGGAACAATATCCACAGAATTAAAAAAAATAAATATTTTTTTCCGAAAAAATATATTTTTGCTGACACGGAAAATTCCTCAAAAATAAAAACGTGGGAAAAATTATGTTGTTTGTTTTACTTTTTACTAGTTTACATTCTAAAAAAAAATAATTTCTTAAATTATATTTTTTTATTTTTGTTTAAAATACTCTATTTAACTGGAATAGAATAGATTGGTTTAACTTGAAAAATCAGTCATCTTAAAGAAGAAAACAAGACTTCGTTGAACAAAATCTGGATAAATGTAGCAGTCATGACCTTTCTAGTCGAAGTACATGTCGTGTTCAAGTATGGCTAAAACTACTTAAGCAAAAACTTCGTAAAAATGTGATGTTGCTATTTTTGTTTCTACAGCATGTGTTATTCAAGAATTCAGCTATCAAAAATTTGTAAACTAAATGGAAAGTCTGTCAAGAGTTACAAGAGACTTTATTGAAATTCACCAATGATAAATTGCTCGTAAGCCGTAAACAATTATTAAGAATGTAAACAGTAATGTAAGAAATCCGTACCGTTTGCATGGAATGATTCACATCAATACAGAAAAATAACAACAATTAATTATTATTTATTTTTGTCGATTTCTTTTACATTCCGAGTATTTTGTCAATTAACATTTTTCCTTAAATTTTTTCTCACTGCAATTTGGCTATTGAAGGAAATTTTAAACTGTATTTTGAACATTTGTCGAGATTACTAGACTTGGTCGACTATTTCATTCATGAAATCATCAAACTAGTAAATATAACTCCACTGACAAAATTAAAAATTAATTAATATATAGGGTCCGCCATCTAATGTTTTTTCAACTATTCAACTGTTGGACTATTATTTGTGGGGTGCCCTCAGCAGCCATTTGAATGAAATTATTTTTCATTATTAACCGGAAGGATTGTACTTTCAAATAAAAAATGAAATTTGAGAAAATGTTCAGAATTTTTTTTATAACATTTTCAAAAAAAGTTATTTGGCGGACCCTATATAAACTAAAGTAGTTAGAAATGGCCACATTATTGAATTCATTCTTATTCGTTCAGATGTAAATTTGAATTCTGTAATTCTTAGGGGTAAGTTGTATATAATAAACAGCAAGTTTATTATTCGACAAGATTCGACGACTTTGTAACTACCACCTAAAACAAAAGACTTAAGACACATACCATGTTTTCCATTATATCCTTAATTTAATTAAATGTATGACAAGGATGTGTGTGTGTGGCACCCAACACGGACTGTGATATTACAAATATATCAAATTCATGTTAAATCGACTAAAATTTATAAAAGAAAGACATATTCAAAAACCATTTATAAATCTAAAAATATGTATATTCATGTCTGTCGTGGCTGGAAATTTGAAAAATTCTCGCTTATCTGCCAGCGTAAATCTGCTGCTGCTGATATTGCCCCTTTCCACAGTGTGTGAATACATTGTTATGTTAATTGAATTTAACACTCCCATCAATAAATATTTGTTCAATTGTCTCGACAACAATATGTTCTTCTGTTGTTATTAACCAAACATACGCTCGCTCGCAACACATAGAAATTCTGCACATATTTGGTGTGTTTTGATGGTTATCTCGACAACAAATATCTTCCTTCAACCAAAAAGCAACAACAACTATACACGTTCTAACATCGACAACATCAACAACAACGTAAAAGTGACAAAAGAATACCAGGAACTAAATGTCAATTATTTGTTATACAACCTCCATTTCCAGCAGCAGCAGCAGTGCGAGGACAAGCAGTAGTTAAGCGTTGTCGTACAATCCAATCCAATACAAGTACCAAGTACGAGTACATGGTTATATCTTGATAAATCTTAAATCAATGCCAAAAACCACACAATTGTAATAAATATTGTACGAGTGACGCAGTTAGAGGGGGCACACAGACCCGGACACAGTTCAAGATAAAACACACACGTAGTAACGAGAACCACAGCCAGGACGACAACAGCAACGGGAACAACAACAACCCAAACAGACCGAGAAATGCGGTAGTAACTGGAAGCCCAGCAGGGCATGTTGACACATTAATTGTGAGTGTGTCCTTTTTATGGGCACGCAGCGCACACAGCGATGGCCTAGCAGCCCCTGAGACAATGAGACTTTGTTCAAGGACTCGAACTTTACAGATCCTTATCTGAGCAGAGCTGAGCCTACACTATGCCTCTGTCCCTGTGTACAGTGCGATATCCATTTTGTTACTGTACAACAGCACATCTGAATTAATTTCATTTCTATTCATTTCACTTTTAGTATGTGTCTTATCGAGGATTTCGGTTTTTGATTTTGTGGAACAATGTCATAGTTAGTGATAGTGTGAAAATGTATTTAATATGCGGGTTGTGTCCTTTTATTTGGGAAACCGTTAAGTTCCGTTTCGTTTGGATTTTTGTTCGTGTTCATGTTCGGGAGAATTCCATATCCGTGAAACATGATTACATTTTTGCTGATAAGCCATTTAGGTGTGAACTGGAGTTGTACTCTTATATCCGGTGGTCCCAATAAAGATGTCAGTCCGTCCATTGACTGATGAAATAAAAACGGAAATGAAAGTTCGCCATGTAATTCCCAAAAAGAAAATGGGAATCATGGTAGTCAATGTATTAAACGAAAATATCCTCTAAATTTATAGAGGTTTGTTGAAATAAAATAATAAATTAGGGATGTAATGAAACGTGCTAATCACTAACAAGCGATGTCATTGGTGAATTGCCAGCATCTCCCGCATATATGCGAACAAGCATCCTTTATTACCAATTTGAGGATTAATATTTTAAAATAGCCCCATGCAATTACAGCTACCGGCAACTTCTGCGGTAGTTATTCGAATAATGTGTAATAATTAAGTATACAGCATCTGGGAGAGTGGGAACGAAATCATTAAAATATTAATAGTTTTCAATAATCCTAATACACAGTATGGATGTGTTATAGATTAAAATCAAATGACAATTTTTAACGATTCTTTGTCTTTTCTATACGGGAAAAGAAATATTTAAAAAAGTTTAAGGATATATTTTTGTAAAGTTTGAATTTCTATTCGAGATCGAAAGTATTTTTCCTTGAGATGAGGACCAATTTCGCGACAACCTGGAGGGTTGCCCTCCCCAAAGACAGTTTGGATGTTATGGCCAATTAAAAACACAAATATAATCAGGATGTAGACTGGAATTCAGCGACTGAAATTACAATAAAAATGGTGCAATCGCACGCTTATCGCACCTTTTCGTAGATTTTTCACTGTTTTTAAACCTTGGAAACATTATCATTGTGAAGATTTTTCACTGAAATTCTGGTTAATTTTGCAAAAGAAAAAATAGATAAAAATTGAATCAGGATTTAGACTGGAATTAAGTGTCTGAAATTACAATAAAAATGGTACAATCGCACGCTTATCGCACCTTTTCGTAGATTTTTCACTGTTTTTAAACCTTGGAAACATTATCATTGTGAAGATTTTTCACTGAAATTCTGGTTAATTTTGCAAAAGAAAAAATCGAAAAAAATTGAAGCCATCATTTCACCACTTTCAAACTCACACAGTCACTAAAAAAGACATCTATGGACACTACTTCAAAGTTAAAAAATAATTAATGGAGTCATTTCGAAAATCAAAATAAGGGAAATAAATTTGTAAGTTGAGAAAGTACTTCGAAACGAAAGAGTTCATTGGTTTTGCTAAAATTGTATATCCCTGAGGATGATCGTCGATGACGATCGAAATATCGGAAAAGAAGAAATAAATAAAACAATTAAAAAAAAACTAAACATCAGTTTTTTGATTTGTTCATGATCTCAAGCCAGAGTATCCGGAAAAAAAAAATTGTTAAAAATACAAACGAAAAAACTAAAAATAAAAAATTTTAAAACTTTAAAACATATAATGGGGATATACAATTCCACTTCAACATATTAAAATTGATTGAATTTGACTTCAAAACAAGGTCATTAAAATCGGTCAAGTAGTTCAGGAGTTACAGGCGATTGAATGAACCAACCTTTTGGGAAAAAAAAGAATTTTTTACGGTTAAAAATCTATTTTTTTCCAAATACAATATTTTTATTAGAGGAAGACATACACAAACTTTCCAAACAATCGCAGCTGTCGAGGTCAAAGACGTACCGCTCGACTAAGAATGACTCATGTACTTTATATGAAAGCTAGAAAGTTCATTTTCAGCAGGGTGGAGAAACCTTTATTTATTGCTCAATATAATTTTCGCTGAAATCGTTAAAAATTAATTTATTTTATCACAAGTGCAAACATAAATTATGCGTTTGGGGAATTTTTGTAATAATTATGCATTTGTTCACAACAAAGAATTGCTGGAATTTAAATAAATGTCATAGCGCGCCATATATTTTTTGGGAGATTTTTAATTTTTCTTATTTTTGACTAGCTAATTGTGAGGAAGTGATAAGGATATATTTTGTAGTTATGAAGATTTTATCCTCTGTGGTATATCGAAAGTCTATAACTTAAAATAAAAAAAATACCGCTCTTCGGGTGGACTTAAAGAATTTCTCCTTCCAAAGCCGGCTATATGGATTATAAGTTTTCTGGATTGGAGGCCTTCGGTCAAACCTAATGATATTCTCCTCAGGAGTATATCTAATGCTGTAAAGATTCTCTGCATAATCGACCTACGGTTGGTCATAAAGATTTTCTCCTCTAGTGTATATCCAAAACCAAAGATGACTTCCTTGAAAGTCTTTTCAAATATATATGTAACATTACATTACATTAATAATTATCTGATGATTTTATATTATCGAGAGAGTTTGCACTTAAATTTTGGATAATTTGGTTTAGAGAAAAAACGCTATAAATTTCTGCATTAAATTTCATCTATACGTTTTAATAATATATCTCAATTCTATAAAATACCACAATGAAATAACCTATAGAACAAGTAAGAAAACGTCAGGCTAAACCGACTTATATATACTAGGCTGGGTCGCGGGCCATACAAATGGAAAAATAATTTCCAGTCACCCCACGAAAATAAAGTTTGGATTGTTTATAGATGATCTGAAAAATATATCGTCACTGGGTCAAACCATCTGTGAACTAAACGCTCCTGAAAACACCTCCAAAAATCATGTTTTTCCCGTGTAATTTTTTTACGTTGCATTTTTTCCATTTTTTTGAATTAATAGACCCTCGGAAGCATATTAAATATAAATTTTGATTCTTGTCTAGAATAACTTATTGGTCGAATTATTGGACGTTTTAGCAAATATTTTCGTTTTTTATAGTGACAACTGAAAAAATTTGCATATTTTGTGCTAGTATTTTATAAAAAATAAATAGCTACCGTCAATACCTTTCAGATGACGCCTAAATGAAGAAATTGACGCCGCAGCGCTCATTTTAGTAAAATGACTTTGTAAATTTTGGCTCTGAAAATCCATCTCCTGTATTACATTATTTCAGAAATATGGAGTCAGTGACATCATTTATAGTCCGGTATTCACCATTTTTGCATTATTCGACAAGTACTCCTTCTATTTATTTTTCATAACATCTTCTACAAAATGTTTCAATGAAATATGAGTTTTTGGCTGTCACTTCGAAAAACTACAAAAAATTTACTGTAAACGTCCAAAAATTCGACCAAAAAGTTACACTAAGCCAATAAAAAAATTTATATTTAAAGTTCTTTCAAATTTATATTTAAAATTATTCTTTCAAGAATAATTTTATTTTTACCGAAAAAAATTCCCGAGCTACGAATAGAAACATGAACCTTCTGGTTACAAAGATGGACGTCTTATCTCAGTAAGACTTATGTGGATGTTGTTTGAATAGTATTTGAATGTATTAATAGTTAGTTTCAAGTTAGCTTTAAGTATACCGGCCGTCTTGTGTCCATCTAAAGTTTCTGATCAAAGTTGTCCGATGTAATTTGACAGTGACTTTTTATATGACTTAATAAATATTTAGCAGTTTCTGGGTATAGTACAGTAGGCCCCGCTCGACTTTAACCTTACCTTAGCTGTTTTTGTTAATGCACTCAATTTTTTTTATTCAAAACTACGTTTTTCCTAACTTCACGACAAATCAGTTTTTAACTCTATCTATAAATTAATATTTTAAAAAATAATTACTATATACAAATAATAATAGATATTTTGTTATTCGAATTTAATAAGTAATAAATAAATTTGTTTTTTTTTTTTTTGAGCGAAATTTCAAAGAGATATTTTTGGTAATCGTTTCAAGGCAGCCATGTTTTATATCGATAGCTTAATGTAGAAAAAATGCATCTCGATTTTTCATTTATTTACAGGAGAAGGCCAAAACTAGAAAAACTTTTGATATGAAATACAATTGTAATGCATTTTTAATAAAAACAGATAATAAATTAAATTATGAAACTATTAAATTTTTAGGTGTGTTAGAGAATAGTTTAACATTATATGTAACGAAACGTGATACGCCTTTTCTATATTAAGCCAAAGATATGTGGCTTAATGTAGGTATGGCAAGAGTTCGAGAATTTACGCTGAATGAATGGGATGGCATGTTGTTCGAATAATGAAAACATCGGACGTTGTTTGCCAAATTGATGATGAGTATTTTAAATGATAAATAAAAATATACAGATTATTAAAATTATTTTTGTTTTAAATATATATATAAATATATATATATATAAATATATATATATATATATATATATATATATATATATATATATATATATATAATAAATATATATATAATAAATATTTTTTTGCGAATTTTAGGTATTTTCGGTATTTCTTAAAATATTTTTTATGTGGATAGAATGTAAATTAATTTACAAGACACTGGAAAAAAACGCTTGATCTTCTAAATATAAGAAGGTATATGACATTGAATGGAACAAGCATGGGATACGAAGTAATTAGCCATTGCTTTAATATATTTCAATTTATATATATATATTTTTATATCAATCATATTTTTTGGAAATATTTGAAGTTTTTTCCTGATTTTTGGCAAACAGTAGATTGCATTAAATATATTGGAGAATTGGGAACAAAACTCCTACTTTTATTGTATCTTTCATTTCATCTGTCATCTGTTCATTTGTTAACTGGGATTAAAAATATCGATGCAATTCCATTGTCTGTCGACAAATTTGAAGCCATGTGAGTGATGCAAAGATTATTATTATTTTTTTCTTTTTTAAATATCTTTAGCATATTTTTGTGAATTTTAGGTACTTTCGGTATTTCTTAAAATATTTTTTAATATTTTATAGAATGTATTTAGTTTACAAATTACATGGCGACATTTATTAATTTACAGGCACTGGAAAGAACGCTTGTTCTTCTAAATATAAGAAGGTAGCTGACATTGAATGGGACAAGCATGGGATACGAAGTAATTAGCCATTGCTTTAATATATCTCCAATTTTTTTTAATTTAGTATAAAATGTTGCACCTTTATCGTTATTTTGAAAAAGTGTGTTCCTTTAATAATTGAAATGCTTTTGATTACGTATCAGATCATAATGAATCCCGACAAATATTTTGTAAAAAGGGATAAACTTTGGTGTATCGGAAGATTTAAACTATTGGATTTCCAGTTTTTATGCAGACAATGTATTACGTTTTTTTATTTTTGATATCAATCAGATTTTTTGGAAATTTTTTTATATTTTTTTCTCATTTCTGGCAATCAGCAGATTGCCACGCCGTATTTAATATATTAGAGAATTGAGAACATAACTACTACTTTAATTGTACTTCCCATTTCATCTGTCATTCTTTATAAGAATTTGTTAATCGGGATTAAAAATATTGATGCAATTCCATTATCTGTCGACAAATTTGAAACCATTTTGAGTGATGGACGAATTATAGTATTTTTTAGCCGTTCGATTATAGTTACACCGGAAAAAATCTACACAGACGGATGTCACAAATTAAGTCATATCAATCTTTTCCACGATTCTGTTAATAACTGATAACAACAATCCTTAAAATCTATAACTTCCTATTGACATTTGACAAAGAGGAAAGCAAACAGTTGCTGTCCCACAATACAAAAAAACGAGGGAAAAAATCAAAATGTAACCAAGCCAAGCCTGACCGAGGCAATCATTAAAATCATATCAATCTAATTTCGTAACAGCAACAAAGCAGGAAAAATATCGAACATATTGTCATCTCAAAATATTGAGAAACAAACAATCAAACATTCTACTCCGGCCGAAAAGGCAATAAATCAAATTTTGATTCCCGAAAAAAAAAAACGCATTGCAACGCACTCAGTTATGCACAATGGCCATAAATGCTGTTGAAGGCGATGGTGATGCTTGTGTTGTTGTAGTTGTTTCGGGCACATATCCAATATCTGTTTCCAAAACTTGCAACAGCACCAACGCCTTAACAGCCGCCTTTTTGTAGCGCTGCCAAGGCAATTAATCATCGCCGGCAACAAGACTGAGAAACAAACTGCGACTGGAAAAAAGGATCCCCATCGAAAATACAATGACAATGAGCACTGTGGCACTATGCCATTAAACAAATGCTCAACAAATTTCGATATTGTTATCGACAACAAAAAGCAAACACACACACACAGAGATGCAAGAAAAGAACAGCAGATGAATTCCTTTTTTACGATCGTCACCAGGTTCTTAAAGGATCCTCGGCCTGTTTAACAACAGCAGGCATCACTGTCTCGAGCACCTTTGGGAATGAAAACATAAAAAACTGATTTTATATTCTCCCAAAGAAAACAAATACAAAACAAAACCAAACTTTGATTATAAATTCTCTGTGATGTGATGTGGAGAAATCTTGGAATTCCTTTTTCGGGGCTCTCGATTTGGTTTCTTTTATTAATTAATGATCAGTTTCGGCTGTGGTGTTGGTGTTGGTTTCATGGTCTGCTTCGCTGTTTTATTATTTTGCTTAATGTTATAAATATTGGAAAAACAAAAGAGAAATTGTAACACATTCGGTATAATTTACAACATGATTTATGGGTTTGTTATAAATTTTATTCTGAATTGAGAATGTATTTCGTGTAAAAAACTGGATTTTATTTTTGGAGTTTCAGTAACACACTTGATCAATAGATAAAAGGAGCAGAACGTATTAAGATGCAGGAACACTACAAAGGTCATTAGCAAAGGTCGTTGTTCTATCAAATGGAATCGAATATTAAGTAGAGATTTCTGAGGCATTGTTACACTTGATTATGGACTGTGGAGGAAACTTGGAGTAAGAACATTTTCTGCAAGAGAATTCGAGGAAAACAAATTTTGGTTAGGAAATCCAAGGGAGAATAATTTTTCAATAAAAAATTTATTATTCGGTCCAAACATTATTTGCTCGGGAAAATACAGCAACATGTAAGTTATGCCAACAAAGTCATGTGACCATAAAGGAGGAAAGAGGCAGCATGGCTTCTTTTCATTAAAAATCTTAGTAAGATGACAATATTTTGCGAAGACAGAAAATGTAGAGAAAAAGGTTAAGGAGTGGCATAGTATCCTTTGAAAACAACGGCAATATCAACATGATTTTAATCAAACTAGCTAGCATTCGTATTGAATATTTTCTTTCGATATTCAATTTCCCATATTTACATAATGATTAATGACATTTCATTAAAACTAAATAAACATAAATCACAGCAATAGGGTATCAATAAAATAGCGATAAACAGTAAACACCCTTTTTGGCAAAACACAAACCCGAACACATTTCACAACCCCAGACAAAAATTGGGTGAACTAAAATATGTGTGTCCTATATTGCCAAAGACCAGAAGGAAGGAACGAACCCCTTCTTTTCAAAAGACTAGAGATGAAAAATGGAAATGTGGAATGTGAAAACAAAAGACAAGGAAAAGGGCTTCTTCAGAAGTGAAGTTATTCAAAATGTGTTGTAAACCGAACACCAAATATTTGCGATACAATCAATGCGACAAACAAAAGGTAGCAGACGTATGACACTCAAGGATCAGCAAAGCGATCCACAGGAGAAATGACATTGAAGGGTTAATGATCGCAGCGAAGTTTTCACAGGGCCACACAACAGAAGCCTATTGATTTGAAGTGTTTGTATGTAAACCAAAGATAATTTATGAACAAAACAAACAAAATCCAATGACGAGTGCCGTCTGGCCGAAGAAGAAAGTCATTAGATGCGAAAGACCAAATATTCAAATGATTAATAGTCTTTGAGTGAAGCCAAATATTGTTTTGATTTTTTTCGTGGCAAATGTTTTGCCAATTTTGATAATTGCACATTTCAAATAAAACAAAAACATTTTGAAATTTCGTTCGATCTTCAACTGTTTGTTTTCATGTTGACAATTGTTGGGAAAAACAAAACACAAACTTCTTGGCCATAGTAACAAATGACGAGAATGCTTCAAGAATATGGACGCATGACATGACAAAATTGTATGCGGAAACATTAATCATTTCACATGGCGTGGATTGGAGTTAAGTGTCCGAAAAAAGGTGATATTTTGTAGAGAGAAGAAAATTGGTTTAAGAAAATAGCTCAAAACAGTAGTCGTCAATCAGCAGCTACAGATGTTTGGATGAAATGACAAAAAGAAATTCCTTTGGGCAAAAATACAAAAGTTTTGTTTTTGCACAAAACTTCAAGCAAAAAAGGGTGACAAAATTTAAGAAAAAAATTTCTGATTTTCGAAACATTTTGAAATGTTGAATCGATTTGAATATATTTTATTTTTAGTTTTATGCATATTTTATTAACAAATACGAAAATTTTTTACTTTTTATTAGAAATTTTGAAAATGACGTTGATTGAAAATTTATTAGCAAAATTTGTGAAAATTGTAAAATCCGATTAAAACAAAAATAATTAATATTTTGAATGCAAACCAATAACACAAATCAAAGCAAAAGACCAGAGGTCATTAAGCAGGAATACAAAAGAGAAAAAGGCCTAAAGAAATGGATTTACCCCGAAGAGTGGTAACTAATGAAAAATGCGATGGATCATTGATCTCCCAATTCAAATTATATTTTCGTGCTGGATAGTTTTCCTTATGATGTCTATCGATGGGAAACAAAATTTGGAAATATAAATAAAATACTGACCTCGAGATCGAATAAAAATACACACAGATTACTTCAGTTTTAAATAATTTATAAGATTTGGCAATTTTCAGTAAAGCGAGAAGAAATTTGTTTTAAAATAAAAAAAACTTATATATTTGTATTTCAAAAGAAATGATTTTATATAAGTTTTTTTTTTAATTTAAAGCAAATTTCTTCTCGCTTTATTGAAAATTGTCAAATCTTTTAAATTATTTTTTTTTCTACTTTTTATAAAACAAATCATCTTCGATCTTTGTAAAAGAAATGTTATTCATAACTAATAGTATCAGTATACGAAGCTGTATTATCCGATTTAAAAAAATTGAAATTGAAGCCACAAGGGTGGATCGAAATTAAAGCTGAGGTAATTTTAAAAAAAATGTATCTTTTTGTCCCATGAAAAAAAAAAACAAATATATTTATTTTGTAATTTAAAAATTTTAAAATCTTAAAAATATTTTTTTATTTTTTTTTTTTTTATAAAAAATCATCTTCGATTTTTGTAAAAGAAATTTTATTAACAGCTAATAGTATCAGTATACGAAGCTGTATTATCCGATTTAAAAAAATTGAAATTGAAGATACAAGGGTGTATCGAAATTAAAGCTGAGGTAATTTTAAAAAATTTATTTTTTGTCCCATGAAAAACAAATATATATATTTTGTAATTTAAAAAATTGTAAAATCTTAAAAATATCTTTTTATTTTTTTTTATAAAAAATCATCTTCGATTTTTGTAAACGAAATTTTATTAATAGTTAATAGCATCAGTCAGCTCCATAAATTTCAAGAAGGTTTCTTTAGTACTTACTCTACAACAATTTTAAAGGTGATGGCTGTCCAAATTAAAAATGTTTAATATAAATAATTAAAATAACCTAACTTAAGTTGGCTTCAAAAAGTTATGGACGTTCTCGACTAAAATTAATATTTTGTTTGTTTAATACATTCTGCAAAATATTTGGGCATTATCGCCATCCATTCGTGTCCATTAATTATTTATAATTTCGACAGCAATCACCTTAATATTTTTTTGAGTAAGTCCTAGGAAAACCATAATGAAACTTATGGAGCGTCTTACTGGTACAATTAACTATTAATAAAATTTAGTTTACCTTATTTTTCGTTTAAAAAAATTATAAAATTATTTTTTTAGATTTTTTTCGTTTGTAGTTTTTGGTCTGTAATCAATATTTGATTTGAACAGGGTGGAAATCATGATAGTGGTAGTCTATAGCCAAGTAATAAATGTCACCATGCCATTTGTAAATAAATTTGCATTCTATTAAATATAGATGCAAAATTGTACTGAGTCAGGAACATATCCAAGTTCAAAAAATAAAATTCAAACAAAAAAAAAAATTAAAAAAAAAAATAAAATTTTGAGAAATTTATATCTGAGATATATTTGAGATATATATTTTTTTCTAACTTCAAGCTAATTATTTCTTTTAATTCGCAGATTATTGTCAAATCTTAAAAAATATATTTTTTATCAAAAAATACAATTTATATTTTGATAAAATAAATTATATTAACGGCTAATAGTGTCAGTTAGAATGTACATAAGTTTCATGGTGGTGTTCCTGGTACTTACTCCAAAACAATTATAAACGCGATGACAGTCGAAATTATAAATAATAAAGTTTGTGTGATCGATTCGTGTGGAATTATTTTCTCTTCAGAATTATAGATTACACCGTGCGACAATTTTACATTTATTTTCTTGGGCCTGAGCTAGAGAATATACGTAGATGGTAACTAGAGATCGTACGTAGCAAGACTGTGTACTCAATTTTTCATTTGGTGGTCCTTTCTACTTTTTGCACGATTTTTAATATCCAAAGGATGTTTAAATAACTTATTTTCATGTACTAGCGAATCATACAAAGACGATATGGATATAAAAAAGGAGAAGAATTTCCGTTAAAAACGCTTTAAATATAATGCTTCTATCTGTATTAGTTTAGTATTTACAACAATTTCATATTTTGTCCTTTATTTATTTAATTTATTCATCTTACACTATTTAAGGGGAAATACTTGAAATGGCTGTCAATGCTAAACTGATACAGATAGAGGCATACAATTTTTAGTGCTTTTAACAGACATTCTTATTTTGATATTCATAAGTATTTGATATTCATAAATAACTTATTAAGACAAATATATCATTTTCAAATTAAAAGTCCTGTAAAAAGGAGAAAAGATCAACAAACGAAAAACTGAGTACATAGTTTTTCTACATATTATTTATAGTTTAATGGGTATATGGCCTTGCTCAAGTTCAAAAAGTACTGTCGCATGGTGTTATAGAAACAGTTCTGTGGTAATCTTCCACATTATGTGTATTTACATTTTCCGCAGACAAATTTTCTTATGCAGAAAGTTCAAGGAGTACAAATATTCTCCTTTTTCACATATTTGGATTATTATATATGATTATGTTTCCATCACTTTGTCTCTACACAATTTCAAACAATTTCAAAAAGAAATCCGCCTGCAGCAGATCTTTTTGTCCGCTTGTCTTCAAGTCTTCCCTACCCCTTAGACAAATTTGTTTTAAAATGTTTAACAGCATTAAATTTCGACAGGAAGTCACATATCTTCCAGTACAAAAAAAAACTCAGCAACAACAATACCAAAGAACATAAGTCTTGTTGTTGTCCAAAACAGTTTTTTACAGTTTTGTTGGCTGCTTCTACTACTACTTCTGTTTTTTTTTCTCGGTTAAATATTCAACTTAAATAAATTATTTTTTATTTTATTTAGTTTGATTTAATCACGTTTTATAACCATAAAAATCTCATGTTTAACGAAATTTATGAATGCCACCAACATTCGCTTGGCTACTGGCTACTTGGTCTGTGTTTGCCGGTTGCCGGTTGCCGCTTGGCAGTTGGTATACATTCGGGATATTCGTCTTCTGCCGGCTGTTGCTGGTTTGGTTCTCTAATGTTCTTTCGAGGTTTTGTGCTATTAAAAGCATTTCATTTAATTTATTCGGATTTTTCAACAATTTTTATTTGTTTGTCATTCGTTATGAAAATCGTTGTGTTTTCGTTCGTTTCGTTTCGATTCGTTTGCTTAGTAGTTTCAGTACAGGAATGCTAATGCATTTCGCATAATAATTTTTGATTTGGGTCTGGTGTTCAGATTCTTATTCTTATTCTATTTTGGATTTGATTTTATAGGTCCCAAAGGCGGGGGTGGAGGTGGATTGTGTAATAGGTACTCGCGCGTATGTGGGTTATTTATGGGCATTTTTATTAAAGTATTCTAATGCATTTATAAATCAGTGCATTGACATTGAGGCTTGCATGCGCTTGAATTTGGGTTTTTGTAAATCATGGCATAATAAGTTATGATCTGAGGCACGTTTCTGACATGTATTTGAGAATTTATTTATTTCAGAGGACATGTCAACCACCGTTTTGTGTTTTTCATTCATGCCCAGTTTGTAGTGGTGACTTTTACGCCCGCTTTATATCAGTCAGGTATCAATGGAAGGTTTGAAAATAATAGTGATCTAGACAAAGAGTTTTGTGATAATACTAAAGTCAAAATAAATCAGAATTAATTAATATTTTGAATGCAACCACGAATAACACAAATCAAGGTGAAAGACCAGATGTCATTAAGAAGAAGCACAAAGGAGAAGAAATTCCAAAGACATTGGAACAGTGGTCGCTAATGGAAAATAAGATCATTGATCACCCAATTCAAATTTTATTTTTGTGCTAGAGACATTGTAAGTTTAAATGACCAAAAGAAAAAGTACCATTAAGTAACAAAAAAATTAGAAGGGTTTTATAAACTCGAAAAAATATGGATATATATATTTTTTTTAATTTTTACTAAAATTCTATTTTTTGCTAAAGTTCTTTATGATTTTAGTTTTTTCGTTTGCAATTTTTTGGTCTGTAATCAATATTTGATTTGAACTGGGATATTGTCATGGCTCAAGACCATTTTGCTTCTATATTTAATAGAATGCAAATTTATTTACAAATGGCATGGTGACATTTATTACTTGGCTGCAGACTACCACGATCATGATTTCGACCATGTCAAAAGTCTTTTCAAGTGGCTTCGCAGCGACTTTTCAACATCAAACCCGGCCTCTATAAGGAGATGATTCTCACAAACGAACGAGAAGCACAACTCACTTGTCGAATTTGCGTTTAAAAAATCGCACCAAGTAATAATTAAGATTTATATTTCATTTTGGAAATATGCGTCCGATCACACCCTCTTATATTTTAGCTTAAAAGTAATTATAATATAATTTCACATAGTAAAAGTGGTTTAGGAGCAAATTAGCCTAAAAAATGAGAAAAAATAGATTTTTTTTCGAAAAAAATCTTTTTTGCTGGCACAAAAAAAAATCATAAAACCTAGAAATATTTACTTCTGAAAAAAGACAAACTATGTGAAACCATAACATTTTACTTGCGAATTACACAGTCTCTTATAATCAAAGCTTTTAATACATTCATATATAAAAATATCTTGTAACTGGACAAGAACTACAAAAATTAATAGAAAAATTAAATAAAATTCTTCCGTAGGTCTAAAAAATGTTTCTTATGAAAGCTGCAGTATTTTTTTTTGCATATTAGACATTTTCCTTTCTTTATTTCAAAAAAATTCTGTAAAAATTCTATTGACTACGACTTGCAATGGAAAATTAATTTAAATTCTTATTTAATTATTTTCCTTAGGAAGGACTATATTTTATTTACTAGATAGTGACAACGTTTCCAAGTATTATTAAGGGTGCTTTCTATTGGAAAAATAATTTCTTTCTTAGTAGCCTTCCAAATTATTATATTTATTTGGAAAATACAGTTTCTTTTATAGGTTGCAATTTGTGTATCTCAGTTTCTTTTATAAGTTTCAATTTGTGTATCTCACCCATGATTTTTTTGCTATTACATTGGGCTACTTCTGTAGAAAAAAATATTAAAATCAAAAGGGCGCATTAGTTCATAACAAAATTAAATATTTGATTTAAATTTTATCATTTTAATTACACTAGTCAACAGTCAAAATGTACTCGGGATGCGATAATTTTTTCTGTGTAGATAACCTTGACATGAGCTCGAAAAACGCAATAAATTTTTTTTTTTCGTTTGGTTTTTTTTTATTATTTTTTTTTTTAAATTTAAAAAATTTTTTTTTGGTTAATTTGTTTCGTCCGGCATAACTCGGGAACCACTAGCCCGATTTAATTGAATTAAATTTTAAAAAAATTAAAATTACAATTCCCTTAATCTGTTCATATATTGTTTTCCTATACAAGCAACAGTTTCCAAGTTAAAAATGAATATATAAAGCAAAAAACTTATTTTTTGCCTACAGATTTAATTTTTTTTTTTTAAAATCCATAAAAAATCCAAAATGAAAAAAAATGTCAAATCTTATTACTTTTACGTAAAGTCACATAACCTATGAGCAAAATGAGACAAAGATCATGAAAATCGATGCACGCGTTTCGCTTTTATTCGCAATTGAGTAAAGGTATGAATTTCAAAAATTTAAAAAATTTTTTTTTGGTTAATTTGTTTCGTCCGGCATAACTCGGGAACCACTAGCCCGATTTAATTGAATTAAATTTTAAAAAATTTAAAATTACAACTCCCTTAATCTGTTCATATATTGTTTTCCTATACAAGCAACAGTTTCCAAGTTAAAAATGAATATATAAAGGAAAAAACTTATTTTTTGCCTAAAGATTTAAATTTTTTTTTTTTTTTAAATCCATAAAAAATCCAAAATGAAAAAAAATGTCAAATCTTATTACTTTTACGTAAAGTCACATAACCTATGAGCAAAATGAGACAAAGATCATGAAAATCGATGCACGCGTTTCGCTTTTATTCGCAATTGAGTAAAGGTATGAATTTCAAAAATTTGCTCGACATATGCACAACTTTGTCTATGGTAAGGTTTTTTCTTTTTTTTTGATTCTCAGAATTAACAAAACGGAATAAACAAAGGGTTATTTAATTTTTATGATTGCGTAAGCAAAGTAATAAACGCTAATAAATGTGCGTGAACAATTAAAAGGAAAAAAGGAAAGGGGACTTTTTTAATTATTTGGGTTTTCCGTTGGCTACCTGTATTATTTTTTTACAGAAATGCAACCCACATTTAAGGGTGGTCATTATTCGGAAAATTTAAGACTCACACATGGTGAAACAGGTATGTAGCCACCGTAAAAAAATATACATTTAGGTGAAAAACAACGCTTGTTTTTTCAGAAACGTATTCTCCGCACATTTAACAAAAATTACTTGGATTGGTATTGCATTCAAATCCTCGCGAACGTTTGCTCATTTTAACTATCGCGTTCGTCGACACTTGTTGAATGAGTAAAATCGATCAATGAAGACCTATTTATACTGTGTATTGTTTAGTATTTTACTGACAGGTACTTATAAATGGGTGTATATTTTTTTACGGTGGCTACATACCTGTTTCACCATGTGTGAGTCTTAAATTTTCCGAATAATGACCACCCTTAAATGTGGGTTGCATTTCTGTAAAAAAATAATACAGGTAGACAACGGAAAACCCAAATAATTATTAGCGTTTATTACTTTGCTTACGCAATCATAAAAATTAAATAACCCTTTGTTTATTCCGTTTTGTTAATTCTGAGAATCAAAAAAAAAAAAGAAAAAACCTTACCATAGACAAAGTTGTGCATATGTCGAGCAAATTTTTGAAATTCATACCTTTACTCAATTGCGAATAAAAGCGAAACGCGTTCATCGATTTTCATGATCTTTGTCTCATTTTGCTCATAGGTTATGTGACTTTACGTAAAAGTAATAAGATTTGACATTTTTTTTCATTTTGGATTTTTTATGGATTTAAAAAAAAAAAAAATTTAAATCTTTAGGCAAAAAATAAGTTTTTTCCTTTATATATTCATTTTTAACTTGGAAACTGTTGCTTGTATAGGAAAACAATATATGAACAGATTAAGGGAATTGTAATTTTAAATTTTTTAAAATTTAATTCAATTAAATCGGGCTAGTGGTTCCCGAGTTATGCCGGACGAAACAAATTAACCGAAAAAAAATTTTTTAAATTTTTGAAATTCATTCCTTTACTCAATTGCGAATAAAAGCGAAACGCGTGCATCGATTTTCATGATCTTTGTCTCATTTTGCTCATAGGTTATGTGACTTTACGTAAAAGTAATAAGATTTGACATTTTTTTTCATTTTGGATTTTTTATAGATTTAAAAAAAAAAAAATTAAATCTTTAGGCAAAAAATAAGTTTTTTCCTTTATATATTCATTTTTAACTTGAAAACTGTTGCTTGTATAGGAAAACAATATATGAACAGATTAAGGGAATTGTAATTTTAAATTTTTTAAAATTTAATTCAATTAAATCGGGCTAGTGGTTCCCGAGTTATGCCGGACGAAACAAATTAACCAAAAAAAAAATTTTAAAATTTAAAAAAAAATAATAAAAAAAAAACCAAACGAAAAAAAAAAATTTATTGCGTTTTTCGAGCTCATGTCAAGGTTATCTACACAGAAAAAATTATCGCATCCGGAGTACATGAAATTTTTTTCAATTTGTTGAGTAGTGTTATTTTTTACCAAAAAAATATTTTTTAGAATTAATTTGTAAGAGAATACCTTTCGAACGCTTCTTTGCACGTCAAAATATCTTAAGCTTCAACAAAGTATACTTCGCTCCATATAAACTTTATGATCAACAAAAAATATTCTTTGATCCGTTTTGCTCTTATATTCCTTGCTATAGAACAAAAATATGGAAATTTACAAAACATCCATCGTGCTTATTATGTTTCTGACCAATTGCTTGTAATGAGGGGAAATACTTTCATAGTTTCTAGACCGCCAGTCCATCTGTCCATCAGCATTTCCAATTGTCTGCCAGCCAGCATGATCATTAGACTGTTCATCCGTCTGTCCGTCGGTCTGTCCATCCGTTTTCCAAAAGGAAGGGAGATTGATCCATATTTTCTTATTTCGATAGAATCAGATTCGTCTTTCAGATCGATCGGTCCCACCCTGCTCCATTTCATGGACAAAAAAATCAGAAAACTGACTTGCTACGAATTTAATTTTTTTGATAAATTCGTAAAGTTTTTTCATAGAAATATTTGTTTGGGCTCCACAGAATAAGTGATTTTAAATTGATTAGACGGAATTGAATATTCTTATATTTTGTAAATGGCAGATGAGTGATACGTATTTTGTTTTTTTTTTCTAAGTCTTAAAAATATTATTTTTAATTAATTTTTATTTATTTAAAATTTGAGGACGAATATTTAAAAAATCACAATTTTTATGGCGAAGAAAAAATTGTAAAATCCGGTGAATTTTTTCCATGATAATTTAGTTTGAACTTTAATCTGTTTGAAAAAAAAACATATTGAATATTGTAATAATTTCTAAAAAGCAGGGAAGCCGCGAATTTTGTTTTTTTTTTCTAAATCTTAAAATGATTATTTTTAATTAATATTTATATATTAAAATTTAGAGGTGAATATTAAAAAAATTCCAATTTTATGGTCAAGGAAAAAATATCATAAAATTCTTTGATTTTTTCCATAATAATTTAGGTTGATTTCTTCTCTTCTCCGATTTTTTCCGATTCTAAATAATTTTTTACTCATTAAGCAAATATAAATTATTTTTTTGCTGCTTTTTTCTTTATTTATTTAATTTAAAGCTAATTTAAGTATTTCCTACAAATATTTCCAACTATTACTTTTCGTAGAAATCTTCTGAAAGCACCTCTAGATATGCCATTGATTCAGTAAAAAATAAAAAACGGTTTACAAAAAAAAAAAACGGAAATTCCACATAAAAACCTAATATAATATGTTTGATTTCAGTGCTTCATAATCCAATGCTAGTATGAGTACGAAGCAGTGTGTGTCTGTCCAGCCGTATGCCTGTCCACTCTTTGAACGGTGGGTTGGCATCATACTTTTAAGTGCACAAACTATAAGGAGTGTCCGTAAAGTGATGAAGCTTGACACAGAACATTTTGTTAGAGCAACTAAAGAAGCTAATCTAAAAGTCGGCCTCTCCCATCTCACCGCTCATATAACTCAAAATTAGTTTTTCATACATTTTTTGAAATTTAAATTTTACACAGAAATTTTGAAATTTACACGGATATTAAAATTAATAAAATGAAAATTTTCTAAAATTATCATCAGAATCTGCCACGACCGCACAAGTAACTCGAAACGAATTTTTCATATAATTTTTTTTATGTTTTGATCCTAAAATCTTGAATTATTGCACAGATCATAATTATAATTAACAAAAAGAAAAAGTTCGAAAAGTTTCGTAAAAAACGGTCACGCCCATCACTTTCCACCCATATAATTTAAAACAATTTTTTTTTAATTATTACTGATAAAGTAATCAAACAACTTTAATTGTTTGGATAAATTTAAAAAATTAAAAAATTAACGCTCTTCATTTTCTTGCAGTAACCGAAGCTACCTTCTTCTTTCAACGAAAATTTTCTGAATTTTATAAAGCCATTTAAATTCGCTCATATGAACTATGACAATAAAACAGACAAATATGCATAAACGTCGGAGTAAATTTTCATCAGCTTTCGAGTTACAACAGTTAAGTGACTTCAACGTTAGGCTTTAGCTCTGCAGACACGTCAATTAATTGATAGAGGATCTATTATCTTAAATATGTGAAGAAAAATTCTCTAAACTCTAATCAAAAACATTTGCAACATTTTCTATACCACTTTTATGTATATCATTTTAATACCTAAGATTGTCTTACAATTTTACAACAGTTAAGTGACTTCAACGTTAGACTTTAGCTCTGCAGACACGTCAATCAATTGATAGTGGATCTATTATCTTAAATTTGTGATGAAAATTGTATATCATGTATATCATTTTAATACCTAAGGTTATCTTACAATTCTTTAATTTAACTCAACAAACTTGTTCCATATTTTTAAAACACCCTCTGAGCGTAGTTTAGACTTGAAATATGGACATTGTGACATAGAAATGTATTTTTGGTCGTCATCGATACGTCTCTCGCTCTGGGTGTGCCATGTTAAATTAAACTCTTTTAATGTCATTCAATATTTACTATCCAAATATTTATATAAAATAGTGTCTGTTTTTAATATAATTCCACATTAATTTTAAGTACCTTTATCAACAACAAAAATATTTCAATATAGTTTTTATAACAATCCATCACATTAAAATATCATCGATTATTCATACCTGTGGCATCTAGACGCCAGTCTCCACCGGAGACACATTTTCCGAGCATATAAAAACGTCCATAAAATCCATCACGACTACACTTTATAAGCCATAAAAACCATCTGAAACAACATAAAAAACCAACTTGTTAATTTTGGAACACATCATCATTCCTCCAATCGCAGGGCCAATCAGACCAGCCAGCAAGCCAGCCAGTCCAACGGACTTGCCAGCCAAGGCCCCCAAAAAGACAACATGCGTTTTTAATGTAGAGCATAACCGAAAAAATGTTTCGTTTTCGTTGTTGTTTCTTTGTTTTTGTGAATATCAAAACAACAACAAAGGTTTTAATGTGACCACATAAATTCGTGATAAGTAAAATATCACAACCCAAATTCAAGACGAAAAAAAAGAATCATTAAAATACTCTTAAAAAACACACGGGGTGGAAGACCCCCCACATAACCACAGCATATGAATATCGTGAAGACAACTGTGGTGTGGGCCCTCCCAAAAAGACGTCAACAGAACGAGAAAATAGGCGACATTAGCAATTAAATTGAAAATTATGATATGTCCAAATGAATCGGGTAACACACAAGCTGCTGGCCAGTGCCGAGAGAGAATGAGTGAATCTCGTTTAAAACGATCGATGGCATCGATCGTGAAAGATATTTAAACCCAATTAAATGTAAATTCACGTACATTTGTATTCGGTTGTTGGTGGATTTATGTAAAATTAACGAAAGCATTTAATTAACATTCAATCATTCATTGACGGAGATGACGACGGAGGCACAGACGGACAGAGCAGCACATGGAGTTACAGACTGTTTTGAAGTTAAGACTGTTTCTGAAATGTTTAACTGCCATTGTGTAGTTATTGATACCCTACTCCATAAATATGACATCTTAGGTAAACTATAACTTGGTTCCTATTAAAACAAGTAATCAGTTCATAACAAAAAATGTATTATTTTCCTATTACATCGTATGACAATACTCTTTGGGCTTGAACTAGTCGTAATAAGTAGAAAAGCTGTGTGCTCAGTTTTCCATTTGGTGATCTTATCTCCTTTTTACAGGACTTTAAATTTTCAAAGGATATTTAGTCTTAATAATATATTTTCACACTTTTGAGAGCCATACATAGGCGATGGAGATATCAAATGAAAGACAAGAATATCTGCTACTAAAAATATCATGCTTCTCCCTGTATTAGTTTAGCATTAACATCTATATCAAAATTTCCCCTTAAATAGTAAAATATGAATAAACTAAATAAATAAGGGGAACAATTTGAAATTGTTGTAGATACTAAACTAATAGAGACAGAAGAATTATATTTAAATTATTTTCAACATTTATTCTTCCATTTCATTTGATACCCATTTTGCTTTTGTACGACTCGTTAATGTATGAAAATAAATTATTTAATCATCTATATGCTTTAGAAATTAAAAGTCATGTAAAAATGAGAAAGAATCACCAAATAAAAAATTGAGCACACAGTTATTCTACATACGATCCCTAGTTTCACATCCATATTGTCTTGCTCAGGTCCAATAAAATACATGTAAAGGGACAAGTTTAATGTTTATGAAAAGAAGAATCTTTTTTCTGATAAGAAATAAATCTATTATTTACACTGTCCAACAGCATTTTTGGAACAGAGTAGCGACTCTATAAATCTTAAAGGGCATATTGAGTAGATCATTTTTTGTAGAATAAACTTATAGCCTAACTGGTCTGGGTTTCATTTTACAGTGGGTCAAAGTTTTAATTTTTTGGTCGAAGTGAAAAAAATTTGAGAAAATTATTATTGTCTGAACTATATTGTGGAATTTTATGAGGATCATTTTTGTGAAAGTTCTTAAAACTAATCCTCCTCTCTTTATGGACCAGCTTGACCTTTAGGTAATAAAATGTTCTGCGAAAAAATTTGCCGGAAAATTTCAAAAGACTCCAAAGTTGTAAATAAAGCTCTTGATGCTTAAATAGCAAACGTATACGCCAACTTTTACAAAAACTAGTAAAAAGAGCGTTAAGTTTGGCCGGGCCGAACCATATATACCCTCTACCATAGATTGCATTCCACAGAGGCTGTCAACTTTCGTAGAAGTGCAGTAATATTACAGGAAAATGCCAATTTTTTAATATAGACAAACCAAAACAAATAAAAATATTAATAAAATAATTTTATAAATAAATATAATATTTGTATTAATTCAATTTACGCTTATAAGGCGAGGCTATCAATACGTTTATACTATAGATATCGAAATAATACTTCAAGTCAATTCAAAAAATAGCAATCTTCGAAAAAGCTTAAATACCATAAATATTGGTAGAGAGAGGATGGCCATTTTAATTCCACAAGTACAAATTTTGAAAATCCATTATCTCTTCCATGATTCAACCAATTTTTGCCATAAAAGTAAAAAAGTAAAAATTTGGAAAAAAAAATATTTTGCGTGTCTATGCAGTCATAGGAATGTATACACCGAATTCCTTGATTCTAGCTGTGGCCAATTGGTTGGTACCATTTTTATCCCCTTTCACCCCCTTAAGAGTATGACTTTCTACAATCTCTTCATTTTACGTCTCTACGCAATTAGAGTGATGTTCACACCGAATTTCATCATTCTAGCTCCAGCCGTTTAGTTCGTACCATTTTTATCCCCTTCTCTTTATTTTGTGTGTCTTCGCAATCAGATGAATGCTTACACCGAATTTCATTATTTTAGGTGCAGTCGTTTGGTTGGTACCACTTTTATCCCTCTATTCCCATTTTACCCCTTAAAAGTACGAATTTGGAAAAAATACTTTTATATTATGTATCTACTCAATTGCAATCAAGTTGCAACCAAAACCGATCTACGACTATAAGACGTACTTGTAGAAAATTTGAACTTTCTAGCTCATTTCGGGTAGATGCTAGCGTGCTTTCAACAGACGGACGGGCATGGCTAAATCGCCTTAGAATTTTATGACGATCAATATATAAATAAATAATATATAAATAAATAATATATAAATAAATAAATATATAAATATATAAATATTTCAACGTGGAAAAAATATGCTTAAATACTTTGAAATAGTGGGGATTATTATGGGTATTTACAGTCCTTCTGAGGGACAATTTTTTCACTTTGGACCGATTGCGCCCAGCTGCAATCCCAACCGATCTACGACTATAAGACACATTTATGGAAAATTTGGACAGACGGACGGGCGGACGGCATATCTAGATCGCCTTAGAATTTAACGATCAAGACTATACATACTTTATAGGGACTCATGTCGATATTTCTGGATGTTACAAACGGAATGGCAAAATTAGTATACCCCCATGCTGGAGGTGGAGGGTATAAAAATGTTGTAAGTTCATGTCTGAAAGAATCCTTATTTTCAGAATTTTATTGTGCAGTTTTATGGGGATCGTTTCTGTAGAATTTCTTAATTGGGTCGTTTTTTCGAGAAAATAAAAAAAGTCCTTTCAAAAAGGATATTGAAGGATTAAAATGTTCTACGAAAAATTGTCCGTGAAATTTCAGTGGGGGTCACCAAAGACACGAAAGTTGTAAATAAAGCTCTTGACAGCAAAATTATTAGGGTCAAATTTGGTCCAAGTATTTTGGAAGATCGATATTTTTTGACAAAAAATGTGGATATTTCGGTAGAGCACGATAAACAAAAAATAAGAATTGTATATTTTTGCAAAATTTTCATTTTCGCGAGATATATGGCTAAAATGATTTGTATGCATGAGATTTTTGTTTTGCGATTTTCTCGCGATCCGACTGATTTTTCGCATGTGTATGTCGCTTGTAATACTGACTACATAGTGGCGAAAAAGCTGCAACTATTATAAAAAATCCAAAATTCGCGCTTGTAATTGCATTTATTTCAACTTTCTTTCGGAAACAATTCTGTCACAAATATTCCCTATTTAGTCAGCAATGATATGCCAAAAAAATATTTTGGTGTCCTCGATATGATAAAAAGTTACGCTGGTTTTTGTAAAGGCACTTTTCACAATCTTAAATTTCCTTTTTGAGAGGACTTTTTTTATTTTCCCAAAAAATGAGTCAAAGTGACCCTAGAGGGTAAAGATCTTCGACAAAAATTATATCACAAAATTCCTCAATATTGTTCTGACATCAAGAATTCTCTCAGGCCATTATTTCCATGTTCCAACGTATTCATTTTCAAACTTTCAATCGGTGTAGCCCTCCACAGGGTCGCCTACGATCGACCGCTTACTTGATTACTCATTTGATCGACTGATTGGCCACCGCTGTTTAACCTGTGGTCTCAAGTCTTTAGTCACAAAATGAATTATGAGTTACAGACGATTACGAACATTTAAATGTTGCCACAGATCAGACGGGCCAGACAGCCACACGGCGAGTTGCTGTTGAAGAGTTATGTATTATAATGGGATGGGACATTGGGACATTGTCGTCGTGGCCGTTCGAACCATAACATTTTATTAAGCTAATAAAATCAATATGATCATCTTTTAAATGAGCAGAAACATAACCAAATCATACCAAAATCGAACATCAATGTCAACCATTTGTGGCATGTTCAACATGAGTTCGAGGCATTTACCAAATCACCCGAGCAGAGTAACCTGTTGTTGTCAACATGGACGGGGCGCTTCAGCGTAAGCGTGTAAAGTCCAAAACACCCGAACCACAAAAGCCAAGAAGACATCATTATCGTCGGTTTGCTCGTCATCAGTTCCCCCCCTGGACAACTGATTGGCATCGTTTTGGGCTCATTAAGCGAAGAATTGTGGTCATTATTGTGGCATTTCGGACATAAGCAAATCGAAATCGAAACAATTAAAAAATCTTAAATTTCATAAGCCAAAGTAAAACTAAAACTTAAAGCCACAAATTCGAAAAAGCGAAAACCAAGCCAACACACACACTGAGAAATCCAGCAAACGCCAAAGAAGGAACTAAATATATTTCATAAAATTATAGGAAATTGTTTTAAATTACAGACTGAGCATGCGTGCGTGTTGGAGTTTGGGTTTCGGGAGGGGTGGGGAGTGGAAGCGCACAGCACTGAAATGTATTTCAATAATTTCCGAAACGATGACAATCTCATTGGTATAATCATCGGCATCATTTTCTATATAAGATTACTGGCGTCTTTCGAATATGATTTTTTAATAGTTCTAGAGATAAAACTGAAACAAGTCACACTCCTAAAAGCGTTTCATGCCAGCGTTTCGTCGTCGTAATGATGCCAATGCCAGCTGCGCGCGATCAGATCACAGATTGAAGGTGTTGTTCGAGGTATAGGGTGTCCGCGGTGAGAGATGTGGTTGGTGACCACACAGACGAACAGGAAGTGAAATGGAGCCATCTAAAATGTTGCATTTAGTGTGTTTATGGGCTGGAAAATAGTTTTGTGTTAGTTTAATAAATTAATGGCTATAATTACCTAATGTGGGAGTTGTTTATTAGAAAAGAAAGACTTTGAAATAAAATTTTCAAATAATCTCTGGATGGAAGTAGGGCGGAGGAAAGGGTAGCAACGGGATCAGACAGAAAAAACTCTATTTTTGGTCAAGCATATTGTCCTGGTTCAAGCCCTTTTGTATCTATATTTTATAGTATGCAAATTTATTTATGTAAAATATTAGCACTGCCCGCTACTTCGCACACGGAAAAACCAGTCATTTGTTATCAGTTTTCTGGAATGTGCTAGTCGAATTCCACTATTTTATCTGAACTCCATATGAATGTATTATTTTTATCATCCCAAAGTACAAATTTCGAAACATCTAATTTTATTGCGCTTCTACATGGACAGAGGAATATACGTACAAAAATTTCACGATTCTAGCTGCAATACAATAATTGGTACCATTTTTATCCTTTTTTGTCCCGGTCACTCCTTAAAAGTTCAAATTCCAAAAATTCAATTTGTGTGCCCGTCTACACTCCGAATTTCGCGGTTCTAGCTACAATACCTTAGTTGGTACAATTTTTATCCTTTTTTGCCCCGCTCACTTCTTATAAGCACAAATTTCGAAAAATCCAATTTTACAATTTAAATAACAAATTTCACGATTCTAGCTGCAATACTATAGTTGGTCCTTAAAAGTTCAAATTCCAAAATATCAATATAATTTTGAGATCGAAGGAATGTACACAACGAATTTCACGATTCTAGCAACTATTCACTGCTTGGTACAATTTTTATCCCTTTTTGTCTCGCTCACCCCTTATAAGTACAATTTTCGAAAAATCCATTTGAATTGCGCTTCTACGTTGTCAGAGGGTTTACACACCAAATTTTACGACTTTAGCTGCATTACATTTATCTCTTTTTGTCATGCGCATCTCCTAAAATACAAAATTTGAAAAATTCAGTTTTAATGCGCTTCTATTTTATATTTTTATAAATATGTCAGGTATCCACTTTTTCCAAATCCAATCAACTATATTTCACGAAATGTCGCAAGAAATGCTGAAAAAGATCTTTTTAGAATTTCTGAGAGCTCATTCAAACCCTAATTATCCAAAAACAATTCGCCGTCTTCCAAGTTTAGAGTCTTACTTTCATAGCTGTTCAAGATGGTGTTATTAAATCAGAGAAAATCCACACGAAAGGCTCTAAACTGTTCAATAAACCTATAGAGTTTAGTCTGAGGCAATTATTCAAAGGCCAGTTTTGCGTTTATGTCAGTAATTAGTTGCGATCTTCGAGCTTGTACTTTAGCTGATACCATTTTTATCCCTTTTTGTCCCGTTCGCCCCTTAAAAGTACAAATTTCGAAAAATCAATTTATGTTGCAAGTCTACTTTGTCAGAGAAATGTAAATATCGATTTTCATGAATATAGCTGCATTATATAAACTGGTAACATTTTTATCCCTTTTTGTCTCTTTCCTCCCATAAAAGTACAAATTGTCTGCAAGGTACACACCGAATTTCATGTTTCTAGCTACTACCGTTTAGTCAAGACGAAGGTTCGATGTATATCCCTTTTTGTCCCATTTTATCCCCTAAAAGTACGAATTTCGATGTCTTCGTCATATTTAGGAACTACCCTTAAAATTGCATGACCCTAGCTTTAGCCGTATGGTCTGAGCACTGGGGAATGATAAGTCAGTCAGTAACTCTTTTATAAATATACCCAGCAAAAAGAGAGCACCCAAAGAAGTTAAAAAGATGTTCATCTTGTGATTCGGAAGTATTGCAAATTGGGATCTTCACCAATGAAGTTAACATGGAGTTGTCATAGGAGAGATGTCTTTTATTTTTAAAGACTTAAAAGTTATTAAAGTTATTATTATTAAATGCTCTTTTCACTAGCTTCCATTTCTGTTTTAAAAAATCCGCCGCACAGTGTTTCAGAATCAAAGTCCTTCGGCCAAAATTCAATAACTAATAGACATTTTTGAGTTCTGTAAAAAACAAAATTAGACAAGGACTCAGTGATTATTTTCAGATATTAACATTAAAAATCGGTAAATCGGATATATTATAGAAATCGACCCAAAGTTGACTACTTTTCGTATATTTCGATTTTAAAGAAAATTAAAATTTTTATTTTTTGTTCTTAAGCTTTTAAACATATTTCTACGTATTTGTTCATAATGCGAAGAACAAATTTTAATTTTTTGTTTTACAGATTTTTACGTTTTTCAAATTTGGAAAATTGGAAAAGCGTATGTTTTATTAGAAATTGGGGTTTCTTAGCTTTATTATGATTCAAAAACTATGTTTGTGCCAAATATAGTTTGGTTGTAATGAATAATGTAACAAATACCCTTTTTGAACAAATTTCTGACTTTGGACCAACAAAATTTTTTCCTTCAAAAGCCTTTATTAATTTTTTCCGTTTCCTAGGTCTTTCAATATTGCCTCTTGTCCCTGGGTAGAGCACTCTCAACTTCGCCTTCGACTCACCAAATAAAAAATAAACAGAAATAAACGTTTTCCTTGTCGTCGCAGTCGTCATCGTCGCCTTCGTCGTTAACAATCTCGTCTTGTTTTTCTAGTTATCTCATCATTTGCTATAAATTTCATTATTAATAATTGTTTTAAAATTTTATAAATGATGGTTGTTTTACATTTTTCTTCCATCTTTCAACCAATTTAACAAATACCGTGTAATTTGAGTAGAATTATGAAAAATGATTATAGGCTTAAGATACAGATACAGGAGAACGACGGAAAAAAGAACAACCAGCTAGGCAGCCACCTATCCACACATAAACTCTCCCCGCACTGGTTGCCCGAGAGTGTGGAGCAACACCAGGGTGTTCATGGAAATGCTTCGGGAGGCGTGTTACTCGCGCGCTTCGACAAACCACAGGCTGGCTTAGTTCAGTTTAACAAGTTTCAGTTTCAGATGATTGCCATATAAAATGCAAGTGAATGCTGCTGCGGCTGTTGGATGTGGTTTATAGAGTGAATTTGTGTTTTATAAGAAAATTGATTTCAATTAATTACAACGTACATAAATTATTCCAGTTAACACCTTTTTGTGTAATTGTGGTTAACTGAGGCATTTTATGCCGTCTAATTGAGGGTAGGGGAAACAGTTTGTAATTCAATCGATTAATTTAATGTGCAAAGGATTAATCACAGGAAGGAGAGGGGGAAAAGAAATATTTTTATATATTTGCATTCAAATACGAAATTCTTGCATGCAAATGAAATACCTATTAATATAAATAATTAATGTATGGAAAACCTTGCTGTTAATTAATAATGTTTTGTGGTATGTATCAAACATATATGTTAGTCAAAACGTAGCTATTTTTCTAAGTATTAGAGGTGTTTCTTAGAAGAGATAAATTTGATCAATATTGAAGCTATGAAGATGACAAATCAAGAATAGATGTTTTCAAACCACATTGAAAAATCTAATTATTTTTTAGAAAATATTTAAAAAATAATATTATATAATAACTGACAGTGCAATTTTGTATCTTGATACAACATACTATATAGAGATATACTATGCACAATGCTCACAGATGCTATTTTTACCGAATGTATCAGATATTTGGTGACATATTCGCAACTATTCTAACTTACATTTAAATATATCTATATATATTGAAATTTTGTTTGCAATTTGGGATCAGTTCTGTGATATTTCCATATCACAGGATATGTACGTTTATGGAAATTTCCAACAATTTCCGTAGGAAAAAAATCACTGAAAACACAGATTGGACCAAAAAGATTAAAATTTGTCCAAATGGAAATTACGCCCAAAAAAAAATTAAAATCACCCAAATCAAATATGAGAAATCACCAAAAAATTGGGTAATTTTTCATGTGAAAAATCTCCCAAAAATTTTAGTAATTTTTAATGAGAAAAATATATTACATGGGGTATGTACAAAGAGTAAAGCACTTCTACGTTGTGGGTCTTCCGCCGGGCTTAAAAATTTTCTTCTCTGGGTCGCATTTATATAAAATCGTCATTTAGAAATATGAAATATTATGAAAAAAATAATTTTTTGGGATATGGACAAAATTGTTGTATAGTATTTTTGGGTAATTTTTTTGGCGATGTTTTTGGTTGGACAAAATCTAAAATCTCAGCACAAAATTTCAGAAAAATCTGCATTTTTTAAGTATTATTTCATTATAACTCAAAGATTTTTAACATTTTGTACATTTTGGAGGTGCATTAGATGGTTAAAAAGCTAAATATTTGCTTAATGGATACGAGTGATAAATAACGGAGCAATGATTTGTGAAGTCCCCTAAAAAACTTGAAAATATTGCAATGTGAAAAATTCTTTCCAATAAGCAAGGGGAAACTACTCTCAACCAATAGTAGTATTGTCTGAATCACTGTACTGAACCTATTACTTAAAACTGTCTCCGAACGGCTATCGCATTTTTACAAAAGGTTTATGAATCATAGCGGTACTATTTTTCCTCGATAGATGCGATTGCTTTGAAAGTTTTTGTATGTATTCTTCTCATGAAAATGTTGTATACGTATTTTTGAAATAAGAAAATTTATTTAACGAGTTATAACCAATTAAACAGTGGAAACAATAATTTGTTTCATTCATTCGCCTGTAACTCCCGATTTTAATGTAATTTTGTTGAAGACAATTTCATTTGATTTTGGTGGGATAATATAGTCGCGTTATATGTTTTAAAGTTTTTGTAATTTTATTTCTTTAATTCTGATATTCGAAATGATTACATTTAATTTTTTAACTTTTAAGTAGTGTCCTTAGATGTCTTTTTTTGAGACTGTGTGAGTATGGAAGAGGTGAATTGATGGTTTCTATTTTTACGATTTTTTCGACTTGCAAAATAAACCAAAATTTCAGTGAAAAATTATATTTTTTCAGTAGTTTATTGACACAAGCTATAAAACAATAAAAATATAAGAAAAAGTAGTTTCCTTTTTTCATTTTTTGTCTTAATGAACTACTGAAAAGATAAACAAGATGAAGATTTTTTACAGAAATTGGGTTTATTTTGCAAACAAGGAAAAACCGTAAAAATAGAAGCCATTATTTTATCACTTTCAAACTCACACAGTCATTAAAACTACATCTCAGGACATTACTTCAAAGTTTAATTAATGTAATCATTTCGCAAATCAAAATAAATTTAATAAAATTTTAAAAACTGTAAAAAGTATAATGCGGACATGCCATTCCTATTCAATACTTAAAAAGAAATTTAAATTACCATCAAAAGAAGGTATATTACATTAAAATCGGTTTAGTATTTCAGGAATTACAGGAGAATGAATGAACACACCTTTTTTATTTTTATACCCTCCACCTCCAGTATACCCCATACTAACTTTGTCATTCCGTTTGTAACACCTTGAAATACCCACCTGAGACCCTATAAAGTATATATATTATTGATCGTCATAAAATTCTAAGACGATCTAGCCATGTCTGTCCGTCTGTTGAAACCTGGCATCTAAAATAAAGGAGCTAGGACGTTAAAAATTCCATAAATATGTCTTATAGTCGTAGATCAATTGGTATTGCAACTGGGCGAAATCGGCCCAAAGGGAAAAATTTTTCCCTCACAAGAACTGAAAATACCCATAAAAATCCCTCATATTTTACAGTATTTAGGCATGTTTTTTTAATATGTCTGCTTGTACTTACTTGATATTGGGTACGTGCATTCCCCCTATAACAAATTTATGTTCCCCCATGGAAAAAGGGGGTAAAAATAGTACCAACCAAATGACCGCAGCTAGAATCATGAAATTCGGGGTATACATTCCTCTGAATGCGTAGACACGAAAAATATAAAGGTTTTTCCAAATTCGTACTTTCAAGGGATGCAATGGGAACAGAGGTATAAAAATGGTACCAACTAAACGGCTACAGCTATAATGATGAAATTCGGTGTGTACAAACCTCTAATTACGTAGTCACATAAAATAAAGAGATTTTAGAAAGTCGTACTTTTAAGGGGATAAAATGGGGACAAAAATGGTACCAACCAAATGGCCGCAACTAGAATCATGGAATTCGGTGTACTCAATCGTCTGACTATATAGACAAGCAAAATAAAAATATTTTTCCAAATTTGTTTTTTTTTTGTTTTGAATTTTTATTTTTTTTTTGAATCTTGAAGCAATGAGCGACGAATGAATAAAAGGATCCTCGGAAAACACCGATTTAACGAGATATTGAAAAAATATCATTTTCGAGTATGGCTGCGGCGTATATATCCGGGTTTCATTTCAAAATACAAAATATTTGAGCATATTTTTTCAATATTCATAGTACTTTGTTTTACGAATACATAAAATAAGAAAATGTCGAAAGCCTTTAGAAAGAACACAATTCAAGTGAGAATACATAATTAAAACTTCCATAGAAAATAACATATTTTGGCAATTATATTTTTCACGGCCACTTATTGATTTCGCGGTGACCTTGTTGACAAAAATTCTTCTGATTTTTAATTAATGGGTCATAAGTTCTGTATTTATCCTTGAGTGTAGAGATTTCTTGGAGGTTCCACACAAATTATGATGCTGCGATCATCTGCTACATGGGCTCCATGATTGATAAACCAATTCGTTGCTAATCTACACAGGCACCGTGATCTCCTCTGAATTCTGTTTAACGATGTGTAATATTTTCTATGTAATCTATGAAAAAAGTGTAAATATTTTGTGCACAGAACCTAAATAATTTATTATTGCGTGGGTATAAGTTTGTATAAATATATAATTTTATATAAAATTATAAATTACCTCCAAATGAGGTTTTCTCCAAAGAAGTATGGCTCCACAATGCACAGCGAATCGATAAAAAATAAACCGATTAGTAAACAGAAATAGAGTTATTACGCTTTGTTTGACAAACGATAAAAAACTAAAATAATGTTTATATATTTCTATTTTTATGTAGGCACATAAGCCAAAGTATCTTCGACGAGAATTGAATTTTAAGTAAATTAGAAAATATTACCTTTTAAAATTTAATACCGAGTTAAAACAACAAAATTCTTCAAAATATTTGAAAATACTTTCTAAAAATGGCTGTAAGCTAGTGTATTTAAAAATATCATATTAGTGACAGCTAGTCTACTAATAAACAATTTTGGATCTTCGAACTTTTAATTTAAATTTAGGAATTTCTTTTCATTTTTAAGAAAAGTGCCGCATCTGTACGTGAAGTGGGGTACTTCAGGGACCGCCTATGTACCAGAAAAATACCTGCTTCAAACATACTGTAATTATTTACTTCTTTCAACAGTATATCCTTAAAACATTTGAATTCGTTCAATATTGAAATACGGCAAAGATTTGCGTTCTCAAAGAGAAATTAGTTTCCACATGAAAAGACTTGACATATGTTCAGCATGGACATACGGAGTTTTTTACGACAAAATCCTTTTATAGCGGAAATAGACTGGCACTTCGATTAAACCTTAGCATATGGCTACAACAACTCTTTGACGGAAGAGACAACTGAGATAAAATTCTTACATGCGAACTCAAACGAGATGACACAGTATTCTTACAAGATTTCACTTTCACAGGATATACATCCTAGACTGAGCAATAAACCTCAAGCAATAGTCTTTAGGAGGAGTTGCTTAGATAGCCAAGAAAGTCAAGCCCACACAAGAGACCCTTCGAACATTACCAATCACAACACACCCAAGTAACTGCTGTTTTGATTCAAGCAACCTCAAGATTTTATGTGGATCACTTTAAATTTGACATTAATTGCTCTTAAAACCCCGCCTTCTACTCCTCTACTAACGATACTATTTTCCATAAATTTTAATTTCAACAAAAATTTGTCCACCCCTCATAAGCCAACAACGAATATGCGTTAAACCGCATGTAAACTAACCTTTTCGATATATCAAATTAACCCCCAAAAAGGAATGCTTGAGTTGAAAAACTACAACGTCACTACAATCTCGAACAATTGAGGATGAATCATCCACTCGCATTTTGAGGGCATTTGTTATAATAAAAACCGAATGTTCAAGCCCACAAAAATCGTAAGAAAAGAAATTCCTTGTGAGCAACCTCCTGGCTGGAGATGCCGATGCCTCTCGTTGGCCTTTTGTACGATATCAATGCTTATTGTTCTCCTTGTTAAAATGAATATTTGTGTGCTCGCCTGTCCGTCCATGCCTGGTGTTGGTGTTGCTGGCGGAAAACATAAAATTTATGTTCCACCAAAAGGTTAACAACTGCTTGGAAGAAGCGAAAAAAAAAACATTTTTTGAAATTGAGACAAATTTCAATTTTGGTATTTCGTTTGTTACGTATTGTTGTCGAAGAACATGTTTTATTTACTCCTTGGAGTCATAAGATCTCAGCTGAACTGAACTTTGAGGGGCAACCGGCCGGCCACATTGATTTGCATTTAAGCGAGCATATCCACCAAGTGATCGAATGGCTTGGACCCTAAAAAGCATGCTGAGCCTGGGAGCGAGGAGTGGAGAGTAGAGAGGCAATCGTATTTTAAAATTAATGATAAATGTGATGACTTTAAAATTTTGTCGCTTGCTGGAGAGCTGGCGAGGATGATGCTGGTGGTGAGGCTGTTGCTTATTGCACATTGATCTAGATAACTGAATATATGTTTCATATATAACATTTTTGTTGCTGTTGCTGTTGTTGTCATTTTCAATTTGCCTTGCTATGGTTTGGTGACCACAATTGATTAACCTTTTTTATGAAATTTATTAACGCTCAGTCATTTTCAAAGGTTTTGTTATGGTTGATCTTTGAGGCTTATAAATTTAATGGCAAATGAGAAAAGGAATTCACCGAATGGAGGACAGCGAATCAAATGGGCTCTACCAGGAAGAATTTATATGAAGAGGCAGCCAACATGTTGCAAAAGCATGTGCTAAAAATATTTAAAAAATTTATTTTCAAGGATATGTATATTCTTGGTAGGATTTAAGATCGCCTAGTCAGGGTTACATGACAATCTTAATATAGTAATAGTCGAGTAATTTTTAATAATTAAAATAGCCCAAAATTATTACTAATTTTTATTTGAAAAATAACCAAAAAATATATCTCATCAAAAACGTCAAAAAATTGGACAAATAAATGAAAAATCGCCCAAAAATAAATCATCCAAAGGAATAATAAAAAAATTTTTTGACATTTTTCATATGAAAAATCGCCAAAAAAATGGGATATTTTTCATATGAAAAATTGAACCAAAAATTGGGATATTTTTCAAATGAAAACCGGCCAAAAAATTGGGACATTTTTCATATGAAAAGTCGCCCAAAATTCGATATATTTTTCATTTGAAAAAATCGACCAAAAAACGGGGACATTTTTCATTTGAAAAAAATCGCCCAAAAAACGTGGACATTTTTCATTTCATTTCGCCCAAAAAATTGCGACATTTTTCATATGAAATACGCCCAAAAAATGCGACATTTTTCATATGTAAAATCGCCCAAAAAATTGCGACATTTTTCATATTAAATATTGGAACATTTTCCAGACGAAAAATCACCCAAAAAATTAGGACATTTTTCGCATGAAAAATCGCCCAAAAAATTGAGACTATTTTCTATGAAAAATAACCCAAAAAATTGGGAAAATTTTTCATATGAAAAATCGCCTGAAGATTTGACTAACTTTATACCATAATAAGTTCAAATCCGGCTACGCATAGTAAAGATTTTCTGTGTTGTAAGCGAAATTTCATATTTGGTTTTTTGGGTTATTTTTCATAATGACAACTTGGATGATTTTTCATAATGAGAATTTTAAATATTGCCCAAGAATTTAGGAAAAATCTCCAATCTTTTGGGTGACTTTCATATGAATTGTCATCCATTTTTTTTTAAAGAATTATCATATTTTTTGGTCGATTTTTTGTAGCACCGCCCATTTAACACCTAGAAAACCCTGCTAATTTTAGATTCCTGAAAGTTCATCTTAAGCTACAAATGAAATCAATCTCATCTCTATCGTCCATCATCCAACACCTCGGTGTGTCCTGTAGGGTATCCCTTATACGCAGTGCAAACTGAAGTTGAGGGTGTTTTCAACTCCACGGCAAAGGTAAACATGGAGGCCGGAATTGACTTGAAGCGTGTGTTGTTATTAAATTGTGTGTGAATGTTCGTTGGTATTTTTTGTTATTTTTTCGTCTGATTTTGCTTTGCCGCTTGTAAGCAGATCTCTCCTGCTGAGCTACTGACACTGACACCAACCGAAGATTTTGGTATTTTGATAAAATCAAGAGCAATGAAACCAAAAACAAAAGGAACACAACACGGACCGGATCATTTAAAGAAATGAAGGTGTGCTAAACACATACAAACAGGAGAAATATATGTATCGCCACTGAAGGGGTTTACATGCATAGGAATGAAGGAAAGAAAAAATTTGAATATTATTCTTCAAAAAAATTCCATGAAAAATCCCAAAAAAATGAAAATGACCCAAAAATCCCATACTAAAATGGGCGATTTTTCAAACGGTAACAAAACACCAAAAATTGGCCTTTATTCACAATTGTGGGCAATATTTCATATTTGTATTTTAGGCGGTTTTTTATTATGAAAAATTACCAAAAATAAAATATGAAATATTGCTCATTGGATGAGAAGAAAATCTGTAAGCCCTGCCGAAAATCGTCAACGCTGGAAACCGTTAGTCAGCGTAGCCGGATTTGGTTATACCCCAAATGATATATTTTTGGGCGATTTTTCATATTAAAATGATTAAAATATTTGAACTTTTTTATTTTAAATTTGATTTTTTCCACTTTTTGTGTTGATCGATTTTTATTTATTTTTTTGGGCGAAATAAGCTCGGTCATGATTGTGGGAATATTAGGTTGTTTTTATTCATTATTTAATATTATTTATTAAATTAAATCTGTAAATTTAGGGTTTGATTCTATTAATATTGCTTTGGACTATAAATCCAGGATCATGGTTAATAAATTTGGGGATCCAGTCTTCCTACCATATCGTTTGTTCCCACAAAAACTCCTCGCTTCGACCAAGGAAAATTTAGATCCTCGAGATAAAAGGACTCTACGGCTTTTCGACAGAGATTTCCTCGATTACTTATTCATTTCAATCAGCCTTAATTATCAAGACCATTGTCTGAAAATGTAAATGCTAGCCCAACCAAGAAGACATTTCTAGAATTTTGTTTAAAATGTTTGTATATTGACCATATGTGGCTGAATAATATCCAATCCTATCACTCCCCTATAGCTACCCTTTTAACGACCATGATTTTGCTGTATTTTTCAATATTTGCTGTTTTCTTCGGTTTCGTTCTTTTTTTGCTCCTTCTTCTGTGGCATGCAAACCATATCGCTGGCCCTCGTTTAAGTTCATTTTTGTTTATATATAACAGATACTAATGGTGTGACAAATTTTTAAGCAAATATCATTTTTTATAGCTCACCCGTTCAGGCAGCGAGCGAGAGAGACGACTTGGTTATCGCTGTAGGTAGGTTTCATTTTTCTTCAGGCCTTGTTTCATTTTTTTTACGGAAACATTTGTGAAAGGTATCTTGACTGTGGACTTAATAAATTTTATGAAATGATTTACATTCCGATTTCTCATCACTCATGTGAATTACAGGCGATCGGTTGGGTACGGTTGGGCCTGAGAAATTTATTTATTGATTGCCTTACATATCGATCTCTCATTATTCACGCGCGAACTGCATCCGTTCTCCGGTGATCTCTGCGAGACATTCATGCATTTGTAATTTCAATTAAAACAAAGAGCGCAACGATGTGCAATTATTTTTATGATATAATTTGTGTAATTAGGGGTTTTCCAGACTAAATCATTGTCTATGTGCAGTGACGTGTATGGATGGCGAAGGTGTGCAGCATTTAAATTACTTTATTACAATATGATTTTTTCCATTAAACAATAATAATTGATTTAATAGTAGAATCAGCGAGGCGAAGTGATGCGAGTGAGGTCGAATAGAAAATACGCTTTTGTATTTGAATTTCCTGAAATATATGTCAACCAATTGGTCTCTGATTTCCCCTTTAGGAGGGTATATCATGTGAATATTAGAAATAAAATACCCAGTAGGCAGGGGAGAAGGAAGCTTCATTCAATTATTGTTAAATAATTAATTAATTAATAATTCATTTAGTTTAAATAAATAGTGTCCAAATTATTATAATTATAGTATTTTAAAATGCCCGGAAATATAGACTTTTGTTAGGGATGTCGCTTGTGTCTTACGTCTTTTGATTTTAGGCTAAACTTTCCCTAATACAAAGCCTGGCTTATTTACCAAAAAGATCACGAAAGTTCAACAAGTTAGTTTTATCAAAAAATACAGCTCGTGTCTTAAGTCTTATGTTTCATAGTGACATTTTTCACACTTACAACCTTCAATTGATCATTTCAGAGTTCGTGTCTTAAGTCTTTTGTTTCACAATGACATTTTTAACTTTTTCAACCCTGAATTGAACGTTTCAGCCTTTTTCTGAATTACAGAACTTTTCAAGTTATGCTGCAAACCACTGTCTCAATTAATTATACTAACCCTCACCGTACAGCGTTTGGCTATCAATTACCTGTGACCTTTGTTTTTATGAAAATCCCGAACACCAGAACAACAGCTTCATGTTTCAGAAAGCAGAACAGATTAGTATTAATAAACAATTAACAATTAACATACAATAAGTCGTTTGGCTAAAATATCAAAAGGGAATTACAAAGTGATTGGAATTGTAACACGCGGACTGCAGGTATAAACAAACGAAAAAGTCACATCAAAAGTGCTGGTTTTTCTAATGATGTGCTGCAGACCGGATGTTTTCTACAATGAAAATAAAATGTAATGTTTAGCATTCAAACGATATTTGTGTTGCAAAACTGAATGCTAATTTACGATAAATTCAATTTCATGCTGATATAAAGAGCAAATCACAGATTGACAAATGATATCAGTTGAATAATTGTTTCTAATATTATATTATTGGACACGTAAAGTTTATTTATGTTTTGCAGTAAGAAATACAGTTTTAACAGAAATTGGTTGTAAACTAGTGCTATTTGTATTATACTTAAGTTTAAATGATATATGACTACAGGAAACTGCCGTAACAAATTTGTAATTACGTTTTTGCTATCGTGAAAATACATTGAGAGAGTTATATTTTAATTGTAAAATTGCTTGGATTTGTTATTGTTTTTATATTTTCTCTTAATAAAGCAATGAAAATATAATTCTGTTGAATTTTCAATACATTCTCTGAACTTTTTATTGATTTTCAGAAGGTATTTAAACAAAAAATAGTAGAAAATCATTTCCCATCCCATAATTTTACCACTTCCAATCTTAAGCAGTCGCTAAAACTTGCAACTAAGAACACTACTTTAAAATAATAAAAAAATAACCATAGCAGTTATCATTCCGAAAATCAAAATAAAAAATTAAATCTTTAAACAATGTAACGAGGAGATACAATACCACTTCAATACTAGAAAAGTATTTGTAATTAACTTCAAAACAAGGTATAGTAAATTAATATCGGTCAGCTATTAAAGCAGGAAAATATCTTAATTCACCACTTCTAAATTGGTCATAACTCGTGATTTATCACACCATCTTTCAATATGTCAAAAATCGTACCTTTTGGCTTGGCAAGGGTCGTAATTCATGGATTTTTAAAAAGCAAAGTTTTTAGTAATATTGTTTGTCTCGGTCTTCAAAATATGATTTTTATTTTTTTGAATGTTTTGACTGTTTCAATTTAAAAATAATACTTTTAAACTTATAATGTTGTTGATAGATTAAAAACTGATGTTTTTTTAACAATATCACTCCTTCAGTCTAACTGTTGTGTATTCAAATTTAGTACAAGCTGCAAAGGAAGCTGGCCTAAGCGAAATATGACATATCTGATGCAAGTTCTAGAGCGATAGCTTATCAATAACATGGGGTGATTTATAATAAAAAATATTTTAAAGACAAGCTATTTTTACTTAAAAAACTTTCAATGACAATCTAAATATTTCCTGCAGTCCTTTTAATTTATACTTTCGTTTTGACACGTTTCTGGATTTCGAATAGGACACAATTTGCCAGAAATGACAATTTATAGAATATTTCTTAGTTTGTGGTCACTTTTTCTATTTCTGATCCTTAGTCCTTCATAGGATTGATCATTTCTAAATTTGTGAGACGTGTTGTTCATATTCAATGAGCCACATGGATCAAGTTTTTGCTCGAACAAAGAGGAATTATTGGAAAGAACTAACATTCTGTAGGAAGATTCGCAGTCCTATTTTCCAGAATTTGGCTCTATAACTCGAATATCTGCAATGATACTCAGTTAGGGGTCTAACTGGCCAGTTCGATGGTTGACATCGTCAAAATGGTTAAGTGCACAAAATATAGAACATTTAAAAGACTGTTTGGTGGTACTGTTGAAAACAAAGATAGTGCAATCGCAAATAACACAAGAAATATTTATAAGAACAAATTGTTGAAGGGCTAAGTATACAATTTTTTGATATATTTTGGCTTTCTAAACTCGTAAGCGAAATTAAAAAATCCTACCATTATTTTTATTTTAAATTCATTACTAAAATTCAAAATTTTATTATTTTTTATTTGTATTTGTATAGAAGATGTCTTTAATATTTGTACTCCCATTTTAGCTAAAGGAAAGTTTTTCAAAAAAAAACACATAAAGTTCAGAAAAATTCATGGAATCTTTATTTGAATCGATAGTACGGTCCAAATAATTTAATATTTGAAGATTATTTCATGCAAATGTTGACCTTGACTGCGCCTCAAATGGTCAATCCGCTTAGTCCAATTTTGGCATTTCCACTTTTTTGAGTAACAGAGGCCCAATTGCTGCGAACGGCGACGAATCGATAATTGATGATTATCATTAACACTAGTCGATACAGCTGCGATATTTTCTTCAGTTCGCACTCTACGTAAGCGTGTTGGTGGTTTAATGTCCAACAATGTAAATTTGGTGCGAAAAATTTTCACAATAGCCCGAATAGCCGCTTTAGTGGGTCGATTAAACTGACCATAAAATGGAAGCGCGCGATGAACTTTCTTAAGAGAGCACGCATTTTGATAATAAAATTCAAGAATTTGCACGCGTTGTTCGTTTGTAAGATTCATGGTTAAATTATAGACCAAACTGAAGATGTTTGACAGTGAAACAAAACACGAAACGTGCGTCAGCTGTTTAAACCAGTGTTGCCACAAAGATAATAGCTAAAAAATCACCCTTTATTTACTCGTAAAATAAAATATTTTTCACTGGCTAAAAATCATAAAAAATAGAAAAAAAAATAAAATATCTTTTGAACAAACCAAACAATGTCTATATATAAATATCAATAAATTTTTGTGGAAGTTGTAAGACTCTTTGAATTTAAAAAAAATATATGATTTTTTGTTCATTTACAAATAAGATAAAATAGTATTTGCAATAGCTGTTATATTAACAAAGACGGCTAGGTCTACCTGAAGAAAATCTATGTATAAATGTAGAAGTAATAGACGTTCTTGTAGAAGTATGTTTCGTCTTCAAGTCAATTTGGGCAAAATTTTCGTAAATAAATACACAAAATTTTTTATGTTGTTTGTTTTTTTCGCAAAAATCCCATCTATTACAAAATAATTACAATCATAAATTTGTAATTCCATTACTTCTACATTTACCTATAGATATCCTTGCTTTTCTTCGTTAATATTCCAGTTACTACAAAATTATTATTTATATACAAACTTAAAAGAAAAATTTAAATTAAAGAGTGTCATAACTCCTACATTTATCAATAGATCTTATACTACTAGACATTGTTTTCTGCGTTATAATTTTAGCTATTAAAAAATAGAACAAAATATATTTTTTTTTCTTTTTAATGATTTTTTTTTCAAAAAAAAAAAAATAATTTTTCTGAATTGTTTAGAGACTGATCCTCAACCACTGTTTCAAAGTGAAATTCCCAACATTTAAAAGCGTCATAGTTTCTTTTAATAGAACATATCGGACCAATTTTGCCATAATGAGCATACAAATATTAAAAGTACTTTCGGCTACAATTGGCATTTTAGTAAAAAAAATATAAAAAAATCCACAAAAAATATTATATGTCGATTTTTGGAATCAGTATATTGATGCACACAACAAATAAAATTTTAGTACTAGTAGATAAGTTGAGGAGTCACAGTGTTGTGACGATCAACATTGTGACTCAGATCCTTGAAATTGGTCTGATTCTAAATTCAAAAACATCCCAATACTGTCAGCATCTCTCCAGGAAATGCGTAAGCAATTTGGCATTCACCTTATTTGGGCTTCAGGTCATAGGGACCACCCAGGGAAGAGTAAAGTTGATGCCCTTGCTAAGTAGTAAACGGAAAAGCAAGATCTATCGGAACTTGCTTGTATATGTACTCAGGCAGAAATCACTTATGTTAGCGAAAAAAAAAACAGACTTAGACCTGTGCTGATTTGTGAACTTTCTTTCACTTGAAAGACTCCAATTGTCTACTTTGATTTCAGTATTGATGGGACACTGTATAATAGGTAAACATTACCAGAGTCTGAGAATCGGGGATTGAGAACATCATCTCTCTGTCCAATTATGGCTAGAAGACGACTAGTGGTACTGGGATACTTTGAAGGCTATTTGAGCTAATTGAAAGTATAGACTTCGGCAGGATAATGTGTTTCTTTAGTCGCTAAGGTTGGTTTCGATGAGGGGCTTGTGCTTACTTTGTGACTGACACTAACCTCTGCTAAGGAACCCCTCTGATGCATAAATTCCTAATAATTAATATGCAACTTTGAACATAAGTCAAGGCAGAAGACCAGATGTCATTAAGTAGTACACAAAAGAGAACAAACCCCAAGGACATTTCTTGGCCTCCCGAGGATTGGCTTATGATAAATTTCATAGATCGGCGAATACACAATATAAAGAATATTTTAGTGCAAGCAACAATACGTTACTAAAGCAAATTTTTCTTTTGAGAAAGCGAAATTGTGCAATAATACTTTCCTTGATAATTTTATAATTGAAGTTATTAGTACATTCACATTGAAATGTCATGGAGAAGAACTAATTGAGAAATGAAACAACCTATTCCTATGGCACATAATCATATTTTCTTATTTTCCAATAATTAAAAAAATATCCCTCTTCATTGCGAACAATTGCTTCCTATAAAAAATATTTTATCCTACAAATAATATATTTTATTTATCTTTAGGGAGAGAACTATATTTTACTAGAAATTTGCTTCATTTCTAGGGTTTGTGGCAACTTATTAAATAATTTATTTTCTTAAAGAGATCATATATTATTTAACTTAGAAAGAAAACGAAGAAAAGTCTATCGATAGAACTAAAAAATTTCCTACGAAATATTTTAATTTTACTTAGAAAGAAACTAGAGAAAATTCAATATATATAAATAAATATATTCCTAGGATTTTTCTTACAAAATATTCACAACGTACTTCTTGTGTTATGCTTGGGGTTACTAGTCATGAGGGACGGATAATGAATTTGGGCTTGCAAATGATTACGAAATATATTTTCACATCACTGGTATGGATAAGACCACCCATGATTGTAACGCTTACCATAAACTCTGTTTGATTTAACACACTTTTTGTTTTCTATTCGTTTTTTTTTTGTTTTCAGTAAAATGTGTGCTGAGCCTACTATTTTCATAATGTCAGCTTTGAGCGGTAGGCGGTGTCTTATGTTTTCCGAACATGGTTTATGTAAAATTAGCCCTCATTTCAGTCAAGTGTTAATTACTTGCCACAAATATGAATGGATGTGTGGAACACCCAACTAACGCGAAATGTCATAATTTCCATTAACAATAATAATGACGACTACTGGCACTGACACCACACCAAAAACAAAGACGATGATCATCATCATGATGATGCTGAGGCTGAGTATTCAGGGAAGCATTAGTAAGCACCAGCTAACATTACTCCATAACTTTACATATTAAGACCACTTCAGTGACAAGACCAACAGCGCCCCAGACCTGAGGATGGCAATGAAGCCAATGATGATGATGCTGCTGCTTGCCGATGATTGTTTTTTAAGAAATTTATTATAAACATGTTAATTAAATCAATATGTTTGCTTATGAAAGCTTTACAATCCCAAGGAGAAGACATGACCGAAGACCGAAAAAGCAAAGCAAACCAAACCGTAGTAGTGGACCACACACAGAGCGTGTCCAGTGGAAAAGCGAAAACAATGAAATTTCTCATGAGAGCTGGTTGGTTGGTTGCTTGCATTGTTGTTCCCAGAAAAATTGACAAGTTTGTTGCCTAAGTCTTTTGTTTGGCTGCTCGAATGAAAACCAAAGCACACATTCACACACAGTTAGAAATCGCTGAATGTACGAGTACATGAACATCATCCTCATCGTAGGGAATCTAAATGAACTTATCAAATACTTGTACTACTACGACCCCATGCCCGCCCCCTCCCTTGCCCGGTGAGTTAATCGTCATCAATTTAAATTAAAACATGTTTCGAGTACTGGTCAAACAGCTAGAAATTGTTTAATTTTCGTTTGTTTTACTTGGCTTTTTTGGTGTGAGTGTGTGCGCGTGTGTGCATGTGATTGATTTGATTTTGTTTTTATGTGCAGATGCTGCTGCTGTTGCTGCTGCAGACATTGTTAGAAATTTCGTGTGATTATAGTACGAATATTAAACAACATCAATCAATCATTTGAAATGTTTGCAATTTCGTTTCTGTTTCTGTTGCTGTTGCTGCTTCACGGGTCTTCGCTGCTGCTGCTGCTGTGCGATAAATATTGTATTATTGTTTTCAAATCATACGTTTTAATCATTAATTATAATAGCACATCAGAATTATATTTAATTTCATATACTATATATTTTACGAGCGAGTGCTGCTTCTTCCACTTGCGGCTGCAAGAAGTATAACCTTGAAGCCGTACCAAAAAAAGTTCTCATATTTTGCTTTTAATTATACAACGATTTTTATTCTTTTGATTTATTCCAAGAAGAAGAAGAGGCAGGAGCGCAAAAAACAGCATAATAAAATAATTATAATTTTAAAGTTCTTTTTTTCCGCCACACATAATTTTCTGTTACCAAGTAATGTTTAGTCCATCAGCTTCTGTGTGGAGATTTTTTTCTTTTCGAGAACTTTCAACATGCATCTGTACTGACAGTGGGAGCTACATTTGGCAAATGCGACAGATGTGATTACATTCTGTTAAAGGTTAGTTTATAAAACAGGATTTGGTTTAATATTATTTTGATGGCCACAATGTTTGCTGGGACTTCCGACATGACAAACAAGCACAATTATCCATATTTGCGGGAAATTCTGAATAGACTTCTAATAAAAAATGTTGGTAATGTAATACCAGAACAGACCATTCCATGTTCCACCAATTGAACTGTTGTCACATGACTAGCATTTCCCCAAAAACAGGCCACCACTTTTATTGGCGCCAATTATTTTATCACTCAAGTATAGCGTCCATCCAGTTCGTAGTCTTATTCCCCATCACATCACATTTCAAATTTAGTTCCACTCATTCTTTTAGAATGAAGTTTTAATTTAGGTTTCGTCTTCTTCTTTTGTTGGAATTCTTTAAATTTACACTTTTTGCGTTTTGTTTCAAATAAAAGAAGAAAAAACATTAACTAAACAATGTATTTGCTAAAATTATTTATTTTTTCTTCACTCCATTGTTAATTAAGCATTAAGTTGTTTTATTAAAGAACATTATCTCATTGTATGCTCACATACACATTCAAACACTTTTTTTCCATGGTGGGCTTTGTTGAGGGTTCTTCTTGTGCGAGTGTTTCGTGCGGATTTTGACTGCTTTTGTGGCTGATAACTTTTGAAGATATATATCTTTGGGTCATTGGGTCATGTTAACATAAGTCATGGGTAGAGGTAAATGGAAAATAGAAAAATAAAATAATGAACTATGACAGGTTTATGACAGTTATAGGCAATGGAGATAAAAAGCCAACAGAATTTGGAAATACTGTTTTTCGATAGTTTCAAGGTAATGGCGGGGAAGTGTTTTAAACGGCGCGGAGTACAGGAAGTATGGACAGACTTAAATTGTTCGTTACAAATAATAAAATGAGAGGAACCAGTTATTTTAGTTTTGTAGCTCCTTAGTATGGGATACATCATTGGTTGGAAATTGTGTTAAAAAGTCGGCAATAACGAACAAACAAAAAGTGAAAGTACTCTAAGGAGCTACTTAAGACACTATGTATGTTTTGACCAAATCAGCTTCATGACTATTTGATCATGTTTCTACAATTGTATTATAAACAATACTAACCACACAAATAATGTGGACCTAAGTAAAGTTAAAGTACAGGGTGATTTTTTAAGAGCTTGATAACTTTTTTTTTTTAAAAAAAACGCATAAAATTTGCAAAATCTCATCGGTTCTTTATTTGAAACGTTAGATTGGTCCATGACATTTACTTTTTGAAGATAATTTCATTTAAATGTTGACCGCGGCTGCGTCTTAGGTGGTCCATCCGCTTAGTCCAATTTTGGCATTTCCACGTTTTTGAGTAACAGAGACCCAATTGGTGCGAACGGCGACGAATCGAAAATTGGTGGTCATCATTAACACTGGCCGATACAGCTGCGATATTTTCTTCAGTTCGCACTCTACGTAAGCGTGTTGGTGGTTTAATGTCCAACAATGTAAATTTGGTGCGAAATTTAGTCACAATAGCCCGAATAGCCGCTTCAGTGGGTCGATTAAACTGACCATAAAATGGAAGCGCGCAATGAACTTTCTTAACAGAGCACGCATTTTGATAATAAAATTCAATAATTTGCAAGCGTTGTTCGTTTGTAAGACGATTCATGATGAAATGTCAAAGCATACTGAGCATCTTTCTCTTTGACACCATGTCTGAAATCCCACGTGATCTGTCAAATACTAATGCATGAAAATCCTAACCTCAAAAAAATCACTCTTTAGTTATAACTTCTATGCTCGTGTTCGAAATTTTGTCTCTGATGGTGACGGTAAATAAATATTTATATTTAAAGTGCTTTTAATACATTAGATCACAGCCAATAATCGAACATTGCTTCAAAATTCTCTATTAAATTAATTTTTTATAAGTCTATAAATCAAACAAAAAGCAGAAAAATGCAACCCAAAAACTACATGAAATTAAACGATGAAATATCACTATTAAACAATACAATCTTCATTTCGGGGTTGGGGGTGACTTCTGCAATTCTTTCTGTGACCCAGCCATATAAATTTCGTAACTTGTTATTTATCTATGTCATCTCAAGCATCATTGACGTAACAAGATATAGCTAACGACGTTAGTCGAAATATTTAGCAAAAATAAATAAATTTAAGGAGAATATCACGCCTTTTTAGTTGTCAACGTCCTTGAGTCGTACTATTGCATAAACAAATAAAAAAAACTTTACTACATTTTTAAATGTTAAAAGGCCGGATCGAAAAATTGGACTTGTGTTCATCATCTACACAATGAATAACACGTTATTTTTTATAAGTTACACGTATCTGTCCTTATTCGAAATTGTTCACATGAAAATATTTACAAGTAGTTGGAGAGAAAAGAATGAATAATTTTTACAAAATCACTTCAGTAATAAAATATAATTATATTTATTTATTATTATATATAATTATATGTAATTATATGTATTTAATTTCTTCTTTTTATTTATAATTTTATTAATTTATCAAGCACTTTTGAGAAATAATTCTCTAGGTACTAATCTTTTAGTTTTATTTATTTAATAAAATGTTGAAAGTATTGCTTGATTTGCGATTAAAATCACAATTATATTGGTGAATGCTTACTTACTTAAATTTAAAAATGTTTCCCACCGAGAAAATAGAAACTCTAGTTAAATGCTAAATTGTTTTCAATAGACGGACATACTGACAGACATGGGTCGAATATTTTTTTCTTTTGAAGTTTTTGGTCTGTAATCAATATTTGATTTGAACTGGGTTTGATGTTGAAAAGTCGCTGCGAAGCCTCTGGAGAAAACCTTTAACAGGGTGGAAATCATGATAGTGGTAGTCTGCATCCAAGTAATAAATGTCATCGTGCCATTTGTAAATAAATTCTATTCTATTAAATATAGATGCAAAATGGTCTTAAGCCAGGACAATATCCCAGTTCAAATCAAATATTGATTACAGATCAAAAAAATACAAACGGAAAAAATTAAATTAAAATATTTATATATTTTTCAGTTTCTAATAGCTGTCATTCTAACGAAGAAAACGATGTATATTTGAAGAAAATCTGTGGGCTAAATGAAGAAGTTGTCTGAATAGGGACAGTGGACTGCTATAGGTATCATTCTATGCCACTAGTTTGGATTGCTTCGAAAGTTTGTGTATTTATTCTTTTCTTAAAAATATTTTACACGTATTTCCAGGCATAAAAGTACAGGTACATTCGCTGAAGTCATAAAAATATTTTTTTCTTTGAAATATTTGTAAAATATTTTTAAGAGAAGAATATATACATAAATTTTTGAAGTAATGTAAAAAATGGTACCGATTAGCATGGAATGACTCATATGTGAGAATTGTGTAATATTTCTTTCTTTTTCCCCATTGAATCTCAGCAAAATGTGTCCAGAAGCATATTTTATTCCGTCAAAATATATTTCATTTGCATTCCGATTCATTTTGTATGCTATCCGCTTTCATATTTGATACATTTAACGAATATGGATCATTCCCCTGCATGAATCACCAGTTGGTCGGCCGCAGTTGCTACCACCACTTTTTTGTTGCTTTAACTAGATTCCTTTAGACCTTTTTTTATCGCAATCTTACCTTATTTCGTCTACATTTTCTTGACGATCTAATACAAAGTTGTGGCCATGCCATTAAACTCCTCCAAACCATCCATCTGTCCAACGGCCACTGACACACATAAATTCCATTTACGATCACTACGCTAGTATAGCCAGCTAGCTTAGCTAGTTGGTCAGGCCTGGTCATGCCAGTCCCATTTGGTAAATGAACTAAATAGTTTAGTAAAACTATTTGCAAGATGCTAAACCCCATGCTGGCCATAAAAGTTGGTGTTAAAATGCAAAAGAAAAATATCTGTTCAGGTATTTAAACAACAATGTTTCGCAAGAATCTCTTAAATCATTATGACGAGATCAGAGACGATGATGATCTACTCCGGCCATGAGTGACCGGCCAATACTCGGACGAATGAACCTCCCTCCATTGGTTTATGTGATCATCTTGCGCAGAAGTTGCGCATATTGTGAGCCTAAAACAATTTGAAACGTTTGCAATTTTGAAAAAAAAAAACAAATTTTCTACATTTTTGTACTGCGCGCGCGCGCACTTTGTTAATTTGCTGTTCTAGGCGGCTGCCAACCGCTAAGACCAAGCGGAGTGGAGTGTGCTTTTGTTGCTATTTATGACCCAAAACATAAATATTACTTTATTTCGTTAAAACACCAAAAACTGACAGTTGCAATTAAACTTTAAACAGAAACAGAAACAGAAACACAGCTACGGCCACAGCCACAGAAAACCGATAAATGTCAGCGAGATTCGCAGTTAGCATTGCTGGATTCCTACTCATTTGGCCGAATATACCATTTGGCTGGCGTGCACATGGCTCGATCGGGCAAGCGAAACTCGTACAACCCTTGTGTCTAGTTTTTTTGAAATACGGTATTGAAATAATTTCGCAGTGCTTCGTTTTTTGTTGTCGTTAATTTTTTCGCTGTGCAAAATTTCAATTTGTTGAAAAAATTGTTGTTCTCTAAAATATCATATATCACTTGGCGGCACAAGTATTGTGTGTTCACAAAAATGTTCAACACTATAATTAAAATTAATAATTATGAACTGCTTCAAATCAGTTGCGATCGAAATTTTGATGACCAACCGCAAAAAAAAAAGAAATAGATGTTTTTGGAATATCAATTTCGTGTTTTGATTATTTTGACGATAAGTTATAATGAATGATACGATACGAGCATGTCATAATGCAGCGATGATCAAATTATATTTGAGCACAGCGACGTATTAAGACTTTGCGGGGGCCTAGGATAATAGGGCAAATATGGCAAAAAACGGAGGTTAATATCAGAGTATAGTCCGATGTGGGTTACTTTCACTATAGCCGCTATAAGAAAAGCCCAGAGTAAAAAATCACAAAGTTAAGTTGTAAGATAATGATTTGACAGCTATTTTTTGGGATAATTGAATGAGGGCCATATCTACTAAGGCAATTTTCTTCAATTGAATTTTTCGACTTCATTTTGTGTAATGGAATAACAACCTGTAATATTGGACGGACATTTTTTCTTAATTTTTTATTGTATTCAATTGCTACTTTATTCACTAATTCCATATAGATGATGCTTGGCTAGGCTGACAGCTTTAATGAGGTCCAACTGTCAATAACAAATACAAATTTTATTGGAGACCTAAAAAAGTATTTAAGGATAATTTTAGTCGCAAAATCCCAATTTGCATATTTCTTTTGCAAAGAACATTTGAGGAAGTTCTTTTGAATAGCTTTGAAAAAAAAGTTGATAATAGGGCTGTTTTTCTTTAAGATGGGATAACAAGCTACGATAACAAAAACCGTTAAGAAAAAGTTAATTTTTTACTAAAAAAAACAATTATTTTTTCACTTTGTCGCCAACTACAATATACTTTGTGTTGAATTTTTTGTACTTAACATCGATAACCATAGATTTTACATACACTTTGTAATTATCCAGACTAAGGCCAACATATTTAGCATAAAAGTGTTTTTTTCCAAAATTTGTTTTTATACACACATTGATATTGCTGTTGGCGATAATTTTAAAAAATATTTTTTTACTTTGAGTAAAATTTTAACTTTTTATTTATGGTTTTTTATATCGCAGCTTAGTTATCCAGTCTTAAAGACAGCCCTAATATCTTTATATCCCATAACATTTTTAGCTATAATTATATTTAATTGGCTATATAAGTGTGTGTGATTGTACCTAAATTTCCAAAATGAGAATATAAGTATTAAAGGCAGTATCAACAAAAATTGGAATTATAATAAAATTTTAAAAATATATAATTATTAAAAAATTGTGATGATTTTATGAATCCTTTTTGCCTCAGTGCACATGAAAATAAATTTGCATGTCTCTGACACATTTTTTTATTTTTTGTTGCATGGCGCCATCGGAGCCCAGAAGGATCAGTTATATTTCTTTTCAAAATTTTAGAAGCTTTTTTCCTAAACCACTGTTTTCATGGGAAAGTAAAATTTATAATATTTCAAGCTACCATAATTACCTTTAGTTGGACATATAAGTGAGTGTGATTGTACATAAATTTCCAATATGAGAGTATAAATATTAAAGGAGTCTTCAATGAAAATTGGTAAAAAAATAGTAATAAAAAATGATGTTGATTTTGGGAATCCATATGACTCAATGTATATAAAAATAAATTTTCGGGTCTCTGACACAATTTGTTTTGCATAGTGTCATCGCAGCCCATAGAGACAGACGGATCAACAGAAGGATCTGTCAAAATTTTGGACTATAGCTCCAATTTTTATTTCTTGAAGAAATTATTGATATTAGTTTTTTCGAAAGAATACTGAAATTTTTTAAAGAATTAGTTTTTTCACCAAAAAATACTTTCTTTTTATAAAAATTATATAATTATTAAAAAAACAAACATTTCTTTATTCGACCTTTCCATTATAAAAATATTAGAATTAACAGGCCTCAAGATGGATTAAATCCAATATTTTTATTATACTGTAGGTTGGGTCATTCATTTATATTTTCTATTGAAAATGGCTACAAAAAAGTACTGATTATTTTTTTTTTAATTTATGGTTTTATTGGAAAGCTTGAACTTTGTCATTTCATAATGGAACACAATTCATATGACTACCACGACTGGCTTGACAGTACCTCATCCGATCAACCCAAATTTTCAGTACAGACCAAAATCCACACCAAGCATTGACTCGCTGTGTATGCATTAACTACTCAATAGTCTAAACCCCATATGCGGCATTTTTGCTTATTGACATAGTCAACGAAAATGAGCTTCATCAAGCTAAACTGAAGGCCATCTCTTCTCGAAAAATGTCCACGTAAATTTCTTACAGCTTTCGTTAAAAACTCACTACTTTGCAATCAAAATTGACCCAATGCAATTAAACGTACTTATGATAGTTGCGAATTTCACATTTAGGAACCAAATTAATAAAAAACAAGTAAAAAAGTCGTTAATACCTTTATATACCCTCCACCATTGCATTCCACAGAGGTTGTCGGTTGTCATTGAAGTGCAGTAATATTACAGGAAAATATAAATCTTTTAATATAGGCAAACCAAAACGAATACAAATATTGAAAAAATAATTTTATAAATAAATATAATATTTTAATTATTTCAAACCATTATTTATTTAAATTAAATAAATAAAAAATAAATAAATATTCTATTCTAGCTGCGGTCATTTGATTGGTACTATTTTTATCCCCTTTTTTCATTTTAACCCCAAAAACTACGAATTTCGAAAAATCTGTTTATATTAAGTGTCTACGCAATCAGAGGAATGTATACACTGAATTTCGTTATTCCAGGTGTAGCCGTTTGGTTGGTACCATTTTTATCCCTCCGTACCCATTGTATCCCTTGAAAGTACGAATTTGGAAAAAACCTTTTTTTTCATGTCTACGTATTGAAAGGAATGTGTACTCCGAATTTCATGACTATAGCTGCGGTCATTTGATTGGTACTATTTTTATCCCCTTTTTCATTTTAACCCCAAAAAGTACGAATTTTGAAAAATCCGTGTACTTTACTTGTCTATGCAATCAGAAGAATGTATACACCGAATTTCATAATTCTAGGTACAGCCGTTTGGTTGGTACCATTTTTATACCTCTATTCCCATTTCACCCCTTAAAAGTACGAATTTGAAAAAATACTTTTATATTATGTATGTACTCAATTAGAGGAATGTACACACCGAATTTCGTGTTTCTAGCTATTGTCGTTTAATATTTACCATTTTTATCCCTTTTTGTCCCATTTCACCCCCTACAAATAAGAATCACTTTACGGTGCACGTTTTTGCTATAAGGGGAATGCGTACCAAATATCAAGCAAATACATGTTTGCCTTCTTTTAATAGCTGGGTTGCTGGATAAATGTTGAAGTTATGGCTCCTCTATTACTAAATCAATTTAAGGGTTAAACCACCCTGAACAATTTATTTATTTTTTTTTGTTTTCTCCAAAAATTGTATTTACTTTAATGAATATTTTAAGCGTTCCGAAATTACATCGTTTACAATCTGACGCTGCAGAGCCGGTTCAAAGTAGTATATTTTTTCTTTTGCGCCCAAAATTTGATGAAAATTCGTGTTTATATAAATTCTTTTAAATGCCTGTTTTTTGGCCTGCCAGAGTGGCGTAACCGCTTAAGCAACAACTTGTTTGAGAAAATACTGTTCATAACTTATACATTTATCCATATTTATTCTTCAAACAGATCTTCTTCTCTTAGTTAGGATCCCAGCTATTATAAAATGAAATAAAATATTTTGTTATTTATATTCCAAGCGGACTTTCGAGCTATTTAGCCAGAAATTTAGAAAATCATGATTTTTTCAAAAATCGATAAATCTTTTAATTGCATTGTTTTCTTCTTTATAGTATTAGCTAATTAATATATAATTATATTGGGATTATCGAACCAACAATTTTTTTTTCAAAAAAAAAAATCTTTTTTTTTTTAATTTTTGGGAGAGTGTTTCTAAACCACTGTTTCCATGTGAAAGTCAAACTCACAAAATGTGTAGCCTTCAAACTTACAGTTAATTTAACATATAAGTTGGTGTAGTGCGACATATATTTCAAAAATTAGAGTACAAATATTAAAGTTTACTTCAACGGAAATTGAGATTATAGTAAACATTTAAAAATATATATATTAATAAAAATTGTGTAGCTATTTTGTCCTAGCAAATTAAAAATAAATTTTCATTTAAAAATTTTAATTTTTATTTGCATTGTTGTTTTTTGAGTCAGTCGGAGGGGTCTGTCATATTCTGTCAAAATTTTGTCTTTTTATATATGTATAATTTTATTTTGTATTAAAAAAACAACTATTATTATAAAGTTCTTTAGTCGACCTGCCAATTGTATTATAAAAATTTTAGATTAATAGCCATCAAAATCGATTAAATCTAATATTTTTCTAATACTATTTTGCCTAATTTTTCATATGCAAATATTTTCATATTTATATATTTTTGGAATTTATTGAGTGTGGATTTTTTAGCATTTCCAATTTTTCTATATCATTTATAAAAATTGTTGTGATTTATGAAACACAAAAGATGTATGTTAATTCAGGAGATGTTTTTTATTGAAAGTTTTTCACGAAAATAATTTAATATAAATAATTAAATTTAAACTAAAATTAAAATGTATTTTTCTTTCTAAAAAAATTGAAATAAATTTAAATAATATGTTTGCATTTTTGATAAACTGAAATTTCAGAGTGGGATCTTTTTCTCATAAACAAGAAGAACCCACTCGGAAAATTCAGTGTATATAACTCATATGTCCCAGAAATAAAAAATATATATCTTTTAATTTATTTCAATATTTTTTGGAAAGAAAAAATATATATCAATATTTTAATTTGTTAAAACAAGCAATTCTCGTGAAAAGCTCTCAATAAAAAACTTCTCCAAAATGCGCAAATTTTTAAAATTGTAGGGTTGTCTCAGTTTTTTTTATAATTTCATTTAATCAGGATGTTGCATCATGTAATTCCTCATATTGCTTTCGGTTGTCCCAGTTGTTATATTTTTAAAATAATGTTTAACTCCAAGTTGTTGTATCATGGAATTTCTCATATGTATTGCTTTCAAATTCAAAGTCAATTAAGTCAACAGTCTGCATATTTGATGTGGACATACTCGTCTGTCATTATGTTATATAGGCCAAGCAGAGGATAAGTGGTAATTACGGTCATCGTCGTTGGTAAGTGAAAGTTTGGGGGGTCAGCACAAAAACCAACCCCATTTAAAGTAAATTAGTGCACCTTTAACCAAAGAAGGCTGGACTATATACGACAATAGAGGGATTGGAGAAAGGTATTCAATCAACTACAAATATAAAAAAGTCTTTATATTTTTTAAAGGAAACAAGTGAAAGCTTTAAGCAATACTTGACAGAGGTTTATTTCAAATCATTTTGCTTTTTTATTTTATTTACAATTCTTTAATAAAAATTATAACGAATATGTGAAACTTGCGTTCTTGGATTTTCGAATAAATGGTATTTCCACCTTAAAAAAGCACCCCAAAAACACACGGAAACTTTTGCATACCTAAAGCCTTTAACACTTGTCGACAATTAATGACATGCACACGAAGAGCTTTCTGCTTTCTGCTCGCTGTCACACAGTTCAGCTTTGTTTACCAAACATATGTTGCAACTATAGCAGACAGCAAGGACGTGGTGCTAGGAAAGGACGTGCGACACAACAACGCCGCCAACTTGAATGGTATGGTTGCCAAGGACGACGCCAACTCAAAAAAAAGAATGCCAATACATACACGAAAGTGTGGCAAGGAAGAAAATTATAATCAAGAATTAGGCGAAGAAACACAACAACGGTAACAAGGAAACCAACTTTATGTTCAAAGGAATTTTAGTTTGCTGAAATATTCGGAGCGTTTAGTCTTGCCTAAGGCTTCCAGCATAGTAAAGGTATTTTCCAAAACAGTACCATTCTCGGTGGTTGCTATTTAGAGAGTTTAGAGGTGGTGGTGGTGGTGATTTTACCCAAAATCTATTGACCTTAAAGTGTTAATAAACTTTGAGGCAATGAACTTTTAGATTAACCGATAATGACGATAATGGCCTGTGGAATAATAAACAGTTTTCGTTTTAATTATAGTTATGATTACGGGTTCGGAAGGCCGGCAAAATCATACGCTATTGGATTTAAAAAAAGAACAATGGGCCAAAGAAAAAGGTAAGTCTTAGATATTTTAATATTTTCATAAAAAAGTTTATGGGTTTTTCTATTGCAGAGGAAATTGCCAAATTGGATGAAATGTTTTCTTCCGTTCAGTCATCATCATCAACACACCATCATCAGAAAATCGAACGCACTTCCATACGCACCTTTTACTCAAACCTGGATTTAACCCAAACCACCCGCAAAAACTCACGTCAACATTTGTACCATCAACAACAGCAGCAGCAGCAACAACAACAACACCCTCAACAGACCCCACAATCGGATATACTCTCACCCAACTACAACGAAAACATGCAGGCCTTGGTGCCCCGAAGCCAGGCTTTGAAAAGCAAGCCTGTGCGTCAACGGGGCAACAGTTACGATTACATGAACAACTATATAGGCGACGACGATATGGGCAACGAAGCCGATTTCGAGGATATAGGCGAGGCCTATATGCCCCTACGAAGAGGCAGCAACTATCACATCAACGGCCGACCCGTGCTGCTCAATCAGCGCAACAACAGCACCAGCATGATGTCCCAAATGCCCGGCCAGCGTAAATATGCCTATGTCGAGCTGGTGCCCAACACTCTACAGACGGCCAAAGGGCGCATGCAAACGAATCAGTCGCTGCAGTCGCAACGTGTCAGGAGTCCCAGTTTGCCCGTGATACGTCATCGTGACTATGTTACCTATCAACAGGACAAGATGTCGAATAAGCATTCGATAAACAACCATAATACCCAACTTGTTAGTGTCGACTGTGGTGGCAGTAACCAGCAGCAACACCAACATATACCACCACCACAGCAACAGCAACAACAACAGCACCAGCTAAATGCCCAACACCAGCAGCTACGTCTAAACAAACCATCCAAACAACAGCAACACCAACTGCCGCCTCGCGGTTGCCAAGAGGAGGATACCTCGGGTTATTTGAGTGATTCCCCCAAAAATATTCATACCCCCAATATTTGGTTCAATGACGGTGCCAGTCAAGTGGAGAGCATAACAAGTGCTGCCGACAGTAGCCTCATGCAAGGACATACGACCAGCGACATGGAGTTTATAACACGCAGGGGCAAGAGATCAATAGCAAGTCAACAGCAACAACATTATGTACAACAACAACACCACAATCAACAGCAACAACAATTGTTATTGATGAAGGCGGTGAAAGGTCAACAATCGCAAAATGAGGAGCATGTCTTGAACAAGACGTACATAGTGAAGCGCAGGGGCTCTCAACAACATTTGGTGGAATACGATGATGATGGTCTGGATGTACAGCCTAGTGTCAAGGCTTATCAGGGAGGGTGAGTATGGGAGAAGTATACATATATAAATATATAAATTTAATTTTTTCGTGAAATATTCGTAGATTCTTCAAAGAAGTGAAAATTAATTGAAATCTCCAAATCAAAATTATTTTTTTAACAAGCCAGTTGGTTTAGTCTGTGCGATATGGGTGTTCTTGCATGTACTTCCAGGATAGAATAATGTGTTTGTCTATCAGACCTAGTTTGATCAAACTACATTCAGTGAGAAATTCTTCAATCAAACAATTTGCTCTATTGTAAGGACCTGATTGATTGATCGACCTGATCGAACTACTTCACTCCGTATTCGGTGGGATCAATTGGATGGATTGAATGTACCTCAAGGATAGAGAATTTTTCCGTCTGAGACCCAGTTTGATCGAACTAATTTAAATAGTACTCAGTTGCAGAGATATTCTGAATGTATCGGACAATTTGTCCTCGAGCAGTCCTAGTCTAATCGAACTACTTCAAAATATGTTCGATTGCAACAAACTAAATTATAGTTGGTTGCACCAAACTGAATTTGGTTGTGAGACGAATTAATGGATCGTATATTTTGATCTCTAGAATGATCTATAGAAATTACTTCAATCAGTATTTTGTTTGAATAACTACATTCGGTTGTGAGTCATTATAAAATTCCAAGTTTTAGTTTTTGTAAAGCCTCCAAATCCAAATTATTTTGTTTGTATGTCACTTGCCACAAAGCAATTTTTTCTGTATGAGGTCGAGTTTGATCGAACTACTTTAAGCAGTATTCAGTTGAACCTGCAAACTACATTTGGTTTTGAGACATTCTTCAAGGATCGGACAATTTTTTCACTTTCAGCCATAGTCCGACCGAATTACTTCAAACTGAATTGGTTGTGAGGCAATATTAAAGGTTAGCGCAGAACTAATCTTATCGAACTACTTCAAATTGCATTCGGTTTCAACAACTGCATTTGGTTATGAGGCTTTCTTCGAAGAATTTGCAGTTAGTTTCACTTTAAGACTAGTTCGATCGAACTACTATACTCGGTTGCACGAAACTGCGTTTGGTGTGAGACAATATTAAAGGTTAGAACAATTTGTCTAGTCTGATCAAACTAATTCGGACTTTATTCGGTTTCAGCAATTGCATTTCGGTTGTTAGACATTCTTCGAGGATTTCGCATTTCGGATTTTGTTTTACTTCAAGACTAGTTTGATCGAACTACTTCACCCTATATTCGGTTGCATCAAACTGCATTTGGTGGGAATATTAAAGCTTCGTACAATTTATCTTCTTTAAGGCCTAGCTTGAGCGAACTACTTCAAACGCCTACATTTGGTTCTACGGCAATCACAGTTTGATCTCTATCAGCTCTAGTTTGATTGAACTACTTTAAACTGTTCCACCAGTTCAGTTCCACCAAACTACATTCGGTTGTGAGACATTCTTCAATATAGTCGATTGCACCAAACTACTATTATCGAATGCACCAAACAAATTTGATCCTTTCTGAGAGAACTATCCTACTTTGAGAGAACTACTTCAAACTGAATTACTTCAAACTATATTCGGTTTCAACTTTGGCTGTAAGTCCTTCTTTTAGAAATGCTTCAAACTCTATCAGGTTTTTAGTTTGATCGATTTACTTCAAACTATATTTAGTTTAAACAACTATATTTCGTTCTGTGACATTCTTCAAGAATATGGCAATTTGTTCTATTTCAGGTCTTGTTCGATCGAACTACTTCGAACCATACTCCTATGCACCAAACTAAACTGTACTCGGTTGCACCATATGGAATTTGCTTGTGTAGCATTCTTCATGGACCGCACAATATGTATCATATTATAACTAGTTTGATCGAACTACTACATTTGGTTGTGAAGCATTTTTCAAGGATCGTCCATTTTGTGCTCTATTAGACATAGTTTGATCGAACTACTTCGTATTATTTTAAAAATTTTTCAATCAAAATTTTTGAATTTAAATTTGATGCCACAATTTAAAACTATATTTGGTTGCAACTTTCTGTTAATTTGATGCCACAACATCAAACTATATTTTGTTGCATCAAACATTATTTGGTTGTATCTTTATGTTAATTTGATTCCACAACTTCAAACTATATTTTGTTGCATCAAACATTATTTGGTTGCAACTTTATGTTAAAATGGGCGAATAACACTTCCGTATCGTTTAGAAGTAAATAACATTTCAAATTTATTCGCACAGTCTTCTAACCATTCCTCTGGGGAAGACTAATCCTAAAACTTTCGTTAATTTCTTCTAGTGACACGTTGCAAGTGTGACAATGGCAATTAAAGTAAGTCATGGCAAAACTAGGAAAAAATCAATCATCTCACAAAACTTAGCAAAGTTTTCCAACTATTTGCTTTATAAAGTATTAATTTCTATGATGATGTCAGCGACTTCTTTGCTTAACTAATTTCGCATTTCCCACACCATCTTATCATGATTGATGGAAATAGGATTTATATTTTCTACTTCTAATTACTCCCCAACAACAATTAATATTCTGTACGTTTTTGTTCTTTCAGCTACTACGTCACCACCGCCACATCACCCACAACCAATCCAAGCCGTGATGTCTCCACCTCCAACACCTATCAAGTTCATCACACCGACGATTCCGAAATCTATCATCACACCCAAGAGGAACGTGAAAGAGCCAAATGGAGTTACAATCAGGCGCAAGACATACACTCTAAGCACGTGCAGCAGCAGTGTGGACCCGGTTGGTTGAGTCGCGGTCTGCATGATCTTAAGGACAGCGAGGATGATACACAATCACTGCTTTCGTCCTCTTGTTATTTGAGAGGACAAAATGCTCCCATTGAACCGCACGTCATGGCCGAGCGCATGGATAAGAAACGTAAGGCGGCCGAGTATCATGAGGCTATTAAGCAGCAGTTGTTGGAGAGGGAATCATTGCGCCGCTGGGAAATCGAAAGACATCGTCAGGAAGAGCAACTGGAAGAGGAGCGTGTACGCAAGCAAAAGCAACTCGAGCAGGAGCGCTTGGAAATGGAGCGGAGACAACAGATGGACAGAGAAGAGGCGCAGAAGCGTAAGCAAGAAGCCATGCTGGAGGCTATAGCCAAAGCAGAGCTGGCAGCCAAGAGGGAAAAGCAAAAGAAGCGCAATAAGGCCAGAACTTCTGTGGAAGAAATAGAAGAGATCAACGAAAGAAACCTAAATGAGTCAGCCAGGCTGCCAGTAGATTGTACGCCTCGCAAAGAAGACACCGTCCAGGAAGTAGCCATCGAAGAAGAAGCAAAGCCAGAGGAAGCAGAACCCCCGATCCGAAACTCCAGGGCCCATAACTGAACCACCGCCACCGCAACCGCAGGATGAAGAGGTGAAAGTGTTGATTGGCACTCCTATCAATCTCAGAAGAGCTTTCACAAAACCCATACAAGCCCCACCCGCCTCCACGGAATACAAACGCGAGGACCCAAACCAGCTGAGAATGTTGTTATAATGCAGCCAGCCACCCTTATACCACTGCCCGTGACTACAGACATCTTAGGTTTGCAAAACGCCATAGGGAATCTCCAGATAGCCACTTATCTAATGCAGCAGCAACTCAAACCCAATACAGCCAACACGGAAGACTTTTCCAAAACCACTGGAGGAGCATTTACTCAACGAACTGATACCTCGATTTGCACCGAAGAAGGCTATCAACCGGATGGTCTGAACGAGACGGAGAGAACTCCAAGAAGCCAGTTGAATACTAAAGACAAAGCCCCTGAGATTGAGGAGGAAGATGAAGAGAAAAACCAAATGGCCTTAATACCCAGGACTGCAGATGGCCCTGAAATTGAAAGTGATGCTACGACGGAAGATCTCAACACGGAAGGCAGCGAGTCCAAAGTGTCACAAGATGTGGAAACCCAAACAGAGCTGCCCTTAAATTGTGATTTGTGTCTGTTCATGATAATTTCTACAAGGTTTTGCTGAAGCGAGAAGTTTCCACCACCACCACGACGCAGACGTCAAAGATCAATAAGCCCGCCAAAGAAGCGGAGAAGGATCAGGAGACCACAACGACAACCACCACCACTACCACAACCACGTTCAAGGCCAAATCCAAGGATAAGGATAAGAAGCGGCACGGCAAGGAGGGCCACAATAAAATGGACGAACGACCCAAGTGGGGTGTCAACAGGCCGGTGGTGCAGTATGTCAAGGCCAGCGACAGGGATCCCTTCTGTCTGCGCAACAAGAAGAAACACTGTAGCACCGCGGCCCAAAAGCCTTCAAGATCACAATCGGTAGACTCCCGGCTGGACAGCAATGGCAAGGAGCAAAGTGAGCATAACAACAATAGCAATAACAAGGCCAGCGAAGAGGATTGCGGACGCGAAGGTTCGGCCGAAAAGGAGGGATTCATGCTGAAGGCCCGCAATGTGTGCACCGAAATCTTGCCCATTAAAACGGACGAGAAGGGCCGGATCTTTTTGAATTTCCGCGAAGCCAGTGCCATAATGAATGAGGATGAAATCAAGGAAAAGCTACGACAGAAATATTTCAATTTTGGGCGCATTTTACCGCGGCGCAGTTGGGCCTCAGCCACGCACAATGGAGGCGGCATGAACTACAATGTGGCCCGAGTGGGCGACATCAATGGCGATTAACTAGCGAAGCCATACATTTTTCTAATCGTATAATGTCTAGTCTAGGATTACTTGTAATAAAAACGAAACTTTGCACTTTTAGAGAAAACAAAAGCCTAAGTTTATGATTTATTTGGGAAAATTAGAATTAAAGATTTTCACTAACAAGCCGCTGATAGTGCGGCTTTATCGCTCAAAGGCCTCATTCGCATGACATTGGCTTTGTTGGCGGTGACGGAGTCGTTGTCTGTCTGCTGTTGTACTCGAACAATAGCAGCGATTTTTTAATTGCAATTTTTTTCTTCTTAAATTAATTTAATAATATGATTGTTATTGTCACCTCCAAAGTGTACAATGAAACTAGAACACATGTGGGAACATTTCGGAGTCGCTGCGAGTATCTAATCACCAGCGAGAATCGCTGCATTATGCTGCCATGACTCCAAAGTCTTTCTTTGATATCAGATTATTATTTTTCCGCCGACGCCGCCTTTGTTGCTTGGGTTTGATCTAAGGTCAACTTTATTATGTTGCATTGAACTTGTTGCACGTTAGTCTGTTACATTGTTGCACAATACCTTGAAGTTGCTGTGCTGTGTTCAAATTAAATAATTTTTTCGTAAGTCACCCAGCCAGCCATCCATCCATCTGTGCGTCCGCCAATGTTTCGTGTTGGCTGCTGGCAATTTATTGTAACCAAGACAGTTGAATTGTGTGACAATGTTTTCGTTTGTCAGCTGACCTTTTCCGTCTTAATCAATGTGGCGGGAATATTGAATGATGACCTGCCAATGGGGCTAGACAGGGCGCAAGATTTAATTTTATTTTAACATTCTATTGTTGGTAGTCCGCAGGTTGCAGGTTGCAGGATGATGATGGACCAAAATTGGGAAATGAAGAAGCTTTACATTCATAGTTTACTTTATTTAGGATTGGTGGTTGGCAAAAGCAGCACTATGTAGTGGTTTTTGTGCATAAATCACTATAACTGAGAAGAGAGGTTATCACCATCATTTGGTTCTCACAGATATTAACATGACTCCAGAGCGATTTGTCTGACTTTATTCATGAAAATATTAAAAAATCGGACATTGGTAAAAAATGTACGGTTTAACGCCGTAATTGAGAAACCAGATCTATTATGTAAGAAATGAGCCTTCCCCGAACAAAATCGATGGGATGCAACAAAAAAAATAGTGTCATATTTGTACTTAATTAATTAATTAATTAATTTTGGGGGAATAAATCCGATCCTAAAGTACCTTAAATTACAGGTAATTATAAGGGCTATAAATGTCGCTGTTTCAAGTGGAGACTGTAGATTAGGAGATGTTAAGCAACAATTCAAAAAAAAATAAAAATATATTTTAAGTTATTTAAATAGGTGTAATTTCTTATATTAGAAAACACAAAAAATTATGCTTCTCTATGAACTTTTTGAATAAAATTAAAAAACATAATTTTGTAGACCAACACCCTGGAATAGGGTATTACACCGTACCACAGTTTTCAAAAATGTCGTCACACTTGAACCGGGTAGTATACGTCTGAAACTACAGGCAAATTGCGTTTATAGTTTTTTATTTCCTCATCCCTTTGCCCCATCACAGGACTACAAAGTTCAAAAGTTTACAATTTTTCAAAAAATATTTTATATACTTATTTGCACCCAATGATAACAATATAAGTGCCAAATTAAAGAAGATACTTCCTGTTAAAAAATACTTTAAATTGCATACTGTTATCTGCATTACATTAGCATTAACAACCATTTCAATTCCTCCTCCATTTATAAAGTTTTTTTTATATTTTACTTTTTAAGAGGGAATATTTGACATAGTTGTCTAGCCAAATTAATACAGATGGAAGCATACAATTTATAGTATTTTTAACAGATATCCTCCTCTTTAATCTAACACTTCTACCGCTATCATAGGGTGCGAATAAGTATTTCAAATAATTTTTGAAAAATTTTATCTTTGTAGTTCTTTCAAGGGGCATGAAAACGTAAAAATGCCAGTTAATACTATATCTCCTATATTTTCAAACTTTTATAATCATGTTCAAGTGTAATATGGACTGTCAGATGGTGCCATTAGTTAGTTTTATCTAAAGCTTGCCATCAAATTACTGGAAGCAATAGTTGTCTGATCACCGTGAAATTTGGCAAAAATCCAAAATTTGTTTCTTTTTTTACATAAATTTTTATCTCAAAAGAAAGATAACTATTGAAAAATAACATTATTTAATATTTAAAAAATATATTTTTTAATATGGGTTTTACAGTGGTTCCAAATTCAAAATTCTTGTTTGTATATATTCTAACAAAATTTTTACAACTTCGTAAAAATAGTAGGCCATTATTTCTGTGTCAACTTTTTTGATGCAAAACTCAGCCTTTTATGAAAATTTGGGTTGCAATCTTCATTTGTGTATACTGTTTGGGAAATTTAGCGCAAGTATTTACTTGTGTTTTAGATGTTCCAAAAAATAACTATTTAAAAATAAAAACATTCAACATGGATTGGAGTAAAACTATATGAGCAGGAGGGTGCAGGAGGGTGCAGAGGTAATGACTATATACCAGTTAGTATTCCAAGGGGTCATAAATGAGTACTATTAACTATTAGAACCATTTTAAGTGACCTAAATTTTACACCACAACAAGCAGAGAAGTGAAATAATAGCAATAATGATCGAAAAAATTGGAGAACGTTCCAAAAAATATTTCAGATGGACGTATTTTTATAAATAAGGAAAATTTCCGCATTATTAAAAAGCGGGCGTGGCCCGCCTATATTATTTTAATCAAAAATAATGTCACATATCAAAATGCCAAATTTCAGAATTTTATGATGGTAAACAAAAAAGTTATAGGGTTTTGGCCGTAAGTTACCACTGTGCAGTGACTGGGTTTGTATTAAATGTGAAGAAAATCGGATAAAATTTAGATATACAAATATACCTCCGATTTACGCTATTACTTTTCTACAAATCCACATTTTACATTGAATCCTGATCATATTATATTTTAACTAGCGTGAAAGTGAGCCAAATCGTCATATTTTTGAATGGTTTTGGTTTCTTCTATATATTTTTCATAACACCTTTTACAAATATTTTCACTTGAAAAATATCACAAAAAATCAAATCAATCTAATAGTCTAAAAGGGTTAAGGGTTAAAAGGGTTATTCAAATGCAAGAAAGGACATTTATATTTAAAGTGCTTCCAAGGGTCTATTAATTCAGAAAAATGTTGTTGAAAAATGGAGCATAAAAAACACGGTTCAGGAGTGGTTAGCTCATAGAAGACCGATGAAATATTTTGCAGATCATCATTAAACAATCCAATCTTTATTTTCGAATAGTAACCACAGCAATTTGTTTTCGTTACCCGTTAATATTTTTTTTCAATATTTTTGTGACTCTTCCTAAATCACTGTTTCTACGTAAAATTAAAGCTATTGGAATTTTAATGAATTTATTAAAAAATAATAATAAAAAAAAAATAATATTTTCGAGTTCAGGGCACCAAAATATACAAATCTTCGACAAAATTGTTGTAAGCTATTGTAATACGTTAAATTTTTAATTTTATTAAATGAATTAATGCAATTGACCTAATAATTATTGGGTATAACATTAGTATCCACTAATACCCAATGTGTAGCATAATGATGGAGCATAAATGATTTAGTTCTTTTTAATACTCTTTCGGCATTTTCACTTTAAATTGGTTATTTAGTCGAAAGAGAATGTCGGAAATTTTGCCAACAAAAAAAATGATTTTTATTTTTATTAAATTAACTTTAATTTGATATGGTTTCTTTAGTTGCTATTAATAGTACTAGAATTTGCAAAATGTTTGAAATTGCGATAAAAAAGTATATAACACAACGACGTGAGAATTGTAAAACATACATAACGCAAAATTCTTTCACATCACCTTAAAAATGATTTATTTTTGGCACGCGCTTTGCGACGGCTTTAACGTCATTCCTCAGTCATAAAACTACATAAAACAGCTATTCTTATGTAGAGCTCACAACCAAATAAACATTGGGTTGCGTCAAACCTCTTCAGTTGTACACTCTGTAGGCTATATTTGCTGATAAGTGGAAGGAGCTTTATTATTATTAACGAACTTTGACCCCATTCATTACAACGAAACAAAAAATACATTAGCTTACATTTCACACAATCTCATATGTTAGCAACCTATAGCAAAAATAAAACAAAAACAAAACAACAATTTATATATTGTTGGCAAGGTTATGAACATTCCTAAACATGTAGCGAAATGAACTGAACAGAACTGAACCTAACCCAAATTGACTGGCTATATTGAGCTGCACATATCCTGGTCTCTCAACACCACATGTGTGTTTGTGCACATCACACATGTCCTTTCCCACATAAGAACGAAGTCACACTAACAGGAAAAAATCGCCAACAAAAGAGCGACATTGGCAATTCGCAGTGATACAAATCGTATTCCGTCACTGTTTTCCAAACCTCCGCTCACTCTCTCTCTCTCTCTGTCTGTCACTCTTTCTATCGAGGTCCTATGAAAAGCTATTTGGTTTGCGTGTTTCCAATGTTCGCTTGGTATTCATAAGAAACCCTTAAGCGATTGTCATTATTTCTATGAATACAAATAAATTAATGCAAACAACAACAACTAGATATCTACAATACTGGTTAAACAATAACAACGACAAGACATGACTTAGCAACAGGAACTTCCAGTATGTCATTTATTGTTAGTTAGTAGTAAAGGGAAAGGAAGCCATACCTAAAAACAACACCAAAAGTTGTACGAATTCATTCAAACTTTACACTTCATTGACTGCGAAGGGGGCTATTGATTTTGTTTGTTGACGAAGTCAGGTCAATTCAACAACCAGACATGGGAAGAGTTGCCAATAATACATACTAGAAAGGATTGGTATTTCAAGTAAGGAAATATAGAGTGGTATTTAGTTATTTTAAATTAGAATCTGCCATAAAAAGTACTGATTATTTTTACAAACTTCTGGTTTTATAAGAAAGATTGGACTTTGTCATTTAAGCGTCCCATTTTGCAAATGTCAAACATAAACCTGAAAAAATAAAAATAAAAATAAAAATAAAAATAAAAATAAAAATAAAAATAAAAATAAAAATAAAAATAAAAATAAAAATAAAAATAAAAATAAAAATAAAAATAAAAATAAAAATAAAAATAAAAATAAAAATAAAAATAAAAATAAAAATAAAAATAAAAATAAAAATAAAAATAAAAATAAAAATAAAAATAAAAATAAAAATAAAAATAAAAATAAAAATAAAAATAAAAATAAAAATAAAAATAAAAATAAAAATAAAAATAAAAATAAAAATAAAAATAAAAATAAAAATAAAAATAAAAATAAAAATAAAAATAAAAATAAAAATAAAAATAAAAATAAAAATAAAAATAAAAATAAAAATAAAAATAAAAATAAAAATAAAAATAAAAATAAAAATAAAAATAAAAATAAAAATAAAAATAAAAATAAAAATAAAAATAAAAATAAAAATAAAAATAAAAATAAAAATAAAAATAAAAATAAAAATAAAAATAAAAATAAAAATAAAAATAAAAATAAAAATAAAAATAAAAATAAAAATAAAAATAAAAATAAAAATAAAAATAAAAATAAAAATAAAAATAAAAATAAAAATAAAAATAAAAATAAAAATAAAAATAAAAATAAAAATAAAAATAAAAATAAAAATAAAAATAAAAATAAAAATAAAAATAAAAATAAAAATAAAAATAAAAATAAAAATAAAAATAAAAATAAAAATAAAAATAAAAATAAAAATAAAAATAAAAATAAAAATAAAAATAAAAATAAAAATAAAAATAAAAATAAAAATAAAAATAAAAATAAAAATAAAAATAAAAATAAAAATAAAAATAAAAATAAAAATAAAAATAAAAATAAAAATAAAAATAAAAATAAAAATAAAAATAAAAATAAAAATAAAAATAAAAATAAAAATAAAAATAAAAATAAAAATAAAAATAAAAATAAAAATAAAAATAAAAATAAAAATAAAAATAAAAATAAAAATAAAAATAAAAATAAAAATAAAAATAAAAATAAAAATAAAAATAAAAATAAAAATAAAAATAAAAATAAAAATAAAAATAAAAATAAAAATAAAAATAAAAATAAAAATAAAAATAAAAATAAAAATAAAAATAAAAATAAAAATAAAAATAAAAATAAAAATAAAAATAAAAATAAAAATAAAAATAAAAATAAAAATAAAAATAAAAATAAAAATAAAAATAAAAATAAAAATAAAAATAAAAATAAAAATAAAAATAAAAATAAAAATAAAAGTCAGTCTTACGTTACATACACATTGCTAAGGATAATAAAATTAAGGGGATTTTGGAGATTAATCAAATCCATCTTAGGAAGACCTATTCGAATTCATATGGTATATCAGCCAAATCTTCAATGTAATACATGAAATCAAAACAAAAACCTAATTAAATTTTTGCTACGAAATACATTTTTATTGTTTTCCCACAATATTAGCCACATCAAGCCACCAAGAACGGTGCACACACATGTTCGTATGTACTCACACAGATACAGCATCTAAACAAAAGCGTAGGAGGCGTCTTGATATTGTCAGTCAAGAGGTCATAATGTACTGCAAAAAAAGACTTCGAGACAGAAAAAAGTTTTGATTTTGTTTTCGTTAAAGTTTTTTCTTCTTATGATAGCATCACCACCAACCACCACACCAGTCAGCCAGCCACCAAAGCAACCACTTGATCAGAAGTGCAGTTTTTTTTGGGAAACAACGAAACCGAATGAAGGCAAAAATCAGGGTATCATAATGAGTTTTTATAGCCTTAATACTGGAACCGATGTGTGTACTATACTCATGAATATCGGTATATATGTCTGTCTATACATGAGAGCTATGCGATGTACATTTAGACCGAAATCCCAAAGAAACTTGTTTTGTTTCGTTTTGTTGTAGTTGCTCGAATCAAGCGACACTTAAATGGTTAAGATATCATTACAAATGTTGTCTGTTGTCTGCCGTAGTGGCGAGTGGAAGTTTGTGGAGTGTGGTAAGTACCATTCATCCATCTCTAAGATGGATAGTTGGATATTTATATGACTTTAAAGTACTTAATTCAACGTGTGCTCAAGTGCAGTCAGCACACGGCCACATCCACAGCAGAGAAGAGAAAATGAAATGAGTGACCAGTGACATTTTTGGGTAAATGTTGGAAATATCGAACAGAAAGGTTCCACATGAGTATCTAACAAAAAATTATGAAGGAAATATGCCTGAGGTTAAACATGGGATCTGGCCTACTCTTGGGTCTACCTCAAAAGATGATGATAGATCTGAGGGTTCTACTGGGCAACTACATTGACACCATCCAATAAAGGCCTGTATGACCTACTATTAATAATTCGTGAATATGTTCTGCACAAGACTCTCGTTTTGCACCACTTTTTAGGTACGCTGCCTGTGACCAAATGGACAGTAACTTATAATAATATTGCTCCACAAAATTTCGTGATGATGATCAAGAATATCATAATCTGCATAATCCATACGTTGTCCGCCTTTTTTCCAAAAAGAACGACTCAAATATGAATATTTTCCCGTATAAGACCCATGTTTGGTCTATTTTTCAGAAAATGCTACCGGGAAATACTAAGAACATTTCTAATATGAATTCCAAGTCCACGGAAATCAAGATCAAATATGAGACAGACAGACGAAAAATGATTGATCGTCTTAGAATTTGAAGGCGATTTACGAGGGATAGGAATTGATCTTAGTCCAATGGCGTCTTGAAGAATATTGGTGCTCCATTAAATTTCGGGTAAATTTCAGAGTAAATTTGATATGACATCGACGTTGGTCGCCATTTTACGCGGCAAAGGTATGGATGATAACCTGTTTCTTAATAACTCGTGGCTATGTTCTTAATAAGAATGGCGCCTACGACAAATTGGACGACGATTTAATGTAGAGATTCACCAAAAAAATGGCGAATATGTTCAAGAGTTTGAGAGTTCTGCAGAGCATCAATGATGGGCGCAATTTTGCACTGTAAAAATATGGAGAGAATAGAAAATGAAACGAGTGATATTTGAAATATAGAATAAAAGTTTTCTCACGAGGAAAGCTATCATTGTGGAGTAAACAGAGGATATGAGCTACTGTTGAGACCATATCAAAAGATTATGATAGACATGAGATTTTTTGTGTGCATCTTTATTAGAAACTATCTAGTAAACCTAATATTAATAATTCGTGATACACATTGGGCGCCAGTTTTCAGGAAAGTTGACGAAAATCAAATGGGCAGGATTTTATTAAAGTACTGCTTCAAAAAAAATATGAAGATCGCCAGCGCCTAAAAAATTAACGACTTAAAGTGTTTCTCAATGACTCGTAAAGATGTTCTGCATAAGAATCTCAGCTCGGCCCTATTTTTTCTGGAAATGCGACGAAATATAAAACTTATAGTAGAGGTGCCTCATAAAAATGTAGGTACGACAGCTAGATATGACAGCTCGTTGGACGCCATTTTTCGCACAAAGACTTGGATGATAACCTAAAGATCATCATCTTCTATCAAAAAATTCTTCTTAATAGCATCTGACCATGTTGCCGCTATAATTCAGAAAAAAACGCCGACGACTACGAATTAACAGAGAGATGTGCCAATTGCTGAAGGTGTTCTGCGTATGATAGCTCTGCAGAGTATTAACGTTGGGCGCCATTTTGTCCTCTAAATACATGGACGTGCTAGGTGTTCAAGATTGCGAATGTTCTGTATAGCAATTTTTTTCTATAAATATTAGTTTTTATACAAGACATGATTTTTACGAAGATTTATATAAAAGACATACGTAAGCCGCCAACAATTTATACAGTCTTTCACACAAATTCGTAAAGATATTTAGTTCCAATATCTCTCTTTCGATTTAATTAAATTGTCTTTTTTACTCAAATTCCCCTCTCTTATCAATGATTTCTTTACCATTCAATAAAATCTTTTGCTATTCTCAAAAGTTTCGCTGGGCTATATACAATATATAGTATTATTGTACTGTATGTAACTACGTCTGTCATTTACTTGTCTGACTGATATGATCACATTGTGATTGCTTTGAAAAGAAAGCAACACAAAATGGATATAAATAAGTTTGTGGTTTGAGGGGACAATTATATTGTTTTCTCTGTGTATACGATTTAAATTTCAAATATCAGTACTTGTTTATATGTAATGTGAAAATGATAGGACTGCAGCGGGCGAACGAACATCCAGCGGTACGTGAGAAAATTGTGACGGAGTTTTCTAGGAAATACTACAAAAATTGAAGCGTAATGAGAGCTTTAAAGGAGATGATGGGAAGGCGGAACGCAGATTATATAAAAAATTGATGGCCTAAAGTTGAGGCTCTAGACAAGAGAAGTAAGAAGGGCTTTAATTTCAGCCACACCGATTCTTACTCATTCATGGAGTTCATTTCACCGTTCGCAGATAAGAAAAGCTGTTCTTTATTCACTCATCATTTTAAGTCAAGTCACTTAGTTATCAATGATAATATTAAACTATCTGTGAGGAACTTGATATCACTTCCCAGAAAGTACAGATAACGAATTAATTTTCCTGCACCTCTCCCAAACGAAAAGAGGTCATGTATTGCATACACAAATTTAATCATTGCTGCTACTCTCCCAAAAAGTTCTTAACTCGCATATTTCTATATGCCAAATATTGTTTCCCACCTTAAAGGCCATCCCAAAAAGCAGCTTACCAACATTGTTTCTAATTAGACTTGTACGCAAATGAAACATAAAACTTGCATCTTAAACGTTCGCATTGCTTTAGTATCATTTCATCGTCAGTTGTTTGGCATATTGACTTTTTAACCCCTTCCATACCAATCAAAACGAATTTCGGCTTTTTTAATGCTTAGAAAGTTACCACCTCTAAAGACAATGTAATTGTGACAGAGGCGTGACGAAAGTAACCACAAAAGGGGTAATTAAGGATTAAGAGGTATTATATACTGCTTATAGAGAGCAGACTAATTAGCAGTATGCATAAAAGGATATATTTCTTTAATTCAGGCTGTATTTTCGATCCCAAGTGACCACTGAATAGGGACCCAGATCTTTTTACGGGTCAGATTATATTGGGCAAAACTCACTGATTGAGACTTATTATTCTCATGTAGAGGACGTAGTATAAAGTCCTAGAACTTGATCTGACAGAGGAGATTTTTAAATGATTTAAGTAAATTGTAAACATGCGGCAAAGTGGTCACATTTATGATCGCCTACTTTCATTGAAAAGTTTTCAATACAATATAAAATCTTAGATAGATTCTACTTTGATGAAATCTGCTCCTCGTTTATAGCTATAAAGTATGGGATGATATAATGTAAACAGGTGCAGATGAGCATTACAGCGGTCTACAAATTGTGGTAGATACGTTGGGCGCCCCTCTTACCCAAAAAAGACATGGTCAAAGAGCTGTCCTCACAACTTTGTGAAGATGTTTGACTTAAGACCGACGTTGGGCGCCACATTTCAGAAAAGTTGATGACAACCCCTCGAACAAAAAATTGATGGTGTTCCACTAAATTCTTGAAGTTGTTCAAGAGTATGACCAAAAGTATGATTTAATACCCTAAATATTAGATATTATTGGTGGTATTTCGTCCCTTTTGAATTCCTAACTTTCACACAGCCGATTGGATGGTTCCATTTTACACCGATTCCTCCAATTGCAGCGATTTGATTGGTACCATTTTTATTCCCTTAAACTAAAAATTAAAAAGAATCCTTTGTTTTGCACGTCTGTACAGTTAGAGAAATGTATAAGTGGAGTTTCTTGGTTCTGGCTGCATCCGTTTGATAAGTACCATTTTTATTCCCATTTTACCAAAAAGTACAAATTTCCAAAATGCCTTTATATTACACGCCTACATATCCAGAGGAATGTATATACCGAAAAAATTTCCTTCATTTTGCAAATCTACACAATCAGATGAATTGTCTTCATTTGGTCGGTACCAAATTTATCCCTTTTTGCCCATTTGGTCCCTAAATGTACGAATATCGAAAGATCGCTTTATTTTTCGAGTCTACGCAGCCAGATAGATGTTTACACAGATTTCATTCTTCTAGTCGCAGCGATTGACTAGTACCATTTTTATCCCATTTTTCCCTACAAAGTAACAATTTCGAAAAATTTGTTTATTCTACACATTTGCACAGTCAGAGAAGTTTGTATATCATATTTCATGATTTAAGCTGCAATAGTTTAATTTGTACCATTTTATCCCCATTCGCTCCGTTTTCCCAAAAAGTACAAATTTTCAAAATGTCTTTATCTGGATCGCCTACACAATCAGAATAATGAACACACCGAAATTATTTTATCTGCCGTTATTTGGTTAGTACAAATTTTATCCCTTTTTGCTCATTTTAACCCTAAAAGTGCGAATATCGAAAAATCGCTTTATTTGTAGAGTCTGCTCAGCCAGAGCTATACTTCGCTCTATACTTCGATTTCATTATTCTAGCTGGAGCGATTTGGTGCCATTTTTATCCCCTTTCTCACAAAGACTACAAATTTCCAAAATCACAATCGGAAGAATGTGCACACCGAATTTTATAACTCGAATTACCTTCATTTGATCGGCACCAATTTTATCCCCTTTTTGTCAATTTTGACTAAGTAGTCAGAGAGAGATATACACCGATTTCACTATTCTAGCAGCTGCGATTGGATGCCATTTTTATCCCCTTTTCCTCGTTATCTTTAAATTCGAAAATTTGTTTTATTTTTCATGTCTGTATTTGATTCTATGATTCTATTTGCAGCCATTTGGTCAGTACCAAATGTATCCCTTTTTCCACATTTATCCCCCTTAAAAGTACAAATTTCGTAAAATACCTTTATTTAAGGGATGTACACTCCGTACTGCTATTGTCCATTAACTGGTACCATTTTAATCCGTTTTGCCCCATTTCACCCCCTAAAAGTATGGATGTATGGTATCCTCGCCAAATTCTTTGTATTTCTTCGACGTCCCTGTCCTCACCCATAAGGCTTACTCAACAAAAAGAAGAATAAACGTTATCATTTTAAAAACGAGACAAACATCAAAAAGTGATTTCACTTAACCAAAAGCTTATTTGAGCGAGAAAAAAGAATGCCCACAGTATGATCATAACTACGACATCATAGCGCATCTCATCACAACAACATGGAAAATGGTCGAATATATGGCCAAACCATAAAGTCTTTAAATGACTACTAAGACACAAATAACTGCCAAACTGGCACTGCCCCCTCCTGAAACTGCAAACAAATCGCCATAGACAGGAGTAGTAGTGGTAGTAGTAGTAAGTACAGACATTCTTCCACTTGCAATGGAATGGAATGGTATGAACGGATGGGCAGCTTGGTATGCCTAATAAACAAACAAATCTATGAATAAAAACCAACCAAAGTACACATGGATTCATAGGCAACATACCACGGCCAACATACATGCCACAGCACAGCAAAGCTCAACATAATAATTGTAATTTTTCAATGATGACCACCGCCACAACCGCCAGTGACTTCGGTCAGCAAACGTTTTGATAGCTTTGTTTTTCTACATTTGTCTATATGATTTTGTAGGTTATCCTCTTGTTGTTGTTGTCGTTGTTGTTTGTTTCTCCATAAAACATTGAACTGGTGATCGCTGGACAAGAAAAAAATAAAAAAAAACATAAATGATATGGGTCGTCTTCTCGTCTTGTCCAAAATAATGATAATATCGATGATTATGTTAAGCCTTACATATTTGATGACGATGACACGATCTTCACCCCAAAACATAAGCTTTTGCAGCCGACTTCCCTCCATCAGCTGTACCATTGAAGAGTTACTTTAATTTTTGCTTTATTCAAAACCATCACAAGTTACACTTGAGGCGAAAGTGTGGTACGATTGAAATTGAGTTGAACATTATTTACATCACATACACAGTCATGTTAGATTTGTAATGTCAGTGATGATATCAAGTCGAGTAACCGGTTACGTGCCCTGATGTACCCTTCACCTCAGGGAATTTATTTAGTCAGTAAGTTTTCAATTAATTTAAAAATTTCCCGGAGTCCTTATGATGAATGAATGTGTATTCTGGGTCATGGATCGACATATGTCCTTACTAGACGTCAATTATGATCTGAAGAAAATACAAACAGAGAGGACAATTATGACGACTAAATCGAACCCAAGTTGCCGAAATCTTCACATCATTTTCCTGATAGTTTTCCCACTGTAATTAGAGGCTTTAAACAAATGACGTCGTGTCCTTCATAACAAAAATTACTCCTTAAACTTTCTGAAATCTTGCCCTCCATCCTTGGTTTCCAATTTTATTTGGTTCCTTGTTATGTTAAGAAACCACTGCTTATCGAGTAACCACATATTTCCCTCCGTCTCTGATTGAAAAATTTCCCTGCTAAATCTGGAGGCTTTAAACAAAAGATGTCATGTCCTTCATCACAAAAAGTACTCCTTAAACTTTCCCAAATCTTCCCCTACATCCTTAGTTTCCAATGTTGTTCGGTTTCTGGTTTAAATCAAAAGCACTGCTTATCGAGTAACCATATATTCCAAGTACCCAATATTCCCCAGCACCATTTCCCCTTCAACAATACTACCAGCTTTTCCCCATTCATCTTATGCTCTTATAAAGATATCACATTTTTTGCGGCGATTTTTTTCAAGCAGCTAATCTTGACATGACATAGGGCTCAGGTTAACAATTTGATTTCCCATCATGCCCGGATTGACTTGGCTCGAGTATTTAATTATAGGTTTTGTTTTTTAGGTTTTCTCGTTCAATGGCAGCAGGCATTCGTGGTGTGTGTGTGTTTGGAATATGATTTTGAATTTTTCCACCATATCATTGGTCAAGTGATACTTGTGGCATTTAAGTGGAGCATTTTGATAATGACGTCTACTTGAGGTCAAGTTGTGGCTTTATTGTTATTATTTCAGATATATTGTGTACATGAGTGAGTTTGTTTATGACAATGAATGGTAAACACTTGTGTCGGATCTTTCAATGAAATTGAAATTGTGAATGAATTTGGTTTCTTGAAAAAAAACAGCTATATTGGTAACGTAGCATGACATTGATATGGAATAGACGCATTGGAAAAAAAAATAATTTATAATAAAATCAACATTTGTTCACATAGATCTGTTGGCATAATTTCATATATATATTACTGCAAAATACTGATACTACTTCAGGGACCTTTCCGCAGGAAAGGAATTGAATTTGAAACTTGGTTGCCATTTTTTCAGAAAAGTCATGAAGGACTTAATCTAGTACCACTCTTCCAAAAATAGTTATTTATTTATTTATTACAATTTAAAATTATAATAAACTAGAAAAAGCATTAGCAATTAAAGCTATCGGCTTCAAAAATAGTTCAATTTGTTCTTTCTATGAAATTACGTTGGGCGCTAATTTTCAGAAAGGTCAACAATCAAATGTGAAGCTTTTCAAAAGTTTGATAGATATGACAGGATATATATTGGAGTGGCATTTTTTATTAGTGACAAGGACAACAAACATGATTAATTTTAATTATAAATAAATGCAAAACATTTGTGTCCGATTTTCCATAAATCCATTCTTCAAGGTTCGTTTATTCGAATCTAATGCTTTTGGACAAGTTGGGCGCCATTTTTTTCAGAAAAGACATGGACGACATATATTTAAATATCTTATGCTGGTAGCGTTTGTTAACAATTTTTTAAAAGCATTTCATAAAAGCCCAGCAAAAAATATCTAGATTTTGGAAGCAGTGCACCCGTTTTAGTGCTACTGAGGGTGCAAAAAAGTAAACATTGCTGAAAATCTACATGACTCGGGTACAATAGAGTCGTGCAGAGACTGAAAATTCAGGTGAGCTGAAACTCTACATTCTTCGGTTTCAATAAAAAAGCAAAATTAAAAACACTTCATACATCCTCGTATCTTTTGTTGTGGTGCACTGGGTAGAGCAGTCCCATGTTTAAATGCCGGCTCCGACGACCAAATGAACAACAATTTATTGTTGCTCCCAAAAAAGGTTTTGAAGAGTTCAAGTGTATGATAGATATGACAGTTCTGTAGAGCATCTACTTTCGACGCCATTATTTCCACTAAAAACTCCAAGAAAAAAAAACAAAATATCTGTTGGTAGCGCTCCTCAAAAATTATTGCAGATGTTCTTCATAAATACTTCGTTGAGTGTCACTTTATCCAGCTAGGACTTCGAAGACTTCATCGTCTATTAGTAGTACTGCTTATAATTTCTGCAAGACGTTCTATATAAGACTTTGGGGGCATTTCATACAAAAGGAGCCGAACCAACCATTTGTTAGTTCTCCAAAAAATTATGAAGGTTTTCAGGAAGGAGTATTATAGATGTGACAATTTTGCATGTACGTTGGATGCCTTTTTTGGCAAAAAAACTGGGCCATATAAAGCCAAATATCTTATACTGGTAGAGTTTCTCAAAAATTGTTGAAGAAGTTCTTCATAAGACCTATGTTGGGCGCAACTTTTTTCAGTAAAGACATGGATAACCTTGAGGTATTATCGTATAATCGTAGACAGTAGCTTGTATCAAAAGTCAGAAATTTTGTCATAAGGTAATTTTAATAAATTCGTAGGAGATAGGTAAATTTTTTTTCTCGAATTTCATGCAAAATTGGTTTAGATTAATAAAAAATACTATAATAAATTATATTAATTCCCTGTAATTTTAAATTAAAGATTAAAAAAGATTTCGATTTCTTAAAATAATTTTTGATTAACAGAAAATAATAATGACAGATAATAATAATAATATTTCCCTGAAAAGAACTGCATTTCCCGATTTAAAAAAATTGTGGATCGAATAATTAAAATTGTGAAATTTTTATTTCTTGCTTAATTCACTGTAAATTTTTTAATTAAAAAAAATACCTCTTCAATTTTTAAAAATATTTTTTAATAACAGAAAATAGTAATATTGCCCCGAATAAGGGAAAAGAAAAAAATACCTCTTCAATTTTTAAAAATATTTTTTTAATAACAGAAAATATTAATATTGCCCGTATAAGGGAAAAGAACTACATTCCCGATTTTCCAAAAATATGAAAATGTAGACACTAGGGTTGATCAAATATGATCAATTTTTTCATAAGGTAATTTTAAAAAATTCGCTACTATTTTTCTGGAAGTAGATAGAAATATATTTTTCTTGACAAAAAAAACATTTTTTTGCTGGCAGCAAAGCCCTTAAAAAAGAATAAAAATTTTTAAAAAACTATTTTATTTAATTTTTTTAACTACAATTTTAACGAAGAATTTTCAGGAAAATTTCTTCTAGTTTAATATAAAATTATTAAATCTTAAAAAATATATTTTTTAATTCCCTGTAATTTTTTAATAAACAAAAAAATTCCTCTTCGATTAAAAATATTAACAGAAAATAATAATAATAATTCCCTGAATAATGGAAATGATTTTCAAAAAATATGAAATTGTAGACACTAGTGTGGATCGAAAATCAGGAATTTAGTCATAAGTTGATTTAAAAAAATCGTATTTTTTTTCTGAAAGGAGATAGATATATGGGCATCTCCCAGTGGCCCGTACGCGAAAATCAGGAATTTTGTCATAAGTTGATTTAAAAAAATCGTAATTTTTTTCTGGATGGAGATAGATATATGGGCATCTCCCAGTGGCCCGTACGCGACATTCGCATGCCTTAAACTATGCCAAAAACAGGAAAGAAACTGAAAAAGTCGATCAGTCTTGTTAGTACAAATTTGTAAAAAAATATAAACAAATTTACATTGAAACGGACGCTACAAAAAACAGAAGTACCTTTGATGGTCATATATAAATATACAAATTTAATCGATTTTTTGAGAACTTTGTTTTTCCATATATACATGTAAATGAAGGCCAGAGGATACATTTTGTTCGTAGATTTATGAAATATGAGAATTATCTCTTAGATTTTTTAAATTAGGTACAACAGAAATACGGAAGCGACAAAACGGGCGCTACAAATAATTCCACTCGTAGTAAAAAAAAATAGAAATTTTCGTTATAACACTTCAAGTTGTAATAAAAATAAAAGAGAACAAGTTCAAGTTTACTAATAAAAAACGTTGTCGAAATAAGAAAAAAACAAGTAAAAACGGCGTTAAGTTCGGCCGGGCCGAACTTTATATACCCTCCACCATGGATTGCATTCCACAGAGGTTGTCGGTTTTCGTAGAAGTGCAGTAATATTACAGGAAAATATAAATTATTAATATAGCCAAACCAAAACAAATACACATATTGAAAAATTAATTTTATAACTAAAAATATATTATTTTAATTATTTCAAACCACGCTTATAAGGTAATGCTACCAATACGTCAGTTCAAAAAATAAATATTCTTATATTTATATTTTCAAAGCCATAAATATTTGTAGATAGTGGGTGCCACAGTTGGTTGTATTTCCATTCTATTTTAATTCCAAAAGTACACATTTTGAAAATCCATTATCAGACGTACATGTGTAAAGTGCAAAATAACCTAACTTCATGATTCAACCAATATTTGCCGTAAAAGAAAAAGTACGAATTTGGAAAAAAAAAACTTTTTATTTTGGGTGTCTATGCAGTCAGAGGATACACCGAATTCCATGATTCCATTTGGTTGGTACCATTTTTACCCCCTTGAAGTTTCTACGCAATTAGAATTTTATCATTCTAGCTGTAGTCGTTTAGTTGGTACTATTTTTATCCCTCTGTACCATTGTATCCCTTGAAAGTACTAATTTCCAAAAATTCTATTTTCCGTGTCTACGCAGTCAGAGCAATGTATACTCCGAATTTCATGACTCTAGCTGCGGTCATTTGATTGGTACTATTTTTATCCCCTTTTTTTCATTTTAACCCCAAAAAGAACGAATTTCGAAAAATCAGTTTATTTTCCGTGTCTACACACTCAGAGGAAGGTATACTCCGAATTTCATGACTCTAGCTGCGGTCATTAGATTGGTACTATTTTTATCCCCTTTTTCATTTTAACCCCAAAAAGTACGAATTTTGAAAAATCCGTGTATTTTTCTTATCTATGCAATCAGAGGAATGTGTACACCGAATTTCATTATTCTAGGTACAGCCGTTTGGTTGGTACCATTTTTATCACTCTATTCCTATTTTACCCCTTAAAAGTACGAATTTAGAAAAAATACTTTTATATTATGTATCTACTCAATTAGAGGAATGTACACAACGAATTTCGTGTTTCTAGCTGTTGTCGTTTAATATGTACCATTTTTATCCTTTTTTGCCCCATTTCACCCCCTACAAATATGAATAACTTTATGGTGCACGTTTTTGCTATAAACAGACATATTCAAAAAACATGCTTAAATACGCTAAAATATTGAGAATTATTATGGGTATTTTTAGTCCTTGTGAGGGAAAATTTTTTCCCTTTGGGTCGATTTCGCCCCATTTCAATCCCAACCGATCTACGACTATAAGACGCATTTATGGAAAAATTGAACGTTCTAGCTCCTTTCGTTTAGATGCTAGCGTGCTTTCAACAAACGTAACTGCAGTTCGACTTACTTTCGGCTGGCTTCAGAAAAGTTGTGGATATTCCCGTCTAAAATTAATCTTTGGTTTGTTTAATGCGTTGTCACAAAATATTTATATAATTGTCCATTCGTGAACTAGTCAGTTTTTTTTTTGGGATTTTAATGCTATTTTAACGCATTTTTTATTAAATCCGCGATTTTAGTTGTTTGTTGCTTAAAAAATTTGAAATCCCCAATAGGGCTCAATTTTTCTCCTTGGTTTTTTTTTCACCTGTCTGCAACCTTTTTATGTGATTCTTCGCACCTATATGTTGTCGGATGAATAATATATAGAAAACAAGACATAAGAGAAGTATTTCTTAATTAAGCACTTTTCAAGTTCATAGGTTCATGATCATAATCCCCACTTTCGGGGAAATTCTTTAAAACAAAATCCAATAAATTTATATTCCTCAATGTTGTTGTCTATCATTTTTCCTATTGGATATTATCCTTTAAGCTCTCAACATCAAGTACTTCGATCCATGCCAAAATCATGGGTGATGATTAAAATGTTCACAACCTCCAATTCTAAAGAAGAGGAACTTTTTTAATTCTTCGTCGGTTCTCTCTCATTCCTGCTTAAATTATGAGTACAAACCGATTGCTAATGCTAACAACCAATCCATATTCTTCTGTAGTATAAATGCCTTTAAAATAATATTTTCTATTGGACAACTAGATTTATTTGCCCATTTGACCCTTTGGACACATAAATGGTAATATCTGATCATATCTGTTGTTGGCTGCTGCAATTTCATGTTTGCGACATCCACAGCCTCATAAATAATTTGCCGGGTATATGGGAGTGTCTTTGGCCAGCGGCGACAAATCGTCATCATGTCCACCAGCCAATTCTTAATGGCACGTGTTGAAGTTTTCTATGAAATTTTAAAGATATTCTTGAATAAAGCAATTTAAATTTTTATTAGCTGTCAATTAGGAAGAGCTAGCTAGCATGGCTTTGTTCCAAAAACAAAATCTTCTCAAATGTATCTCGAGGAGAAAATATATTACGTTAACGGTTCACAGAGTTCAAAGTGTATGTTTTGTTAAATCGAAAATTTCCAGCACAGCGCAACATTTGACAAAGCCCACAAACAACGAAGAAGGAGAAGCAAAAAACGTTTCCTTTTGTGTGTGTATGTGTGTGTGTGTGTGTCTATATGACAATATGATATGTTGGCAAAATAGATGTGATGTGATATAAAACAAGATGCCATGCGATAATGCGTTGAATGGCTGCCCGAGAAGAAACCAAATTGACCTTAAAACTGGAAAACTTAAGAGGAGGCTGTTCCATCACACGGTGCGGGAGGCAGGAGGGGGTCGATCATAGGAAAAAAAAACTAACGAGGCATAACTTTTCAAAAGTTGTGTGGCTTTTCGGGAAGAAGATTAACTTTATGTTGTTCAATTCTTGGGGTTTAGCTTTTCTAGCGGTTAACTGAATTTAGCCAAAAGAAGAGGAAGAATGAGAAGAAAATGCACACAATCCTTTGCTGTAGCTGATATTGGTCTTTCTTTTTGGCCATTTACTGGCATTAGAGCCACACCTGTTTCATGTTTGGCTGTTACGATGGTGGCACTTCCAAACGACATGAATGTCTACGCAAGTTGTCTGCTCGTGGTGGTTGGTGATGCTGATGGTAAAGCTGGTGTGTGCGAATTTGTGTCCCAACATGACCAACAGCCAAAGAAGAAATGTTATGCGATGAGAAAATTTTGCTTTGTGGCTTGCATTTCTTACTCAACATGGCTTAAATGTTCTGGAGGTTACATGGCAAAAAAACAACAAAAAAATGCACAGAGAAACGCATCTGAAGCTGATAATGATGAAACCTATAAACCGTTAGGCGACACCAACATTTACACTTGTCCACCATGGAAGCTGATGGAATGAGTGTTGAGAGGAGAGGAGTGGAGCGGAGCGGGGCGGAGAAACAGTAAAACACTATTCCTAATCAGTGGACATTTTCATGGACAAACTCAGATGCCACTCACAGTGGTGGGAAATAATCGAACAGAGTAGAGTGCGTGGCTTTGAAGTTATCATCATCCCCAAATCTTTATTAAATCAAAAATATATTCCATCATCTTGCCAGCGTGGCAAGACCTCCTTGCCCTCCTTCATATTGTCAGGGAAAAGAACAGATCCGAAACTATATATCCTTAATCTCACAGTTTTCCCCCATTACATGGCAGTTGGTGACAATGCGTTTATGTCTTCCAACACCCTTCGCTTGTTTTGTGTTGCCCAAACGTTCGTTTCTTAAGTCTTTCGTTTCGTCTGCACAACTTTCTGCTTTGCGCGTCTTGTAAATGTTTAACACAAAAATTCAACACAATCTCATAACAAGCATCTCTGTGGCCAAGCCACACACAGATGAGCCGAGCCGGGCACTGAATTTAACAAAACTAAAGAGCAACAACAACAGCAGCAAAAAAAAAAAACAGAACAGAAAACTAGCTGCAACCAACAAAGCTTTGACAGTTTGCAACGTGTTCTTTGTTGTTAAAACTAACTTCTGTTGCTGTTTGTTGTGTTGTGTTTTCTGGTTCGGTTGTTATTGTTGTTGTTGCTGTTCTCGTTGTTGCCGCAGTTGTGGTTGTTCTGTGTAATGTTGCAAGTGTTACTATTACAACATCTAATAATGTTGACGGCGACGTTTGAAAATTGTGTTTTTGGTCGATTTTTTTTCGGTTGTGCTAGAATGTTGGTACGTCGCTCTTCTTTTGGTGGACATTTTTGTAAACATAATGGGACACGGCAGTGATAAAGTGACAGAAGTTTAGCACATTTGTGTGCAGTGAGCTGGCTTGAGCCCAAACGACTGTTGAAATGATATAAAAGGTTAGAGCTTAAAATTTTGGCTTTTTTTAAACAATTCTCACGCCAGTTGTCAAGATAAATATGGGTTCTAAAAGTATCGAAATCTTAAAAAGGGGCAATAGATTAAAATATTTTTATAAGAAAATTGATTCTGTTTCGAAAGTTTCATCTGCTGCACAGTGTTTGAAAATCAATTTATTGTGGAAACACGTCTATGTCTGTTCAATTTAATATTTGTGTTAGAAACCTACGTCAATTTATTGTAGTGTCCCGGAAACAGAAGTTACAAATATATTTCAAAAAAATCGTTTTCCAAACTCTGTGTTCTATAGAGCAGTATTTTATTGAAAATTCTTCTATTTTTTTTCTCAAAAAAATCTAACAAGTGAAAGGATGTTAAGTTCGGCCGGGCCGAATCTTATATACTCTCCACCACGGAGTGCATTCCACAGTATCTTTTTATTACTTCTACGCCCTAAGAGCGGCGTATGCAACAAATTTCATTATTCTCGCTGCAGCCATTGTATATTTCAGAACGGATAAAGTGTGACTTAGACCGCTATCATTCTAACTGACACATATAATCTAGCCAGTTCTACTTATGTTTTAATATTTCGGTTTTTAGTTGGATTTGGGTTGTAGTTGGCCACAGGTCGGTATTATATATAAAATTCAGCCTTAAATATTTTAAAAATCCTCCGAAGGCATCGCTTCGAAAATACTTGGAAGGGGACTTATGCCGCTGATATATTCAATATTTCGCGTGAAGACCAGCTGTCTAGTGGAAATACCATCATTTTTTTATTTAAAAAAATTCTCTCTGTTAAAGTGATATTTGCTCGGGAGAAACAAGGAATATTTCTATTTGAATCGATATGATTTTTCTGTCCAAGAAATGTATGCGTCATGTTCCCATGACAATTTATTATGTTTTGATTCAGTGGAAATTTTTCGCGAAAAGTTTTCCTCTTTTAGTGACATTTCCTAGTTGAAAAGTAATTGTGTCATCAGCCAATTATTCTATAATAAACGGTTTGCTTTTACTGTAGGAAAAGTTTCATATTGCACACAAAAAATCTGTAGACAAATTATCTGTATCAGGACCTAGCTTCTTCCAGTACAGATGATGCTTTATTTGGATCCTAAGTGTGCAGGTCATAAATAAAATTAATTAAAATTAGACAAATTCAAAGACTGACAATATTCCTTTCATTTGATACTTTTATAGCCCTCTTCAAAAAAAAGTGATTCCGGGATATCTGCCTTAATATTTAAGATTACAATTTCGTTGCATTATAATAGAAGTCTTTAATGTTTAAAGTTGTTGGAATGATATATATATGTTTCTTTTTATACCCTTCACCTTGGGCGAAGATAATATTCATTTGAGCATTAAATTTGAATAGCCTAACAATATTTTGCTAACTCGTAATTTAATATTTTTCAAAATGCTGATTTTTTCTTTATTGTACCCACATATTAACATTTTGAATTTAGAATGATATATTGGGAAATTCGCCATCTGTAATATCTGAACATATTACAAACAAAAGACTTAAGACACAAACCCGAGTGCATATTTTGTTATTTTTGTTTTTTTCTCCAACTATAACTAATGTTTGTTGTAACAAATGACATGCTCTTAACATTTTCCACACAATTTCGAAATATTTCAATCTTAACTCGAGAAGAGAAAAAAAAAACGAAAATCTTCATCAAGGCGTTCCATTTAATTAACACTTCTTGTTTGAAATGAAAAAAAAACGAAAAAGCTGAATTCCAACTCGTTTTCACACTAATCAAATCAATATCGTGGTAATGAATACTGATATCATTTTCATTTTTTGTTACACTTAAATGGTTTATATCATGCCCAAAACGGATTACCACTTTTACCTGTTGCTATAATTTTAATCATTCCAAATTAACATTTTTTCTCCCATACAGATGCTGGTTGGTGCTAAGGCTGTCGATGTTGTCGTTGCCTGTTTTGTTTCGTTACAATAAAAAATGACTACTGATTTCTGATTTTCATAGACTTTACAATAATTTAAATCATCGCATTAACATAATTTAGACACATTTTGTTGTTGCCGGTTGTTGTCGGTTGTTTGATTGTTGTACTGGCTGGCTCTCTGGTTGGCAGGCATGGTTGCTTGTACGAACAATGGATTTGAATGAATTTTGATGGGATTTAAACGCCAAGAAACAAGTTGAATTCATATTTTACGCTACATTTCTGAAACATAAGGAGATTAAAAATATGTGTTGATAAAATGTGCCTGATTGTACGCATATATATGCGTGTGAGTGTTTGTGTGTGCGTGGTTATGGAAACAAATTACCATATAAAAGATAACAGAAGCTTAGGCATAAATAATTTACACACCATCATGAAGGTGAATTTTCCTAAAGAAAATCTGAAACGAAACGAAATAAATTGGGTTACAAGCAATTAATAGTTCACCATTGGAGCTCGGGTTTACTATGACACCAAGAGAAATGGAAGGTGAATTGATGGTGCCGCCTTTTGAGATTTATTTTAATTTGAGGGAATATCTTCTCCCAAAAAATGAAAATATTAAACATGAGAAATAAATATATCAATGGAAACAGCAAAATATATAATAAGGACACAATATGATTTCTAAAAACTAAACTAAGTATGCAATTCACAAGAGATAATTTCAACTTCATCATTCAGGATGATTTAGAATCCATAGCAAATGATTTACTAAGTATTCTTGGTAGATCAACCTTCGCCTGTTATCTTTTCAAATACTTTAAATTTCAAAAACTCCATGTTCTCACCCATATTTATCAGACCATCAACGATGTTCCGTGATTTTCGAACATCTTAATTTGATGATTTATATGCAAATTGTTGTAGAAATCATCGGGAATCAGTAGTCATTGCCATTGCATGTAAAACAACGCACAAAAATGTTAATTTCATCATCGTTAAAACTATGGCATTAGTTATACTTCGTAGTTTTAATTATCGTCGATATAGTTTTGATTATTCCATTTCTGGCAAGATGTAAACCATTTAAGTGTAACAGAAAAAAATGATAATCACTTGGGAATTCATTGGCCTCTTTTGTGCCGTACGTATGCTACAGTCGGGGTGTGAAAACTAGTTTAAAACACTAAACACACTAGGGTGATAATAAAAAACGACACTCCCACGGATTTTAGGGCAGCCTAATATAATATATTCAGAGCCATAAGGAACCGAACTGATAAAGGTGGGCAGATGGATGCTAAGCGTGATATTGCACGATTTCTCTTCAAGATCATAAAAATCAAGAGAAAGAATTAAATACCTTGGGTATTTGTTCGCAGAGCTGCTGCTTAAGGCACACCTGCCTAAGACAACTATAACTTTTTGTTTTAAATTCGAGAAGGCTGGCTAACTTTTCACTCCCTAAACACTTCATTTGAGAATTTTATTCACTCCACAATGGGTGGGACTAGCAAAACTAGCACATCTCCAAGTAATGGATCCAAAGATAACCGAATGTAAATATTTTTTTTTTTGTCTAAGACAATCTCTTAGTAGAAGGGTACATTAGTATTAACATAGGATATAGGAAAAATTATTTGTGTGACAGACAAAAGACAGAACAAGTCATTAGTTTCAAAAAAAAAAAACGCTATAGAAATCAAGGAGAGGAATGATATAAATAATATCACTATATTCCATGGAAAGATCTGTGGTTTGCATAATTTAAATATGGTCACAATTGATGAGGATCGTTCAGCAGGACCAAAAGAAACAACAACCTCCGGAGAGAAAGGAATAATCTGTGATATTGCGTAGAGAGATTACAGAATGAAAGAGAGTAATATAGCTGACATCGTAAGTAATATATATATATATATATATATATATATATATATATATATATATATATATATATATATATATATATATATTGATAACCAATAAAAGCACGATTTCTTATAAAGTAAATATAAGGGAGCAATCATAAATACCCTAAATATTGGGGGATAGAGAGTGTATTTTTGGTTGGTTTTCATTTTAATTTCATAAGTATAAATTTTGAAAATACCTTATCCCTCACGTACGCAGTATAAGACAACTTCATGATTCTACCATTTTTGTCGTAAAAGCAACAAAATAAAGTACGAATTTGGAAGAAAAAATATTTTACGTGGCTATGCAGCCAGAGGAATGTATACACCGAATTCCATGATTCTATCAGCGGCCATTTTGTTGGTACCATTTTTATCCCCTTTTTCCAATTTGCCCCCTCAAGAGTACTACTATCTAAAATCACTTTATTTTACGTATCTACACAATTAGAGGGATGTACACACTGAATTTCATCATTCCAGCTGTATTCGTTTAGTTTGTACTATTTTTATCCCCTGTAACCATTGTATCCCTTGAAAGTACGAATTTGGAAAAAACGTTTTATTTTTCGCGTCTACGCAGTCAGAGGAATGTATACTCCGAATTTCATGATTCTAGCTGCGGTCATTTGGTAGGTACTATCTTTATCCCCTTTTTCCATTTGAACCCCAAAAAGTACGAATTTTGGAAAGTTCTTTTATTTTACGTGTCTACGCAATCGGAGGAATGTATATATCGAATCTCATTATTCTAGGTGCAGCCGTTAGGTTGGTACTATTTTTATCCCTCTATCCCCATTTAACCCCTTAAAAGTACGAAATTAGAAAAAATACTTTTATATTATGTATCTACTCTATTAGAGGAATGTACACGCCAAATTTCGTGTTGCTATCTGTTGTCGTTTGAAAGGTACCATTTTTATCCCTTTTTGTCCCATTTCGCCCCCTACAAATAAAAATCACTCTATGGTGGCCTTTTATGCTATAATGGGAATGCGCATTGCGAATATCAAGTAAATACAAGCTAATATGTTCAAAAAACATGCTGAAATACTCTAAATATAAGGGGTATTTTCAGTCCTTGTGAGGGAAAAAATTTTCCCTCTGGGCAAATTTCGTCCACTTTCAATCCCAACCGATCTATAACCATAAGACACATTTAGGAAAAATTTGAACCTCCTAGCTCATTTCGTTCGGCCGCTCTAGTGCTTTCAACAGACAGATAGATGGACAGACGGACATGGCTATATCATCTTAGAATTTTACCACGACCAGGAATATATACTTTATGGGGTCTCCGATGAATATTTCAAGGTGTTACAAACGGAATGACAAAGTGAATATACCCCCATCCTGGAGGTGGAGGGTATAAAAATAGAATAAACGATAGGCATCGATCCAGAAGGAGACTATGTTTACACGTAACATAATTCGCATTCACAGAAAACGTATAACCCCGAAAATTTCAATCATAATTATTTATTATTTCAAACTTATAATGCAAAGCTGCCAATACCTTTATACCATCAAATATAATTTCAAAATAAATATAAGACATCAATCATCAAAAAAGCTTAAATACCATAAATAATACCATAAATATAGTTGGTTTTATTTCCATCCCATTTTAATTCCAAAAGTACAAATGTATACTCCCAATTTCATGACTCTAGCTGCGGTAATTTGGTTGGTACAATTTGTATCCCCTTTTTTAATTTTAACCCCAAAAAGTACGAATTTCGAAAAATCCGAAATCTACACAATTAGAGGAATGTACATACCGAATTTCGTGTTTCTAGCTGTTGTCGTTTGCTAGGTACCATTTTTATCTATTTTTGTCCCAAAAAAATCACTTTATGGTGCATGTTTGTGTTATATAGGGAATGCGATACCTAATATCAAATAATTTCAAGCAGACATATTGAAAAAACTTGCTTAAATACTCTAAAATATCCGGAAACATTTTCCGCTTTGCACCGATTTCGCTCAGATTTATGAGTATGACACGCATTTATGGAAAATTTGAACGTCCTAGCTCCTTTCGTTTAGATGCTAGTGTGCTTTCAACAGACGAACATACAGATGAATGGACGGACATGGTTATATCGTCGTAGAATTTTATGACGATCATTAATATATATGCTTTATAGGGTCTCAGATTGATATTTCAAGGTGTTACAAACGGAATGACAAAGTTAGTATACCCCCATCCTGGAGTTGGAGGTATAAAAATCGCGTTTAATATAACAATTTCGTTATTTATATATTTATATTTCATTTTATTCATTAATTTATAATAAACTTTTTAGTAGAATATTTTCCAGAAATTTTTAGGTTGTCTGTGTTACAAGCCGACGCTGAATTCAAAAATATTATTGGTTTTTATGTAACATTTACATTGTTCTTGTCAATGGTCGTAACAAATTGGGCTGCTTTTTAGTAGGAAATATTTAAAGTAGCTTCAAATTAACTATGCAAAGAAAAAAACAGCAACAATCTAATTCATATTTGACTAATGAGTAAAAGAATATAATATTAGTCACTTTAAAAAAATATAAAATAAAAACAAAAGAATTATTTACTTAAAGATGCCGGGTATGTTGTTGAAAAGTCGCTGAGAAGCCACCTGAGGAAACCTTTCACAGGGTGATAGTGGTAGTCTGCAGCCAAGTAATAAATGTCACCATGCCATTTGTAAATAAATTTGCATTCAATAGGGTCCGCCAAATAATTTTTTTTTGAAAATGCTATAAAAAAAACTACTGAATATTTTCTCAAATTTCTTTTTTTATTTGAAAGTACAATCCTTTCGGTTAATAACGGAAAATAATTTCATTCAAATGGCTTCTGAGGGCACCCCACAAGTAATAGCCCATCGGTTGAATAGTTGAAAAAAACGTTAGATGGCGGACCCTATGTTAAATATAGATGCAAAATGGTATTGAGCCAGGAGAATATCCCAATTCAAATCAAATTTAAAAACTTTTAGTTTTTTCATTTGTATTTTTTTGGTCTGTAATCAATATTTGATTTGAACTGGGATATTGTCCTGGCTCAAGACCATTTTGCATCTATATTTAATAGAATGCAAATTTATTTACAAATGTCATGGTGACATTTATTACTTGGCTGCAGACTACCACGATCATGATTTCGACCATGTCAAAAGTCTATTCAAGTGGCTTCGCAGCGACTTTTCAACATCAAACCCGGCCTCTATAAGGAGATGATTCTCACAAACGAACGAGAAGCTCAACTCACTTGCCGAATTTGCGTTTCAAATGTTTTTAAATATTTTCACATTTTTTTTGTCATAAAAAATTTAATAATTTTTAATTTTTTAAATTTTCGTCTTTAAAAATTAAATATTTAAAAATACTATTTTTTAGATTTATACAAAAAAACTAAAACTAAGTCTAAAAATATATTTTGAAAAGTGGCTTCGCAGCGACTTTTCAACATCAAACCCGGCCTCTATAAGGAGATGATTCTCACAAACGAACGAGAAGCTCAACTCACTTGCCGAATTTGCGTTTAAAATATTTTTAACTATTTTCATACTTAAAATATTTTCATATTTTTTTTGTCATAAAAAATTTGATAATTTTTAATTTTTCAAATTTTCGACTTTAAAAATTAAATATATAAAAATACTATTTTTAAGATTTATACAAAAAACTAAATTGGCTAATCTCATAGTGTAAAAATGTATTTTGAAAAATATTTTCCTTCTACTACTCACGAATGAAGCTACAAAATCAATTAATTTTACATACAAGTTACCCACTTTGAGTGACTCTAGAGCCCAAAGAAAACTTTTTTCTATAAAACAATCTGTGTGATTTTTTAGCTTAAAAACTATACCAAAAATATAAATATAGTCAATTTTCTGATTTTTGTCCATGAAATGGAAAATAAATTCGCCCTTTTCCGTGCAATTCGTATGTGGATTCGACTTCCGGAAATTCAAAAGAGATATAACAAATACTAGACCCTCTTATTCTAAGCTATTCCTTATCATCATTCCGATATTTATTGGGTCCGCTGAGTGTTGTTTCAGTGAAATAAGTATAATAAGTAGACAAATAATTTGGTTTTCGTGTAGAGTTAAATAAGTTTTAAGATACATACTTTTGAAGAGATTGAAGTCAATAGATTAAAACCCCTTTTTGCCTTAAAGTCTTAGGCAATCGATTAAAAGCCCGTAAAATATAATTCCCTTTTTGAAAAAAAAGCCTTTGAGGCAGCGATTAAAAGCCCGTAAAACATAATTCCATTTTTGATAAAAGTTTTTTTTTCCATTTCATATAAAAGTACAATCAATAAGTTTGTGTCTTAAGTCTTTTGTTTATAGAATTTAGTCCATGGAATAAGGCCAGTTCGATACGATTTGTTTATGCACTTTTTGAAAAGTTTATTAAAAAAAAATCATAAAAATTATTGAAAATATTAACGCTAATCCCAGATTTTAATGAAAAACTTTTCTTATATTTTGACTAATTTTTAAAGCTTCCTATTTTTTATAGAGATTTTATGCTGTTGATGGCAATGAAGTTCCTGGTCTTAACTAACTAATTTCTATTAGTAAATTTTATAGCATTTTTAAAGCCTTTAACTTTACGAAAAATCTGTTCCAGTTTCTGGTGACTGTTGGCACAAAAGACTTCCGTTTTTCGTGGCTAAAAGGTCACAGAGGTAAGGGCAAATAAAGATTGGGGATTGTTATCATTTAACGATTTATTTGTAATTTAAAATAATCCAAAGCTATAAAAACTAGATTGATAGAAGAAAACAGACAAACAAACAAACCTACACAATTCTCAATGAATGCATGAAGAAAACTAAAACAGTAGCTATCTGGACTGGACATAAAAATTAAGCTAACAATCACATAAAAACCCAAAAGACACACACTAACCTGGACAATAAAAAAACGTAGTTAAACTATTTTTAATGCCTTTTTCGCTCCAGCGAGTACCACTGTTTTGACCCGTACAATGGCCCCGAATGGCCAGTAAATAAGTATGAGCTGGGCACACAATGTCAGCTATTGAATAACGCTTAAATGACAAATAATTTCCATATGAGTACTAATAACTAAAGCTTAGACAAATAACAGCGCTCAAACAACAAATAACATCAAACTGAGCTGAGCTGGACTGAACTGAACTGAATACAGTTCAAATATCACAACATGAAATTTGGAGCACACAAAGCAAATAATTGTGAGAACCCAGGGTCTTGTCCAAAATGTTGACAACACAGCCGGCCACTCAGTCTTAGGCAGTCATAACCGATAGTGGTGTTGCTGGTGGTGTGAATGTGATTCCCAGCCTCCGGCAAAGTCGTCCAAATAATGGACAGTATTAAGAAGTTTGGAGTAATTGTAACGTTTCTTTTTTATTATTTGTTTAGATGATTAACACCGCACTCCTCTCTGTCTCCACTGTTTATGAGCTCGAACTCAGTAAATATCATAACAAATGGACTATAAATATCTGCCGCGCGTAGACGGCAGCGTGGTGGGATAAACACACAGCGATCTTTGCTGGTTTGTTAACCTCTTTCTTGTGTACTTTAGACACGGCTTTCAATGGCGATCAGAGGGGGTATTTGTGAAATGAATGAGGTTCCTAAACAATGCCTTGATTTATTTTGGAGCTGGGAAGATTTCAGTGTCAGTTTCCACTGGCACGGTTTCGGATTCGGTTCAATTTGCCGCCAAAGCTTTTTTGGATGGATGGCTTTTGTCTGGCCATTGAATATAAGCCAAATTATATTACCACCTTTCGGTTCTTCTACTTCGCCTTTGGTTGGTTTATTTGTGTGTGTCTGAGGAATTTCGTGAATTTATGCATAATGTTGAGCATTAAATTCATAACATTATGTTAAAAGCTTAATAAATGTATTAATGGACTACAAAAACAACAACAACAGTGTCGACGACACCATCAAATTCAAATTCAAAAGAAACGTTGAAGGAAGCCACACCACAGCCGACATCAATAGAAATCCAGGTCCAGGTTCAAATTTAGCGGGTCATAAATTTAGATTTTTCACAGCTGTTTAAATTGAGTAACGATTTTTGTTCTTCTTCGCTATCTTCTACTTGGTTTGTGCTACAAATACAACTTAATTAAGGTGAGAAATTGATACTTTTTTCCCGCCGCTATCCAATTTGACTGAAATGAGTCATTTGTGTTGTGGAGGGTTAAGAGGTGCTAAAAGAGAAAATAAATACGCGTTGAGTTGAGACTAATTTACTGATTTTATTATTATCTAATAAAGTACAAAAAAGAGAAACAGTCAAGATGACTAACATTCCATTTCGCGGAATGTAAATAATTCAGTCATTCTTAAAAGAATTATAGTCTCATCAAGAGATGACCAATTATTATATCAGAATTTTTCTCAAAAATTAATTGACATAATAACCAGACTGGGGTGAGTAAGAAGCAGGTGTATATCTAAAGGACAGGTTTCTGATTTATTCGAAAAGTTAGCAAATTTTTCAGACACAATAAATAATCAGAATTAATATATATTTTTAAATACTAGAAAAAGTTGTTAATGGGGATATATTTCCGTATTAACCCAATTATTGCAGCTATTTGAATAGAAATAACAGATAACACTATGCAACAAAAAATTAAGGTTTTTTGTGTGAGATCTAAAAATGTATTTTTTTTTGTGAGAATTGAAGTGTACTTATTCACTAAAATAAGAGAAATATTTTTACTCTAATTTGGATGTATAAATCCGATTATTGCCAGTTATAGGATTATTTATTATGAATTATAATATTAAGTTCATTTCTACTCTAACTTTGGGTGCAGGGGTTGAGACGGGTGAAGAAGACCATTATGCTAGATGTTGTAGCAACACACCAGAGCCTCTGGTGGGAATCGAACTCACAAACACCACTCAAATAGCCGACCAAACTACTCAACAACCGCTCTATATTAAAGTTAATTATGATGTCTACAACAGTTCACTTCGAATAGTCGCTAAAAAATATTTTTTCGAAAAAAAAACATAAAGAAAGGAAAATTTTTTAAAACAATTTTTATTTTATTTTTTTACTTGCATAACAAAAACATTAAAATAGAAAAAATCGCAAACATGTCATTTTCTACATCTGTGGTAAAATCTCAGAAACTACTGAAATCCCCACTCTGAAATTTACAGATTATTTAGAACACCAATGTCACTACTCCCGAGAAAGCATCAAACAAGAGATTTTTCAAAAAAATAATTATTTTTTTTTTCAGAAAATACCTTTTTTTAATTTGTATTTATTCGATAAAAAGTAAATAGTTCTACCTTAAAAATATGTAGAAGTGATAGCACCTATAGCTTTCAAAATTTGTAAACATTTGATTTGAACTGGGATATTGTCCAGGCTCAAGACCATTTTGCGTCTATATTTAATAGAATGCAAATTTATTTACGATCATGACTTCGACCATGTCAAAAGTTTTTTCAAGTGGCTTCGCAGCGACTTTTCAACATCAAACCCAGAGGCCGGCCAATATCCCAGTTCAAATCAAATATTGATTACAGACCAAAAAAAATACAATTTTGTCTAACTTAGTATTTTGAAAAATCAAAGACGTTCATCCAATTACGAAGACCTTCAAACTTTATCATTTATTTAAATGAAGACTTCCTCATTTGTGCTGATATTTCAGAAATTATTTACCACGCCACTCTGAAATTAACAGAGTGTATGCAGCAGACATGTAACTATGTATATGAACAAGAAAAAACTTACAGAGTATTTAGTCCTTTAATTTCCAGTGGAATTAAAATATATATATATTTGTATACACTCCACGATAGTATTATGTCTTTGTGCATTTGTTTGTAACATCCAAAAGGAAGCGAGATAGACCCATTGTTAAGTATACCGATCGACTTAGAATCACTTTTTGAGTCGATTTAGCAATGTCCGTCTGTCCACCTATTATTGTAATCAAATTACAGGTCGCAATTATAGTCCGATCTTAACAAAAATTGGCACAAATAAGTTTTGTGGATCAAGGACGAATGCTATTTAATTTGAGGTAAATCGGTTAAGATTTAGATATAGCCCCCATACAAATGTCGCTCCCGATTTGACATTTTCCGCTCTAGAAAACCAATATGGGTTTTCTAGATTTTCACGATTTTCTTTAAATTTGGCACAATATCTTATAATCCAACTAGAAAAACCTATGCAAAAATTGAGTAAGATCAGTTCAGATTTAGATATAGCCCCCATACAAATGTCGCTCCCGATTTGACATTTTCCGCTCTAGAAACCCCATATTGTACTCGATTTTCTTTACATGTGGCACAACTTCTTATAATCGAACTAAAAGCATCTGTGCAGAAATTGGGTAAGATCGGTTCAGATTTATATTTAGCAAAAATACAAATGTTGCTCCCAAATGTTTAACCGATTTTGGCCAAACTATACATATTATATTTCACCTATTTCGTTCCAGATTTCAATATACCCCCATACAAATGTCCTTTCCGATTTAACATTTTTTTCAAACACATACATTTAAAGCACACAAAAATCCTTCCCGTTTTCACTTTTTCACCGAATTAAATTGTGTTCGGATGGAAAGTGGAGTGTATCATAGAGTCGGCCCCGCTCGACTTTGGCCTTTCCTTACTTGTTTTAATTTTCGTTTGATTTTTTCGCTAAAACTACAAAAATTGTCTCAATATCTTTTACAGAACAAAATTTATGAAGCTTTCAATATTTAAAAAAAAATCGTCGATCATAATCATCAAAATTGGAAGACCTCCGTTTCTCGTTGGTTTTACATGGAGTTACCAATGAAGAAAACAAGCCCCGTTTGAAGAAAATCTATAAAAACTTATAAACTGTTGCCGATATCTCTAGAATTAATAACTGTGAAGGCTTTTAAATCCTAAGGTAAAAGGAGTATTGATCAGAATCTAGACTTACCTACGAAGCCATATTAAATAATTAAGAGCTAGCTAGAGATGTACGTTTTCTTTAAAAACGCCATGCGATAGTACTTTTTGGACCCGAACAAGACAGTATACACTTTTAATTTCCAAAGGATATTTTAATATTTTTTTCGTACTTTTCCGAGTCATACAAAGGCGGTAAGTTTAACATATGAAAGAGAAGAATATCTGTTAAAAATACTTCGAATTTCACTTAAATATCCTTTAGAAATTGAAAAAGAGAACTCTAAGGAAAAAACTGTAAAAATTGTCGAACGGTGAAACAGAAAAACACATTTTAATTTTAATTCGATTTATTTTCTTCCATTAAAAAAATTGATTTTTTATTCAATAAACAAATCATATATTTAACATAGCAAGTAAGCTGATGTTGCACTAAATCTACCATGGAAAGAGAGTGATTTCAGCATTCCCCTCTGGATTGTTTATAGTCCAAAAATCAGGGTGTCCCATTATTCAGCTTATTATATATAATTAGGATTATATAATTATTATAATTAGGATTATCTGATTTTATGTTAGTGAAAACAGTGAACTTGATTATAATTTATTTCAATGTCACATAATCAAAATTAATTAAGATAATTAAAATAACTAAAATAAAACGAGAAATCTTTAAAACAATTATTCTGAATGGCTACACTCAATAACAATTAAAATAAACATGGTTTATCAAAAAATAATAATAAAAATCAGAAAATGATTTCGAACCAACTTTTCAACGCCGTGTCTCTGCACTAAAAATTCGTTTTGTCTTACGTGATATACTTGTGTTGAAATCTTTCGTATGTTATTTATAAGTCTAAGAAATAATAAAGTAAACATGGTCAATAAATAAATAAAATAAAACAACCAATTAATAAAACAATTATTCTAAATGGCTGAACTCAATAATAGCTTAAAAATTAAACATTATTTATAAAAATATAATAATAAAAATCAGTTAAAGATTTTTCCAGAGTCTCATTCGAACATGGGTCGCTCAGGATACAGAGAAGACGTTTTATCTCCAAGCCTCTACACTTAAAATATTACGTGTCAATAACTTATTTTCTACTTGTTTTGGAAGTTTTTTACAAGATCTTCCAAAAATGGAATAACTTGCTCTTCCTACGGACTTACTTCCTATTTTCCTGGGGAGCTAAGTGCAAAGAGATTTAAGAGATAATGTAGAGAAATGCATGTATGCATTTCGAAGATGAGTTCCTCATATGCATTTTGTAAAGCTTGTGCCAAATCCATGCATTTTTTTCTGGCAAATTATAATAACATATTTTTGTCCGTGTAGCGAGTACTCTACCCCGACATGCCATATTACACTTGAACCCAATCATATACTTCTGAAATTGAAGGCAAAATTGAGTTAATTGAGGTTCTCAGTTTTTAATTTCCTTATCCTGTTGTCTCTGAAGAGAACTACATAGTTTCAAAGTATAAAATGTTTTAAATACTTCTTCGCACCCTGCGATAAGAAATCAGATGCGTTCCAAATTAAATAATTTAATGTTCATATAATTACAACTTCATACCTCTATCTGTATTAGTTTTCCCCCTTAATTCATTTATTTTATTCATATTTTGATTTTATTTCTGTGTGGTTTGAGCAAGCGATAATAATTGCCTATCACTGACTCATCGTTAATTTTCAAAAGATGCGGTAAATCTAGTTCTCCATATAGTCTACTAAATATTTTATGAAGATTCTGCGAAATATCCTCTATTTAAAGCCTCTTATAATTCAAGAGTCATTCCCGGCAACATCATAGATGTTCCATCTTTATGGTGAAATTAATATATAAAAATATATTCTAGGAATTTATTTAAATATTCCACCCTGTCGCGCTAATGTGACATTTTTGTATTCACCAAACTGTCTACACACAAATGATTTCAGCTTCGTGCCAATCAGCAATAAAACAAAATTTGCTGTCCACTCTAATCGCCAGACTTCGATGAATATTCATGAGTTTATTATTTTTTTAGTTTAATAAAATTAAATAAAATATAATAAAATTTTGTTGTCGTTCTTTCTTTCATTAAATTAATAAAACGTTTACTCACACCTTCTTTGCAAAATTTATTAATAATTATTATGTCTCTCCGAACAACCTTCGGTAGCACATTGCCAATCTCCTCCTCGCAGACCATAAAAGTTGACACAACTTTTTCTGTTGTTGTTGTGGTGGCTGCGCGCTGTCGCGAGTGCCCGAACCTCTGTTAACGTGGAGTGGTAATAACTTAACAATGTCATTCTAATGTGATTACATTCGCACATGTGCGAACATTCATATGTGAACTCCAATAAAAATTGCAAATTTTACCTGACATATGCATGACGTGATGACAATGACTCTTGTCTTCGGTTCAATTAAATAACGAAAATGTTCAGACATAGGAGCGAATGTACTCGGATAAAAATGTGATGTGTGGAGGGGAAAACAATGGAATGGTAGTGCAACAAAGTTGGAAAAGGTAAGAGGTTGGCTGGATGATACCCTACAGTTCAATACATCCACAAGCTGCAAAAGATGAACTGCAGCCTTGGGAAGGGATGCAGAGGCATAAAGGCCGCCTAACAACTCTCCTGAATCTTAGTCGAGAAATGAAAGCAAACTGGGACCAATTTTGGTAACAATCAGAAGTGGTATCTCATCTCAATGGGTTGAAAACAGAATCTGGTTCATAAATTATTCCGAGTAAAATCCGAAGAAAATTGCTATTTGAATATCGCAATCATCAAACCAAACTCGCAGCACTGTGCACTGCTTTGCTGTAGGGCTACAACGTAATACATTGTATGATGTCATAATGGTCATGTAATTTAAATTTATAAATATTATAAAATAAATGTTAATGGATTTTGTATGTTTTGTTGTCAATAAGCGAACTATGGTTAAGTTGAGGTGGAAATTCACATACCAGGTGTCAATAGTCTGTTAAAGGAGGAAGGGGATATTTACCTGCTCCTATTGAACACCAATAAACATGTCTATTTATAAACATGATCATCATAGTCAATGAAAGTGGAACACCAAGTTGAACAAACAAGATGTTGGGAATTTTGCTACTTAATTGTCTACTATAGAGTGGGCCATTTAAAATTTTAAATTAGAATCGGCTATATAAAAGTACTGATTACTCGGCAGTACCTCAACCGATCAACCCAATTTATCATTGCAGCCCACTGAACAGTGACTCGTTCTGGATGCATTGGCTTCTCAATAGTCACATGTGGTTTATCTGAACCCCATATGCGGCAATTTAGCTTATTGACATAACCACCGATCTCTTCTTTTCTCTTTTCCGCGTAAATTTCTTACAGTTTGCGTTAAAGAATAACTACTTTAGGAGTAAGTTTTTAATATTTCCCAATTTTGTTCGAACGTATATCGTCCCATTTTGAAAATGTCAAACATAAACCTGAAAATAAAAATAAAAATAAAAATAAAAATAAAAATAAAAATAAAAATAAAAATAAAAATAAAATTAAAAATAAAAATAAAAATAAAAATAAAAATAAAAATAAAAATAAAAATAAAAATAAAAATAAAAATAAAAATAAAAATAAAAATAAAAATAAAAATAAAAATAAAAATAAAAATAAAAATAAAAATAAAAATAAAAATAAAAATAAAAATAAAAATAAAAATAAAAATAAAAATAAAAATAAAAATAAAAATAAAAATAAAAATAAAAATAAAAATAAAAATAAAAATAAAAATAAAAATAAAAATAAAAATAAAAATAAAAATAAAAATAAAAATAAAAATAAAAATAAAAATAAAAATAAAAATAAAAATAAAAATAAAAATAAAAATAAAAATAAAAATAAAAATAAAAATAAAAATAAAAATAAAAATAAAAATAAAAATAAAAATAAAAATAAAAATAAAAATAAAAATAAAAATAAAAATAAAAATAAAAATAAAAATAAAAATAAAAATAAAAATAAAAATAAAAATAAAAATAAAAATAAAAATAAAAATAAAAATAAAAATAAAAATAAAAATAAAAATAAAAATAAAAATAAAAATAAAAATAAAAATAAAAATAAAAATAAAAATAAAAATAAAAATAAAAATAAAAATAAAAATAAAAATAAAAATAAAAATAAAAATAAAAATAAAAATAAAAATAAAAATAAAAATAAAAATAAAAATAAAAATAAAAATAAAAATAAAAATAAAAATAAAAATAAAAATAAAAATAAAAATAAAAATAAAAATAAAAATAAAAATAAAAATAAAAATAAAAATAAAAATAAAAATAAAAATAAAAATAAAAATAAAAATAAAAATAAAAATAAAAATAAAAATAAAAATAAAAAAATAAAAATAAAAATAAAAATAAAAATAAAAATAAAAATAAAAATAAAAATAAAAATAAAAATAAAAATAAAAATAAAAATAAAAATAAAAATAAAAATAAAAATAAAAATAAAAATAAAAATAAAAATAAAAATAAAAATAAAAATAAAAATAAAAATAAAAATAAAAATAAAAATAAAAATAAAAATAAAAATAAAAATAAAAATAAAAATAAAAATAAAAATAAAAATAAAAATAAAAATAAAAATAAAAATAAAAATAAAAATAAAAATAAAAATAAAAATAAAAATAAAAATAAAAATAAAAATAAAAATAAAAATAAAAATAAAAATAAAAATAAAAATAAAAATAAAAATAAAAATAAAAATAAAAATAAAAATAAAAATAAAAATAAAAATAAAAATAAAAATAAAAATAAAAATAAAAATAAAAATAAAAATAAAAATAAAAATAAAAATAAAAATAAAAATAAAAATAAAAATAAAAATAAAAATAAAAATAAAAATAAAAATAAAAATAAAAATAAAAATAAAAATAAAAATAAAAATAAAAATAAAAATAAAAATAAAAATAAAAATAAAAATAAAAATAAAAATAAAAATAAAAATAAAAATAAAAATAAAAATAAAAATAAAAATAAAAATGCATGTTATTCTATCTTTCAAAGTTAAAGAATTCCGTAATTCAAATTTTAAATGGCTCACCCTATATTTTGTAAAAACTAGCCCGCTATTTTTGGCCATTTGGAAAATTGGTTTTCTGAATATTGAAATTTTTCATTCAAACAAAAGACTTAAGACACAAACTCAACAACAGTAATTCCCATGATTAAACTCAATCAACATTAGAAACTGCTGCACCGCACCAGCTCATGCCCAACAACATTGTGAACATGAAAAATCGCATAATAACAACAACATTTTCTGATATTGATTGATCTGAAACTCACACACACAAACTAACACAACTACAAGACTTCAGTATAGCCATAGTTTACGGCATGTGATGAAAGGATAATTAACTCATCATGTTCATCTTCAACGTCTGGCAGTGCAGAGCAGTGTCCAAACCCTTCATAACTCAATTTGCCACACACATAGAATTCTGTCCGTCCGTCCAGCCATACCATCGTCTGACCATCCGCCCGCCCGCCAGTCAGTTTATTTGCTTCCTACAGATGTTCAGGAAATGTTCACTTTGTCGAACTTAGACATCAAAATTGTTGGTCCTCTTTAGAAACGTCAAAATGTTGTTATGTTGACCCTTTTTTCTCTCTCTCTGGCTGGGCCTAAGCGTGTCGATAACTAAATCAACATCATCGGCAGCATCGTCGGCAAAAAACCAGCGAAGACGCTGAAGCGGAGGAAATTGTTGGTTTTTTTGGTATCATAAAAATGCAATTAACTTGTGGGCGTTAACAAATTGGGGTGTTACCGTAAAAGGAACACACGCACAAGCAGCACAAGAAGAACATTGAAAGGTAATAAAAAATTAAAGCAAAAAATGTAATGTACCGAAGATACACATTGATACACCTTAAGGAAGTTATTGACCATTGAGTCCAACCAAACGACCGTCCGTCCGCTTATGATCACAGTGAAGGAAATTAAGGCATCATCGACAAATGTTCACAACGTACGATATGATCTGATCTAGATTTTAGGTGTGTGGCAATCATCCACAAAAAAAAACTCTTCGAAAATTGTTTATTCAGCCAAAAATATTAACAACGCCAACAATAACAACAACAGCCAAAGTCAGTTAATTAAAAATCATGTTAGTTTTTGTTCGAACCCAATATAGATTTTTTCCATTATATTTAGTTCGACTATCACGATTCTTGCCATTACATTCAATATTTTTTATGTATTATTGTTGTTGTTCGTTTGGTTGTTGCTGTTGCTGTTCACGAGCTATTTAAGGTGTATGATTTTATGTTAGTTTCTCCACTGCAACGGGTGTAACATGTGTTGTTGGTTGGATGCACTGTTTTTGTTGCTGTTTCCCCCTGTCTTTCGGAGGGTTTCGCTGGGGCAAATACTGTCAGATTTCGATGCATGTACTCGTATGCCCACAAAAGTTATACTCGTCTATGCGAGACCACATTCATACATATTTATTGTTTTGTTTTATATTTATATTTTTTGTATGGCTTGTAACGAAATTCGTGCTCATCTTTAGAAGAAAAAAGAAAAAATAAATTCAAACGTCATGATTTTCATATTAAATGGTCGGTGGACAGGATAAACAGACTTAGTCGCTGTTGGGAAAAATATAAAAAATAATAATGTGGTAAATATCGAGAAGAAGAATGCAAATAATTAGAATTATTGATAAGATGTGATCCTTCAAATGCTACAAAATAAAAAATACTAAAAAAGATCCACCATCCATCCAACTGATTGCTCAAAAGTCCTCGTATATAAAACATTTATATTTCAATAGGCAGGAAATTAAACACAATGGATTCTTAATATGTTCATAAAGAAGTGCAATGTTTGTCTTAGACATTTGGGATAGATTGGATTATCGCTTACAGATAATACAAAAACTTGAGACACAAGCTCTCCACCAATTATGTGGGGGACAGACTGGGTTCTCCTCTGGGCTTTTCTGTGTTCTCCTCTGGGTAATTTCCACAATTGACTACGAAGAGAAAATGCTTTCTAAACCTGACAACCTTCGGTCGAACTTAAGATTTGGTCCTCTAGGGTATGTCCTAATACACAGTGTGACAATTTAATTTTTTTAATTATAGCTGAACAAGACTATATACACAAGGAACTATATATCCAATGTAGAACAAGTTTATAGCCAGGTTTCCATTTGGTGATCTTTTCTCCTTTCTCTAATAATTTATTTTAGTACTTTTCCTAAACATATAAAGGCTATATGAATATCAACTGTAAAAAACACATAAAATTACATATAGCAATCTGTATTAGTTTAGCATTAAAGTAAAAGTTTTTTTTTATTTTTAAAAAGTAAAAGTTTATTTCTTTTTATTTTAAAGGGCGAAATTTGAAATGAATGTTAAAGCTAAACTTGTACAGGCAGTAGGAATCATTTTTAACATTCTTCTCTTTTATTTGATATTTATGCCGCCTTTGTACGACTTGAAAAAGTACGAAAATAAATTATTAAAACACCTATATCCTTTTAAAATTAAAAGTTCTATAAAAAGGAGAAAAAATCGCCAAGTGGAAAACTGATTACACAGTTCTCCTATGTACGACGACTAGTTTTACGTATATATGGTCTTATTAGCTCCAAATACGAAACACGCGCGCACGCTGATATGTATATGAAACAATTTCCGTTGTCACTATGAAAACCCACATAACATTGATATACACGTCTAATTACTCTATGCAACAAAAAAATTGTGTTCGAGACCTAAAAGATATTTTTTGTGTGCTTTAGGGCATACTGATTCATACAGTCTGCATACAACAATTTTAATTTAATTTACGTTAGTTTTTTATCGATTATTTTTTTAATTTTTACTAAAATACTAAGTTTGTGTCGAAGTTACTTTTAATATTTGTACTTTGTTAGATTATGATGGTTACAAATGGTGTGAAGTTCACTTTTCATTGAAACAGTGAATCAGGAACAGTACCTAAAAATTAAAAGAAATGAAAACTGGATTGTTTAATGGTGATCTGTAAAATATTTCGTCGTTGGGTTACGCTGTCTGTGAGCAAATGCTCTTGAAAACATCTCTATAAATAATGTTTTTCCTGTGCAATTTTTTATGTAGCATTTTTTGTCCATTTTTTCTGAATTAATAGACGCTTGGAAGCATTTTAAATGTAAATTTTCATTCTTGTCTTAGAAAAACTCAATGGTAGTGAAAGTGGACTAGGTTGTTTGTTTTAAGTGACAGCTAAAAACTCATATTTCTTGGAAACACTTTGTAAAAGATGGAATGAAAATAAGGAGCCAATACCATTCGAGTGAAGATGATGAATATCGGACTAAAAATGACGTCACTGACTTTATTTTTGTGAAATAATGAGAAGAGATAGTTTTTCAGAGCCATAATTTTCAAACTCTTCTTTCCAAAAAAGATAATCATCATTCGAAAGGTATCGACTGCAGCTATTTATTTCTGATAAGATGCTACCGCCAAACAAGAAAAAGATTTCAGTAGTCCATAAGAAAAAAACACCAACAAATTACTATAAACGTCCAATAATTCGAACAATAAGTTACTCTAAGGCAAAAATCAAAATTTATTTATTTAAAGTGCTTACAAGGGTCTATTAATTCAGAGACAAATTTTGTACAAAGCATTGCAGCATAAAAAATACAAGGAAAATCATGATTTATAGATGTGCTTTCAGGATATGGATAAATGAAGAAGTTATTTGTAGATGCAAAAGAATTATTAAAATCACATCATCAAAAAAGTTTTTTTTCGAATAGATAAAATAATTTTTTCTCAATTTCAAAATCATTTTTTCTCAGTTCCTAAGCCACTGTTCTAATGTGAACTTCGCAACGTTAGTAGCCATCATTATTACCTTTAATTTAATCCATAAGTGAGTATGATCGGACCTATATGTTCAAAGATATTAAAAAAAAATAATAATAATAATATATTAATAACAAGTAAGGAAAGGCTAAAGTCGGGCGGGGCCGACTATATAATACCCTACACCACTCCCTGCGTATATACCTCGCTTTGATTACTAAACCCAGGTATTTCGTGGAAGCATTATGTAGTTCGTATAAATTATACAGTTACTATAAACTCATCTTTAGTCAAAGTTAATGAGTATGGTAAATAATAAAGTAATTGATCCAGCAAATATTCCGAGTAAAGTAAGTATAACATGATATGGGTAAATTGATCTAGATCCAATGATAAATGCAGATTATACAGCGGTAATGGGATGAATCGGACGGACATTTGTAGGGGGATTATAAGAACATGATCTGCAAAATTTGATGAAGATTCGATGTAAGATGTGGTTTCTAGAGCAGTAATAGAGAAGAATGGGGCCCAATTGGGTAATACCAAAGTATGGACATATGGGCATCTCCCAAACAAGTATGGAAAGGCTAAAGACGGACGGAGCCGACTATATGATACACCCCACTTTCTATCTCACTACTATTCAATTCGGTAAAAAAGTGAAATCGGGAAGGATTTTTGAATCCTGTAAATGAAATGTTAAAAATGTTAAATCGGGAAGGACACTTGTGTGGGGACTATATCAATCTTTCCCCATTTTCAGCATAGGTGTTTCTAGTTCAATTATAAGCTGTTGTGTCAATTTTAATGAAAATCGAGAACAATATGCGGTTTCTACAGCGGAAAAAGTGAAATCGGGAGCGACATTTGTATGGGGGCTATATCTAAATCTGAACCGATCTTACCCACTTTTAGCATAGGTGTTTTTAGTTAGATTATAAGATGTTGTGCCAATTTTAAAGAAAATCGGGTACAATATGTGGATTTTAGAGTGGAAAAAGTCAAATCGGGAGCGACATTTGTATGGGGGCTATATCTAAATCTGAACCGATCTAACCCGCTTTCGCCACAGGTATTTCTAGTTTGATTATAAGGTGTTAAGCCAAATTTTAATAAAATCGGGTACTATATGTGCTTTATAGGGCGAAAAAAGTCAAATCGGGAGTGACATTTGTATGGGGGCTATATCTAAATCTGAACTGATTTCCTCCAAATTCTATACCGATGGTCCTTGGCCAGAAAAAATAACTTCTGCCAAGTTTCATGACAATCGGACAAAATATATTATTTTTCTTTTTTATATTTTTTGCGAGATTACTATGCACTTCAAAATTATTTGTTTAATTGTTTTTCTTCACTTCACAATGTTTATTTTTTTATTTCTTTACGAGGTTATTATTTATTTCAAAATTGGTTTAGTTTCTTCACTGAATAATTTCTTAATATTTTCCCCATTCGCAAGCAAGTCGAATTGTATATTTACAGTTTCTCTGTTTGACTAATAAGGTAGTTTGCCTTTAATTTTGTATTTTTTTTCGGAGTCTGAGCAGAATTTCTAATATTGACGGAACAATCGAAGAAACGGTCCATAAAAATACTATTTTGGTGAACAAATACGACTTTTTATAACAACCACCTTACTACGATAGGGCTATACTAAGTTTGCCAAAAAATGTCGACTTGAGAGGGTATAAAGTATAACCGTCCGTCCGTCATTAAAGGTAGGACGTTGAAAATTTCCAAGGATACTTCAAATGTTTGTAGATCGGTTGGGAGTTTAAATGAGTGAAATCAGTTCTTAATAACCACTAATATTAAGATTTTTAATTTTCTGTCCCGTATTTACTTGATATTTGGGCGCAAACCCAGCAGACAGTGATTCATACTTTTAGGGACCGAAATGGAACTAAAATGGTATCAAATAAGCGACAACAACTAGAAATTTTGTGTCTAGTTACGTAGATACGAAATATAGTTGTAAATAATTGTATTTAGAAATAATTTGTATTTTTCAAAATTCGTACTTTTAAGGGGTCAAATGGAAACGATGGATAAAAATGGCACCAACCAATTGTCTTAATTCGGTGTATACATTTCCCTGGCCGTGTAGACGTGCAACACAACGACATTTTTGACAGTTGTACTGGAAAACGAGACGAAGAGAGATAGATACTAATGATACAAAAAAATATATTCAGATAGATTGGTTCACTCTGATCTGGTGGCATATTTCTTTCGGAAGTTTAAATAAATTATAATGTAATATATTATAAGAAAATAAAACGAACTAAATATTAACTACATAATATCCTGCGGATTTATAAATTTTTTAAACTAATTTTATTAAATCGATTTCCCATATTCAATCCACCCAACAAATTCAGACTTGAATCTATCGTGGCTTGTTGTAAATAAAAACCTTAGTCTGAATAAAATGTAGGCCAGCCAAAGATTTTGAGACACCAAAAATTATAAATACTCTCACAATTGTAAACGTGCACAATACGTAAAATAATATCTCTGTAAATTGGATCTTTCATTGGAGCTTCTATACAACATAAAAATGCTTAAATGAGTAGGAATAAAGTATGCATCTTCAGTCTTTTGTTTGTTTACTAATCAGGTCAGATGGTTTTGTTCGTTAACGAGAAATCCAATTTTAAATAGACACAAAAGCTAAAGCGTCACTTTTGCCTAATTTACATATTCAATAACCGAAATAATGAAAATATTATCCTTTAGAGAAAAAATGATTTAAATTAAATATAGCGATTCCGTAAGATTCTTCTATTTATGTGCCCAAAATAAATAAAAATTTAATATAAAATAACTCTGTGCTTTACATATTAAAAAATATCTATGGTTTTGTAAATTTATTAATTCGTCGACCGTAAACGGATGATTTTATATTTTATTTTCCATTTCAGTTGCAGAGGCTTTGCATTTGAATATATTTGTGGCCGCAGTCAATTACGAATTATAGAAAGCCCACCTCCTCTTTTAAAATGCCTTATCTTATACATAGACTTAGTCCATTTAATGACAATACTTCTGTTTTGTACTACCTTAGAACACCTGTTTAACAGCTGCAGCAGCGGCATCATCATCGACCGATGGAGTGGAAAAAAAGCTTCAAATGTGTCAAATAAAACGACAGCTAAACAGTTAAAAACCACTGCTTAAACAAAGCAGACAGACAGACAAAACGTTTTTTCGTTCAAAACGTACGTTCTTGGCAAGTACGTGTTTAAAAGCATTGCAAAGCAACGTTTTTATAGCAGCATCGTCATCATCATCATCATCATGGGCAGCATCATCTTTTGCTGAGTTTGCATCAGACTCAGCCTCAGCCTCTCCTGACGACGACAAGCGGTCACAAACGACCTTAAACATTAGTCATTGAATACAATTTTGCTATTTTTTTAATAGAAAATACAAAACAGAAAAAACAATAATTTAAATGTATTTTATTGTTGTTGTTGCTGTTGCACAGACGCGATGCAAAACTTATTACAACAACAGCAGGGAGAAGCAGCAGAAGAAAAACTACAGCCGCACAGTCAGTCAATGGCAGACAAAAAAGGAGGGAAGAAATTTTTACAATGGAGCCACCAAGTCTTGGGAGGATTTGCCAACTAACTAACTTGCAACTACTTGCGAATACTGGCGAATAATTGTTACAGACTGTGGAATTTTGCAGGCAGCCAAGCTGTGGTGGAGTACTGTGTGGGGAGGGAAGGCTGGAGGTTTGTGTAAATATCATTAGGTCAAGTTTAAATTTAAAATAAGCATTCATTCATTAGGAATGCTTACGCTGGAGTACATGTGTTTGTGTGCGAGTTGTTGTGATTTTCAATAAATTTATTGAGTTTTTTTCTCAATTCAATTCAATCTATAATTATATGCACAATATTGATAACTTATTTTTTGTGTTGTGGCTGCTGCTGCAATAATTTCTGTACATTTTGTATAGAAAACAGAAAAATGATTTATTTGCTTATCGAGAAAAGCACACCTCACGCCTTTCTGTGCCATGTGATTGCCAGTTTGTCTGTCCCTCTGTTCCTCTGTTTGTTGTGAACTTCATGATTTGTTTGTTTCCTTTTTTCAGTTTGTTTCGTTTGTTGCCGTTGTGTTGCCGTTGTTGCAAGTGTTGTTGCCGGTGTTGTTAGCAAAAATCATTAACAATGTCACTGTCAAAAACAATGGGAAAATACCACCTCTTGTCAAAATAGTGTTGAAATCGTGTTGTCTTGCAATTGCCATGTTCTCTGTTTGGTTGTTTGGTTTGGCTGCGCGTTTCTCCTTTCGTTTTGGGGTCTCCTTTGCTCATTGTTGCAGATGTTGATGTTGTTGTCATTTTGATCTGAAGTTTAGCACATGATTCTTGTTAATATGAGTTCAAAAAAGTCATGGTTTTATTATTAAAGAAAAAAAAATAAATGATTCATATTTTGCACGGTGTCTGAGAACTGAGTTCGAATCGTGGATATCAGGCTGAGAGACAGTAAGACAGACAGACAAATAACAGGGGACTTGGCTCGGAGTGTGTTTGTGGTAAGTAAAGCATTCACACAGGCTAAAATGCAAATAAGCCAATGTTTTTAAATAACTAGAATAAAGAAATTAAATTTCCGAAATGGAACCAATAACTTCTAAAACCAAATATTTTAAATCAAAGTCGTTGATCTCTTCACATTTTTTATCAAAAATGTGAAACGTTTGTCTTAGACATTTAGGAAAAATTGGACTATCTGTTACAGTGAATACTTATCAGCAAACGAAAGACTTAAGCCACAAACACTCAAAGCACCACAGTGTACGTGTGTAAGGGACTGGGCGTAGACATATTTCTTTGGGGATGTTCTAAGACGGTTATGCAGTATAGATTTCCTGCCTATATATTTTTTATTTTTTTTTTTAATAATTCAAATTTTCGTCTCATTTGATTTTTCTTCAAAAAATTAAAAAAATCATGATTTTTCTGCATTTCTCCGTGAATCTTTACACATAGGCTAAGGTACCTAAAAAAAATAAAACAAAATGTTTTTTCTATTATTCAAATAAACTTAAAGAATTTCAATTTCAGAAATGGAACAAATAAGTATTAAACTTCCCCAATATTTTTTTCCATTTTAATAAATGCCACCATGCCATTTGTAAATAAATTTGCATTCTATAAAATATATCCCAGTTCAAATCAAAAATTCCTAAATATTTAAATTCAAATTTTCAAAGATAGCCCCTCCTCAAGATAAGAATATGTAGAATAAAGTTTGCGTCTTAAGTCATAAGTATTTTGTTTTTTATTCTAGATAATTGTCGATGGAATTTGCAAGTAGCCAAAAAAAGAAATAATTTCAGGATTTTTTTTGTGAATTCAACCAAATCTTAATGAAATATAACATGAAATTGTCACAGTAGAAGGATATAGAACACTATACAATACAAAGTTTGTAGAAGGTAATTCTAGCTTACAAAATATTTGTCGAATGTTATGTATAAAATTTTCTGATGTATTTTTTCGTCCCAAACGAGAAAAAGATTTAAAACAATTTTTTTATGTATATTCGTTTTTTTTTTAATTTTTCCGTATGTAGACGTTACAAATTTTCTTAGCATCGCCTTTTTCTTAGGGTCGCCAAAAATGAGAAAATTTTTTTTTGATTGGCAAAGAAAAATCTCAAAAAATATTTTTGTTCCTTTTTTAAATATTGGTATTCTAAAGAAGAGTGCTTTCTAGACAACTATCGATGGCTGAGTGAAAAGTTACGACCACTTTTAAGAGAACTTATAAATAAATCATTTTTTTAATTTAGTTTTTCTGGAACGATAAATACCCTCTAAAGCAATAAATTAAAATATAATTTTCTCATTTTCTTGTAGCTGATAACCTAACGAAAGAAGGCCAATTTGAAGAAAATCTATATATGTATAATACCTCCGACGAAAATTGGAATTTTAGTAAGAAATTAGAAAAATATATTCATAATTTTTTTTGTGTTGATTTCATGAATCAGTATGCCTCAATATACAAACAAAAGTAGAGATCTGGGACACAAATTTTGTATATATATAATAACGCCGTGCGACAGTTTTACATTGTGTCTATTGGACCTGAGCAAGGTCCTATACATATGAAATAGAGATCGTAAGTAGAAAAACTCTATACTCAGCTTTTAATTCCCGAATACATTGCCAAATACATGAATAATTTATTTTCGTTCTTTTGCGAGTCATATAAAGGCGATATGGATATCAAATGTAGGAGGAGAATATCTGTTGTTGTTTTTTTTTTTAAATTCCAACTTAGTTTATTTAGTTATTCATGTTTTACTTTTTAAGGTGGACAAATTAAAATGGTTGTTAATGCTAAACTTAAATTTCAGATTATTTTTATATTTATATATTTTTATTTATTTTATTTTTCATGTGATACCCATTACGTATTTGCATGTCTCGCAAAAGTATGGAAATAAATTACTAAAACAACTATATCTTGTGGAAATTAAAATCCAGTAAAAACGAGAAAATATCTCCAAATGAAAAACTGAGTACACAGTTTTTCTACATACGATCTCTAGTTCCATGTCTATATGGTCTTGTTCAGGCCCAAGTACTGTCGCATGGTATGTTTGTTAAATATTTTAGATGGTTTTAAAATTGGTACAGTAGTGAAAGTTAATATGGGAAAAATATCAGAAAAAATTGAAAAAATTACTTAAAAAATCAAAATTAAAAAATTACTTAAAAAATTGCGGCACAACGGCCAGATTAGAGGAAAAATTGTACCAGAGTGCAGTCAGTAGAGTCAAATGCAGAGTTTCATGGTATAGTTTGGTTAATACTATTTTTATTGCTTTTGTAATATTGACTCTAAAATACGATAGTACAATTTTCGAAATCAATTTTATGTTACGCGTAGTCAGAGGAATGCACACACCAAATATCACGATTACAACCGCAGCCACTCACTTTGACTGGAGCCATTTTTTGTTCCTTTGGTCCCGTTTTTTCCTCAAAAGGTACGAATTTAAAGAAAATCCTTCATTTAACACACATACGCAAATATAATACCATGTTTCTAACTGTTATCGTTTAATTGGCTACAAATGGCACGACCTGTAAGTGGAAAGTCTTGCGGGAATTTAAACTCGAAAAGTTTATACTAAATTTTTAAATATGTTGAATACCTATCTCATCTGCCGTGATCATCATTTAAGTAAATTCAAAAGAATATTGAGTCACTGCAGGACAATGTCTAATATTATGATAGATAATTCGTTTCTTTTTTAACTGAAATTTACAATTGTAAAGTTTCTCTGGGAGGTCATCATTTCAATCTGCAATGGGGGCGTAGAAAATAAATAAAATATTTTTGGCGATGATTGATGGATAAACTCTGAAGTGTTTTTGTTACTTTTAATGAAATATTAAATTTTGTTACTTTGCTTCTACTTGTAACCATGGATATTTTCATGTAAGAATTTTAAGAATGTTAAAGTAAAACATTTTTATAATTATATGGAAATTTTCATGCTTGCAAAAATATGATTTAAAAAAATAAGTTTTAATTTTTTTGGTCTACTCCTAATCTACTGTTTTTACGTTGAAGAGAGCCCTTATAATTACCCTTATTTTAATGTATAACTGGGCGATTTTATACTCCCAAATTATGGAACATATACTAAAGAAAATTCAACGAAAATTAGAATTTTATTATTTTTTAATTTATCCATTTTTTTTGGTACAAAATAAATAAGGAAATCTTAGATATTTACTGTAAATTAGTTTCCGTGGAAATTTAAGATTAAAAGTTAATGCGAAATAAATTCTTCTACAGACTCGTATGCCTGGAAACAACTTATAAAATTCGCACCTATTTAAAGACCTCAAATCTTCCTTTTGAAATAAATTGCTAATGACACGTCCTCTGAACTCAACCCCAATCCCATGGAATTGTTCATTTCCTATTTCGTGACTTGCGTGTTTATTTTTTGGCAATCTATTTCAATGAATTATTAGCTTTGCCGCCCATATTTGCATGTTTTCGGTTTTGTTTGTTTTGTCGCACACAAATCAATCATTAGCAACAGCTGATAGCTGCCCTGAAAGATGTCCTTTTCAGTTTCGACATTTTTGTTAAAAAGTTAAACAGAACCCTCACACAAATTACCCGACAATTATGGCTAATCCCAGAAACGTGTGTTTGACGCACTTCAGCCAAAACAAAACAACTTCTACGGACGATTTAATATTTATAATCCTTGGCAAAACAACGCACAAACCTCAGGCAAATGTCTTTTTAACCGTTTATTTGTTATGTTTTTTAAAGATAATTCCGGCATTCAGAGTTTCAGGACGACGACTACCACGACTTTCATTCATCCAAGCGTTCAGTCATTCACATTCAGGACCAGTCAACCATGCGAACAAAAGAGATTAAAATGAGCCAAAAAAACAACATCAAAACCATGACTATGGCTATGAATCGGAATATGACATTTTGGCACATATTTTCTGGCCAAAGCCAAAGATTTGGTCTTAATCGCCGACTGTTTTCATATTTCATACTGGCGAGTCCATTCACTAACCTCTAAGCCATTTCACATGTGTCGGGGAAATTTTTTTATTTTAATAAGAAATTAAGCCAAGCAGGACAACTGAAGCCCACGCAAATGTTCGAGTCCTGCCGAGGCGAGTGAGTGAGTGCATTTCAAAAACCACAAAATTACCGGATAATTTGTGTGGACATGTTGAAACAATGATCCCTCGGCTTGACAAAGAAATTATGAATTATCGATATTGCTGGCCAGCGGCAAAGGATGTTGTTTCGAAAACGTCAGGATAACTGCTCGGTCAACTGCTTCCTTGTGTTTTCTTTGTTTAAGCCGTACCATATGTTGGCTCGGTATCTTCTGTTGTTTTCAATGATTTACTAGTTTTAGTAGTCGTTGTTGTTGTTGTTGGTAGTACCCGTGGTTGTTGTGCAGTGTTTAGGTAGCCTAATTATATGGCCATCATGGAGGTTGCTGTTGTTGGCCGGCCGACAAGCCAGATAATTATAGTTTCATCAACAATTAATTTGAAATTAGTTATCGTCGAGAAAATTTCACCATTACAGCACAGTTTACAAACGTTAATTGATTTGTTTGGAGTTTATACTGCTGCTAATGATACGGCCGGCCACCGAAAACGACGTGGGAGTTTTTCAATTCAATTTTCTTTTACGTGAAATATTGAAGAAAGCCAGGTTTTGTGAAATTGGCCATATGGTGCAAAGGGGTGATCTTTGAGTAAGATCTTTGGGAAGTAAAACAGCAATCGTCCTAGCCATCGGAAGTAGTTATTTAACAATAAATGAAAATTAAGTTATTATCTATTCAGTGGGAAATTGGCTTGAATTGAACAATATTTTTTGCAGTCCATTGAAAATGAATCAGGTCATCAAAGACAAGTTACTGTAAATTTAAGATTAAAATTACCCGAGTCAAAAAATGGACATGATTTTAGAAAATAGCAATTTTTAGAACTAAAATTATGCGGCCTAAACGCTAAATGGAGATAATATGTAGGAAAAACTGTGTACTCAGTTTTTCATTTGGTCCTTTTTACAGGTCTTTTAATTTCCAAATATCCAATTTATATAATTTAAATAATTAATTTTCACACTTTCGAGAACCGTACACAGACGATATGGATATCAAATAAAAGAGAATAATGTCTGCTAAAAGCACGAACATTTCCATGGCTCTCTTTGCATTAGTGTAGCATTAGCAACAAATTCAATTTTCCCCCCTTATTTATTTAGTTTATTCACCTTTTTCTATTTAAGGGGGAAAATTTGAAATGGTTTTTAATGCTAAACTAATATAGATAGAGGCATGACCATTTTAGTAAGTTTACCAGACATTCTTATCTTTTATATCATATCCATATCGCCTGTGTACGACTCTCGATAGTATGAAAATAAATTATTTAAATATATATATCCCTTGGAAATTAAAATCCCTTTTATAAGGGAAAATAAATAATTTATTTTTATTCTTTCGAGAGCCTTACACAGACGTTATGGGTATCAAATAAAAGAGCAGACTGTCCGTTAAAAATACTAAAATGTCCATGGCTTTATTTGTATTAGTATAGCATTAGCACCAATTTGAAGTTTCTCCCCATATTTATTTAGTTTATTCACCTTTACTATTTAATGGGGACAACTTGAAATGGTTGTTAATGCTAAACTAATACAAGTAGAGGCATGGACATTTTAGTATTTTTAACAAACATTCTTATCTTTTATATCATATCCATATCGCCTGTGTCCGACTCTCGATAGTATGAACATAAATTATTTAAATATATATATATATATCCTTTGGAAATTAAAAGTCCTGTGAAATTGAGAGAAGATCACCAAATGAAAAACTGAATACACAGTTCTGCTATATATTGTCTCTAGTTCGATGAGTATATGCTTAGGTCCAAAAAGTATTGTCGCGCGGTGTAATGTCATTTTTTTGTTTATGGTTATGTTTTTGCCACAAAAACACTCTATGAAAATTCTAAAAATCCCGACAATATATTGAAGTAATAAAATAAAACACGGCTATTAATTTCGAACCATTCAGAATCAAGAAACTATTTTTCACTACAATATGTCACCCATTTTTAATCATCATTTAAGCTCGAATCACTAAATTATATTCCTTAGCAAGGGGGGCCATATAACAAAAGACTTAAGACACATACTCGGTTTATTGTCCCTCGCAAACAAAAGCCTGACATGCCACAATTTTCCCATCCCTTTTCGCGTGCATACAATTTCATCGGGCACTAGGCAAAAGCATTGAAACTTAATAACTTTTTATACACTTTAGCGCCTTTTAGAATTTAATGATACCATTAAAAGCGATTGCACTTCTTCTTCGTCTTCCTCAAAGCAAAGCAAGGCAACTCCTCATGTAGCTCAGCTCAGCTCAGCTCATCTCATCAGAACACACGTCATCATCATTTTCATTTCATTTTCTTTTACTTATTTTTATGGCAGCAATTAAAATGCTTTAGTTTTTATAGCAAAACTGTTTCTCGTGGTGCTGAGTGGCTTGCATTCATTTGTGAAACAATCCTAATTCCCCCTTATTCCCCATCCGCAGTACTCAGTCCTGCCACCATGTTGTTGAGGCTTTGTAAATCCTCACTCTAAACTGTTAAGTTTATGAACCATTAATACATGAACTTCATAAACCTTTCGGAGCATTATTGAAAGCCTAATGCCGCGTTAAATGAGTCAGTTTGGTGTTTGGTGGTGGTGGCCAGGAAAACGAAGGATCTGTGAAACTTGAGCAAAGTGCTGAACGCTGAACACTAAACAAAACAATTATTGTGCAATTTACGCAGCGTATAGCAACAACAAAGTATTAATTTCTTAACACTTTTTGAGAACTAAATGCTACGTTTTTTTCTGCACAGCTCAAACGTGCCACAGTGTGCTGTGTGTTGCATTCAACACTTTGTTGAGATGTCTGTGCATGCGTGTGTGTGTACGCGAGGAAGATGAAAAGACCTGAGAGCGCGCGCGTGTGTTATATATGCTGTTAATCACTTAAACGTTTGTTACTTAAAGGCAAATAATGACCACCATCACGCTGGATGATGGTGTTCGTCGCTGAATGCCTGGGATACGTTGGGAGTTATGAGTGCATATGGCCCATGTGTGGTGGCAAAGATGAGAAAATGCTCGGGTTTTCTAGTTGTGATTTATAAAACCATTGGCAACTGAAGTGTGCCATGTGCGGCGACAATGAAAGCTAACTAAAGGGGGATAAATAAATTGAAAATAATTGAAAAAAAGTTGTAAATTTCAAATTATATAAAAGAGAGTTTTCTTGGGATTATAAAAGGGCATGGAATGTACAAACCAACTCTCGCCACAGAACTCGTATTAAAAACATATTCTACTTATCAGAATTAAATTCATTTCTGTGGTCTTAAGTTTACATATGCTTCGAATTTGTAATTGTATCAACATTATTTATGATTATTTATCAAATTTTCAACGTAACGATTTTTCTCGAGATATTTAAAAACACGATTCCAAAGCAAAATAAAGTTACGCGATTGTAAGGTGACTATTAGCCCTTTTTCTGTGAAAATGCTGAATAGCAATTTCGTTCAATACTATACATTGATTGATATAGTACATACTTAAAAGGCATTGAAATGTTAAGAGGAATCGAATACGTAATTTTAAAATTTTAATAAAAATCGCAATTTTTATAAATTATTTCTGCGTGAACTGTGCCACAATACTTGCTTTCAACAGCTATATCCCGAAGTTGAATTTAAAATATAAGAAACTTGTTTTAAGATATATGACGCATTTAAAACAACAGTGAGTTTATAATTAATTTAGCATCGATATATATGTTTTCTTTTTTCAATGCTTCTGAATTTAATATTAACTGATTTTAAATTAACTCGACTTTAGCCACTGATAGGCTAAATGTGCTATTATCTAGCGAAAAAAATATTTATTCTGAACACGTTGGAATCTCTAAATATCATTCACGAATTGAATTGTTTCTCGAGCTGTATGATGTGAAACCATGAGCAGTATATACCCTACTCTGAATTATAAAGCTATGATAGCCAGAACTATCAATTTTTATTTGGACCAGTCCCATTTGTAAGGAAAATTTTTTCAGTCGACTACTTTTTTTTTTGATTTTTCATTGTTTTTAAGCATTATGCTAATAAACTACAGAAAGAATAATCATTCTGAAATTTTTCAATTAAGTTCTGCTTGATTTTGCAAGAAAAAAATAGAAAAACAATCGTAAAAAATAGAAGCCATCAGTTCACCACTTCCAAACTCACACAGTCAAAAAATAGACATCCAAGATGACTACTTTTAAGTTATAAAATGGACTAATGCACTCATTATGAAAATCAAAATAAAAGAAATCGAATCAGAATCGGTCAAGTATTTCAGGAGTTACTGGCGATTGAATAAACACACCCTTTTGAAAAAAATGTATTCTTTCCACTCTTAAAGTGGTCATAAGTCGTGAAAAAAAATTCTAATTTTTTCCAAAAATACGTATACACATATACACAAACTTTCAAAACAATCGCTGCTATCGAGGTCAAAAATCGTACGGCTTGACATGGAATGACTCATATACAAACTTTGTCCATAACAATAGCAGTGACACCATAAATAATAATTTATCTTGTGGGTATTGTCGGGAAAAAGAAGTATCTGTTTTTTGAAATTTCCCAGACACACCCAAAATCTTAACTTAACGGTAAAAACGCTCATTGATATGGCTATAACTTAGTTGATTATCATCCAAATAATTTAAAATTAATAAACATAGAACTTTCGAACGATATATACGTTATGTACGAAAACTTGAGAAATCTGTGTGCATTTGTCCAGAAAACACATTTTTTTATAATTTTCCACAATTTTTCATTTTGACAATGTTTTTAAGCATTATTTTTAAAGGTAACCTATGTTTCTATTAATTAAAAAATATGCCACTTTATTTTTCAAATCAGTTGGAAATTAACTGAGTTATTGACCATGTCAATAAAACAATTTTTTTTTGCAAAAATACAACTTTTGTTCATTCCTGACAAAACAAAATTAACTAAAATAAAAAAACGAACATAAAGGGTGATTTTTTAGCTATTATCTTTTTGGCAACACTGGTTTAAACAGCTGACGCACGTTTCGTGTTTTGTTTCACTGTCAAACATCTTCAGTTTGGTCTATAATTTAACCATGAATCGTCTAACAAACGAACAACGCTTGCAAATTATTGAATTTTATTATCAAAATGCGTGCTCTGTTAAGAAAGTTCATCGCGCGCTTCCATTTTATGGTCAGTTTAATCGACCCACTGAAGCGGCTATTGTGACTAAATTTCGCACCAAATTTACATTGTTGGACATTAAGCCACCAACACGCTTACGTAGAGTGCGAACTGAAGAAAATATCGCAGCTGTATCGGCCAGTGTTAATGATGACCATCAATTATCGATTCGTCGCCCTTTGCAGCAACTGGGCCTATGTTACTCAAAAACTTGGAAATGCCAAAATTGGACTAAGCGGATGGACCATTTGAGGCGCAGTCAAGGTCAACATTTGCATGAAATAATCTTCAAACATTAAATTATATGGACCATACTATCGATTCAAATAAAGATTTCATGCATTTTTCTGAATTTTATGTGTTTTTTTTTTTGAAAAACTTTCCTATAGCTTTTAAAAAATCACCCTTTAGATCAGAAAAATATATATTATTAACAACTATATCCTTGTATAGAATTTAATTATTACCTTTTTAAATTGTGCTTTGGGATTTTTTACTAAAACGGTCGCGATCGATCAATTTGGAACCACTGTGTTACGCTAGACTAGTAAATTCGATGAAAAGGACAAGATCGTAAGGTTCTTACTAGAGAAGGGCGCGACCCACGCGAACTGCGTGAATCACTCGAAATCTTCGTGCGTGATTCAATTGTTTGCTTCGTGAGCGTGCGTGAACGTGAGTCAAAAATCACTCACCCGCCTTCGTTAGTTCTTACTCAGTTTTTTATTTTTTTTTGCTATTGTTAGGTCACACAAATATAAGACTTCCTCTTTTAGTTTGTTTTTTTATTTCAAATTTTCTTTTCCAATATTTCCACCCACGTTCCTACTCAGTCTTTATAAAATAAATACTTTCTCGTTCGCAAATTCTTCATATTGCCAAGACCTACTTCGACATTTATTCTTTTTTCCAATCACCTTCCTTTAAATGACTTAATCCCAGGCCAAAGCGATGCGCTCCTGTTTTTAGCATGTCTTTACACTAAATGTTTAATCATTTCCTTGAGCACATTAAGGGCAGTAACGGCAGCATTTTCAGCTTCGTTTTTTCTTACCGGGTCTCTTGTATTTCTGTAAGCTTTAATGTGATGCCATGCCATGACATACCGCAACGTTGTGGCATGGCTCAAAGTGTCTGTTCTAATTGCTACACAATGCATCGACAATTACGCCAATGATGATTTGTCATAACACCGGCGTAGCTTCTTGGACACCAGCAAGCCTCCGTCCGACCAACCGTCGCAACACGTATGTCGTATGTTGCTGCTGCTGTGCTAATGATGATGGTAACTTTTGCGGCCATATTTCTTGTAAACGGTCCAAGATTATGATGAACAACAACAGCGAGAAAAAACAATCTCAGAAATGACGATGCTGCAGAAGAAGCGTTTATATTCTGTTATATCATTGCCGTGTATGGCTGGCTCTGTGCAGAAAATGACCTTTTTTAATAAAACATTTTAATTTCATATTAATCGAAGTTTTTCTTGCTCTCCGATGCCGCTGCCGCTGTTGTTGTTGTTGTTCATTCTAAACAATTAAGGTTATTTGGTGCATGCGGCACCAGCAAAAAGCCCCCCTGTATTATGAAATTCTTTAAATTTATGCTTCGTAATAATGACTCAAATTGAAATGATGTGAATGTTTTTTTTTCTCTCACTCTCCTCTTCTCTTCATTTATTTTTATTTGCACGTATTTGCTCATATTGCGTGAGATCTTTGTTGCACAGACAACGGCAACAACAACAACAAAGAGGAGAAAAACAAATCACTTCATCTGTGCACCTTGGGTTGTGTGGTAAATTCAATTAGTTTACATGACATTTTCTTGCTCAAAGGCTTAAAACATTGGGTTGTGTGAACAGCAACGGGCCAGGGAATTAGGAATTGAAATTTAATGAAATTTATAAGATTATGAGGGGGGATTTATTAATTAAATAGAAGGAATAGTGGGAACTGTGTACATTTAAAATAGTTGCACAAATGTTGTAACGTATAGAGAGTGTGGGGTGGGTCAATCTTCATATTTGGACTGAAGATCAACCTGAAAGGTCCTGCCCTCAAATCTAGGAAATGCTATGGTCGGTTGTAATTTAAATGCAGGTGCAATCATAAGTACAGATTTTTCATAAATCTTTCAAAATCTTTTCATAAATCTTCAAAACCTTTCAAAATCTAAATTTTAAACCAAAGCTGTCTCAAAATAAATTTGATTTTTTTGCACGAGTTATGACCAGTTTATCAGTGAAAAAAATTCTATTTTTTGCAAAAGGTGTGTTCATTCAATCGCCTGTAACTCCTGAAATACTTTACCGATTTTAATGTGTTATGCCTTGTTTTGAAGGTAATTGCAATTACTTTTAAAACATCGATGTTATGTGTTATAGCAGGGCTAGTTATTTTAAAGTTTTTGCAATTTTAATTCTTTTATTTTGATTTTTGAAATGATTACACTAATCCATTTTGTTGAAATCTTAGAGTAGTCTGCTTAGGTCTATTTTTAAGCGACTATATGAATTTGAAAGTGGTGGATTCTATTTTTTACGATTTTTCTACCAGAATTACAGTGCCAAATAATCAAAATAAAATTTTTTTCATTAGTTTATAAACACAAGGTATAAAAACAATGAAAAGTCCAAGGTTACGAATTCACAGATCGAAGATTACACCGTGCGACAAATGACAACTTGTCTACCCTCTTAAGTACGACACTATATAGAACTATAGGCCATCCATAGCAAAACTGCATACACAGTTTTTTCTTTCGTGATCGTTTTTCCTTTTACAGGACGTTTAATTTCCAAAGATGTTTTAATAATTTATTTTCGTTCATGCGGGAAAAAGAATGGTATTAAAAATTTATTTTCGTATTTCTTCGGACCACGGAATGAGGGAATGGGTATCTAATGAAAGAAAATAATATATTTTAAAATCATTTTAAATTGTATGCTTCTGCCTGTATAAGTTTAGCATTAACAACCATTCTAATGTTTGCCCTGATTTATTTGGTTCATGTTTTAATTTTTAAAGGGGAAACTTGAAATGGTCGTTAGTGCTAAACTGATACAGGTAAAATCATGATATTCAAAGTATTTTTAATAGATTTCATTCTCTTTCATATGCTATAAATATCGTCATATTATGTCCTGCAGAAGCATGAACATAAATTAATAAAACATCTATATCCTATTTTCATGTTTTACATTTTAAGATAGGAAAATTTGAAATAGTTGTTAATACTAAGCTAAGACAGGCAGCAGTATGAGTTTAAAAGTATTTTTAAAAGATTTTCTTCGCTTTCATTTGATAACCATATTGCTTTTCTGTGTCCTGCAAAAGTATGAAAATAAATTATTAAAACATCTATATCCTTTGGAAAATAAAAGTCTACGTCCACGTTCTGTAAAATATTTTCGCCTCCTAAGAACGAGACTATATAGAAGAGAAACTGTAGGCCAAAACTGTAGTTCATGTTTTAATTTTTAAGGGGGGGGGGAACTTGAAATGGCTGTTAATGCTAAACTAATACAGGAGAAGTATGAGATTAAAAGTATTTTTAAAAGATATTCTTCTCTTTCATTTAATATCCATATTACTTTTCTATGTCCTGCAAAAGTATAAAAATAAATTACTAAAACATCTATATCCTATATTCATGTTTTACATTTTAAGAGAGGAAAATTATAAATGGTTGTTAATACTAAACTAATATAGGTAAAAGCATGAGATTAAGAGTATTTTTAATACATATTCTTCCTTTTCATTTGGTATCCACATCATCATCTTATGCTCTGCAGAAGTATGCAAATAAATTATTAAAACATCTATATCCTTGGGAATTTTAAAGTTCACGGTCGGTGTTCTGCAAAATATTTTCCCCTCCTAAGAACGATACTATATAGAAGTGAAACTACAGGTCTTCAGTAGCAAAACTGCATACTCAGTTTTTTATTTCGTGTCCTTTTTAATAGATTTTTTTTATCTTTCAGTTGGTATCCATATCGTCAAATTATGTCCTGCAAAAGTATGAAAACAAATTATTAAAACATCTATATCCTTTGGAAATTAAAAGTCCACGGTCGGTGTTCTGTAACATATTTTTCCCCTCCTAAGAACGAGACTATATAGAAGTGAAACTAAAGGTCATCAATTGCAAAACTGCTTGTTAAGTTTTTTTCGTGTCCTTTTTACAGGATTTTTAATTTCCAAAGGATATTTTGCGGGTCATAGAATCACGATATGGGTATCAAATGAAAGAGAAGGATATCTGCTAACAATTCTTTTAATAGCCATATTGCTTTTCTATGTCCTGCAAAATTTATATAGTTTATATAGTTCATGTTTTAATTTTTTAAGGGGGGGGGGGTGGATGAAACTTGAAATGGCTGTTACTGCTAAACTAATACAGGTAGAAAGAAGTATGAGATTAAAAGTATTTTCAAAAGATATTCTTCTCTTTCATTGAAAATGCATATTGCTTTTCTATGTCCTGCAAAAGTATAAAAATATATTATTAAAAACTCTATAAGCAAATTTGAAATGTTGTTTATTGCTAAACTAATGCAAGTAGAATCAAGATATTAAAAGTATTTTTAGTAGATATTCTTCTCTTTCATTTGGTATCCATATCGTCATCTTACGCAGTGAAGAAGTATGAAAATGAATTATTAAAACATCTATATCCTTCGAAATTTTTTAAATATTTTTTCGCAAAAGTTAAAAGGAAAAAGATTCATTAATGAGACGCAGATTACTTTATTCACGACAATGCATTTCTATAACATTTCCATTATAAATAAAATTTCCCCATCGGTCCCAATTTCAATACCCAGAGGCTGTGGCCACATTTGTGCCCGTTACTGGCCATAGGTCCGGTAATTAGTTTTTCTGTGATCTCTCAACGTTATGACTATAAATATGGCTCTGCTGATTTATAGTTTTCAAACCTTTCTGTTTGTTCGGCCGTCCGTCCAGCGGTCCGTCCGTGCGGCCGTTCATCCGCCTTGTCTGGGGGTAAACACTCCACTCCACTGCACCATGGCTTGGCATAGCATAGCTTAACAGTCATCCATAAACATCACATATGTAAGTTTGGTGAGGTATCATATGACATTTGTGTGTTTAGTCTAGAGTATCCGCAATATATGGCAAGTACCAGCCAACCAGCCAGCCAACCAAAGATATTTAAATGTCAAATGTTAGCTATGGTTTTGCTATGAATTTGTAACATTGTGTTTCCCAGCTATTTCTTTTTTTTCAGATTTTTTTTTTTTGCAAGTAAAAACCCCCATAAAGAGAGGGGGAGCTCTTATTGTTTCAGAACAACAACAAAAAAGAATTGTAGATGGCATAGGATTTTTGTTGTCTGCCTGGCATCTTAACTGGAGTTTTGTGTCGATTTGTGTGCCGTTTAGTCGTTGCTGACTGCTGCCGCCGCCGCCGCCACCGACTAACTAAATATGGTCTGGCACGCATTTGTTGTAATATGCAAAAATTGAATATTGAGTGCAAATGTTTATGGATTTTTACTGTTTCGAAAACAAACGAAACATGTTATTATAGTTTTTGATTTGAATGTGCAGACGAAGAAGAGAGAACAAAATAAAAAAAACGTGATCTTCAGTGAAAAATTTAGAGCTTGGCAGTGGTCACCTCCAAAAAGGAGATAAGACCAAATTTTTGGCTATGATAAAATATGAACAGCTATTGTGATATTTGTTGGCGGTGCTGTTGCAAACGATGGGAACAAATTGTGGAGAGCACAGTAGTTCGATGTTTGCAAAGGATATGTAATTAATCAAAAATATTTAATAGATTATTGAAAAAGCAAAACTATTTACAAATTATTCAAAAAATTAAAACGAAGATTAATCAAGTCGTTATTCGTTTTACAGGGAATTTTTGGCGCTACGAAATGAAATAACCTCAAAAAATTAAATCGAAATGAAACAACTCAAAAAAACTGAAATAAACTAAACTTTGTTGGGGATTTTGTTCATTTTCACGTTTGAGGGTTATGTTTAAACGACAGAATATTTTCATAAAATTTGAATATCGTACCAGAGGTTTGATCAACTACTTTCATTTAAGTCTGTGTATTTATAGGCAAAACCAAGCAGAACATATTAAACAAATAGATATTCTTTTAGACTATGCTTAATGTTTTTTTAGATAAGTTTTAGAGAAGGTTGTTCGTTTTAGGAAATATTGGTGAATTACTTCGAAGAAGAGAAAATATTTATTAGGCCAGGATTTATTGAGTTCAAAAAATAATTATTTCGATTAATATTTGTCTACTTGACAATGTAGATTTTGCTGGTGAATGCCCGGTAGTCAAGTTTGTGTGCTTGAAGTCCAATACATATACTTAAAAATTGTAAAAAAGCATGACGACCATTGTAATAAAAAATCGCCAATTTTGGAACCCATTTCCCCCACTTTGGGAATTGTGGTATTTTTTTGGAAAAATGGAAAATCTAGTATTATTTTCATTCCTATTACCATTTTCACGAATTTTAAGTATTTTTATTGGATTTCAATTCGTAAAAATAATTAGAGTTATGAACTGGAATGATAAAAACTTGTATTTTTGCAAAAAATTGGTATTTATAAAAACTTTAATAACTCAGCCAATTAATAACAAACGAATTTTTAAAGAAAAATGTGGAATTTTACTCCTTACTAAATGTGTTACTTAAATAAGTTTACTTGTGGTACACTGATATCTTAAGTTTTCCTAATTAAGATATATTAGGATTAAGACTTGTTGTGGTAATTAGGATTAAGACTTGTTTTTTCTAATTTCCAGACAATTCCTTCTAGTTTTACAGAAAATTGCCTATTTTAAAAAATATATTTTCTTCTTCTTTATGTTTTATTTATTTAATACAAAATGTAAAAAATATATAACTTGGATTTTTCTAAAATACATTTTGTTAATAGTGAATAGCATCAGTGTGTTCCTAGTAATTACTCTAAAACAATTATAAACCTGATTGATGTCGAAATTTAAAATAAATATATAATTGACACGCTGTCCGAAATATTTTGGGACAACGCATTAAACAAACCAAAGATTACTTTGAATCGCGACACAACTTGAGGCAAGCTTAAATTAAGTGGTGTTATTTCTATTAAATATTATTAATTTCGACAGCAATCACGTTTATAATTGTTGTAGAGTAATTAGCTGGAAAACGATTATGAAACTTTTGGAACCACTTTCTGGCACTATTAGCGATTAATAAATTGTATTTTACAATTTTTTAAAATCTTCGATTTTTAGTTTATAACATAAATAAAAGTAGATGAGAAAAAATATAAAAACTATTTTTTTAAGATTTAACAGTTTTCTTTAAAACTTCGCCAAAAAAGAATTTTTGAATAGCCTACCACAAAGAGTTACGATTATTTAAAATTCTCTATTTACGACCTACCCTAATGTCTACAATTTCACATTTTTATATTTATTTAAAACTTACATTTAAATCGCAGAATACAAAGGCAATTTCTGGCCCATGTCACTTTTTGTGTTGTCAAAATACTGATATTGACTTTTCATTTAGTAAAATGACAAAACTTTCTAGGTTCAACCCTAGGTCTGTACAATTTCTTAGAAAAGTCTACCTTCCGTCTGGTTGGATGATAGTAAATGACCAAATTGATTGAAATGATTGCTGTGCTACATCATTAAATATATTTCAATTTGAAATCAGCACAAATTCACAAACTTTTGTAAAAAAGATGTGCAAAATTTCAATTGAATAATCAGACTAAGGTGTAAATCAGTCTCAGATGTATTTTTGTATGATCATCGTTGTGAGTCTAGCATTACAAAAGAGAAATGTAACCTTAATATATATATTTATATAATTTCATAAATTATTTAATTTGTTTTTGTCAACATTTAACGAAATAGATTTTAATGCAAAATATGCATATTATTTAAATCAAAGCAATGTAAATATAGCAATATATTTTTAAGTGAAAACAATTAAAATCCTAATGGTTTTAATTGTGTCAACATATAGAAATGCAAGTGAAAAAAAAAAATAAAATAAGCAAGTGAAGTTGAAATGGAATATATAATGTTATGTAATATATTCATGTTCCGGGTGAGTTTCTCTTCAAATAATCCCTTGCTAGCAGGAGAGCAAAAATAACCAAAAACATCACCTTAGTGATCATCGAAATCTTTTGCGATTTGGGTTTTGATAATATTGCAATTGTTATTGTACTCATATGAAATATGGACAAGATTTAGACACCACTTCTTGCACCAGCTACACAAATTGTAAAATATTTGATTGAAATAAAACTAATATATCGCAATTACATACTTGATTTGTAATCCCAATTCACGTCTACATGGCCCTGATATGCTACAAGTGGTGGCCACTTTCTGCTTCGTACATGCGTCATCTTTCTTGATCATATTTTCCATAACTTTTAGCCAAATCTCGGGCTGAAAAATAAAATTCAATTTTTTTGTTACGTTGTTTGATTGTGTAGAAAAACAAAGAAAAAATATAATTAAAACAAGTAAGGAAAGACTAAAGTCGGGCGGGGCCGACTCTATGATACACTCCACTTTTTATCCGAATACAATTCAATTCTGTGAAAAAGTGAAAACGGGAAGGTTTTTTGTATCCTGTAAATGTATGTGTTTGACAAAAAATGTCAAATCGGAAAGGACATTTGTATGAGGATATATAGAGACATGGAACGAAATAGGTGAAATATAAAGTGTATAGTTTGGCCAAAATCGGTTAAACTTTTGGGAGCAACATTTGTATTTGAGCTATATTTAAATCTGAACCGATCTTACCCACTTTCACCATAGTTTTGTTTAGTTGGACTAAAAGATATTGTGCCAATTTTAAAGAAAATCGGGTACAATATGTGGTTTCTATAGCGCAAAAGTCAAATCGGGAGCGACATTTGTATGGGGGCTATATCTAAATCTGAACTGATCTAGCCCGCTTAAGCCACAGGTGTTTCTAGTTAGATTATAAGATGTTGTGCCAAATTAAAAAAAAAATCGAGCATAATATGTGGATTTTAAAGCGGCAAAAGTCAAATCGGGAGCGACATTCATATAGGGGCTAAATCTAAATCTGAACCGATCTTACCCAATTTCAGCATAGGTGTTTCTAGTAGATTATAAGATGTTGTTCCAAATTTAAAGAAAATCGAGTACAATATGTGGTTTCTAGAGCGGAAAATGTCAAATCATGAGCGTCATTTGTATGGGGGCTATATCTAAATCTGAACCGATTTGACCTATTTTCACCATAGATGTTTCTAGTTAGATTATAAGATGTTTTGCCAAATCTGAAGACAATCTGATACAATATGTGGTTTCTAGAGCAGAAAAAGTCAAATCGGGACCGAAATTTGTATGGGAGCTATATATAAATCTGAACCGATCTGACCTATATTCACCATGGGTGTTTCTAGTGGAAAGATAAGACGTTTTACCAAATCTGAACACAATCTGATACAATATGTGGTTCCTAGAGCGGAAAAAGTCAAATCAGGAACGAAATTTGTATGGGGGCTATAACTAAATCTGAACCGATTTAATCCATTTTCAACACAGATGTTTCTAGTAGAATTATAAGGTAATGCAAGGTAATTCGAAACAAATCAAGTGAAATATGTGGTCTCTAGAGCGGAAAAGTCAAATCGGGAGCGAAATTTGTATGGGAGCTATATGTAAATCTGAACCGATCTAACATATTTTTACCACAGGTGTTTCGAGTTGAAATATAATATGTTTTGCCAATTTTAAAGAAAATCTGTTGTAATATGTGGTATCTAGAGTGAAAAGTGTCAAATCGGGAGTGAAATTCGTATGGGGGCTATATCTAAATCTGAACCGATTTTCTTCAAATTAAATAGCGTTCGTCCTTGTCCCGAAAAACTTCATTGTGCTAAGTTTCATTTATTTATGTCTACTATTGCGACCTGTATCGTGATTACAAGAATAGATGGACAGACGGGCGGACGGAAGGAAATTGCTAGATCGACTCAAAAAGTGATTCTAAGTCGATCGGTATAATTAACAATGGGTCTATCGCGTTTCCTTTTGGGTGTTACAAACAAATGCACTAAGACATAATACTCTCGTGGAGTGTATAAAAATTATAACGAAATCGAACCATGGGGCCCACGCAAATAAGTAAAATTATATTTATTCCCTTCGTTCCAATGTGGTGCATAGGGCATGCTCCACATTAATTAAAGTTTTTATATTACTCAAACAGTTCCACGGTGTAATTAGTAATTAGAATGCCCATTTTATGTTATAACTCAGAAAAAATTTTATTTTATTACAGGTATGTTACAATTTGAATTTATTTTTAGATCTTTTATTATCTATTATTTGAAATACATATCAATTTTAGATATACAGTAAAAATTTCAATTCTAAATGCTTACTGCGAAAGCGTTTGGTTCTTAAGTCTTTCGTATAATGTCATCAAATTTTTTTTTACTTAAGGGCTTTTAAAGTTTTAACTATTTATTAGATTTTCTAATATTTTCTGGCATTTATGGCTAAACTCTTAACAACCAAAAAACGTGTTAAATGTACATGTGATGTAAGGTCTGTGCCAGCAGACAAGTTCGCTACACTTCCACAGGGTTTCTCTCAAAAAATTCCTCTATCCATGGGCTGTCATTTATTACCTCAGATTCAATACATGCCATTTCCTGTCAAATTTTTCTACAGAAAAATCAGGCACGAAAGAGGGAATATTTTCTTCTGGTTGTTGCTGTTGTTTTCTTTTCTCCTTCGTTTCCATAACATGACATGGATTGAATAATAAAACAGTTCTGACAAATGCCTTAGTCGTTTATTTTTTATATTGTTAATACCTTTTTAATAAAGCTTTTAACGTAAATGTATGATATTCATTTAAATTTTGTATTGTTTTGTTGTTGCTGCTGTTGTTGTTGTGGGCTTAATAACAAACCATTGATAAATATTTCTTCTGCTTCGGCTGTTAGCTAAAGAAACAGTTATAAAAAAATCAAAAAATAAAAAATAAATGGACAAAAAGACCAAAAGACAAACTCATCAACATCTTGGACGATGTGCAAGCAGGAAAAAAGCTTGAAAACTTATTTCACAAAACAAAGTGCCGACAAATTGACAGCCGTTTGATGAACGAACGCATGCGTGCAACACATGTAATAAACATACAACATTCGACAACAGCCACAGCAACAATAGCAGCCTATCTTTTGATATGCATTAAAGTTTTCAGTGCGGATTGCTTAGGTGGCGTGTTGTTGCTGGGGCTGGTGCTGGTGCTAATGTTGTTGTTGCATTGTGGGTGCATTTTTGTGTGGCAACCCAATATGTGTATTTTTTAAACGTTGTTTTTTTCTGTCTTTTTTCGAATTCACATTGATATGTCGGCAGCGGTAAACTTTAAATGAAATTTTTGGACGAAAACAAGTTTTGCATGAAAATTAATCTCTGGAAAATATGACCATAAACCAACCAACCTACCAACCAACTTCATTCATATGAATTCGTTTGTTTGTCCAGCGAAGATTTCTTCGTTTGAAAACTTCAGCAGCTAGTTCTTCGTATGGAATTGACGATTTTTCGGGTTTCGAGGGTAATTGTCCAAACTGTTTGTTATGCTTTTGGTTGTGTTTGACATTAAAAATAATTAAATTTACGACAGGAAATGTTAAGTGTTGAAATTATTATTAGATATTGTTGTTGTGTCTTACGACGTTGGCAGACATTGTTTCGTCTATTTCCACGGTAGCCATGCGGCAGATATTGATTTTTTCGAATTTGAATTTGAAAGTTTTCAGAATTCGTGGTTTTGGGTGTTTGTTTTTGTGTCTAGACCTCATTTATTACGGGAAGTGTTAGGTTTATTAGCAAGACGTGGCTTAATTGGCATTCTCGGTGTATTGATGATTAATAATAAAATCAAAATTTGTATTCGTAACTTTATTTCTGTAATTTATTAATTTAACCTCTTTTTGCGCGGGAGAGTTATGAGTCTCGTAATTGGTGGTGAATAGATGAATTAAAAAGCTCGTTAAACTGGACTGCTTTCAAAAGCGCTGAGTTGGTTTAGTAAAGTAGGTGAGTGTTTCTTTGCAACACCACGTGGCGTGTGAGGGTGTGGTTCTTGTCCGCAACATGTAATTGTTTAAGGTCTACATAAACAATTACATGTGTCAGACAACCCGGTCAATTAAGCGGAAGTCTAAGGGAATGTGAAAAGCAGTATACATGCTTGGAAACATGGAAATTTCTGATATATTATTACTAGGATTAATTAACAAATATTTTTATGAAATTCGTCTTTCTAATATCTAATCATATATCATATAGTTTACACCTGGGTTTTATGGACTACTACGTTCATTAGTCTTGACTTGACAAGGGTTTTTAGCAGATAAGTGAGCCTAAATATGACAAGAGGTGATATACAAAGGAGGCTTCACAATAAAAATATATATGGACCCAACTTACCCCTCCAGGAGGTTCATGCAATATGTTCTTCTGCTTCAATACATGCAAAAACAGGTTCAGTATCTATATTTTCAATTATGTAATTTTTTAAGAATTTGTTTTTACATTAAATTCGTATATTTAAAATGAAAATATTATATTTAATTTTTTATTTTTTTTGCTATAAGATTAAGTCTTTATATACAAGATAACTTATCTGTTAAAACAGAGGCATATATTAGGCTCAAGCGATTTTTGAGCTAAACGCTCCTTAAAATAACCTAAAAATCATGTTTTGCCGGTGTAATTTTTTTGTGTTAAATTTTTTCTCAATTTTTTTTCTGAAATACAGGATTTTCCAACAAGAGGTGTTATTTTGGCATTCAAAGAAAATGCAATTTTTTGAGATAAATGATCGGATGTTTATTTCATAATAAAGAGGAAGATATGCCGTTAATAATGAAAAACAACATCAGCCAAATGGCCTGCACGACGACGCGAGGACTATATCCTTTTCATGAAATTTGCAATAACCAAATCGCAAAGTGGCTGCCCTATGTCCTCGATAGCCTCACGAATTCTATCTTTGAGGTCTTGAATCGACGCTGGGCTGTTGGCGTAGACCTTATCTTTCACATGGCCCCAAAGGAAGAAGTCGCAAGGTGTTAAATTACAAGATCTCGGTGTCCAATTGTGATCACCTCTTCGAGCATATATAACACGGTCCGGAAACTTTTCCCGTAAAAGAGAAATGGTTTCGTTGCTTGTGTGACACGTAGCGCCGTCTTGTTAAAAGTAAACATTGTCCAGATCAGTACCATCCAGCTCCGACCATAAAAAATCATTAATCATCTCTCGATAGCACAATTCATTCACCGTAACTGTTGATCCAACCTGATTTTCGAAAAAGTAAGGTCCAATGACCCTGCCGGACTATAAACCGCACCAAACAGTCACACGATGAGGATGGAGAGGCTTCTCAACAATAACTCTTGGGTTATCCGAGCCCCAGATGCGGCAATTTTGCTTCTTGATATAGCCACCTAGGTGGAAATGGGCCTCATCAGTCAAGATGATTTTTCGATGGAATTTGGGATCATTTTCGTTCATGAATTTTAATAATTTCAAATATTGAAGCGTGCATCGTTCCATTTTTAGTAATGGCGTAGTTTCTACTTGTCAAATGTCACAGAATAAAAGCTTCAAAAGTGACAGCTACCGAAATACGGAGTCATTAAAATAACACCTCTTGTTGGAACCCTGTAATAGACCCTCGAAAGGACTATAAAAATAAATTTTGATTCTTGTCTTAGAGTAGCATATTGGTCGAATTGTTGGACGTTTATAGTAATTTTGTAAATTCTTTCAATGAGTTATTCTAAGACAAGAATATTTTTTTTTTATTTTAAGTGCTTCCAAGGGTATATTAATTCAGAAACATTTTTTTGGGGAAAAATGCAGCATAAAAAAAATTACAGCGAAAAATGTGATTTTTAGAGGTGGTTTCAGGAGCGTTTCTCTCACAGATGGCTAGTCCCAGCGAAGAAATATTTTACAGATCATCATTAAACAGTCTAATCTTCTTTTTTTGGTGGTGACCGCAGCAATTTATTTTCGTGACCCACCCTATATATATCAGCTCATGATACCAAATAATCTTTCTGATGTTTGATTTTTTAAATTGCTATTTATTTTCTTTATTTATTTATTTTCCCCGATTGCGAATTTGATTTAAAGAGGTATCTAAAAAATATTTTCCATCACTTATAAATTCCCTGTGTCTCTTGGCGTAAAAATTGCATGGTGCTATCATTATCTTCCTAATTTCCCATATTTTGATTTACTAATTTTATTGGACTTTCTCTATGATACCATTGATTTCTAGGGAAATTGTGAATAAGATAGGGTCCCAGTCAATAGTTATGCCTATTTAGGATTTAATTATACAAAAAGTCAATATTTTTGAAGTTTTTTTCTCATTAGCTTACAGAACATAAACTTGTATACATACACATGGAAAAATGCTGGAAAAGTTACCCCATTCATAATGAATATTGATATATTTTCTGACTATTTCTAAAATATTTAGGTTCTATCCATATCAGCCGGAGAGCTACAACGTTTTCAAACTACCTCTATATATATATCGGTATTTACTTAATACTCTTTTTTTGTTGAATTTGGGCTCGAAGAGTCAATGGATCATACTTCTTTGCTAGTGAGGCCGGTTAAGCTCTGACTGTTACTAGACTGGATATTGGATTCCTATTTATTGGGCTAAAGATCTTTGTATTCAAAGTCACATATAACCGCCACATTTTAGCAAAATGATAGTGGGAAAATTCAAAAAAGTCGTGCCAGTAAATTTCCAATTAAATTTCGTTCTGCCAGAGGCGATTGCAATTGAATATAAGGAAAATCGAATTCAGATTCATATATCCAGATTGATACAGACCCCAGACAAAAATTTCTCCGATTTACAGTTCTTGATTCTACATTTTTGCCTGCATCTTAATCAAATTTTACATATCATATATACATATTATATATCAACAAGAAAAAACTTCTGTGAAAGTGATCTAAATGTGTCCATGCATTCGGTAAAGCCCCCATTCAAATGAACCGCCATACACTGTTCCGTTTTATGGTCAAAAATCAGAAAACTGATCTACTTCGAATTTATTTATCCTTTTTACGTTTTAACGGTAACAGTCCAACTAAGAAAATTTCACAAATATTTTTTATTCGAAATAGTTTCTAGGGCTTCAAAAAGTTTCAAAAAGAAATTTTTAAATGGAATTGAATATTATATTTATGATTTGCTGAGGAGTAGTACGAATTTTGATTTTTTTAATAAAGGGTGTTTTTTATTGGGGTATAGAACTTTAAGTTGGCATCACTTTTTTAACTGGCGGCCATTTTGCCAGCTGTCAAGTGATTAATATTTAGTTTGGTTTGCCATTTCATCATGAGCAGGTTGACAAAAGAACAACGCTTGCAAATCGTGCAAATTTATTTCGAAAGTAATGGTTCGGTTCGCGAAGTTCACCGCTCCGTCCATTTTATGGTCGACATAATCGTCCATCAGAGCAATTAATTCGGTTAACCATGGATCGTTTTCGCACTACGTTTACTCTATGTGATAATGCGCATCCGCAGAGACGTCGAACAGTGCGCACCGAAGAAACAATTGCCGCTGTAGAGCAAAGTGTTGAAGAGGACCCGAATGAATCGGTTCAATTGGAGTGGTTGAAAATTGGACCTGTAGAATTGGCTATATTCGAGCCAGCCGCGGCGTCCACATGCCCGAAATCATATTTAAACATTAATGGCATAAAATTATCCTTCCAATAAAGCCAAATTAATGGACATTAAAACGATTTTCTTGTGTTTTATTTCAATTCGAAGTTCTATACCTCAATAAAAAAACCCTTTATTAAAAATATTATGTTTTTGATATTGTCCAGCTTTAGGCCATGATAAAACCTAGATTGTGTTGTGTTGTTTTTATATACATTTTTGCCCACTATTTCGATTCGACTTTGTCGATCATCTTCAGGGGTTTATACAAAAATACCACGATTTTAATATGCATTAAATATATATATATATATATATATCAAACCCGGCTTCTATAATTAATTTGTAAATTAATTTGCATTCTATTAAATATAGATGCAAAATGGTCTTGAGCCAGGACAATACCCCAGTTTAAATCAAATATAAATATTATTTTTAATTAATTTTTATATTTTTTAGTTTCATTCTTGAGTAGGAAAATATTGTTCAAAAAAACATTTCTAATTTTGTTGCAGAATAGCTGAGAGTTGGTACGAATTTAATTTTTTCCCAAATCTTAAAAATATTATTTTTAATTAATTTTTATATATTTAATTTATAAAGATGAATATTTGCAAAAATTTGATGGCCAAGAAACAAACAACGATTTTTATAATAATTTAGTTTAAAAAACAAATTCTTCTCAGATTTTTTTTTGGATTTTAATTTTTTAATAAGTTTCCAAAATTATTTTTTACTTGTTAGTAAAATATGAATTACTTTTTGCTGTTTTTTTTTCTTTCCTTAAATTCATTTACTTTCCAATCTATAAAATTCTCTTCATTCTTTGTGGGGAAAAATATATAGTGGCATAGCGAACTTGCTGGAGACATATTCTTGAACAGTTTGTGGTCCGAAATTAATTGTAGAATCAGCAAAATTTGGAACAAGTCTAAGTTTAACATGGATTCGGTTGGAGAAAATGGTATGGAGAGTCAAAATGCACTGGATTATTTCAGTCTATAATCAATTAGATTTAAACTTGAATGTTGTCCTGGATATTCCCAAGTCCCTTTTGCACCTTTATTCTTTAGAATGGAAATTTAGTTACAAATTCTAATATTTATTACTCGACTGCTCACAGACAATATTGTGATTTCTGACTCGTCTTCAGCAATATCGATGTGTGTGGGGGAACAAATTTTGAAAACATTATTTTATGTTAATTGTGGACCTAGCTTGGATAATTATCCAGTGTAAGTTTAATTTATGGCTATTTTTTTATTTAAAGAGTGATTTTTTTGAGGTTAGGATTTTCATGCATTAGTATTTGACAGATCACGTGGGATTTCAGACATGGTGTCAAAGAGAAAGATGCTCAGTATGCTTTGACATTTCATCATGAATAGACTTACTAACGAGCAACGCTTGCAAATCATCGAATTTTATTATCAAAATGCGTGCTCTGTTAAGAAAGTTCAGAAAGAAAGAAATTGTGTTCAGCGACGAAGCTCATTTTTGGCTCAATGGGTACGTAAATAGGCAGAATTGTCGATTTTGGAGTGAATATCAGCCAGAAGCATTGCAAGAGCTACCAATGCATCCAGAAAAAGTCACAGTTTGGTGCGGTTTATGGGCTGGTGGCATCATTGGACCGTACTTCTTCAAAGATGATGCGAATCGTAACGTAACTGTGAATGGTGAGCGCTACCGTGAGATGATATCCAACTTTTTTTTGCCCAAAATGGAAGAACTGAACTTGGTTGACATGTGGTTTCAACAAGATGGCGCTACATGCCACACAGCTCGCGATTCTATGGCCATTTTGAGGGAAAACTTCGGAGAACAATTCATCTCAAGAAATGGACCGGTAAGTTGGCCACCAAGATCATGCGATTTGACGCCTTTAGACTATTTTTTGTGGGGCTACGTCAAGTCTAAAGTCTACAGAAATAAGCCAGCAACTATTCCAGCTTTGGAAGACAACATTTCCGAAGAAATTCGGGCTATTCCGGCCGAAATGCTCGAAAAAGTTGCCCAAAATTGGACTTTCCGAATGGACCACCTAAGACGCAGCCGCGGTCAACATTTAAATGAAATTATCTTCAAAAAGTAAATGTCATGGACCAATCTAACGTTTCAAATAAAGAACCGATGAGATTTTGCAAATTTTATGCGTTTTTTTTAAAAAAAAAGTTATCAAGCTCTTAAAAAATCACCCTTTATTTATATTATAGTTGCCGACAATGTGAAAATATATTTTTTATTGTGAGTAAGCAAATAACTTTTTATTAACGTTTTTGTTATCACATCTTATTATCTTAAAGAAAAAAGAGCCGTAGTGCATATATGTCATTTGTAAATAAATTTGAATTCTATAGAAAATAGATGCAAAGAGGAGAATATCCAAGTTCAATTCAAATTAGTTCCTAATGTTTTTTATGTATAATAAATCCCAAAGGATATAATTGATCACAATTCATCATCTGCTACTCACATCTAATCAGCTGACCTATGTTCTAATCGTCCAACCAAATCCCTGCTTTCCCATCAGTGTCTTTGCTTTATAGCTAGCACTCGTTGCTTTTTTACATTATTTGTAGTACTGATCATCTTCATTTGATTTTCAAAAGTTCCGCTTTTATTTGTTCTATCATCATTATCGAAAACGGCCTTTTGTTTTCGTTAACAACTTCCTAACCTGGCCTACCAAACTGGCAGTTTTTATCTACGGCCTCCCAACGAATGTCTGGCTAACTATCGATAGATTTATTGATCATATCGCATAAAGATCACCGCGTGTGTATGGCCGGCCGAGAGTGTATGTGTAGTCACTTAACACGGGTATTTTTATTTGCCCACCATTAGTATTTGTTATTATTGTTATTAGGTACTATTTAAATTGCATGGACGTCATTGCCACCGCCACTGAGACTGCCACTGGTGCTGGCACTGGAACTGCGGAAATTAGCTTAACACTGCAACTGAGTGCAGTCATTGTTCGCCGGTCTTCTGGGGTGTTCGTTCGACAACAACAACAACAAAAAGAAGAAATGCCGACAGTTGTGATGATGAGCCTCTAGCCCCCTCTCCGTAACAGGCCACCGGACTTCTTTTGACTCTAATGTGATCATATGAGTTGGCACGTCCGTCCGGTAGTACTTTAGCTCTACATAGCACTGCTGCCACTGCCACTGCCACTGCTGCTGGTTGCTGTTTGCCACTAGAGACGCATCATTATTGTTTACACAATTATTAGGACAACAAGAACTGTTTTTAACGAAATGCCAGAACTGGAAGATCGGTGGCAGGAACTGGCATATTGGCCTGGCCGTATTGTGTTAACTGCCGTCAAGCAAACATCATGACTTGCCGCAAGCCATGCCGCAAGCAGCCCAGCGTTGGCTGACTGGCTGACTTACTTGGTTACCCCCGGGTGGATAAACTAAAGGTAAATGTTTATTTGTTAAACCTTTACAATGGGTCGTTTGCTCTTTCTTCTTCTTGGGCCGCCGCCGCCGCCGCTCAAAGTATGGATTTTGGTCTTCTGCACTTTTATTATCATTTCAGTGTGTGTGTGTGCGAGCGAGCGTAGATCTTATTGTTTTTATAACGTTTACCTCAAGTGTCAATTGGCTTTCAGAAATTGTTAACTTAAGATTGATACCAATTTGGTTGGCGGCATTCGTTTCTTCGTCATCACCAACATCACCACCACCATCATCGTCATCCTGCCCTTTCCGCCTGCCAGCTACTTCTGGTGTTTATTTAAAATAGTATCTTGTTGCCTTGATTTCGGTTACCGGTTGCCGCTTGTTTATTGTTTTGTTATAAAATTTGATGTTTCATTGTTTGAGCTCACGTTCATATTTTCATTCGTCTTCGTTTCTAATTAAGGGATTTCCCTCAGATTTGTCCATTTCGACTTGGCTTTTCCTCTTTTCCGATAATGTTAACAACACGTGCATTAGAGGCATTTAAGGATTTGTTGTTTTGCTTCGGTGTTTGGAAAGTGTTAATGGAAAAATAACAAGTGCTAATGGCCAGAATGGGGGAAGCATTGTGATATATCTCTTTAAAGGGATTTGCTTGAAATGAAAACAAAAGACTTGGGACACGAACCGGGAAAACATTTCGCCGCACTCAAACTCAAACAGTCGTTCAATTATCTAAGTCTTGAGACTAACGATGAGTGATCAAGTGAAAACAGTCTATTTTGGTAGAGCTAGTGAAGTTTAATTTATGAAGGCATGAGACTAGTCTGTTTTGGGAAATGTGGAAGTGATCAATACAGCTGAGGCTAATTTTCTATCAAGAAATCTTTGTGGAGTATTAGACTCTTTATGCATTTATACATGCATTTGCATTAAATATAAAAAATTAAAAAAAAACGTAATTTAAGAGCACAATAATATATGCAATGGACCTCACACTATACACAAATGAAATAATGGTTTAAGTTATTTTAATGATTTATTTCGACGTTCAGTAGACCGTATAAAATCTCGTGGTTTCATAAGGGATCATTTAGAATGGACCACATACCACTTGGATTTTTTTTACAATCAGCCTTAAAAATTTAACCACTTGATTAGAACTTCTATACTAATTCTCAATATCTCGTTATATTGTGAAGTAGTTTTTCTGAGGGCCCAAAAAGCGTCTATCCACTTCTTTGTCGCTGATATATGTATATAGCTTCATTCGTCGAGCAGTTAGCCAATATCCCGTCAGAATTGCGGTCACTCCTGTTATGACCATTCTATTCTGGTTGATACTGAATAGGGTTCGTTTGTTTTGTTATACTCAGAACTGGTTTTTCGGGATTTCATAAGTTTCAAAGTTTTTCCACTTGAACAACGTTCCGGACATCGTAATGATAAATATTGGTTTGAAGAAGCATTATTTTTGTAATGTATTCACCATATATGGGTGACAGAACATTGGAACCCACCAAAGAACTACAAAGCTGAAAATCTTATCAGACTCGAAATGACTATTTAAGCTCCACTTGAAACTTTCTTGTGCAGTTAAGTTCCTATGAATATAAAGGATGATTTTTTAAAAGCTATAGGAAAGTTTTTCACAAGAAAACACATAAAATTCAGAAAAATGCATGAAATCTTTATTTGAATCGATAGTACGGTCCATATAATTTAATGTTTGAAGATTATTTCATGCAAATGTTGACCTGACATTGTCTCGTGAGTCTCGTTGATTCCATGGAAGCCGTTGGATATATCTCTATGCAACAAAAATTTTGCCAATGCGCTATGTGTAACCTTTTTTGGAGTAATTTGGGTTTCTAAAGCCGAAAACGATATTTAAAATCAACTATTGGATACAGGCCAAAATAGAAGAAACGAAAAAGAAGACAAATTTTAGGCCAAAGTACATTTAATATTTGTACTCTTATTGGGGAAAAATAGTTCTGATCTGACGCTTCAATATAGGTCCGATCACATGCTTATATGTTCAATTGAAGGTAATTGGCTACAAATGTTGCGAATTTCACTATCACATAGAAGCAGTAGTTGTTAGAAGTAGTATCCAACAAATTTAAAAAATATATATTTTTATACCCTCCACCTCCAGGATGGGGGTATATTCACTTTGTCATTCCTTGAAATATTCCACGGAGACCCCATAAAGTATATATATTCTGTATCCTGGTAAAATTCTAAGACGATTTAGCCATGCCCGTCTGCCTGTCTGTTGAAAGCACGATAGAGGCTGAACGAAATGAGCTAGGAGGTTCAAATTTTCCCTAAATGTGTCTTATGGTTGCAGATCGGTTGGGGTTGGATTGGTTGGAGCAAAATCGGCCCAGAGGGAAAAATTTTTCCCTAACAATATTTAGATTATTTAAGCAATTTTTTGAAAATTTTTGTTTTTATACACTTTGTTTTTGTTTCGTACCTTCCTCTTGTAACGTGTAATTACCAAAATGTATAAAAATGATTTAGAGGGTGAAATGGGACAAAAGGGATAAAAATAGTACCAATGATACGGCAACAGTTAGAAACATGAAATTTGGTGTGTACATTAGGGCGTACCTCAAAAAAAAAAAGTTCGCCGTACACCTTCGAATATGAAGTTATAGGGATGTACACTGTACATCCCTATAACTATGTAGACACGTAAAATAGAGAGATTTTTCGAAATTTGTACTTCTAAGGGATACAATTGGAAAACATATTTTCTATTTTTTTCTCAAAAGCAGTTTCTCTTTGAAGAAAATCTATGAGTAAATATAGAAGTTTTGGTCCATCTTGTAGAAGTATAGTCGCCTACACGTATGACTAAATCAATTAAATATTTATATATTTAAATATTTTGCGTCCATATATAAATACTTCATAGCTTATACATTTGTTCATAGATCCTTTACATACCGACATTGTTCTCTGCATTAGAATGTTACTTCTTAAAAATGGAAGAAAATATATTTTTTCGATTTTTATCTTTTTTATTATTTTTTGTGCCTGTAAAACTGATTTTTTCGTTTTTCATTTTTTTTCTCATTTTTTTGGACCGTGACATTCGCAATATTTGTATCCATCATAATTACCTTTACTTGAACATGTAAGCGGTTGAGCTGGGTCCTATATTTCCAAACTGTTAGCACAAACATAAAAGGTATCTTCAACGATGGTCATTTTAGAGGTGGTTCAATATTTCCTCTTTCTGCACATTATTATGATGGATCGACATAGGAAACCTTGTGATCCTTACTTACTAAGAATATGTTATGTTTGGCAATATTACTGAAAACATTACAAGGAAAATATTTGTGGGACATTTGAACACTATAGTTCCTCAACGTATCGTTGTTTTTAGTCACTTTTGTAAGAAAGGGTGAAAAACGCCACTAAAAATATATGACTTGAAATTCTAATATTTATAAGGGTCTGAATACACCAAAACCCCAAACTCAACTTAAATGCCGGAAATAATTCAAAACTTAAAATTCATTTTAGTGCCAATTTCGTACTATTTCCGAATATGTGCTACACTGTCCCACATGATTAAATTTTAGTGGGTGGGGTGAATGGAGTCTTCTTGCATTTGGTCTTTTCGTCGTAGTTTCAATTGTCCTTTTCCACCTCGTTCCTTAGGTTATTTATAGAACCTAAATTTGATAAAAATATTATTATTTGTATTTAAATGAAACTAGAATTTATCGACGATTTTTTTAATATTAATAATCTAAATTTTGGAACATATCTGTTTTCATGCCGATATCTTCTATAGAAAATTTTGAAAAATAAAAGAAAATTATCTGTAAAATAATAAAATATTAAATATTCTTAACAAATGTTTTGTAGTACATAAATGTAGTCAAAGCTGGACTAAATTTAGTCCAAACAGGTTATATGATTAGCTTATTTGAATTTTTTGGAGTATCTCATACTCATCTCTAATATTATGTGCTAATTAATAAATAATAATGAAATAAATAATTTGTTGTAACGTAATTTGATATGCCTGTGAAAAACTGATCTCAATTTTTGATACAAAATAATTCTTGTTCATTCATTTCCACTGAAAAATCCCCACCAAATTGGTGTGTTTTCATGTCACACGTCGACATGTGTCCCTTTTGGCCTCATTCCTTTGAACTGCCAAATCATGAAAACACAACACATTTCGATCTTGTTTTCATTAACCCAAAACTCCTGTGGTTAATGCATATATTATGCCTTGATTTGGTTTAGTAAACGAACTTATTTAGCATTCCATGTGCAGCAGCAGCAGCACGGGCAACAGCAGATGTATACGAAAGACTTAAGACACAAACTTTGTTTCTTTAATACACCTTAAATTTGCACATTTCACAAAACTGTTCAAACTTTCAAAACATAACATAAATTTTACACTTTAAACTTATTGTTTAACGAAGAATAAGCAGAATAAAACAAGACACACAGAACTCAATATACTAAACTTAAACGTAATGTTAAACATTTGCTGTTAAAACAAAACAAAAACAATACAAAAACGAGATGATATGGAATGGAATTGAATGGCTGGCTGGCTGGTTGGTTGGCTAGTTGGCTGACTGGCTGGCTGTTGGTTTTGGGGCTGTGGCCCCCCATGGTGTTACCACCGTGTGTGTTGTGGCGAAGAAGAGTGTTTATGTCAAAGTCTTGTACGGTCATGTTGCATCAACACATGATGACAGTCATAATTCTTAACAGCCACCATGGAGTGTTTTGCCATTTTTCCGATTTCAATCTTCTTCTGTCTTAAGACAGAATTGCACAGCCAGAGATGTTTGCAGGGAATACAGTGAGAGCCACCTTCAGGAAATGAACTGCTTTGGCACATATTGTGCCCAACCAACAAAAAACAAAAAAAATCGCTGATGTCAACACTAGCAGTTGTGGCAGCAGCAGCAGCATCAACAACATTACTCGTATTATTTGTGATATTTAGTGCAGCAGCACTAGTTCCCTTGGAACACCACCACCAACAACAAGAATCATATGTGCTGTGCTTTCAATCTTTCACAGAAGATCTGTTGGTTCGTTTTGTGTGGCAATATGGACAATATGAAACGAAAATCTCCCACGGTTTTTGGGCAAGAACAGTGAGAGCACGTCAACCATCGCACATTGATATGATTTTAATTTTCTACAAATTATTTCCGTTTTCTTTAATCATTCCCCATCCCCACCCTATTCCTCTAAAACTTTGAAATGTTGAACAAATGCTCCACAAATATTATTAAGCGGAGGAAATTCGCTGGGAACACGCCATGAGAATTGAGAAGCTAAAGCTTAACCACAAACAAAAGTAAATCACACCGGGGCAAACAAAAGACTTAAGACACAAACCTGACTCACACCATTCAAGTGTCATTGTGGTGGCGGTGGTGGTGGTTCTGGTGGTGGTTGCTGGCTAATGACAAATCTATTTAAAAATAGTTTATTATTTTATAACAATTGAATCGCAAAATTATATCACAATTAATTTATTGCTTTTGTTTGTTAATCGTTCTTGTTTGTGGTCTTTTTGTTTGTCGATCAAATCATGGATCATTGATCGCCTCCGAGTATGTCTGTATGTGTGTGTGGCTGTGTGTCTGTCTGTAATTGAAACACTTTAAATGATCTCATTCTGTTAACACCCTCAGTGTGCTGTATGGCGTCGTGTTCCGCAACACATTGTTGTCCCAGTGGATGCTTATCTCTCGCTCCCCGCTCATGGTTGCTTTTCAAATCGAAAATTAATGCAAATTAATGTCAAAAGAACGCAAAACAAAATGAGCAGCCCTTTTTCGAAACGGATAATTTAATTAAAACTGCAATAATAATAAACACACCCCCAACATTGGTGGTGTGGAATTACTGGTGTAAAGTAATGTTTTGAGGAGAATAGTTTTTGGCATGGTAAACCACGAATGGTGGGCACCCTAAAGTGGAAAAATCAAAAATAAAATTGTATAAATATATATTTATGTATATTTTCTTCAAAAGCTCCTTCCTTTCTTCGCGAGTATGCCGCACAGTGATTCAGAATCAAAATCCATCGGCCAAAAGTCAATAACTTTTGTTCTAATAGACATTTTTGAGTTCTGTAAAAAAATCAAAATTAGACAAGCATTATTTTGAGATATTAAATTTAGAAGATAATGAAAAAAAGAAAATGAATAAATTGCGTTTTGGAACTAAAAAATCTGACTTTTTGCATTATATGTCTGCTAAATCAGGTATTATTTAGTTTTTCGGGCATAGTTCCGGCAAATGAACTCCGATTGTTATAAAATAAAAATTTACTCGCCTTTTTTTTCTGCGTACCTACTTTTCAGAACTTATTGAGAAAAAAATTGATTAAATTTCGTTTTGGATTTAAAAAAATCAAACTTTGTGCACTAAATCTATCCTATCTTCGAAGGGTGCAATTTCGTGCAGGCAAAAGTTACCCTACAAAAACGGGGACCCCTTCAACCTTTCCAAATATGTATACATTTCTTTAAAGGTTTTTGAAGGAAAAAAGTTGTGTTGGTCCAAAGTCAGACATTTGTTCAAAAAGGATATTTTTTAAAATATTTATTACAAAAGAACTATATTTGGCACAAATATATTTTTACATAATAATAAAGCTAAGAAACCACAATTTCTAACAAACAAAAAATCTCTTAAAATGTGTGAGAAACAGTTCGACAAATTCATAAAAAGAAATTAGGTTTTTTAAATTTTCAAAATCTGAAAAACGTGAAAATCCGTAATACAAAAAAAATAAATTTTTTTCTTCGCATTATGAACAAATAATAATTAAAAAACATAAAAATAACAATTTTATTTTTTTGGTTTGAACTGGGATATTGTCATGGCTCAAGACCATTTTGCTTCTATATTTAATAGAATGCAAATTTATTTACAAATGGCATGATGACATTTATTTATTTTATTAAATCGATTTATTTATTTTTTTTTAATAGAAAAATACGAAAAGTAGTCAACTTTGGGCCGATTTCTAAAATATATCCTATTTCCCGATTTCTAATGTTAAAATCTCAAAATAATCCTTGGGTCCTTGTCTAATTTTAGTTTTTTACAGAACTCAAAAATGTCTACAAGAACAAAAGTTATTCAATTTTGGCCGATGGATTTTGATTCTGAAGCACTGTGTGCCGGCTATTAGAGAATAAAACATTTTTATCCTGTCGTTTTGAAACAAAAATTAAAAAATATTTTTTTTAATTCTCTGGCTTCAACAAATATACATTGTCTCTTTTTTATGAGGTTAGTTATGAAAAAATAAATCAAAAAATGGTTTTATTTTATTTTTTCTATATTTTATTGGGTTTGTCTGCAAAAAAAATTTGGTAGAAACATTTCCAATTTTTTTTTTGCAGACAAACCCCATAAAATATAGAAAAAATAAAATAAAACTATTTTTTGATTTATTTTTTCATAACTAACCTAAATGATTTTTTTAACTCTCCGGCCTCAACACATAAGCACAGTTTTTTTATTATAAGGCCTATTATTAAAAAAAATCAATCTTTTATTTTCTTATATTTGTTACGGGTTTTTTTTAAAAAAATATATATTTTTCTTATTTTTTTATCAATTTTTCTATTCTTATCTCTATGTGAAATCTCAAAACCATGGATTCCTACCTTCATTAGCAATGAACCACTTTCTTACTGGCAAGAAACTAATCTCGACTGGGTCCTTTCATCCATTTAACTACCTCCGAATGTAGGGTGCCATCACTCAAAATGTATTGTAAAACTCGTTAACATATGTAAATTTTAAGCTTCATGCCACAACCGGCAACCATCACCATCAACACCGCCACCAACGACACGGAATGACTTTATTTTGTAGCAGCTACAAAAAAGTGCTAAAATATTGTCATAGTTTATTGCCGTTGCGGTTGTTGTTGTTGCTGTTGTAACTTAAGCTTAATAAATGCAAATAAATACAGTTTTGGTTTTTTCTCGTTTGTTTTTTTTTGTTAATCTGCGGCAAGAGCAGAAAATTATGATCTCAATACATTTGATTTTGGCTTTTGGTAGTGTGTCATATTTAAAACGCCTTTTATAGGTTGTTTAACGTTGTGTTTCTTTGCTCGACACGATGACTTATTGAAAAGTATCACATGTGTAGTTACATATGTATTAGGGTGCAACGAAATCAAACTTTATAGAATTTGAAATCAGAGGAGCCCCTGAAATTATCAAGAGAAATCGGGAATGTCGATATGTTTTTTATTCCTGTATACTTTTTCTAATTTTTAAAGCAAAATTGGATAAGAAATATTTTGGGTTTATAAAAAATCAGTCTTGGGAACCACGTTCAAAGGAAGTCGTAAATTATATATATTAGAGTGGCTTCAAAATAAATGTTAGTCGAGAATATAAACAACAGTTTTTTCTCACACACAAAAGAAGCCAGTGTAATATATATTAGAATGGGTTACGAAAATAAATTGGTGCGGTCTCCCCCAAGAAATGATGATTGGATCGGCTCTGTCAAGCCGTCTGTGAGCTAAACGCTCCTGGAAACATCTCTAAAAATCATATTTTTTTAGTAAATTTTTTTATGTTGCATTTGTTCTAATTTTTTTCCTGAAATAATAGACCTTTGGATGCACTTTAAATGTAAATATTTATTCTTGTCTTAGAATAATTCATTGGTTGTATTGTGGAAGCTTAGATTGTGTTTTTTTTTTTCAAAGTTACAATTCACCTTTCTTGGAAACATTTTCTAAAGCCTAGATTGTGTTTTTTTTTCAAAGTTACAATTCACCTTTCTTGGAAACATTTTGTAAATAGCAGCGGTCGATACCTATCGAATGATGCCTAAATGATGAACATCGGACAAAAAATTTGTCACTGATCCAATTTTTGCGAAATAAATTATACTTATATTTATTATATATATATAATAAATTTTACAAAAATTAGTGCTGTGTCGTCAATATTCGTCCGATGTTCATCACTTAGGTCAAGGTATTGACTGTAGCTATTTTTTTTATAAAATAGTTACTAGGAACAGAAAATGGAAAAAATTTTAGCTATTTTTTTTATAAAATAGTTACTATGAACAGAAAATGCAAAAAAATACTATAATGGTCCAATTGATTACTCTAAGACAACAAACAAACGTTATATTTAAAGTCTTTTCAAGGTTCTATTATTTCAGAGAAAAATTTTTCAAAAATGTAACAATAAAATACACCGGAAAAAGATTCAAAGTAAAACTATTTGATAACATTGAAAAGAAACATACATCGATTTTACTAAGTTGCAACGCTTTAGCCAAAATCGTACGAAATTAAGAAAGAAGCAAGTGCTCTGTGTTTTCTAAAGATGCGGCAGTCGTAATGAAATTTGAATTTTTCCCAAAATGGGAAAAGTCATGAAAATTGGGATTTCTATATACCATATGATGATGTTGGTATGCTAACTTTGCGATCTCTTTTTAACACCATGGAATATCGAGCAGAGACATTTTAAAGTATATTTAAAAAATAAATAAATAAATATGATAATTAATAATATATTGAAAAAAGTTTAGATTTACAGAAAACTTAAATTGTACGATCATTTACACTATGCGACGGAAATTGTATCTGAAGTAATATGTCTTTCTAAACCCAAAAAAAGATAGCAAAAATGTATGGATATTTTTTATTAAAATTCCAATTTTCGTCGAAGGTAGCTCTACTATTTGTATTCTCAGTTTGGATATAAAAAATCGATAACACTCTCTTATTTGTCCAATTAAAGGTAATTACAAAGGTACAAATGCTTGGAATATCATTTTCACATAGAAACATTGTTTAGGAACAGTCTCAAAAAAATTGACCAAATATTTTTTTCGAACAAAATATATAAAAATTGTAAAAATGTGTTGTTTTATCTTTTAATAGCTAACATTATAACAAAGAAAACGGTCTACGTAAAATATCTATGCAAAAAATGTGGAAGATATGGTCCTCTATGTAGACCCAAAAGAATTTAAGAAATCACGATTTTCAGAATTTATGGTTTAATAACGCGGAAATTTATTTATAATTTAAATAACAAAATATTTGAATTTATTTTATAATATCTGGGATCTAACTGAAGAAAACAGGGCCTTATCGAAGATAATCTATAGATAAATGTAAATGTTGTCGCTATATTTAACGATCAATTTATAAAATTATGATTTTTTAAAAAGCCTTTTGTGTCTACAAACGTTGTCATAAGTTCTACATATATTCATAGTCCTCTCCTTCATGTAGGTACTGTTTTCTTCCTTATAATGTTATTTATTAATTTTAATGAGCTATTTCGTCGCAACACAAAAAATGTTTTTCTTAAAAAAATCTAGTTTTTCTCAATTTTTGCGACTGTTTCTGAACCACTTTTCCTATGTGAAAATAAAATGCACATCATTTGTGGCCATCGTAGTTATAATGGTATTTACTTAAAAATAAAACAAAATATTTTTTTCCATTTTTATCTATTTTTAATGGGCTATTTCGTCCCAGCAAAAAATATTTTTTTTTTCAAAAACATAAATTTTTTCTATTTTTTGGACACAGTTCCTAAACCACTTTTCCTTTGTGAAAATCAAAAATTCACAACATTTATAGTCATCATTTTCTTTAATTGGATATAATGGAGGTGTGATCGGGCCTACATTTCCAAATATGATAGCTCGATTACACTGTCTAACAAATTAATACTTTTTAATTAGAACGGAAATAGGATAAATGTTAGCTGTGAAGTCCAACATTGTAAAATATATCTTCAGGAAACCCCGCGTATAGTCATATAGAGAATACTATCTTTTTTCGATGCACCAACACACAGCGGATGTCCCCTATAAATGCAGAGAAAGTTGAAATAAATGCAATTGCAACTGCGTATTTTGGATTTGTGCAAGAATTGCTGCTTTTTTCCCGACTAACTACATATATGTTACAGGCGACACTAGTTGCTAATACACATGCCAAAAACAGGCGGATCCTTTGAATAGATCGCGAGAAAATCACAAAACAAAAATGTAAGGCATACAAATAATTTTAGCCATATCTGCCGCGAAAATGAAAATTTTGCAAAAATATCCAATTTCTATTTTTTTTATCGTGCTCTACCGAAATATCCAATTTTTTTTATCGAAAAAGATCGATTTTCAAAAAAAAACATGGACGATTTTTAACTCTCGTAATTTTGCTGTATATGTTGTCGAGTAATTTTGCTATTTAATAGTGAAGAGCTTTATTTACGACTTTTGCGTCTTTGGTGACCCCCACTGACATTTTCCGGCAATTTTTGTCGTAGAACATTTTAATCCTTAAATGCCCTTTTTGAAATGACTTGTTTTTAGATGTTCTCGACAAAGGGTTAAAATGGCCTAGAGAGAGGAGAGCTAGAGGGTTAAGATCTTCCACAAAATGAATTAACGTAAAATTCCATAAGACAGTTCTGACAATAAGAATTCTCTCAGACTTTAAATTACAACATTTTATTCACTTAGTATAAGGCTCCCTTCGACGAAAAAAATAAAACTTTGATTCGCTATAAAAAGAAACACAGACCAGCTGGGCTATTAGTTTATTCCGTAAAGATGGCCTACTCAACGTGGGCTTTCAGAATTTTAGTGTGGCTACTCTGTTCCAAAAATGCTGTTGAATAGTAGAATTAAACGTAACACAATTGTACGAAAATATTTTTTTTTGATTTTATGCCTCAGAATGCTTCACTGCAAACCAACAATATTTGTTAGCTCTCTAACATAATTGTTTATTTTTTTATGATTTCTTTAAAAGTCACTTCAAAATTTCAGATTTATTCCAAAAATGTTGAAATCACCCCTGTGAATTGTGAGCTGATGAGTTGCTGCTGTCTGATCCTACAAAAAATAAAAATCTAAAAAGAAATATTTATTTTGAATGATGAACGCTGCTGGTAATGTTTTTTCCTTGCAGAACTGTGTGATTGCAACGAAATCCCAATAAGCTGATTTAATAAAAAAAATCCCGAGGTCTCCTGCCCTTACTGCACCTGATTTTCTCTTGTGGAGTTATTGCAACAGATATTGAGAGAATTCTATTATTTTTAAAACCCATTAAAATGTTTTAATAAATATGTATTAGTTTTCAACGGATCAAAATAAAATAAATTATATGAATTAAGAATACACAATGGTCAAATGTGTGTATGGTTGGGTGTGGTTCCTTTGCATTACCAAAAACAAAGATTTCCTTCTTAAGAAGAAATTACTTGATCGAATTAGCTGATATTCGAATGGATTACATTCAAAACTCATAAGAATTTATTATTTGAGTTTCTTATTTTTAAAATGCATCAAATAATAAATAAAATAATATGAATTAAGTATTATAATAATAATAATTTGAGTTCTTAATGTGGCAACATTGATCAGCCATCAGCAAAAAAATATTGTAAGAATTACTCTTCATTGTGCCTCTTATGAGATCCCTTCTCAAAAATTGTGCTTTTCATTACACCCTAATACACATGTAAGTACACACACGTCTGAGCCATGCAGTGCTGGAGCGCACTCCAAGTCCTCTGCAGTCCATATTCCCCACTCTACTTCAAAAAGTTTATATTTATCGCTGCCGTTTTGTAGCTTGGCTACACAGTGTTTTTCCTCAGCCTTTTTCCCCGTCTGGTTTCAGGTGATAAATCATTTTTAAACTTCAGAAAATTGAGTTGCCTGAGCCATGGCGGTTTCAAGTTGTGGCCCGGCCGATGTTGTTTTTGCTGTTGCTGTTGGTGCTAGTGATGGTGTTGCTGTTTGAAATGGTTTTCTAATTTAATTTATTTATGGTTTATCGATTCATTGATTGCGGTTATTTTTAGTTTTTTTTTTTGTTTCTTTTCAGTCGAGTTGTATGAGCTTTCAAATGTGTACAATTTAGAAGTATGTGTTGCTGCCATTGTATCATATCAGCGTAAAATAATATGATTTATATAAAGTATATATGAAAATTGTGTTTGTGGTTGTCATCATATTGTTAAAAAGATTGTGATCTCTGGTAAATGATAGCGATGGTGTTTGACTGATGATTTATGTGATTTACGGCATAAGAAATTCTTCAAAAAATATGAGCAAACAAGGAGGGAATATTTTGATTATTGATTAATTAAAAATCAACAAAGTGACCTATTTCGAGATATTTTAGGATATATTTAAATTTCAAAGAAATTAATATTTGTATTCCAAAGAAATTAATTAATTAGGCCCATCTGAGTCTGAGGTTATACGTGAGAAGCCTCACCATATGTATTTTCTTGTTAAATACTTTATTAAAATGCACTGAAAGTATATCGTTAATTAATTTCTATAAGTTTTTAATTAGCTTATTCCACTTGTTGTCATTATACATTAAACATTAGCCGTTGTATTTCAACATTTTTATTACAAACGTCTATTACATTATTCTTATTATTGCTGTCTACAAATAAGTTGTATTTATTTTTATTCGCTGTTTTAGTTTGCTACTTGTCGTTGCCATACATGCGAGTATAATTTATGTTGCTGAAATTCCCCCCACATTTATTAAAAAACACAAAAAACAGCAGCCATAGCATTAATAAAAACAAAAGACTTAAGACACAAACTTGAGTGGCTGGCTGGCTGACTGACTGTAACAACTTGGCGGGCGATGACGTTGGCGACGACTGACCACATAACTTAATGAACTCACATCACACTCACACCATTAATATTCATTGCTGTTCTATTTGTTTACATTTTTTAACACTTTGTTATAAATATTTAATTCAAAATGCAATTATAAAATGATTTTATAGTAAATTAGAGAACAACAAAACATACATACAAATCTACACAGAGACAAGCAAGCAAACAAACAAACAAACATATAAAAACAACACAAACGAATGAATGATTATTTATAATGAAAAATTCCCAGTTACAGTATAATAATTATGACGTTTGCACGGGCAATATGAGAGAGCAGCTAGATTTTAGTTCCGCTTACTCAGGTCAGGTAAATTAGAAACAAACAGCAGTCACTGGCACCACCACAACTGCTACTCATGGCAAATCTATGAAGAAGTGTTGTTTTTTTTCCTCAAATCATCTATCTAATGTTAAAAGTTACGTTACGTTCCATTTGATTTCACTGGGGATTCTGGAAGGGAGGTGTTTGGCCGGTTTGTGGCGAAATGCAAAAAGCGTTCCTACTGCTGCCGCTGTTGTGTGGCCGTATTAGAATTTTCTCACGCTGTCATTGCGCTGTGTTGCAGCGCCCTCAGCCGGAAATCGCTGTGGTGTAACTAAATATATTTGCAAAAACCCAAACGAATAAAAATAAATTTATTAATGAAAGAGCAAAAAAACACAACAGAACACAAATAGCGAAGACCAGAACATATGTAAATTCACACTACGTCAGCACGTCATACGCGCGAGGCATTAGTCATCGCTTCGTTTCGTTTATTTAAAGCGATCACTTTTTAATTGTTGATGTTATTTGTTTAATTATTCAAAGTTTTGTTGTTGTAATAAATCTTATTCCGCTCTGTTCAATGGTTTGGCTTGGTTGGCGGTTGTTGTTGTTGTTGTTAATGTTTTAGAATCTATTCTTAACTTTGTTGCCTGTTTTGCTGCCGGCTGGTTTGGCTTGCAGTTTTTGTCTTACAAGCAATTAAAACGGCTCATCATTCTAATTATAGTTGGTCGAGTAATGTATGGATGCATGGATGGGGACTGCCAAAAAGGGTAGCCCCGGTTTGGGGAGATAGGCCGGTGAACATTTGTAATAAAAAATAATAATATTAAATATATTTCTAAATATTTTTTATGAATCTTTATACAAGGAACAGAATTTTTAATATCGATCTAAGAAATGTTTGGCTCAGAAATTTACTAAAAGATTTTTGGATCAAAAATTGTCCACATAAATGCAAAGAAATTCAAATATATCATAAATTTTAGGACAATCATATTTAAAAAAAAAAAACAAACAAGTAAGCTTCAGGCGGCTAAACCGTCTTATATATACCATCACTCTCAGAGAAGGAATACAATTTTAAGTGGGGCAGAATAACTTGTTTGGATGGTGCTAGGAGGTTCTGTCACTTGATCACAGCTTCCACATGATTAAATATCAAGTCATAGTGGATTCCATACACCAGTATAGAAGTTTTATTATTATAGGATTTAATATTACCCAGGATAGATACAATTGTGAAGAAGGGGCGGGGCTAAAGCGTAAATATTTTTTAGGTTTAAAAAAATTTTTAAATATCAAGTCGAAAATGATTTTGACTACCCGCATGGATGTTATGTCGGTTTTATTGTAACCAAAGTTTTTGCCACATTGTGTGCGAGGTACCAGAAGGTGTGTTACAATTTCGCCCATATACTATGCGAATGTAACCACTAAAAATGCATTGCTAAATATCAAATTTCACAGTGTTCCGATCATCAGTATAGAAGTTATAAAAGCTTTAATTTTACGTAGTTTTGTGTGATTTGTGTGGGAGGTACTGGAATGGGCGAGGCAAAACCCGTCATATTTAGTACACTTAAGGCGTCTATAAAAACATTATCAAATACGAAAATATAGCTGATGCCGATGAAACGTCGTGAAACGGATTTGGTCCAAACATACTTAGGGTCTTAAATTACTCCTTCAATGCGTTACACTTTTTTTCTGTCCCAACTGATATATACCCTCCTACTCTATAGAGTGAGGGTATAAAAAATGGATAATTCCATTTGAAGCGAACAATAAGCCATGAATATTTGCGTTTTAAAGATCTCCATTCATTATCAGTGATTTTTTGTTGTCCACAAGATTTTAAATTAAATTTGTTTATTTAATTAATATAACATTATATTAAAAAAAAAACAAAAAAATTAAGAAATTCGCTATCAGTACCATTCCAGCACACACAAATCGGACCAAAAATTTTAAATTTTTGGCATATTTTGTAAAAATGCCTTAAAAATTACACTAAATTTTTTAAAAACGAATGGAAAGTCATAACGCCGAAATATTTTGATGCAACTCATTGAACAATCCAAAGATTAATTTTAGTATCTACAATTTTTTTGAATTCAGCTTAAAGTAAGTTATGTTTCTTATTTTTTAACACTATTATTTATTAATAAAATTTATTTTACAAAAATCAAATATATATTTATTTTTTTGTTTATTAAAAAATAAAAAAATAATTAAAAAATGCTTTGTGTGTTGCTGAATTTTTGTTTAATTTATAGTTCAATTCCTGAAGATGATGCACGATGAGGATCGAAATATCGTATAAACCTCGATCTTAAATTAAATTTTGATATCATTTAATGTGGAATCATCCATATTCTATTGTTTGGTCGTCATTTTTGAGAAAATCGCCGAAAAGAGACAGATACACACCGATCGACTTAGAATCACATTCTGAATCAGTTTAGCCGTGTTCATCTGTCCATCTATTCTTTAAATCAAAGTAAATTTAGCAATTTGTATCCGATTCCAACAAAACTTTGCACAAACGACTTTTGCGGGTCAACGACGAATTTTAATTTTTCGCTTTGAAAACCTCGCACTTTAAATGAATTTGTTCAAATTTGGCGGAACGCATTGTATTTCACCTAGAAACATCTGCGAGTGAAATTGGATCACATCGATCTATGTTTTGTTATACCACCACGATGGTCCATGGTTTGATATAGCCCGATTTGGCGTCAGATTTTACTAATAATGAACGAATAGTACTTTGGTCCATAAAGAAACACGTTTTATAGAATCCCTAAGATCGTAAACTGATTTCGAAAGTATCGGCATTACATTATCGCATATACTTTGAAACATCTAGGATTGGCAACACAGCAAATTGAAGTACTTCCGCAGAAAACACATTTTATTCGAATCCCAATTTGCATATTTCCCGCATTACCTCAAAGTTCTTTTGGACAACTTCCAAAAAAACTAACTACGTATCTTACTAATGTACTTTAAATATATATTTTTTTAATTTTATTAATACTAATTTAATTTAATATTTATACGAATTATATATTAGATCATATAAGCAAATATTTTGTTAAGTTTTCGGGTTTACCTAAAAAAGCTTATTTATTCACCACTTACAGTAGATTATAGCTGAGATAGTTAGAGTGTCGTAGCAGTAACCAGAAGGTCCACTGTTCTTCCCCCTGTAGCGGCGGAATTTTAAAATAGAAATGGAAAGTAGTGAAAAGTGGATTCTTTGTCCCAGCTTTAAATTAACTAAGTATTTCAAAATAAAGGACATCCCTCCTATGAAATCACAATATTAATCTCTTTTTGAACGGAAAAATATCTTGTAATGGAGTGGAAAACTAAGGTAATATATAGTCGCCAGCGGCTGACATTAGCCTATCTTTACATGTTTTAACATAATTTTTAAAAACTGTGGTAACCGATATTTAAAACCAATCTATAGAAGTGGTTCTTCTATGACTTCTTTACATTTTCGGATTTAAAGTCCGTGATGATCTAGTATCAAACTCCAAGTTGTACAACAAATCTTTAAAGTTATGAAGCCTACACATAAAACTAGTAATTTTTCATATTTATAATGTTATTTGGATGTGATTTTGTATCGAGTTGAATAATAACTTTGGATCAGGGGACCCAGTATAGCTGAAAGTATTTATAAAATGGAAACTGTTCAGTCATTATATTCATATATTTTTCATGAAAACTAGACATTAACACTATTTCACTCAAAAAAAAAAATAAAATGGGTTGCTCTACAAATATGCAATTACTTTTTAGAATGAAGTGATTCTTCGCGAAATTTGCGGGAACAACAACTTCTCCAATGCAAAATTACTATCACCCCCATTCGAGCAATACCACCACCTCTAGACTCTCTAATACTCTAGAGTTAATTATCATAATAAGGCGCTGCAGTTGTTTGCAAAAAAGGTCATCCATTCAATACCACTTGGTTAGTCAGACAGTCGGTTTGTCCATATGTCCGTCCGTCCGTCTACCATTTAACTAGTAACTCTTGCTATTGCTATTGCAATAATAGATAGAAAAAATCGTCTAACAACTCTAAGCCGGATTTCGATTTTATTTAAATGTGTGTTCACTGTTGGTTGGTTAAGCCTTTTTTATGAAGATGTCGTTGTTGTTGCATCTTTAGAATTAATTTGTGTAATTGTTGCTGGTTTTGAGCTTAGCATTTTTTTGTTTCTCCATGCGATTTACATATGTAAGTTAATTATATGCTTGATGTAACTGCTAGATGTAATGTTAATATGTGATGAAAACATACATATATAGGTGCGAGTGGATGTATGTACAAAAGGGTCATTAAATTAGGGGTGCATATATTTGAAACAAGGCCACTGCTTCAATATTAGTGATGGATAGTTTTTAATATTCGAATTGAAGTTACCAATTTTATGGAATTTTTTTATAGGGAGGGCTATTTAAAATTTTAAATTTGAACTACCGTTTACTTGGACTTTGAAAGGTAGAATAACATTCAATTTTATATTTTAAATTCAAGTTTATGTTTGCAAAATGGGACGCTGTACGCTCGATCAAAATTGTAAAATATTCCTTCCAAAGTAGTGAGTCTTTTACGCAAACTGTAAGAAATCCACGTGGAAAATTTTAGAGAAGAGATCGGTTAAGAAGAAGAGATTCAGTAAAGCCTTCATGAAGCGCATTTTCAGCTCGATGGCTATGTGAATAATCAAAATTGCCGCATATGGGGTTCAGAGAACCCACACGTGGCTATTGAGAAGCCAATGCATCCACAACGAGTCACTGTTTGGTGTGGATTTTGAGCTGTACTGACAATTTAGGTTGATCGGATGAGGTCCTGCCGAGCCAGTCGTGGCAGCTATGAATGATGAACCTTTCCAATAAACCTAGAAATTTTGAAAAAAAAAATCAGTACTTTTTTATAGCGATTCTATTAAAGTTCTAAATGACCCACCCTATATATTAGGCTGGGTCCGGGTCCGTATTAAAAAAATAATTTCCAGCCATCTCACGGAAATAAAGTTGTGTTTGCACTGCAAAATATTTCATACCTAGATCAAGCTGTCTGTGAGCTAAACGCCATAAAAATCAAGTTTTTCCGGTTTTGACAACATTTCAAATACTAATGCCTATTCTTGTCTTAGAATATTTTATTGATCGAAATATTGGACTTTTATAGCATTTTTCTGGATTGAAAATCAATTCATCAATTTTTTCGTGACTCAAGCTAATACACATAAATAAGTAATATCAGATTTCTATGTCATTCACTTTTTTCAATATAGCCAAAGTATCAATTTCTGTTCAAATTACGCTCCACTTTGTTGACAATTAATCAACATAAGGGTTGTTTTTTTTAGGATATTGAAGGACTACAATTTTGCTTATTGATATAGCCATTTAACTGAATTTGGCGCTTATAAATTATTACTTATTGTCTCCAACTGCCTGCCTTTCCATGATTTTATAAAACGTGATATAAACATTTCCCTAAATATATATTTCTTATGTGAAAACCCTTTTATACATCTGTTGTTAGCGAAATCCAAATAGTAGAGTCGTTAATTTGATTTTGCGGTTAGGAATTGTGCTGCTGATGTTTGTTTTGTTGTACAACGAGAACTAATAACAATAAATTTCTTTTGACAACGAGGTGCGAGCTAAAAGTTACTAAATAAAATTATTAAATGTAAATAAAATAAAATATGACAAACAAAAAAATGCATGATCCAAAAATGGGGGTGGTGACGTGCGTGTAAGAGGGCGTTCATCTGGGTCAAACTGCCTCGGAGTCATCATCAATATTTTTGCAATATATATAAAAAATAGCCAAATATGGAGGCGACCTTAAGGGTTGCAGTTGGAGGGTAGGTGTGTTCTGAGAAAATATTGGGGGATGGTCATACATGTGACTCGACTAAGGTGTCTCCATGGAGTTAGTGTTAGAGTGGTGGGAGCAAATTTGATAAAAAATAGTTTTTGTATGGGAGCCCCATTTAAGAGTGGGGATAGGGGTAAGTTTGTTCCGAAAAAATGTTGGGGAGGGTAAATTAGTGGAGGTCGGTCTTACATTTAACCCAGCTTGAGGCGACTCCAGGGCTGTTTTGGGGAACTTACTGTCATAACAAAAATTATAAATAATAAAAAATTCATATGGGGACCACCCTATGGGCTGACGATTGGAGGAAAGTATGTTCGGTGGTTGAAAAAATATTGGGGGTTGGTCATACATTTAACTCCGCTAGCAGCCTCCTTGGGCCAGTAAGAGTAGTGGGAACAAATTTTATAAAAAAAATAAATTTTGTATGGAAGCGAGTGGAGATATGGGGTATGTGTGTTCGGAAAAAAATGTTGGGACGGGAAAATTAATGGGCTTGGTCTAACATTTAACTCCTCTGGGGATGACTCCGAGGCAGTTTTGAGGCTTTTTGTGTATTTTTACCACTTTACCCTCACCTTTGACTCTGATGAGCCCCCTCTTACACTCACTATCATTTTTTGGGTCATGAATTTCTTTTGTGAACCTCACAAAATTAAGGCTTCTAGCATAACAAAATCGAAAAGTCGTGCACTATACCACCACTATTGACCATGCCCAATTGTGGTTTTATGTTTTTTTAATCCCATTTTTTTAATTTTTTGGAGTCTTATCCTAATCCAAAGTATCCATGTGAAAATGAAATTCGCAAGATTTGTAGCAAATACCTTTAATTTCACATATAATCGGGCGTAATCGGAGTTATATTTCCGAAATGAGAGTATAAGTATTAAAGGTGAACATTTTTGTAAAATATTACGAGCAACATTTTTGTAGAACATTTCAGCCCTCTAACTCATCATCCGGTCTCATTCTTCCAGCCAAGGTAATTTCAGTATACGTTTTTGAACTGCCTTGCCTTATATGAGCAGCTTTTTGGAACGTCCCTCGCATGTTCCTCTTTGAATTCATACATTTATCCAGCCTGTCTGTGCCTAACAGCCTCTGGGGCATGTCATTTGTGATCAGATAAATTGTTTGTTAATATAAACATTTTGTACGAAACGAACAGAATTCTTCTCATCAATACATGTTTGTGGTTATTACATATCGATAAATATAATTTTTTTTTCAAACTATGAATGAATTGATAAATTGTTATTTTTTTTCTAAGCGATTATGCTGAAATAAAATGAATACATCGAGGAGAATGCGAATGCATACGGTGGGAATTTAATGATTTATTTTATTTCAGTCAACGAATTGAATTCGTATTGTGAATTAAACAGAAATTTGAGAAATTCGTAGAATAATTAAGATGGGAGGAGCTCTAACGTACGTATACACAGGAATTGCAATACATCCGGCTACAGTGATACACTAAATAAATATAGAAATAAACTGGAAATCATCAATAGATCCCAGAGATGTATGCGACGACAAATTCCATTGATGTTATGAATTCAATGCAATTTTCTTTGTTTTTCCCCTTACAACAAACATTCCTTTGTTGTCAACTTTTCTCTGGGAAATCATGCCTGTAAACCCCCGGTAACCTTTTGCATGTTTACAGTTGCATCATGTGGCCGATACTATTAGACTGAAATTTGCAAACTTTAACTGTAACACGATTTAACATATGTATGTCGACAACGTCTCTACATATGTTCATGGCACAGATATCTAAACACAAATACACATACATTCCCCTCTCTGGAACCCCTGTGTTGGGTTAGGTCTGGAAATTAGAGAAAATAATGTTAAACAAAAGATAGAGGGTTAGAGACTGGCATTAGACCATAAAGCAAAAAATACATGAAAACAACAAAAGCAAAAAAAAAACTAAAAAATGTTGGCTATATCGTGACGTACGTGATAACTTATAACATGTCACAAGGTGATTTTATACAAAAGATTAAAACATATTAAAACATTAACTAAGGCAACAAAGTTATTCCAAAAGGGCATAGGCGAATATTTGTAAACGCTACGCTAGCGGGTGGACAATGACTACGAATGGCTATAGTTATTACATTTACTTTTCTGTATTTATATTTTCTTGACAATAACTTAGCAAAAGAATCTGAAAGTTGATAGTAGCTTAAATAGTATTTAAATACAGTATATTAGAGTGTGCCGCCAGAAAAAGAGTTTCGATAAAATTGTATAAAAGAAGTTTATCAAACTGGTTTACAATTTCGTTTATAAATTACATTATATGTTATTAATGTATCAGCCAAATTTGTGAAATACAATTAATCATCATTTTGGCAGTATAAGTCAGATCATGTCCAGTTATTAGTTAAACACAAGATAGGAATAGTGGCTACACAAATATGCAGAAAATTATTTTGTTTCATTTTTTAATAGCTACAAAAAGAAGAACACTATATCTAGTGAAGAAGTTATAACTTTCTTTATATAATTTAAAAAAATCATACCATCGACGAAAATTGGAATTTTAATAAAAAATTAAAAAATATATATATTCATAAAATTGGTTTATTGTTTCGCGTTTAGAAAGCTGAACTACATCAGCACATCGACAAAATTGTTGATGCATGAAAGGCAAAACATTATCCTTTGAGGCATTTGTATGGGCTTCGATTGTGGAGTTTGGTGATCGCTCATTTCAGTTCCGATCCCTAGAGGGAACAGGTTCCTTTTTATAAAGAGTGATTTTTTTGAGGTTAGGATTTTCATGCATTAGTATTTGACAGATCACGTGGGATTTCAGACATGGTGTCAAAGAGAAAGATGCTCAGTATGCTTTGACATTTCATCATGAATAGACTTACTAACGAGCAACGCTTGCAAATCATTGAATTTTATTATCAAAATGCGTGCTCTGTTAAGAAAGTTCAGAAAGAAAGAAATTGTGTTCAGCGACGAAGCTCATTTTTGGCTCAATGGGTACGTAAATAGGCAGAATTGTCGATTTTGGAGTGAATATCAGCCAGAAGCATTGCAAGAGCTACCAATGCATCCAGAAAAAGTCACAGTTTGGAGCGGTTTATGGGCTGGTGGCATCATTGGACCGTACTTCTTCAAAGATGATGCGAATCGTAACGTAACTGTGAATGGTGAGCGCTACCGTGAGATGATATCCAACTTTTTTTTGCCCAAAATGGAAGAACTGAACTTGGTTGACATGTGGTTTCAACAAGATGGCGCTACATGCCACACAGCTCGCGATTCTATGGCCATTTTGAGGGAAAACTTCGGAGAACAATTCATCTCAAGAAATGGACCGGTAAGTTGGCCACCAAGATCATGCGATTTGACGCCTTTAGACTATTTTTTGTGGGGCTACGTCAAGTCTAAAGTCTACAGAAATAAGCCAGCAACTATTCCAGCTTTGGAAGACAACATTTCCGAAGAAATTCGGGCTATTCCGGCCGAAATGCTCGAAAAAGTTGCCCAAAATTGGACTTTCCGAATGGACCACCTAAGACGCAGCCGCGGTCAACATTTAAATGAAATTATCTTCAAAAAGTAAATGTCATGGACCAATCTAACGTTTCAAATAAAGAACCGATGAGATTTTGCAAATTTTATGCGTTTTTTTTTTTAAAAAGTTATCAAGCTCTTAAAAAATCACCCTTTAGTTCCAATATGATTTTTGGTCGTCTGTCATTTATCTCACATAATAATCAGATTACATAATCCTTTGTAAATTAAATGAAATTACAATTGCAAAAAATCGACTCCAACAGATTAATTAAATATTTACCTCTAACAATATCTAGTCCTAACAATTTTGCAATCTTAATGAAATTGGTAAGAAGAACATTCTTATTGAAAATAGGGAAAATAAGAAAATCCGACTCTTAAAATTAATTTAGTTGTAATTTAATATTTTTCATTTTTCGACTTTATGAAGTACTCTTATTATTTGAGCAAAAAGTTGGTTTAAATTGAATTTTGAAATTATGCAGAAAAATTTTTTCAGAAAATACTGACTAAGATCTTTATGATGCTTCTACAAAAAATACACAACTTTGCAAAGTATGGAAAACATGTTCCAAAATTTGGATTTTTTTACTAAAAGAGTTGTCATTCCTTTATTTACATCAGCGATGAGGTAATACTTTCTGAGTCAAAAGTCAGCGTGCATACGTTTTCCAATCAATGCTTGAGATTTTTACAAATATTTGTTTTTAGTGGAAAATTTGCAATTTTGCATACGACTTACCGGGGTGGTTCGTTGACCAGAATGATTCAGTTATATTTTCTTCACGAAAAGAAATTTTTCAACTATTGGAAAAAATTGCAAGCGAAATTTATCTATATATCTGTATGTTCCGTATAGGACGGAAAACCCGTGGACCGATTCGCCTGAATATTGTACTGTAGCTAACCGGTGGACAGATGATGGTTTCTGGCTATACTAGGTCATGAGAGGACAAAGGGATGTGGTACTGCACTCACAAACTCAACTTTAAAATTATCAATTAGTACTCATTTTATCTTCAAAAGCATACGAAATAGAAGGATAGGGAAGATGAACCGGTGCAACGCCGGGTAAAACAGCTAATGATATATAACATAATAATATATAATCTAAAAAGGTAAAAAATGGGACTTTTTTAGGTATTTTCGAACATTATCACTACACATAGGTACATAACTCTACTTTTGGGAATTATTTCAAAATTTGACATGGTCCAGGAGAGCAGCTTCTGCTTGTCAGTCATACCTACTAGAGCTAATCATACCTACTGGACATGTAAAATCTTCTAAACATATTAAATTTACATCAGTAGATTTTGTGTTTTTATTAAAAAAATAAAAAATATGAAATTTCGTCCAGATATTTTTTTCCTTTCAAATGTTATGGAATTAGTTCCCAAAAATTCAATTTGGAACCAGTGTGCAACAGTAAAGATAGCTGAGCGGAACGAAATGTCTAAAAATGTTGGATATGCCAAAGATCTGTTCAAATGTTTCCATGAAAGTCTTTTTCCCTATTTTCACACCCTTCTAAAGCTGTCGAATTCAAATAAATTGGCATTAGTGCCTATTATAATGACGCCTATGCATTTTCCAAAAGTTTTTTTAACAACAAATTTTGGTATGGGCTAGAAACTAGTGGACGGTGATGCCAATGAAGGTATGCCAACTTTAGCCTTACTTTACGTGCATTTATATTATTCCAATAGTATAATACCAATATATCTACAAATTTAGCAGATTTTGAATATTTCAATACTATGATTCGATTAGATTGGGTGACAGCCAGAAATAATATCCGACACATGTTTCTTAATGATACCCCTCCATGGAAACAACCTGGGCAACTCTTACATACATACGTATATGTCACTACAACGTGTTATTGATTTTGGCCTGTCTATTAAAAGAAGAGTCTATGTTTATATCTGTTGCTTGGAGCTAAAAAGGCCAATGTCGAAATATTCATTTTTGTGAAGAATTATAGAAGGTTTTTATAGATGAGATCATAGGCCACCATTAGATTTATAAAGGTGTTCTTTTCAAATTTGATATTGACTGCTCTAGTTTAATGAAAATAAAGATCATGCAAATATTTATTAACTCTGGTCACAAAAATACAACATTGACCCATTTAGCACTAAGCCACAGATATTGGTATATAGCTCATGAATCATTCGTCGTTCATACACTCCACTCTCGCAGACTGAACCATGGATTTGACGAAAAACAAAGAAAAAAAATAACATCCAGCAAGGCTTTTGTGATTCACCTGAGGGTCTCGTGAAATATTTTATCTGTACTATTAAAGCAGGTCACTCCTTCAAATAAAGCGGAATTCCGAGACTTTTAAAACTTCAGTGGAATCAACATGTGAATCAACCTGTCTATACTGACCTAGTAACTAATGTCTGAAAAATAGGCTGAACTCAGTGTCGCTCTACACTTTCTAGTCATTGCAAGACAGAGGCGATGTGCGGTGCTCTCAGTTTCCAGCTTCTGCTAAATTTGATTGGCACGATCCCCATCCTCTGGAGGAAGGAATGCCGTATCTTCTTGCCATAACAGAACCGAGAATGTCTTCGGTGCTCCGGTTACAAAACAAACCCACCTGGGGTTATAGAAATTACTCACTTTTTTGCTGGATCCTAAGCCGGTAATATGCAAATTATGCAGAGTGGGTTAGAATAATAAATGCTGCCGCTTTTCGAGGTCTTTCAAAATTCAACAATTCTCATCTTGAATTTTTTGGAACACACATCAAATTTAAATTAATTAAAAAAATCCCCCATTATAAAAAATAGAATATGTTGCAAGGTAAGTAAATTAGGCTGGGAATGACAGCTTCCACATAAATATTATTTTAATGTCATCTCAAGTCCAAATTTCAATCCAACAAGAAAAGGGCCATTATTGTCCATCGTATAACCATAAATTATTGCATGTTCACTCTGCATTCGATGGATGAACAACATACATAAGTGGGTTATGAGAAATCAAAGTTCACCAAACTAAAAGTTTCCTAGCAACATTTCACCCGTAACTAAAACGACAAAACGAAGCGGAAAAACACCGAATGTTTAAAATTATTGTGTTAATTTCTTAATGATAACTTTTCTCGGTTTTATTAACTTCGAACGCTGTTCGAATGCAGAGAAATAATCATTTCAGAACGTCTTTGTTGCTGCTGCCGATGATGGCTGTTGGCTGCTGGTGGCTGGTGTTGTTTGTTGCAATACGATTCGTTTTAGTTTGTTTCAGTTGTTGTTGCCACAGCATTTATGGTAAAGTCACGTTGGCATAATTTGTTTTATGTTAATGTCGCTTGGCTTACAAAATTGCAGCTCTGCGTTGCTGTGGCCCAATGCCACACAGCCAAAAACACTTACCAAACAGAAGAATCCTTTAACTTTGTTTTGTGTGTGTGTTTTTTTTTTTTGTTGGCTAAAGCTCATCTTCAATGAATTGGTATTTAATTTGAGTGGCCATTGGATTGCTGCCACTGCCACACAGCTATGCAACACTGCACAACTGGCGGTAATGTTCGTTTTAAGCAAAATCAATTTTTGGCTTTCGGATTTCACTTACAAATCTGTAGCTCCCCCTCAGACCACAGGCCATCCCTGGACAAAAAAACGAGGACTTTATATTTGTACTACTTGATGTTGTTGCTGTTTCGGGTGATTCTGTTTATATCTGCTTTAAGCACGACATTATTGTGTATTTGATTGTCATTGTTTTGTTGGTTGGGCTTCTTTTGCTCATCTCCCTGCTCTTGGCTGTTAGGAAGGGTGGGAGGGAGGTAGCGAAGGGGGGATGCCGTTTTTAATACAATTGTTATGGTTTTTATGTTTTACCTAAAAGAAAATAAACGAAAACAAGACAAAACTACTTTTGTTAATCGCCCGAAACAGAGTATCATTGTTGCTGTTGCTTGTGTTTGTGGTATTAAAAACAATTTGCTACTGTAATGTATTTAAGACACAACAGCAACATCAGCGGCAGCAACAACAATAACAACAACAAATTGTTAAAACGACAAAATTATTTAAGCATAAAATGAAGAGGCCTCCAAAAAGTCCACGAAAAAAAACAGAAGAAAAACGAAGAATATTACAATATTACATTGCCATGAAGTGGTTAAACGTGAGCTACTGGAATTTTTCTGTAATGTTTGCATTACAGACAGATCAATTGTTTTTGGTATAATTTGGTATTTAACACAGAATTTTCAGAAGCTAGGAATGAAGGTAAGCTTCGCAAATGAATTCGGTGTTTAGTTGGATGGGCACGAATCTGATGGAGCCTAATGCGGGAGCTAAACATGTCAACAATCCTCAAGGGAAGGGTTTCCTTTTTTAATTTATTTAACTAATTTGTTTATATCCCTTTATGCAATGGACAGTATCAGTAATTTTCAGCGAGCACTTTAATATATAAATCGGTTGAAAATGCATCAGAAAAGCTCTAAAACTGCAAAAATGTGCCTAGCTCAGAAATGGACAATAATAAAACCGACAAATTTTGGGACAACGCATATTGATTAAGTCGGGAACATGCACAATTTTTTGAAGTCAGCTTAAAGTATGTTGTTTTAATTATTGAATTAAATTATTTGACTACAATCGTGTTTATTATTCCTGTAGAGTAAATACCGGAAACTCCATCATATAAGTTATGGAACGTCTTTCTGACAATATTAGCTGTTAATAAAAATTTCTTTAAAAAATCGAAGAGGAAGACTTAAGAAAAATAAATAAAAATTTAGTTATTCAAGATTTCATAATTTGCTATTAAACTAGAAACAATTTGCTATATATTCACCGAAAAATATAATTGTATATCCTATCACACAAATCCTACCCTACTCTATCACTTATGCCACATTCTTTATTTTGATCCAGCCTAGAGTCTACAATTTCATATTTCTTGAATTTTTGCAAACTTCCATTTAAATCTCATAATATAAGCGACATTTATCTTCCGTGTCACGTGGAATTTGTCCATACATATAGTCCTACGTATTATCCTATCACTCATGTCACATTCTTTATTTCGATTCAGCCTAGAGTCTATAATTTCATATTTCTCGAATTTTTTTGCAAACTTCCATTTAAATCTCAGCACATAAGGGACATTTATCTTCCGTTTCACGTGGAATTTGTACATACGTATAGTCAAAATCATGTGTAATTTTGTATTTGATTTTATAATTACTTTACACAAATGCTGAGCAATAATATTAAATTCTCTATGACTTTTACTTGTTTAAAATGATATTCTTCCTTAAGCTTTTTGTGATTTACATCTGTCAAGGCGTTGACTTACGAATGGTTTCTTATAAAAGTGCTCCAAAATAAGCACGCAATTAGCCAGTAATAACATTAGTATACTACCCAACAGTTCAAGGTTAAAATAAAGAACACGTTTTCATTGTTGGACAATATTTTAAAAAAATAAAAAAAAAACTTCAATTATGAGCCTTACACAGAAACAAGTAAGGAAAGGCTAAAGTCGGGCGGGCCGACTATATGATACACTTTCTATCCGAATACAATTCAACTCGGTAAACAAAGTGAAAACGGGAAGAATTTTTATATGTTTCCTAATCATAGGCTAATACGACTTGGTCCAATTTGTCAAATCGAAAAATGGAATAAAGTGACTAACTTTCACAATAAGTTCTTCCACTTCAAATATAACGTGTTCTGCGGCGGAAAAGTTCTATCCGTGAGCGAAATTTGTCTGGGAGCTATGTGTAAATCTGAACCGATCTGACCCATTTTCACCTTGGGTGTTTCTAGTTAAAATATAAGATATTTTGAAAGATTCGAAGAAGATCTATTAAAATATGTGGTTTATAGAGCGGAAAAAGTGAAATTTAATATAAATCTGAACGGATATGCCCTAATTTCACCATAGGTGTTCCTTGTTTAAATATAAGATGTTTTGCCATATCTGAAGACAATCTGATACAATATGTGGTTTCTGGAGCGGAAAAAGTCAAATCGGGAGTGAACACATTTTTAACACTGGTGTTTTTAGTTCAAATATAAGATGTTTTGCCAATTTTGAAACAAATCTGTTGTGTTAGGTGGTATATAGAGTGAAAAGAGTCAAATCGGGAGTGAAATTCATATGGGGGCTATATCTAAATCTGAACCGATTTTCTTCAAATTAAATAGCGTTCGTCCTCGTACCGAAAAACTTCGTTGTGCAAAGTTTCATTTGGTAGAATTGCGATCTGTATCGTGATTACAATAATAGATGGACATTGCTAAATCGATTCAAAAAGTGATTCTAAGTCGATCGGTTTAATTAACAATGGGTCTATCTCCCTTCCTTTTGCGTGTTACAAACAAATGCACAAAGACATAATACTCTCGTGGAGTGTATAACGAGTAGAATTTAGACTCAATAAAAAAATTTACGAATTCAAAAGAAATATTATTCAAAAATGGTTTGATAAAGAAATTCAAAGAATTAATAAAGAAATTTGTAAGCCGTTTATTGAAAATATGTTTCATATGCACTCTATAAAGAAATTCACATATTAAAGTTAAAAAAGATGTAAGTCGTTTATTGAAAAGAAAAAAAAAACAAAATGTTAGCCAATTCAACTGTTACTGCCCTAGCTTCGACAACGAAAAGGAAGAAGAGACAGTCGACTGCTCAGCTCTAATAAACTCACGGCACACAGCCTTTGATATCAGCAAAATGATATTATAGATCTCATCGAATTGCATAAAAGAGACCATCAGGTTGGATATAACATACCTTTCCGAGAGATCAATTCAAAACGAAGCCTTACGACTCAACTTGACGCTCCACACTGGTCCCAAATCCATTTTTTATGGCATAAAGTCGAAAAATAAACATACAGTCTTGTAATTTTGCACATTTGCTAGACATATCATAAGCAAAAAATAAAAATAAGATTGGGTCGATCGGACCACGCCCCATATAAACTCAATATATAACCAACATAATTATTACCCTGTATTGATACAGGGTGACCAAAAACAAAATTTTATGAAAGCTTAAAAGAATGAAGAGTTGTTTATTTTGACGAAATGTGTTTTTCTAAACATTATTACAAAAGCAAAATATATCATACTACTATATACTATTTGTACACTTTAAACTGCAATTTAAATAATTATTTCAAGAAATAAAGTAAAATTTATACATGTGTACAAAAAGGTGAATGTTGTTGTATACCATTTTAAAGGTACTTTCAATACCTTTTAAATAAAATATTGATGGGTCTCGTACACAAAACTAATTCAGAGATATAATCATATATATGTCTATGGCTAATCAAAAACTGTGCTAAAATAAAATGACAATTTTTGGAGTTTGCCGAAAAATGCTGACGAGATATTAATTCCACCATAAACTACAACCTCAGACGAACACTTTCATATTTACACTTTGAGTCAAGTTGAGTCATACATATAACTTTTGGTGCACGACATTTATAGAATATGTTCTTTACAAATCACAAAATTACAATACCTATGAATACTTACAAGACCACAATAATCGTAAAATGTTAAATATAATTTTTCAACTACTAACTCTTGCCGTCAATTTTCATAATATATATTATTTTCTTTTTAATTCTTGATTTTAATTAATTTGTAAAACTGCTTTATATCAAAATTAATCCCACTTTTTTGAACCGCAAAGTTTAAGTACCATTCAGGCTTGTGGTGTTGCCACCTAATTTTCTCCAGTATATTTTCTTGATTGCTTGGAGTGTTGCCATAAAGAAAATATATACACATTTACCACTTTCCAATTTTATTTTTTTTGAATTTCTGCCAAAACATGGATTTGGGACCATAGTGCACTCCACGGTCAGGGGAGGCCACATAAATCAAAGCAATCAACCAGATCGCCGTATTAATGTAATTAAGATTCAGCAGAAATTTGGAAAAAGATTGTGCATGGGACAGTAAAAGAGAATCTCGAATTAATTCAAAATTACATCATGCGAAGGTATCTGTGTTGGGAAAAATTCAAAATGTCTGTTGTTTTTATTTGGTAATATTTTTATTTATTTATCTGGGATATTGTCCTGACTATATTGACCATTTTGAACTATATTTTATAGAAGGCAGATGACATTAACAAATGACATGGCACTATCATGATTTGCGGACTGTGAAGCCTTCAACGGGTGACTTCGCAGCGACTTTTCAACACAATATCCGGTCTCTTTAAGTAAATTTTTATTATATATTTAAAAAATAAATTAATCAATTATTTTTTAATAAAATAACATAAAAACGCCACTTTTTTAATTACATAAAACACTTCTCACTCTACTGGATTACTTAGGATGTGTGACAGTATTATACATTTCTTTATTTTAAACTTACCATGCCTACAATTTGTTCTTATTGTAGTTGGAACTATAACAAATTTTATTACAATGTCTACAGGCTGTTTTCTTCCACATTCACATTTAAAACGCACTAAATGACTATGTCTTGTTCGGAGAAAATTTGCCTTCTCTCTCGGCTCATTATTAAAATCATAGAACATAAATTCATCGATTTCCATTCAAAAGAATTAAAACATACTTGTAAAAATGTTGTTCATCTAAAAAGGAGAATCTCATAGAAAATGGAAACATTTTGCAATTCGAAGCATTAACGATGCAATTCAAATCAATGTCGATCGGTGCAATGAAAAATTTACATTTCGAGAAATTTAGATTTTTCGGACTTAAAAATATTCACCACATCAAAAAAAATATTTTTTGGTCATTAAAATATATTTCTGAACCACTGTGCACCCTTTTTATATTTTTTTTCCTTTTTGCTAATTTAAATAGATCTCCACCCAAGATCATGTCACGGGTACGATTGTCTCAGTCTGTGCTGCTCTTTCTTCTCGTATTTGAAGTCATTCAAACAAAAGACTTAAGACACAAACTTGCTGCAACTGTGACAACATGTTCAACTCATTTGTAAGCACATCCTCACGAACAAAATTCCTCCTCGTTAGCATGAGTCAAACTAAATTTCGTCCCAATTTTCCCCTTTACTTGGGCGCTTTTGTCCAGCTTAATGGTCTGACACAGTAACATTTGAGCAAATTTGTCAAAATGGATTAACACCCATATAAATGACATTAGAGCCAACAACAGTCCTGGTAGTCAACGAAAGCACGGCGAGGAGAAACCTGAAGAGACAAGCAACACACCTGATATGCCGAAAAGGCCGCAGACAAAATACGCTTGGCTAAGATAAATTAATGTAAAATACGCCAAACATGTTGAGGTTATTTGCCAAAACCTTACCAACATCATGGCAACGGCAGCAGGCCACAAACGGCCGACACAATAACATTGATGATCATTTTTCGGGGAGGATGGCAGCGTCTGTGGGTCTTCGCGTAAAAGGATGTCAAACAATGTAATAAAAAATTATTGTCATTTTGTTGGCAACATTTTCTTTCAGAGCTGTGAGCTTTTTTTCTTCTTCTATAAGTCATAGAGTTACTTGGCGTACATGACCTCTAACAAAACACTGCGAACTGAATGAAACCCAGTAAAGCAGACTAGCGCGCACACACACACTCTCGTATATTTGTGTCTTGGCCTGGCAAAGCCGTTACCTTATACTTTAACCTCAATTGTGGAGGAACGCTGCAGCGCAGGCATGGGGGTGTGCTAGAGCAGACAGAAGATTTCGTTTCATCGCTGGGTTACAATAAAAATCTGCTCAAATAGTCGAAAATATGTGCGCAAATAATGCATTTGATAAATTCTTTAAGCGCTTTTTTCCTCCACATTCAGACGGACAGAGAGACAGACAGACGGCAGACCGACAAACATATAATCATAGTTTGGTTATTTAAGGCCTTTATGTATATATTTTTGTTAAAAGCATTATTGTTATTAATAATATGCTTGTAAGAGAGACCAACTTACTTATGACCGCCTGCAACTCCTCCGCCAAGTGCTTTGCTGGCTGCTGCTCTTGCGGCTAACATCTCAAATGTTACGCAGCCTTTTTAACAAAAATAAATAAAACCGCCAAACAAACAAACAGACAGACAGACCAACCAGGGAAAAGGCAAAGAAGTCTGAAACCTTTAGAGACGGTTTTAAGTCATATTTGCGGTGGTCATAAAGCTCTACAAATTGCTGTGAATGCTGTTGCCAGCCTTCGACTAGACCTGGCCCGCTGAATAAGTCTGTCCAACCGTCCGTCCATCCGCTTGTTTGTCTGAGGTGGCCGCTTGTAATGCAATTTTATTAAACGCGCTTAAAATGCGACAAATGATCATCGAAAACAAATGGACCACCATCATATAAAACATGGCATATTTGCTTAGTCTCTTCTTTAGTTTGGTGGCGGTTGGATCGGCTGCTTTTTTCTTCTTTTTTCGCGTGGAGAAGGAGGCGACGCATCATCACAACATTTTAGCGGTATATGTTGACCATAAAAGTCGATTCATTTGTTTCGTTTTTTTTATTGCGCCTTTTGTGCCGAGGCATATCAACGGTGTAGCAAAATTTATTAAGTATGTCACAAGATCGTTTATCGGTCTGAACAAAACTACCACGAATGCGCATGAAACCCAGGAAAAAATTGAGCTTTTAAAAAATAATTTTTCTTAGACAACAAACGAGCGAGAAACATTAATAACAAATTTGATCTTGTAAGGTAATCGTAATTTTTGTTGAGAGCTTTAAAAACCTATTTAAGTTTTTGCAGCTGGGCTGTGAATTCAAATGAGGGGAGCACAGAAAATATTTGTAAATCAGAGTATTCGGAAAATATTTGCTCAATAAGGTAAGTATGAGCTAATTTCTAATTATAAGCTGTAGAAGAAGGCCATCTAAATACTTTACTCACGGTTCATCCTACTGGGTATAGATTGATCAGAATTTCTTTCAGTTATAAAATCATAACAGCTATGAGTTCTGCATTTAGATCCAAACCGTTTGGATCGTCTTCTAAATAGATTTTTGGAGGACTCTGGACTTCAGTCAATCTCAGTATCTATAACTGTTGTTATAAAGGATGTAACAAAATGCTAATAATTTAAATCAAAATTATATATCCTTGTACTTACCATAGCGATCTTATGGAATAACAAGAGTCCTTACAATATAACTGTTTTTCTTTAAGACTGTATAACTAAGCTGCGATAAAAAATATCTAAATAAAATGTTAAAATTTCATTCAAAATAAAAAAATAATATATTTTTTTTAAATTGTCGCCAAAAGCAATACGATTTGTGTGTGCGAAAATAAATTTTGAAAAAATAATTTTGTGTTAAAAATTTGTACTTAGCCTGGATGATTATCCAGTATAAGTCAAAATTATGGATATCGAGGCGAAGTCCAAAAAAGTCAACACAAAATATTGCTTTTATACATATCTTTATATCGTAGTTGGCGACAATGTGAAAAATATTTTTTTATTTTGAGCAAAAAATTTAATTTTTAATAACGTTTTTGTTATCTCGGCTTAAAGAAAAACAGGCTTAAATGCCTTAAAGGCATTGAAGATTCTAATTATTTGGCAAAGTTTCAAATTCAATAAGTATTAAATGACAAAAAAAATCTGATAGAGAGGTTAAAGCAAAAATATACATTAGGGTGTGTTGATTTTAGACAATTTTCGATTTCCAATAACGTGTAGTTAAAAAAAGTGGTGGAATGCTTTGCCTTTCTGAGATGTATTTTTTATTTTTGTGATAATATTTAGTTTAGCTCGGTAAAATGACAAAAGAAAAATCTATTTTTTTTTTCAAAAAAACATGTTTTTTAATTTTTTGAACTACTGCTACTAAACCACTGCTTCTACGTGAAAGAAACATGTTTAACATTTGTAGCCACCATAATTAACTTATATTTAAGGTAATATGCGCACCTCGATCGATCTTATACTTCAAAAATAATAAAGATACCTTAGACGATAATTGAAATATTAATAATAAAATAAAATTAATTCTATTTGATATTTCGAAATATCAATAACGTTTAGTTATGAGAAGCTGTGGTATGTTTTGCCATTCTCCAATATAATTTTATTTTTGTGATACAATTTAGTTTAGTTCGATAAATCACCGAAAAAACGAATTAAAAACACATTCTTTTGAACACTGTTTCAACGTGAAATATATATTTCAACAATAACCTTAAATTGAAGGTATTACTTCACAGAAAATTTTTGGAGTTTTTTATTTATTTATTTTATTAAAATCATTACAATTATCGTTGAAATCAAAATCAAAAATTGTCTAAAATCAACACACTCTAATATAAATGTATCGTCGTTTTGAAAATTTACGTATTGAGATCATTGATGAAGAATCAGCATAAGAAAAACTTTTGATCCTTACATTTTAAGTATAGGATATGTTCAACAATATTACTCATAACATTACGAGGAAAATTGTTGTGAATTATTTTTACACTCTAGCTTCTCAATATTGGGGTCTTTTTGGTCCTTTGTGTTCAAAGTGGTAAAAACGCCCCTGAAACAGGGGTTAAAGGATTAAAACCTTGAAAGCCTTACATTTGAAGTATAGGATGTGTTCAGCACTATTACTCAAAACACTACGAAGAAACTTTTTGTGGAACATTTTAACCATCTAGGTCCTTGGTATCTTTTTGGAGTCTTTTTAATCCCTTTTGAATAAAAGGGTAAAAAACACCAATATAACAGATATTTAAAGGGCCAAAACCTTGTGAGCCTTACATTTTAAGTATAGGATGTGTTCAAAAATATTACTTTAAATAATATGCGGATCATTCTTGTCTAACATTTTAACCTTCTAGCTCCTCAATATTTAGGGTCTTTTTGGTTGTTTGCCCAAAAACATGTTAAAAACAACGCTAATACATGGGTTTTAAACCTTGTGATCCTTACATTTTACATATAGAATGTGTTCAGCACTCTTACTATAAACACTACAAGGAAAACTTTAAACCTCTAGATCCTAAATATAGGCATCTTTTTTGATGATTTTTGTGCAAAGTGGTAAAAAACAGCACTAAACAGGAGTTGTGAGCCTTACATTTTACATTACATTTTAAGTATGGAAAGTGTTCAAGAATGTTACTTAAGATAATACGAGAAACATTTTTGTAGAAGATTTTAATCCTCTAACTCCTCAATATAGGGATCTTTTGGTCCTCTTTTGTGCAAAGTGGTAAAACACCCCTTTTAAAGGGTCGAAAGCTTTAAAATCTTATATTTAATGTATAAAATATCTTCAGCACTATTACTTAAAACACTACGACCAACATTTTTGTGGAACATTTTAAGTCTCTAGCTCCTCAATACAGGGTGTTTATGGCCCCTTTTGTAAAGAAGGGTCAAAATGTTCTACACAAATATATGCCATATTATAAGTCTCTGAATATACCAAAAGTCCTGAAATAAGTCAAAACTTACAATTAATTTTCGTTTTTAATTTCGTATTTTTTCCGAATTGGTGCTAAACTGTCCTACAAAACTGAATTTAATATTCATATTTCACTATAAGTCACTAAACAAAGAAAAGCTGTAGATATAACATATATAAATAAAATATCAGTACCAATTTGGATATTTAAAAAAGATTTTTTATTAAATTCTTCTTTAGGCATTGGTAATTCCATACCGTAGTCTCAAAATATCCAGCATATGTCAGAACAAATATTCTTGACTTAATAGCGTTCTTCAATAGGCGCACATGTTTAAAATTTTTGTACAAAAATATATCTGAATTACAATTTTGTAAAAATATTATTTGGGATTTTTTTTATTTTATGATGTATATTTTGAAAGAGGTGTCTTCGTCAATATTTTTGAAGAAATTGCTGACTGAGAAATTGCTTAGTTTGACTTTGAAACGTAGAATAACATTCATTTTTATTTTTATTTTCAGGTTTATGTTTGACATTTGCAAAATGGGACGCTATACGCTCAAACAAAATTGGGAAATATTAAAAACATACTTCCAAAGCAGTGAGTCTTTAAAGTAAACTCTAAGAAATTTACGGGGGAAGTTTTCGTGAAAAGATCGGCCTTCAGTTCAGTCTTCATGAAGCTAATTTTCATCTCGGTGGACATGTCAGTAAGCAAAATTGGGGTTCAGAGAACCCAAACGTGACTATTGTGAATAAGAATCCACAACAATTCTCTGTTTGGTGGCATCAAAAAAATTGAGTTGATCGGATGAGGTACTGCCGAGCCAGTCATGGTAGTCGTATGAATGATATTGTGTTCCATTATTAAATAAAAAAGTTCAATCATTCCAATAAAACAAAAAATTTGGAAAAATAATCAGTAATCTTTTATAGCCGATTCCAATTTAAAATGTTACATGGTTCACCCTATATATCTCACAGCCAGGGGACTGTTTTTTATACTCAATTTTTTATTATTTTTATACTAGAATTTTTTATTATTCTTATTATAAAAAATACATTTTAGTAAATATATTAATAGAATTTTAATAGCACAGAATAAAAATGTATTGAAAAACATTTTTAAAAACCTTCTTCTGAACTAGTGACAATTTTGGCCGCCATTCCACAGCGTACTTACTTATCGATAATAAATTACGACAAATACCAATACACAACCATTAATCATCATAATTCCTTGAATGAAAATAAATATCTGCCATAAATAAGGATTTGCTAAAATATTTCATATCACATGCAACGGTTCTTTGCTTCCTTCCCGAATCACTTTGTCTTATCTTTCAACGGACCACTGATAAGGCACGCACTTTTCTGAAACTGAAACCGGAAAAGACAAAAAATGGACGTCACACTGCAGAAAAGGAAATGCATATCCTTTAAAATGCCCTCAGACACATACTCACGCGCACAGGCGCACACACATCAATACCCAGAAATCTCAATGCTAAAAACAATGGCTTTCATATTTATAGTTATTAAAAAGAAGAGAAAAACTCGAAATTAAATGAAACAAATAAATGGTGACTGGTCTTCATAAATTTGACTTAAAGTCAGTTTAAAGACAAAAGCAACAACAAGAACGACAACAAGAAAACAGAAGGAAGAAAGAAAAACAGGCTAAAGAACTATAAACGAAACTACCCAAGCCAAGCAACAGCAACAGATTGCATGGGGACGTTTATGATGGAAATGATCATCGAACCATGGCTGTGCTGTGATCGCTATAACAACGTTCCACGTTCTAAATGTGAGCGGTGTTTTCACGTACGTGATTTGTTTGCAACATATGAATAAATAACTTTTTTGTTTTACTGGAAATCTTCGATAGCTACAAAGACGAACGGACGGACGGACAGACGGACGCACAGCGAGTAGCCATCACCACCGAAACAGAACAAAAAGGAAGCACATCCCTTTTCCATGGCAATTCATATTTTTTATATTCTTTCTTTTGTGGTTGATATTGTTGCTGCTGCAGTTGTTGTTGTTGTTGTACAGTAGTTCGTTTTCTGATTTAATAATAACTCCTAAGCCCATGAAAGATACCCATATGTCCTTTTGTGGTACGCGTACGAGTACTCTTTCCTTGGCCATACGTACGTACGGGTGTCTTGTATATGAGAATGTGTGAAGCTTATCTTTATTAAGAAATTCAGTAGCGGTTATGACGGTTTGCTGGTAATCATCATATTGATATCTTGATAAGACGACGACCCACGGACACACACATACTGCATATGAAACTGACAACAACAACAGCAACAAATATCAGCACTGTTAGGGCCATGGTAAATGTGGGGCCCTTTGTTTGATAAAATAAAAAATAAATTAATTAAAAAAAAAATAAATTAAATAAGATAAATAAATTAAAAAAATAAAAAAAATAAATTAAATTAAATATATTAAATAAAAATTAAATTAAATATATTAAATAAATCAAATAAATTAAGTGAATTAAAAAATTAAATAATTTATATAAATTAAATAAATAAGATAAATTAAAAACATAAATAAATTAAACTAAATATATAAATTAATGAAATTAAATTAATTAAGTAAATCAAATAAATTAAATAAATAAAATGAATACAATAAATTAAATTAATTAAATAAATTAAAAAAATTAAATAAACTAAATAAATTAAATAAATTAAATAAATAAAACAAATTAAATAAATTAAATAAATAAAACAAATTAAACAAATTAAATAAATTGGATAAATTAAATAGATTAAAAAAATTATAAATTAAAAAAATAAATAAATAAATAAATTAAATTAAACTAAATAAATTAAATGAATAAAATAAATTAAATATTTGATATAAATAACTTAAATAAATTATATAAAATAAATAAATTACATAAAATAAATAAATTAAAAAATTAAATATTTGAAATTAAATAAAAATAAATAATTTAAATTAATTAAATAAATTATATAAATTAAATAATTAAATAAATTGAATAAATTAAATAAATCAAATAAATTGAATAAATTAAATAGATTAAAAAAATTATAAATTAAATAAATTAAAAAAATTAATAAATTAAAAATTAAATTAATAAAAAATAAATTAAATATTTGAAATAAATTAATAATAAATAATTTAAATAAATTATATAAAATAGGTAAATTAAATATTTGAAATTAATTAAAAATAAATAATTTAAATAAATTATATAAATTAAATAAATTTAATAATTAAGTAAATAATAAAAAAAAAAAACAATTTAAATATTTGAAATTAATTAAAAATAAATAATCTAAATAAATTAAATAAATTATATAAATTAAATAATTAAATAAATTAAAAAAATTGAATAAATTAAATAATTCAAATAAAATAAATAAATTGAATAAATTAAATAGATTAAAAAATATATAAATTAAAAAAATTAATAAATTATATAAATTAAAAATTAAATTAATAAAAATAAATTAAATATTTGAAATCAATTAATAATAAATAATTTAAATAAATTAAATATTTAAAATTAATTAAAAATAAATAATTTAAATAAATTATATAAAATAAATAAATTAAATAAAATAAATTAAATAAATAATAAAAAAAAAAACAAATTAAATATTTTAAATTTAATGAATTAAATAAATTAAAACAAGTAAGAAGGCGTTAAGTTCGGCCGGGCCGAATCTTATATACCCTCCACCACGGAGTGCATTCCACAGTATTACCAGCAGATTAAAGGATGTCGACTTTACATAGAAGCACAGTACCATATTACGAAAATTGTGATATTTTTATGCACATTACTATATTTGTTTACTATTTCAAACTATAATGTATACTTATGCGCACTGTTTAAAATCGACTACTATATAAAATGCTGTAATTGTAAAAGTGTACATGTCTAAATATTAGGGGATTGTCAGTTGCCATTAGAAAGAAGCATTTTCAGATACTCCGCCCAAATGTACAAATTTCGAAAAAAAACCTTTTTCAAGTCTTCATAGTCAGAATGTATACACCGAATTTCATGATTTCAACTTCAGCGGTTTGGTAGGTCCCATTTTTATCCCTCTTTTTAATTATTTCCCTTAAAAGTACAAATTTCGAAAAATCCTTCTATTTTACGTGTCTATGCAATTAGAGGGATGTACACTAGGGCGTACCTCAAAAAAAAAGTTCGCCGTACACCTTCGAATATGAAGTATTATTGAAAGGTAGTTTCAAAAAAAAAATTTTTATTTTTTTATGCCGAACGTAGGGGTCGCGCTTTTACATTTTTCTATATAACTTGTATTTATAAACGGATTTTAAAGTGTGATACATCGATGTTTTTGTCTCGACGAGGCCGATTTTTTTGTCTTTGAAGTCATTGAGCTCAAGCACCCCCTTCTGGTACTTACCCATCATTTCTCAGTTGCTACTACCCTAATGTACCACTCTAATAATCGAAAATTAAAGCTCGCATAAAATCATGAATCATGTTTGAGCTCAATGACTTCAAAGACAAAAAAATCGGACAAAAACATCGATGTATCACACTTTAAAATCCGTTTATAAATGGAGAAGTTATATAGAAAAATGTAAAAGCGCGACCCCTACGTTCGGCATAAAAAAATAAAAAAAATTTTTTTGAAACTACCTTTCAATAATACTTCATATTCGAAGGTGTACGGCGAACTTTTTTTTTTTTACTTGTAACCTGGTACGCTCTAATGTACACACCGAATTTCATGATTCTAGCTGTTGTTGTATCATTGGTACCATATTTTATCTCTTTTTGTCCCATTTCGTCCGCTAAAACTTTTTTTTCTTTGTGGTGCTTCCAAGCTACAAGAGGAATGTCCGCAACAAATTTTAACTGTATGAAAATAAGAAATTAAATTAATATGCCAAGGCTACCAATATTTGTATACTATATATATATAATGGATATAATGCTTCAATTCACAATGTAAATATAAGGGAGCAATCATAAATACCCTAAATATTGGGGGATAGAGAGTGTATTTTCAGCTACAGTCGTTTGGTTGGTTGTATTTCCATCCTATTTTAATTTCAAAAGTATAAATTTTGAAAATACCTTATCTCTCACGTACGCAGTATAAGACAACTTCATGATTCTACCATTTTTTGTCGTAAAAGCAACAAACAAATTTGGGAAAAAAATTTTTTACGTGGCTATGTAGTCAGAGGAATGTACAGTAACCTGGTACACTGTACCAGGTTACAAGTAAAAAAAAAAAAAGTTCGCCGTACACCTTCGAATATGAAGTATTATTGAAAGGTAGTTTCAAAAAAATTTTTTTTATTTTTTTATGCCGAACGTAGGGGTCGCGCTTTTACATTTTTCTATATAACTTCTGCATTTATAAACGGATTTTAAAGTGTGATACATCGATGTTTTTGTCCGATTTTTTTGTCTTTGAAGTCATTGAGCTCAAACATGATTCATGATTTTATGCGAGCTTTAATTTTCGATTATTAGAGTGGTACATTAGGGTAGTAGCAACTGAGAAATGATGGGTAAGTACCAGAAGGGGGTGCTTGAGCTCAATGACTTCAAAGACAAAAAAATCGGCCTCGTCGAGACAAAAACATCGATGTATCACACTTTAAAATCCGTTTATAAATACAAGATATTTAGAAAAATGTAAAAGCGCGACCCCTACGTTCGGCATAAAAAAATAAAATTTTTTTTTTTGAAACTACCTTTCAATAATACTTCATATTCGAAGGTGTACGGCGAACTTTTTTTTTGAGGTACGCCCTAATGTACACACCAAATTCCATGATTATATCAGCGGTCATTTTGTTGGTACCATTTTTATCCCCTTTTTCCAATTTTGCCCCCTCAAGACTACGACTATCTAAAATCTCTTTATTTTACGTATCTACACAATTAGAGGGATGTACACATCGAATTTCATCTGTATTGTTTAGTATTCGTTTAGTTGGTACTATTTTTATCCCCTGTAGCCATTGTATCCCTTGAAAGTTCGAATTTGGAAAAAACGTTTTATTTTTCGTGTCTACGCAGTCAGAGGAATGTATACTCCGAATTTCATGATTCTAGCTGCTGTCATTTGGTAGGTACTATTTTTATCCCCTTTTACCATTTGAACCCCAAAAAGTATGAATTTTGAAAAGTAATTTTATATTACGTGTCTACGCAATCAGAGGCATGTATATATCGAATTTCACTATTCTAGGTGCAGCCGTTAGGTTGTTACTATTTTTATCCCTTTTGCCCCATTTAACCCCTTTAAAGTACGATTTTAGAAAAAAATACCTTTATTTTATTTATCTACTCTATTAGAGGAATGTACGCGCCAAATTTCGTGTTTCTATCTGTTGTCGTTTGAAAGGTACCATTTTTATCCCTTTTTGTCCCATTTCGCCCCCTACAAATAAAAATCACTCTATGGTGGCCTTTTATGCTATAAAGGGAATGCACATTGCGAATATCAAGTAAATACAAGCTATTATGTTCAAAAAACATGCTGAAATACACAAAATATTAGGGGTATTTTCAGTCCTTGTGAGGGAAAAATTTTTCCCTCTGGGCCGATTTCGTCCACTTTCAATCCCAACCGATCTACAACCATAAGACACATTTAGGAAAAATTTGAACCTCCTAGCTCATTTCGTTCGGCCGCTATCGTGCTTTCAACAGACAGACGGACAGACGGACAGAAGGACAGACGGACATGGCTATATCGTCTTAGAATTTTACCACGACCCAGAATATATATACTTTATGGGGTCTCCGATGAATATTTCAAGGTGTTACAAACGGAATGACAAAGTGAATATACCCCCATCCTGGAGGTGGAGGGTATAAAAATAAGTTAATTAAAATAATAAAAATAAATCTATTTCCCACAATGTCTACTTTTGATCAATATTTGGAAATAATTATTTTGTCGTATAGCCTGAATAGGTTTTTAGTTACAAAACCATCTCGGCTGTGAACAAATTTTATATAGTCGCCAAAATAAGAATTTTAGTCAGATTTTAGACCCCGGTACCTCCGAATCTGTTGACGTTAAATGGACAAAAATATACACATGAAGTAGAAAATGCCTCTGTGAACAAAAACAGAATTATTTCCAAAATAAATAAATTTTCCAAAAAGTCCACTTTTTAATCAACATCTGAATGCAAAAGCCCCCTGTCCCTGTGATGATAAGTGAGTCCACTGGAAAATGGTGGTTTGAAACGTTGTGGAAGTCATCACAGGGCTCAATATCCATTTCATGGCCCTTTTTCCCATCTCCTCACGCCCCAACCACCAAAAACCGGCCCTGTACACTCCACTCCACTACAGTGTATGATATGATGGTCGGATCGTACAGTTATTGTTTTATAAATCATTCATTTGCTTTGCATTTTATGTTACGTGTTTGTATTGTTTGGCCAGTGAACAGCGAGCTGCCTGCATTTGCTGCTGTTATGGCCACCAGTTTTAAACTGAAATTATTATTATTTACTTGTGTTCTTATTTACTTGTGATAAAATTCCATTATCTGCCTCGAATATTAATAGGCCTTCACTAACACGGCTCACTGCTGCACGGTGGACTTCATTCATGCCATCGACAGGCGAAGCTCAAAATTAGTTATAGGCTGTAAAGTGTATGGTTTAATGTTGAGATTTTATGTCATTTTGTCATTTTGATTGTATACGAAAATATTGTAACAAAGAACGGATGCGTATGTTAATCATACGGAATATGAATGAATTTGATCGCCGAGCGCGAACTATAAAGAATAATTTAATAAGAGACCAACACAAACAAACGAAAAAAATTATGAATTTCACTTAAAGACCCACAGGCAACAAACGAAGCCAAAACGAAAGACTTAAGACACATACTTGATTTCTGGCGAGATAGTGTTTAATGTCCAAGCCTATCACTATCAAATGAATGAGTTTGTTTTTTTTTTCTTTTGTAAAATAACGAACAAGTGCCTGTGGACAGGCGCATTTCCTTTGGGTTTGCCTGTTACGTTTGTTATGAGGACTTTTTAGACAACACGTGTGCCATTAGCTGAACTAAAGGAAATGTTTCTTGTTGGTTCTTGAGAATTGAGTGTGGATGTTACTACTGGGTGATGTGCTAAATGAATTGATAATTTCTATAGCCAGAGCGAGATAAATATTAATTTTAAGTTTTTTCTGAAATTATGAGTTTTGAGCCTGACCAAGCACCATGTCGCATAGGATAGTACTGTGACACATACCTGATTTCGTGAGAGATAATGTTTAATGTCGCAACGTGTCAAAATCACATAAATGTGATTTGGACATACGTACGATGTTAGTGATAGGGCATTTCCTCTTAAGAAACATTCTTGTTTTATAGAAAAACAAAGTAAAGGAAATATTGATTGAATTTGAGAAATTCTTAAGGGAATTATTCCAGGTCGCTTAAAGAAATTCATTGACATTATTCATATCAGCTAACAGGTGGAGTGAGATTGTATTAGACAATATCAGAAATATAATTTTTACCTCCAAATGTTCAACATATTCCAAGAGAAGTAAAATATAAAATATATACATAGAATGTATAATGTACATCAAAGAGATAATGCATAAAGTTCTGTAAGTTGTACTGAAAAAATATACGAGTATAAGGATAGAAAACAGATCTTCCTACAGGTCGAAACGAATGTTATGACACGACACATTATTCATTATGGATATGAAAAAAATATATTTGAATATAACCTAATCGCTTTAATGCGGGTAAAATTTTTGAGTGCAAGATCAAATTTAAGAAAAGCATTAAGCTATAAACAGTAGTATCATTTATGTGTCCAATCGAAGGAAATAATTCTTAATTTGTTTTATATAGTTCACATACTAATCCAATAGTTTCATGCAAATCTGATTAAAGTAAACAATGGTGTTGATATATTTCAATGTTTATTTTGCAACATTAACCTGCTTCTTCGTGCGGCAAGAGCTGACGAAGACGCTAGTTTATTTTTGCATTTTTTGTTTTTTTTTTTTTTATACTTTATTTTATTTCCTGAAGATGATCCCGGAGGGTTCGTAAAAGACAAAAATGTAAAGCTGACCTTATGCTTAATTATTAAACAACTGACCAACAAAATTGGTGAATTGTGATAGATTATATTCAATGCGTAATGGCATTTACAGACCTTGAAATATTCATGGGAGACCTTACACGGTCATTTGGAACTACATTTACCAGAATTTTGGTTGTTTTTGGAAAAGATATTTTGAGAAAAAATCGAAACAAAATACAATCCATTACCACCATTGTCAGACTCATAAATTTGCAAAAAACTCATCTAAGAATACGACATAGCAAATTAAAATAAAAGGATACAAATGATAAAAACTTTTAAAAATCATATGATACGATACTACATTTTTTACGCTATACAATAAAAATTTTGTAGAATAAGAACTGTATGGATATTCTTTTTTTTAATTTTGTACTAAAGTTCCAATTTATGTCGAAGGTATCTTTAATATTTGATCTCCCATTTTCGATATATAAACTGCTGTTATACGTGTATATGTTCAATTAAAGGTAAGCATGGTGGCTATAAATGATGTGAATTTTATTTTCACATAGAAAGTTTAAGAACAGTATCCTAAAAATATAAAGAAGTGCCTAAAAATATAAGAAGTGAAAACAATTTTTTGTTGTTTTCGAAAAACATAATTTTTTGCTGGCACCCTTAAAAATGGAAAATTATTATGTTTTATTTTAAATAGCTAATATCTTAAAGAAGACAACAATGTCTGAAACAAAATATGTTTTCCATTGTTTTTCTATAAAAAATATTTTTTAGTTTTTCGTATGTTTTATTTTGGTCTGTATAATTTGGTCCATTCAAATCAATTCCAGATCACATCCAAATAATGATTTTTTCAATATATTTTTACAAGTTTTAGGAAATTTTTCATACACCACAATTTCTATGTGAAAGTGAAATTCACAACGTTTGTACCCATCATCATTTCCTTTAATTGAACATTTGCATTTTATCCCCAAGAGGAGAGTACAAATCTGAAGGTAGCTTTAACGAATATTGAAATTTAAGTAATAAAATGTAATAAAAATTAACGATATAAAAATTTTGCTGTTGATTTTAAGAAATAAAGAGTGATTTTTTTGAGGTTAGGATTTTCATGCATTAGTATTTGACAGATCACGTGGGATTTCAGACATGGTGTCAAAGAGAAAGATGCTCAGTATGCTTTGACATTTTATCATGAATAGACTTACTAACGAGCAACGCTTGCAAATCATTGAATTTTATTACCAAAATCAGTGTTCGGTTCGAAATTTTTTATCGACAAATTTTGTTCAGCGATGAGGCTCATTTCTGGTTGAATGGCTACGTAAATAAACAAAATTGCCGCATTTGGAGTGAAGAGCAACCAGAAGCCGTTCAAGAACTGCCCATGCATCCCGAAAAATGCACTGTTTGGTGTGGTTTGTACGCTGGTGGAATCATTGGACCGTATTTTTTCAAAGATGCTGTTGGACGCAACGTTACGGTGAATGGCGATCGCTATCGTTCGATGCTAACAAACTTTTTGTTGCCAAAAATGGAAGAACTGAACTTGGTTGACATGTGGTTTCAACAAGATGGCGCTACATGCCACACAGCTCGCGATTCTATGGCCATTTTGAGGGAAAACTTCGGAGAACAATTCATCTCAAGAAATGGACCGGTAAGTTGGCCACCAAGATCATGCGATTTGACGCCTTTAGACTATTTTTTGTGGGGCTACGTCAAGTCTAAAGTCTACAGAAATAAGCCAGCAACTATTCCAGCTTTGGAAGACAACATTTCCGAAGAAATTCGGGCTATTCCGGCCGAAATGCTCGAAAAAGTTGCCCAAAATTGGACTTTCCGAATGGACCACCTAAGACGCAGCCGCGGTCAACATTTAAATGAAATTATCTTCAAAAAGTAAATGTCATGGACCAATCTAACGTTTCAAATAAAGAACCGATGAGATTTTGCAAATTTTATGCGTTTTTTTTTTTAAAAAGTTATCAAGCTCTTAAAAAATCACCCTTTAGTATACCTCAATGCACATAAACTAATTTTTTAGATCTTGGACCAACATTTTTATTTTTTGATAACAAAGTGTTTTTAGGATTTATTGGAAACAATCCATAGGACAATTTTAAATGGCACTGAATTCTCTTTTTTTTGTAAATTATCGATATTTTTGTGTCAATAATGCTAACATCGTTGTATTTCTGAAGTCATTTTTTTGATGCATTTTAATTTAAATATGAAAAAAGATCGAGCCTATGTCGTACCCACAGAACCAAGTCATCGCACAAAAACTTGGTTGTATTTCTTACTGCATTTTTGGGCGAGTGTTTATAATGAAAATTCACCGCATTTCATTTTCCCAAAAATTGGAAAAACTACTCCAAAATTTGGCCAAATTACATATTCAATTTGGCCGAAAATTATATGAAGGTAGTTTTTTGGTCATTTTTCACTGGGGAATTTTGCTTCAGCCGCTAGCACACACTAGATGCATGAAATTATCCAGCTATATGACTAATAACGGTCAATCGATTGAAATGAAAGAAACTGTTCCAATGTGAAATAAATGATGTCTTTACAAGGACATGAACCATTTTGAAGACATGAACATGAAAATAACTACTTTTCCAAAAAAAAAAATATTTTATTTCCCACCTTTTAAAATGATTTGTCAAGACCTCTGAACAACGCATTGGCTTCTCTTCAAATTCTTAATATATCTCTTTGAAGTAAGGCGATTTTCTTATTTTGGGAACAAGAGTTGGTCACAGGGGTTTACATATTTTTTCTGTGTTGGCGTCCTTAGCCCGATCTTAAGAATTTTTCTTTTCTGATATATGTCAAGGGCTTGAGAAAAAAATTATCTTCTTTAAAAGTAGAGGCTACTATGTATAAATAACACTGTGGAACAGAATGAAACACAATAGAAGGGTTAAAAAAAAGAATATACGTGTATCGGTGTATTGCAAGTTTATGATGGTCATTTTACAGGGGGTCACTCTTTCCCCCTTTTCTTATGATGTACCGGCATAGGAAACCTTATGCTCCTTACTACGAGGAACATTTTTGTGGAAAATTTCAAACCCCTAGCTCCACAATATAAGTATCTATTTGGTCCCTTTTGCGCAAATTTATAAAAAAAATAGCCCTAAAACAAGGGTTTAAAGTAGCAAAATGTTCCAAAGAAATATTTGCCGTCAAATTTTAGTATAAGCCTCTGAATACACCACAACACGACATAAATACCAGAAATATGGCAAACATTAAAATTAGTTTTTGGGATTAATTTTGTACTTCTATCGAATTTGTTCCACAAAACTGAATTTTAGGGGTGGTGTAAATGCAAAAAAGTATTCTACGTCAAATTTCACTATAAGCCACCGAGCCGAAAAAGCTGAAGCTATAATATATAAATAAAATATCAGAACCAATCAATTATTTATTGATTTTTTCTTTTAGCTCAAAGAAATTCTATACCGTTGTCAAATTGAATGTCCAGTAATGTTGCACAGTATAATTAAAACTTAATTGGTTATCAAATTACCGAAAATAACGATTATTTACCTGAGATTAATTTTTTTCAAAGTCTACTTTAGTTGAAAATGTCACCAAAATATTGTTACAATTATGAAAAATCGCTTAAGAGGGCTATTTTTCATATTTGGATGTCGCCCACTATTTGTGATTAAAGACCCATTTTTGGTAGATATTCAATATAAAAATTGCATATTTTGTATGAGTTTTTTTGATCTTCTGACCAGTTTATAGAAATCTGCCTTAAAAATTTACAAACTACTCAGTAAATCCTGGTCCTCGACTCTAAAATATGTCTGTCCGTCTTCCGTTAACCTTGATGGCGTTCAGACGCCTCCTTTCACTGATTTATTGATATATTCCATTAACAGGTTGCTGCAAATCCCTTTTTTAATATTCTGCACTGGTAACTGCCTGGCAGATTTCTTCATAAACCATAACTGAGGCCATGCCACACAATTGCTCCTATTGTTGTGCTGGTGTTTGTTTTTAACCTGCACACTGCTGAGTTTGCCAAGGTTCTTGTTTTTTTTATTTTATTATCAATATTTGTGTGTTACAGTTCTGGTCGGGGGTACCCAACTAAGGTGACAAAACAATTGTTGCAACACTCATAAACTATTTTAGACGGGCAACTATTTGTTTTTCACACACTTGTTCGCGCAGATAACAACCACAGCCACAACAGGAACAGCGAAAATAAACAAGATATCATCGTCAGTCCAAACAAGCAAGCAAGCAAGTCTGTCTGTCTGTCTGACTATTGACAGCCAGAACAGCCGTAGGAACCTACACCTCAGCCAGACACGGCTGGAGATGAGCTAAGAATCCTAAATGAAACAATGCCAAACTGCTACATATAATGTGGGTCACGTTCAACAAGTGTGGCCCTATTTAATAGATTTTTTTTTGCTTTTGTTTGTGTGTTGTCGTCTGCTGTGCTGCTCGGCTTGGCTTGCCGTTGAATACTGTTAATTTATAAAGAAATCCATAGAATACATTTTGTTTATGAAACAGACAAGTGGCGCCACTCTAGCCACACACACCGGAGTCAAACATGATGGCAGTGAAACAAGTGACAGTTTTGTGGTTGGCTGGTTCAGTGACAGCAACAACGTTACAGTTTTCAGGAATTCCTTTTGTTTGTTATTATTTCTGGATGAGTCCGTTGGCAGGAGGGCATGCTGTGAGGAATATTTAATGTCCTGGGCTTGAGAAAACCAAAAATAAAAATAATTTTATATCATTTGTTTTTGGAAGAAAGAATTTGACCAAGGTTTGTGCCTTAAGTCTTTTGTTTGATGAGTCAGGACCATTATGGAGAATCATAAAAAACATGAATATTTAAGAGAATAATTCATGCAGGTTGTGGGTCTTTCGGAGAAATACAACTTTCACTGTCGTTACGATGATTCTGCCTTTATTTTTGAAAAGTTTGTTTTCTATTAATTAAATATAAATATAGTCAGAGTTACGCTAAATAATTTAGCAAAGCCCATGGTCGATATGGAATATATCCCTAAGCCAGCGCCTTGGCTACCAAATTAAAATCCAAATTTAGCATATGGAAATGGTGCAAATAAAATAATTTGTGTTTATATTTTACTTGAGGCTCGCGTTGTTGCTATTAGAGATTCCTTTAATTTATTTTAAATATTTTTCAATAATGATAAATCACGCTTTTCATTCGTGTAAATATCCCAGAATCTCACAATACGTTTTTATGCCAAAAACAACAATTCACCTCAGAAAATTCAAATATTGTATAAATTTAGGTACACCCTTTACGAATTCAAATTTTTGCATTAATAAATACAATGTATGCAAGTGCTCCTTCTAAACGAAAAAAGTTTGTTGCTGAAGTCTTTCGTTTACACAAATGTTTCCTAGCTCGTCTGTATTCCGACATGCAAATCAACTCTAGATCATATTTCGACAAACTCATGCTACTACCAATCCCCCCCCCCCCTCCGTTTTTAATTCTGATTTTATATTCATTACTTAATTATTTTTAATTTGTGTGATTTTCCCCCCATTTGTTGTCTACTTAATAAATTTAATGAATATGCAAAAATTCTATTGAAAAAATCCACCTTTAAAGAATTTCAAATAATTTATAGAACAAATAGCAGACACTAATAGCAAGCGACAGCGGCGGCAGCAGCCGCAGCGACAATCGAACGATTTGCAAAAAAACAGCATAATAAGTGCGAGTAATGTGCTGACTCAACACTTACTTTCAGCAGAATTGAACTGAATTGATTTCTTCTCATGAAATTGAAATGAAAAAATCACAACAAATTAGTTCAATAGAGTCAGTCAATACAAAGTATCGACACACGCACACACACAAACAGCATTAAGATATCTGTTTTTTGTACATACCCGCATACAGTCAGACAGAAAAAAAGCAGAATTATTATTCAACGCTTAAATAAATAATAAATAAACAAACAAACAAAAGCAAAAAGCAAATCAAGAGCATTGCAAGAAGAAGACTGAAACACTTCAGTCATTCTTCAGTCACTCGATATAGCTCAGAAATACCGAGAAAGTGATGAGTTGATTTAATGATGCTATAAAAATATCTTTTAAGAGGAATCTGGGCAGCGGTGGCAAACCACAGCAACGATAACAACAAAAAACCAGAAGCTTAAGAAAACAAAAAATGGTATGATTTTGTTTTTTTAGTCAAAATATGGGGATTTTTTCAAGTACTTTACTTTTGTACGTTTTTTTGGAAATTTATATGACCGTTCCACTTTTTCATTTAGCATTATTAAGATCATTTCTTTGTGAAAATATAACAAGGAATGCTAATAACTTGAAAAAAAGCACAGTGGGATAGTTCATTTGAATTTATCAGCTCATGTATAAGTCTTAAGTCTTTTGTTATAGCGCATAGAGTCCATGAAGTCATTAATAAATCAAAATATGGAAATATTGATGTTACGCCAAAACATGAACTAATCAATAGTTGCGCGATCAGCTGTCAATTACTATTTCACTAGTTATGTTTATTTTTTAGTAGCAAAGCCACCGAAACAGAAATGAGATTCATCGCGAAACATATTTTTTTAATAAATGTTGATTTTGCAAAAAAGAATTACAATTCCAAAGAGTTATTGAATTGCAAACTTAAAGGAAACACCTCCTTACAAAAGGTCCCTTGACTTATTGTTAATTGCAATTAATTTAGCACGATAAATTAACAAAATTCATAGAAAAATTGTGATCCTGTGGGAAACAATTATATTTTCATAAAGTTATTTTTAAGTAATAATAAGTCCACTTGAAAGAATCAATAATTTTTACCGATAATAAAAATGTAAAAATAAAAATTTAACAAGCAGTATTGCCAAAATATGAATATATTTAATGTTGCCAGACATTTTGGAACTCCTTCGATACAACTAGGAGCGTTATGGAAATTTCATTTTGAAATAATTGTAGTACAATTTCTTAAGTCTTACTCAAAAATATGCTTCAGCATTGGCTTCATATTCATCGTTGGACTGTACTATCTGTCTGTTTTAGTTCTGGTGTCCTTCCAAAATACATCAGAAAATTGTGTACGGTGTCCTTCGACGAACTGGTTTAATCAAGGTTTATACACGTAATGTTTTCTCAATGCACGAAATTCTATTTTATTATTTATTCTGAAAAATGAAGAAGTTGTAAGCTATTGTTCGAGCGGCTATCAAAAAAATATTAACTTAATTATTTGACAATTTTAATGCAGCGTTTGATTACTTGAAATTTTGAACTAAACTTATGGTAGAAAAAAATTAAATTAAAAAATAAAAAAAATTGTTTTTTTTTCTATTTATATAAAAAGTATGGTAAGCTTTGGGACTATATAAAATATGAAGAATGCCACTACCATGCTGCTTTCAACACTGACTGGTTTCAACTTGATGGTAATTTTATTGCAGCAGATGTTTTCTTGTAGAATTATTGCAAATAGGAACTTTACAAAAAACAACAAATTTGAATGATTTAAAGCAATGTATTCGTACAAACATTGAGGTAATTTCACCTGCAAATATCCAGACAGTACTGTATAATGTATGTCACACAAGTGTCACCAAAATTCGAAGTCTTTTAAATACTACTATTTTTAAAAGGAATTAACAAATATGTACTAGTTTTTAAATTGATAAAAATAAAATAATTTATATGAATTAAAAAAGTTATTTGAATTTCTTAATGTTAATTAATTCAACAGCCACCAATTTACTTTGAAGCCTTCCAAACATATTACAATTTCTAAACGTTAACTAAAATGAATTTAAGAGAAAGTAAAGAATTCGGGATAAATATTTTTTCGAGGGTTGCAAATGCCTCAAAAAGTTATGTAATTCTTAATTTTATACCCTCCACCTAAGGATGGGGGTATATCCAATTAGTCATTCCGTTTGTAACACCTTAAAATATTCATCGGAGACTCCATAAAGTATATATATATATAAAATGACGATCATGGCTAGATCGTGTCTGTCTATCTGTTGAAAGCACGAAAGAAATGAACTAGGAAGTTAAAATTTTCCGTAAATGTCTTTTATGGTTCCAGATGGGTTGCGATTGAAAGTGGACGAAATCGGCACAGAGGGAAAAAATTTTCCCTAACAAGGACTGAATGTACTCCCTAATATTTAGAATATTTAAGTAATTTTTTAAAATTACTGCATCACATGCACTTGAAATTTTTTACGTAAAAGCACCAAAAAGTAAATACACTTTTTAGCGGGCGGAATGGGACAAAAAGAGATAAAAATGGTACCAATGATACGACAATAGCTAGTAGTTACGTAAAATAGATTTTTTTTGCAAACGATTTGGGTTTTATTAAATTCATTTCAGCCTTACACAATATAAAATATCTTAAATCTAACTGTGGTAATTTACATCCTAGCATACTATAGTATCTTGCAAGGACAATGTCATTTATACTAAAGTTATGTCGCAGCTTTGCTGCTAACAACGTATAATAGAGGGATTTTTCAAAATTTGTACTTTTAATGGATACAATCTTTCGATATTCGTACTATCAGGGTCTAAATGGAATTAAATTTGGATTTAGATAGAATAATAATATTCAGTAATTGACGCGGAAAAAAGAGGTACGAATGTATCTAAAATCGTACTTTTAGGGTCAAAATGGAAATCGGAGTGAAACTGGTATCAATAAAATGGCTGTAGCTAAAATCATGAAATGCGTGTGTACATTCCATTCATTCCACTCTCCAATATTACACAATTTCCTATCAAAATAGTACAGACATTTAGGCTTTAGATCGAATCAATAAATTGCAAATGGATAAAATCGGCCTTAAGGGAAATGTTTCTACCTTATAATACTTAGGGCATATTTTTGAAGATTTCTGACTAATAATTATATTAATATTTATATATAGTAGAGGACTATTAATATTATAATAATGAAGAATCACAATTTTCCTAATATTGTAGTGCACTGCTATGTAACTTCGACAGCCTCTATTCTATCGATAATACTATGTGGTAGAGGGTATATAAGATTCGGCCCGGCCGAACTTAACGCACTTTTACTTGTCTTTATTATGATGCCCATAAAATATAAGTGTGGCCATTTCCATGATAAGCTTTCAATTTCTGTGAGAAACATGTCCACAGATTTATATATATTCCACTGTACGAGACATAATTTAATTATATATAACACTGTGGGACAAATTGATGATCTTAAATAAATGTCAGAAAACTACATATTTTTGGTAAAATATGACTATGTTGGTTACGCTACTTTTCATTTTGTGGTCAAGTTTTAGTTTGTAATTATGTATTTATATCAGTAAATAAAATTGAAAAACTGGTTAATGAAGATTTTACCAGAAAATAAAAACTTGTAGATCAAATGAAGGAAATCGGCACATACGGATAAGTATTTTGCTGAGAAGAAGTGATACTGTCTCCAAAAATTGGGTTATTGCTAAATTTCAATTTAGTTTTCTATAATACTTTGTAATTATTATTATAAAGTCATGCATGTCCATTTCTTTAAACCATGCAAATTTCAATATAATTATAAATATATATAAATATAAATTAAAATATATGACTGAGTCCTGACGACAACTTGACCTTACGGACTAAAAGATTTAACAAAAATATTTATAAAACATTATTCTCTCTTGATATGCATTCAACACATTTCAAATTTCAATTCAAATAACTTATATGTGTAGGATTGTATTTTTTTTCACTAAATTTTCAATACAATGCCCTTACCCCACTTTGGCCACCAAATTACTCAGAAAATCGACCTTGTCTTACTTTTAGTCACAGCTTAATACGCCAAAACTAAATTATGTTAATTTGTTAGGAAAAAATCATGTTAGCTGTGCGGCAAGCATGCATAGATGTGGGTGGTTTTTATTGTCATTTAATTTTCATAAATAATTTTCCTCAGCAATTTTGTTTGCCCCCAAAAAGTGCAACCAAAAGTTGATGGATGGCGGCTGCTTAGTTTTTTTTCAGTTTCTACTTCTACTGTGGATTGTGAATTGTTCAATGAACTTAAAGACATGGCATGTGTAATGTGTAATAATTATGGTATTGTTGTATGACGAGTTAAAAGACAATTTTGTATTTTATTTTTGTTTGTTTGTGTGGCACACTCATGTTTTGGAAAATTTGTTAGTTATTGTTTTCTTGCAAAGCCAAGGCACAGAAATTAATACATTGTTAACAACTTCAAGAAAAATTATAATTATTTTTTTTTGTAATTTCTGGGTTAATTTTCTTGTAACCAGAGGCAGCAACAACAACAACATGTGTACGTTTAGTTTTGAGCATTGTGTTATTGTTTTCGGCTAAGCAAATAAATATTGTTATTATTATTTTATGCCGCCACTGTGCTTATGTTTGTTTTAGGTTTTCGGTTTTGCTGTCAAGGTTAGCATAATTTTCAAAGTTAGCGGAAAATTAATATGATGCACGCATGACTGATGCAAAAAAAAAAAACAACTGAAAATATTATGAAATATTCTTAGGGTACTGAGCCACCCGCGTCCAACGAGCACCATTCAAAGACCGCCATAATTTAATGACAATCGTGAAGTTTGTCGTAGGTCTTGTTTAGCAGAGCATTTGCTGCCAGCCATTGGAAACAAAAGACTTAAGAAGTCAACACTCAACAATGGCTGCGTTCTATTATAGCCATGATATGCCACCCTAAGCACATAGTGGAGTTCGTGAAGTTCGCTTTTTTTTTTCAAATATTTTATTTATGTCTATCCAATACATATCGTCGCCTTGGCCAAATGTCTTGGCCTTCTTTTGGCTCTTAGCTTGAGAGAGACTATTTATGCAACAGCTTTTTCCCAAAAATTCATAACATTCTTCCATACAAATTGTTGGCCAGAAAATGGCAAAATTTTCACTTCACTTCTGCAGTTGCCATATATGAGCCGCAACACGCATTCGCTGAAGATGAAGATGACTCTGCCATAAGGCCCAACCAAAGGCATACGGAAATTTCACAAACACACACGTTTTTATTCAAATCATAGTCAACTCACGCATTCTATGACTGGCGCAAAAAGCCCCAGTCCTGGCCAACAGCAGAGCCAAGTATAGAAAAAACTGGAGGCATTTAACAAATTGGAATCAATTTATTTACATGGCTCACGTTTTAATTGTTCAACAGATTTTAACATACAAAAGAAGATGCTGCTCATAGACTCAAAAAAGGGAAAACAAAACATGTTCAAGTCCTCTGCCCTCCTCGCTCCTACCCTCTAGGCCACCAAGTAAGCGCACTGGAAATTAACAGGAAACCTAACAATGCCATGCAGACTGAAATTTATAGAAACTTGCACAATTTTCGAAAGAGAGATTCGTGGACACGACTCAAAACTTTCCCACTTGTTTCAGGGATTTCCCTCCGCGTAAAGGCACCTCGGAAGCTTTAGTTTTATTTTTAATAGTTCCGTCTTAGTTTTTTAATTGTCTTGCAATTAGTTTTGGTTTGGATTTCATTGAAATCTAAAACAGATAAACTCTCGCAGATAACAGCGAGACCACAAAAAACAAACCGTTTAACCGCAAAAAAAGTAGCCACCAAGTAGCCCCACTAAACTCACAAAATCATTTAATGGTCATTAAGCAAAAAACCAAGAAAGAGCTTCTTTAAGACAAGCGTAGTAGACATGGGAAACTAATTTCAATTTAAAGCGTTTTTTTTGTTTTGGGAAAAATCTAAATTAACTTGTTTCAATTTCACATAGAATTGGGTTACTAGTGGTGTAATCATGTCCACCATAATGATTGTAAAGCCATTAAGGCACAAAGCGCAGCCGCAGGCGCAGCCCCCAAAGACAAAAGACTCAAGCAACAAACTTTTACTTTTGTTGCTTTGTGCTGACCGGACGGGGGTGCACTGTGATGCATGAAATCAAAAGTTCGCTCGCCTCGTTCATTGTGAGTTTTCCTCCCCCTGCTGCTCCTCCTCCTCGTCGTCGTCGTCTTAATTGAATTTAATGTTTATTGTCTAATTTGTGTTTTATGAAAATCAAGTCAAGACTATGAGTATGACGATTTTGTGTTATAAAAGTACAAGTTGAAGTACTCAACATCAACAAATAAGGTATATAATCATAAAAATAATTCCGAAATTGAGGTTTCTTTCTGCCAAGCTTGGTACGGTAATATTCTTGGGGGTGGTACGCTACACAAGGCAATGGGAGCGGAACAGAAAATTCACAAGAATGATTTGTGATATGGACAACTTATTTAATTTTGTAATTTTTATCTACAACAATGCGTATTTTACTACCCAGGATCAACTAACGTTAAGACCCATGGGACTATACTCAAAGGCGACTATATTCTTACTAATGCTATCGAAATTTACATAACGATCATGTCGTGCAGGACCGACACATTTATAGTTTTTTATGTTGCGAATTTCACTTTTATATTGAAAAAGTGTTTTATGATGAGTCTCCAAAAAAATCAGAAAAAATTGATTTAAAAAATATATAAAACAATTATTTTTTTTATTTTTAATAGCTATCATCCGAAGAAATACATGTTTATATGTAAGCAATTTTTTATGGATAATTTATTTCTTAAATATATGTTATTATTCTTAATAATATGTCTATATTCAAAGAAAAATGTAATTTTTTGAGATAAATGATCGCATGTTTATTTCATAATAAAGAGGAAGGTATGCTTACAGGACCACTTCTTTTTTATGAAATTTTCCATAAACAAATCGCTAAGGGGCTGCCCTATGTCCTCGATAGCCCCACGAATTCTATCTTTGAGGTTTTGAATCGACGCTGGTCTGTTTACGTATACCTTATCTTTCACGTGGCCCCAAAGGCCATAAAAACACATTAATCATCTCTCGATAGCGCAATCCATTCACCGTAACTGTTGATCCAACCTCATTTTCGAAAAAGTAAGGTCCAATGACACCGCCGGACTATAAACCGCACCAAACAGTCACACGATGAGGATGGAGAGGCTTCTCAACAATAACTCTTGGGTTTTCCGAGCCCCAGATGCGAAAATTTTGCTTGTTGACGTAGCCACCGAGCTGCAAATGGGCCTCATCAGTCAAGAAGATTTTTCGATAGATTCCAGATTTTAGATCATGATTTTGTTAATTTTTGTGTAAATATAGGGAAATCCTTTGAGACAACAAAATATATAGAAAAAAAATTTAGAAGTTATTGTCCCAATTGTAGAAGTACGTGTTGTCGTCATGTATGACTGAATCAATTTAAGCAAAAACTTGGTAAAAAGCCCACGATTTTTTGTAAATCCTTTACGTCGACAATAAGGATCATAACTTCTACATTTATCCATGAATTTTCTTCAAATAGTCATTGGTTTCATTAATACAAAATATTGTTTATTGCATATTTTTATTCGATTGCATATTTTCGCGCTATTTAGCTAAAAAATTAAAAAATCATGATTTTTTAGAAATTAGTTTTCCTTAAACTCATAACTTTTCATAGCTCTTTTTCATATAGATATTGTTTTCTTCATGAAAATATAAATTATTAAAAATAGGACAATAACAAAATTTTCCAATTTTTAAGGTTTTTTTTCGTGACAGCAACGAAGTTTGTTTTGAAAAATAAAAATAATTTTTTCAGATTTTTTTTGAGACTTTCCCGAACCACTCTTTTATCTAAAAGGGTCCGCCAAATAACTTTTTTTTTGAAAATGCTATAAAAAAACTACTGAATATTTTCTCAAATTTCTTTTTTTATTTGAAAGTACAATCCTTCCGGTTAATAATGGAAAATAATTTCATTCAAATGACTGCCTCGGGCACCCCACAAATAATAGTCCAACGGTTGAATAGTTGAAAAAAACGTTAGATGGCGGACCCATTACCAATGTCTCCCATGATTTACTTTGTCCGCTCTAGAAACCACATATTTCAACAAATAACTTTTTCTTTGAAAATGCTATAAAAAAATTACTGAATATTTTCTCAAATTTCTTTTTTTATTTGAAAGTACAATCCTTCCGGTTAATAATGGAAAATAATTTCATTCAAATGGCTGCTAAGAGCACCCCACAAATAATAGTCCAACGGTTGAATAGTTGAAAAAAAACGTTAGATGGCGGACCCTATATATCCATAAAAATTGTTTAATATCGATCATTTTGTGCATTACGTCAGTGACTCGATTTTTGTGAAATTGTTGAGTACAAAATATAGGGTTTCAGAAACAAGTTTCTTTACATAAATGAACACTGTGTCATCACTTAGACATCATTCGAAAGGTATAGATTGTAGCTATTTATTGCGAAATACTCATTATTGTATTTTCCCGTGCTTTTTACTTCTCGGGAAACGGAATTTCCCAAATAAAACATTCGAACTTTAATAAAGTAAATTATTATATTTCGCATAATTTATAAAAAATAACCCTCATTCGATTTGTAGAGAAATCCTCCTGGTTCGACAGAATCAATGGGAATACAGACTAAGAATATGAGATAACCCCACATTTCCCTTCACCATACCACCTAAATCATTTTTTCCTATTCTACTTACGGGAATCACAATAGGCCGAAATTAGTTGGCCTCCACTGACGGGCATACCCTGCCACCTAACCTATAAAAGAATAAAAAAATTAAATCAACTTTTCCAAGGATGAAAAAATAATTAAACATATTTCTCTAGGCAAATTTATTAAATTAAAAGGCTTTTTGAAATATAAAAACTTTTTAAAACAGACAACGCATTTATAGACTCATCAGATATTCTATTTATAAATATATTGCAGAAAGTAAGCGCGATAGAGAATGCTTTTGGACACTCGAGAGATATATTAATAATTCTTTTCATAGTAACCAGAAAATATGAAAATTTCCGGGAATTTTCCCGCGGGAAATCCCGGTATACAAACCCTAATACTCATACAAAATACTAAACATTTTTCAATTGTTTATAATTATGAAAAATTATAAAAAATACTATAAATGTCCAATAATTCGGGCGAGAATAAATATTTAAATTTATATTGCTTTCCAAGGTATATAAATTCAAAAAAATACAAAAATTCAACATAAAAATACACGGAAAAACATGATCTTTATGGAGTTTGGTTAATCTTCTTTACTTTGCGTAACATATTTTTGACATACATTAAGAGTAAAAAATCATTAAACCAAGACGGCGACCATAAACGCAAGATGTCTTTAATTTGTTTGGAGCTCAACTTCATTTCTGAATTTTGAGTCCACCTTCATAATGATTTAATTCTCCTTTTTTTAAGTTCAAGTTCCTTAGAACAAAAAATCCCTTACCAAAGCATTATTTCGGAGTGCAATGGGGCGTATGAGAGATATTTTTGTCTTATCATACACTATCGTACTGGTGATTTTAGTAAAATACTTGTCACCTAGTATTTTTAGATCAAAATATTCATGAAATTCAAGTTACTCAGATATATATAACATGTCCTGTGGTCAGAATATGTAAAATAGACTCTTTAAAAAATTAATGTAGTGACCCTTAGCTGTCCACTACTACCTAAGTGCCAAAAAGGCAAAAATGCACTTAGTCTTCTTTGCATTACGAGTTTTAGTTCTAAATTAAAAAGAAAAAAACATCCGAATAGAACAAAAATATAATTTTTCCACAAAGCATTTAATTATAATTGGTCGCTTGTGTGATTTTCTGTGACACAGAAAACGCAATTGTTTATTGTTATTTTTTCAACATTTTGTCGTTGTTGTAGCTGTAGCTCAAGCTCAAGCTCTAGCTGTGTTTGTTATTGTTATAAGTATCTATAAACTTATCTAATACTTAAGCTTTACTTAGCCCCACAACTAACAATGGTTAATGATTGCTCCTCATATAGCTGCGACTATGAACCGAACCGAACAGAACAGAACTCTGAATGAATGAACGAATGAATGAATACCGACGATTGAGAAAAACAAAATAGTCACCATATAGAAAATATATATTTCAAGGTCGCCACAGGGAAGTTAAGTTCATATACAAAAACACCAACACCAACAACGGCAAAATAGAAAATCTGAAATCTTTACTGAAACCCAGCAACAACAACAACAGCAAAAATTAGTCTGATGACGAGGTTTTTGCCAAACGCTTCAGTAAATTGTAAACGAAAATAAAGCCAAAGCCAACGACAACAGAAAATGAAACTGAAACATTGACAGCATTGTCGACGAAGCCGACGACGACGACACTAACATCAAAATCGAATGCAATCAAGCAATTTTTATCTTTGATTTGTTTTCCATGCTCGTACATGACGGCGGCTACGTACTCTCATCAGCCAGTCCAAGTACGCGAGTTTTTTTGTTTTTTGAGTTTTTTATATGGAGTTGTGCATAGAATCGAACTGAAATCTTAAAGGTTATTTTAAATATTACCTTTAAAATTCGAATCTGTACTTAATTATGGTCATATGTGAATGTAGGTGTGTGTGTGTCAGTTTTTTAGTGTTTGTATGTGTATGTGCGTGTTTGAACGTCTTTATTTTCTAAACATGTGAACAAAATATCGGTTATTTTTTTGAAAATTGTTGGAGCGTTACTTTTTAATGATAGCACTGTGGGTATATTCTGATTTAAACAATTGATCGTAACATTTGCTAGATATAGTCTAGAAGGTGAATTGGCAAATTATAGGGTTTTTTGTGAGTATGTGTATGTGTTTTGTTTGTTGTACAGGAAAGTGAATTATCTTTGATTTTAATAAATTTTAATTAGCCTGAAATCTAAAGTCACAGAAATACTAGAATGGAGTTCGCAACTGAGACAAGTGATATATCATAGATAAACAATCATTTCGAATGCCTTGAAGTACTGATGTCGAGTAAAATAATGTTATTGAATTAATGATTTATATGAACAGGTATATAAAACAGACAATATAATAATATAAGGTAATATATGATAGCTTGGCTAGTTAATTCCATAACTAATAAGTAAGGAAAGGATATAGAAAGGAAAAATAAAATAAAAATAAAAATAAAAATAAAAATAAAAATAAAAATAAAAATAAAAATAAAAATAAAAATAAAAATAAAAATAAAAATAAAAATAAAAATAAAAATAAAAATAAAAATAAAAATAAAAATAAAAATAAAAATAAAAATAAAAATAAAAATAAAAATAAAAATAAAAATAAAAATAAAAATAAAAATAAAAATAAAAATAAAAATAAAAATAAAAATAAAAATAAAAATAAAAATAAAAATAAAAATAAAAATAAAAATAAAAATAAAAATAAAAATAAAAATAAAAATAAAAATAAAAATAAAAATAAAAATAAAAATAAAAATAAAAATAAAAATAAAAATAAAAATAAAAATAAAAATAAAAATAAAAATAAAAATAAAAATAAAAATAAAAATAAAAATAAAAATAAAAATAAAAATAAAAATAAAATAAAAATAAAAATAAAAATAAAAATAAAAATAAAAATAAAAATAAAAATAAAAATAAAAATAAAAATAAAAATAAAAATAAAAATAAAAATAAAAATAAAAATAAAAATAAAAATAAAAATAAAAATAAAAATAAAAATAAAAATAAAAATAAAAATAAAAATAAAAATAAAAATAAAAATAAAAATAAAAATAAAAATAAAAATAAAAATAAAAATAAAAATAAAAATAAAAATAAAAATAAAAATAAAAATAAAAATAAAAATAAAAATAAAAATAAAAATAAAAATAAAAATAAAAATAAAAATAAAAATAAAAATAAAAATAAAAATAAAAATAAAAATAAAAATAAAAATAAAAATAAAAATAAAAATAAAAATAAAAATAAAAATAAAAATAAAAATAAAAATAAAAATAAAAATAAAAATAAAAATAAAAATAAAAATAAAAATAAAAATAAAAATAAAAATAAAAATAAAAATAAAAATAAAAATAAAAATAAAAATAAAAATAAAAATAAAAATAAAAATAAAAATAAAAATAAAAATAAAAATAAAAATAAAAATAAAAATAAAAATAAAAATAAAAATAAAAATAAAAATAAAAATAAAAATAAAAATAACTAGTAAATCAAAAAAAAAATTTTTTCAAATCCATGCTTTATGCAAGCAGAATTCTATTGGGTCTAGAAATTCTTTTTTAGTTATCTTTTGTAGAAGGAAAAATTACTGCGTTATCAGGAGCAGAAATAATTGATTTTTAATTTGTGGTTTGTATGGGAGGTACCACGCCCACTTTTGCATTACCGCCCATTTTAGGCGCAACTACGCACATTGATGCTAGATGCACTTACACAAAATTACAGTAGGTGTAATTTTGGTTTTAACTTCATATGGGAGGTGCCACGCCCACTTTTGCATTATCGCCCATTTTAGGCGCAACTACGCACATTGATGCTAGATGCACTTACACAAAATTTGAGCACTATACGTGTCATAGAACTGACACTATTCGATAATATGTTTTAACTTCGTATGGGAGGTGGTACGCCCACTATTCCAATACCGCCCATTTTTGGCACAACTATGCGAATTGATGCTAGATGCACTTACACAAAATTTCAGCACTCTAGGTGTCATAGAACTGACAATATTCAATAATAGGTTTTAACTTCGTATGGGAGGTGCCACGCCCACTTTTCCAATACCGCCCATTTTTGGCACAACTATGCACATTGATGCTAGATGCACTTACACAAAATTACAGCACTCTAGGTGTCATAGAACTGACTATATTCAATAATAGGTTTTAACTTCGTATGGGAGGTGCCACGCCCACTTTTCCAATACCGCCCATTTTTGGCACAACTATGCGAATTGATGCTAGATGCACTTACACAAAATTTCAGCACTCTAGGTGTCATAGAAATGACAATATTCAATAATAGGTTTTAACTTCGTATGGGAGGTGCCACGCCCACTTTTCCAATACCGCCCCTTTTTGGCACAACTATGCGAATTGATGCTAGATGCACTTACACAAAATTTCAGTACTCTAGGTGTCATAGAACTGACAATATTCAATAATAGGTTTTAACTTCGTATGGGAGATGCCACGCCCACTTTTCCAATACCGCCCATTTTTGGCACAACTATGCGAATTGATGCTAGATGCACTTACACAAAATTTCAGCACTCTAGGAGTCATAGAACTGACAATATTCAATAATAGGTTTTAACTTCGTATGGGAGGTGCCACGCCCCTTTGTCCAATTGGTCAAATTTTTCCATTTCCTTGTATTGTCATCGAAAATGATTAAGTGTGCAAAATTTGAGCAAAATTGGTTGAGAAAAAAGCTTTCAAAAATTGATTTCAAATTTTGTGGCACACAAACATATATAGAAAGTAACCTTATATAAAGCATGGAAAAAAATGTCGCAAACCACGTATCCTATGTATTTATTTCGATGGTATGTGCCAGTTAGAATGGATATTATTGTCTAATCATACACTATCGTACTGGTGATTTTAGTAAGATACTTGTCACCTAGTATTTTCAAAATATTCATAAAATTCAAGTTACACAGATATATATTACATGTCCTGTGATCAGGCTTTGCAAAATAGACTCCTACTTCCTTTAAAAAAATTAATGTAGTGACACTTAGCTGTCCACTACTACCTAAGTGCCAAAAGGCAAAAATGCACTTAGTCTTCTTTGCATTACGAGTAAATATGAATATAAAGTTTCTAGACGAACAACCTGTACATATTATATATATATTTTATTTTTGTTTTCTTTCACTTTTGGTAAGGAAATATTACTTTTGCGAAGAATGAAAGTACAGTACAGTACATCCTCTGAAAGTAGTGGTTCCCTTAGAGGTACCATTTTTGCCGATTTTTTTATTAAAGTCCGATAAGGATATTCTAAAAAAAAAATTCTGTGATTCGGTGGAAAAATATCTTTTAATTGATTCAAACATAAACCATTAAAAGTGTGACTTAGACCACTGTCATTCTAACTGGCACATATTGCGTTTTGAGAAATCTCAAATATGTAATCCCCATCAAAGTGTTAAATCAATTTTATTACCGAACTTCACGGGATCATCTATAATCCCACATTTTATGATTGATACGTGTTGTTGTTTATACTCCAATAGGCCAATGCTCCAAACTCGTCCCATAGACATAAGCTGAACTTTTCTTCATTTGAGATCACAGAAAAAGTATCACTTCAAGAAAATATGAGTGTTTAACACACATTCGGACATAAGAACATGCAACGCATTACTACAACCTTTACAACCAAAAAAATAAAAAAAAACAATGATGAAAATGTAAAATAGCACTTGTTAAACGAACTATGTACAAGTCACACCGACCAGCAAACCAACCAACTTCTGAAGTTAGAGATGAACATGAAAAGGAAACTTTTTGAAAGCCACACAATTCATATTGAAACTGTAAGAATTATGAGATTCTGGTGTGAGTGTGTTGGATATTGGTTTATGGTTGAGTAATAAAACCCCATAAAACGCATCTATAGTCGAAGCCAATAAATACAATAAAGTGATACGAAAATCATAAAAGATTTGAACATTAGCCGGCCCGGCCGGTCGTACGAAATAGCATATTTTACAATTGCAACTATTGTGCTGCTCTGTCTCTGCCTCTGTCCATATACAAAAGAAGGTGATTCCACGTTAAGTCTCCATAGGTATATTTTTTCTTTTCTATGAGATTTTAATTAATTTTGAATTTTTCTTTTTCATTGGAGCTACTGAAGTTATAAAAAATTTTGAAAATAATAAAGAAATTTCATAGAATTCGAAAAGGTTCTCTATATCCCCACTATGGCTAGAAGACGTTGAGTGCTACTGGATTTATATTCCTTTCAAGAATTGTTGGACTCGGCCAGTATAGATGTCGGCAAGATAAAATATTTTGCTAGTCTTGTTAGGTGGGGAATATCTCAAGGGAGGAGAATATCTCAATGGACCATTTCTGGTATAAGTGTGTCGGAAGTTTACTTTCTGACCAAAACTAACCTAACGTAGCAAATGTCTTAGGATATGATAGAAAAACCTGTAACCTAATAAGCTCTATTTCTCTTCCCCTCTCTTTGTCTCTTTCATGGATATTAGGGATGGGAATGTGCACGACTTTTCGATTTCGATATGCTAGAACATATAGTTTTGTGAGGATTGAAAGAAAAAATCATGAGCCAAAAAAATGGGGGTGGTGGGAAGAGTGTAAGCTGGCGCTCATCGGGGTCAGAGATTAGGGAAAACGGGTACAACTACACAAAAAGCCCCAAAACTGCCTCGGAGTCGTCCCCAGAGGGGTAAAATGTAACCGACCCCATTCAAGTTATCCTCTCCGACATTTTTTTTGAATACACCCCTACATTCCCCTATCATCACTCGTTCCCATATAAAAATTATTTTTTATAAAATCTGTTCCCACCGCTCTTATTGGCCCAAGGAGGCCGCTAGTGGATGCAAATGTATGACTGACCCCCAATATTTTTTCAACCCCTCTATTTTTCCCTCACAAGGACTAAAAATACCCATAACAACCCCTAATATTTAAGCATTTTTTTTCAATATGTCTGCTTGTACTTACTTGATATTGGGTGTGCGCAATCCCCTATAACAAAAACTTGCATTTTTAGTCGTAGGGTGTGAAATGGAGAAAAAAGGGATAAAAATGGTACCTTTCAAACGACAACAGCTAGAAACACGAAATTCGATGTGTACATTCCTCTAATTGAGTAGATACAGAATATAAAATATTTTTTTCAAATTCGTAGTTTTAAGGAATAAAATGGGAATAGAGGGATAAAAATAGTACCAAGCAAACGATTGCACCTAGAATAATGAAATTCGTTGTAGACATTCCTCTGATTGCGTAGACACGTAAAATAAACGGATTTTTCGAAATTCGTACTTTTTGGGGTTAAAATGGAAAAAGGGAATAAAAATAGTACCAACCAAATGACCCCAAACTATAGTCATGAAATTCGGAGTATACATTCCTCTGACTGCGTAGACACAAAAAATCGAACTTTTTTTTAAATTCCTACTTTCAGGGATACAATGGGTACAGAGGGATAAAAATAGTACCAACTAAACGGCTACAGCTAGAATAATGAAATTCGGTGTGTACCTCCCTCTAATTGTGTAGACATGTAATATAAAGAGATTATAGAAAGTCGTACTCTTAAGGGGGTAAGCTAGGAAAAAGGGGATAAAAATGGTACCAACCAAATGGCGGCAGCTAGAATCAAGGAATTCGGTGTATACATTCCTCTGACTGCATAGACAGGCAAAATAAAAATATTTTCCAAATTCGTACTCTTACGGCAAAAATTGATTGAATCATGAAGTTAGGTTATTTTGCACTATGTACGTGAGATAATGGATTTTCAAAATGTGTACCTTTGGACAGAAAATAGAATGGAAGTACAACCAACTATAGCACCCACTATCTACCAATATTGATAGTATTTAAGCCTTTTGGAAAATATAAATATAAAAATATTTATTTTTGGAATTGAGTATTATTTCGATATATAGAGTAAACGTATTGGTGACCTTGCCTTATAAGCGTGGTTTGAAATATTACAAATATTATATTTATTTATAAAATTATTTTTGGTTTGGCTATATTAAGAAAATATATTCTCCCGTAATATTACTGCACTTCTGCGAAAATCGACAGCCTCTGTGGAATGCAATCCATGGTGGAGGGTATATAAAATTCGATCCGTCCGAACTTAACGTCGTTTTTCTTGTTTTAATTAAAATTTCTTTATTAATTTTGAAAAGAAAATATACACAATTATTTTTCAAATTTTACTCTTTATTTTTTAATTCATAAAAAATATCTGCCAAAATATCTCCTAACTTCACGTGGAATCCCTCAAATGCCATTACTGCTAAGTTTTACTGCTTGTCTCAATATCTAAGCGGCATTGTTCGTCCTTTCATCCATCTCCACAGATACGAGGGAATAGCGAAAGAATTATAAAAATAATAAAACGAAATCAGATGAATAAATGCCCAGACATTTAGATGATCAGCAGTCGGCTTGTGGCCGCAACGAAAAGTTGCAATCACAAATTTTTCTTCTTCTTCCTCATCTATTCATTGTGGGACTTGTTCGTTGGCCGAAGCTTGGACAACTGTGCGCTGATGCAGCATGGAATGGATGCTCTTCTATTTGATGCACCGCCAGTGTTAGTTTTGTGCTGTGTTTGCCTTGCAATGGTCAATGGTGGCCGTGTTGGTGTTGGTGGTGGTGATAGTGTTGTTAAGATGAAGTTGTGCTGTGCTGGTGTTCACTGTGAGCGTTTTGCTTTGTTTTTTGCTGCCAAATGGTCTCAAAGTGCCATTAACCACGTAAACATTAATTTAACATGGAAAACAACAACAGCAACAACATCAGCAGCAGCAGCGACGCACATAAAAAGGAAAACAATATTCATTTGCTATGGAAATTGAGAAATAAACAACAGCAACAACATGCGAGAATTCCTGCCAAGTGTTCGAAGAGTATTACATCATTTACATGTTGTTCTGTTTTGTTTTTGTTCTCATCTCATCATTTTAGGCCAACAATTCATGTTTACAGAGAAACGAGTTAATAAACATTGAGCTAATACTGCGTTTTGTGAATGGCCTGAAAGATGCCGCCTTATTTCTGGTTTTGTTAAAAGGTCTCCACCGCCTCCGCCTTCGCCGCCGCCGCCACCACCACTACCAATATTCTAATAAAAAGAATAATATTTATCATTACCCAAAGATCATAGAGATGGAGGGATTTGTGTGTATTTGCGTGTGTGCGAGTTTACACATGTCAAACAAATCTTTGAGATGCTCAGAAAAGGGGTAAGGCCCTAGCAGAGTAAAATAAAAAAACTTAGAACATGTGATACTTTAGTTCTATACTATGATACCGTGGTATGTTTTATATAGATGCAACAAATAAAAAGGGCGTTGTGTTCGGCCAGGTCGAATTTTACATACCCTCCGCCATGAAGTGCCTTCCTTTGTACCATTTTTGTCACTTTTCTCCATTTGGACCTCAAAACATGAATCTCGATATCTTCTTATTTCGTGCTTCAATGGACAATTATTAGAAAATTTAAATATCGAAAAATATAAATCTCCCATGAGTGGAGACATATAATAAGAGACAAATCTCGGTCGTGGTTGTCCATTGCTGTAAGAATTTTTTAGAATATATAAACAGTGAAACCTTCCAATAGGTGTATACACTCCCTTAGGTGGATGGATACCTCCCTTCAAATGGCAATTATCATAAAATAAAAATTTCCATGAGTATAAACCTCCCAGAAGTGAGTACATGCCTACAAGGGACAAATCTCTGCCTTGGTTGTCCACTGTACTTTACGCTAAGATATTTCAAGCCGTTTCAAACGGATTGAAAAACTTAGTATATCCCATCCTATGGTGTAGGGTTTAAGAATGTTCCTAAACCCAAAACATGCGGCACCCCACCCTTTACAGAAACCTGACCCCTTCGTGTGTTCTACATTACAATTAGCTGTGGTTAAGAGGAATGAAAACCTAACTCCAAACAGCATCGCCGAAATCCTTCACCCTCTCCTAAGCATCATCAATATTTGCTCGACTTTCCACTTAACTCCGATCCTCACTCCTCCCAAAGATTTGACAAGCCCTTCCCCCAGCCAAGGGTCTTAAACAAAAATCACACACAGCTCTTAGTGATTTCAACAAAAACAAGAAAAACACAACAAGAATTGTTCTAATAAGCCGCCTCATAATAGCGAGCATGTTAAGTCAATATTTGACAAGTCCATGTTTTAACTCACCTTCACTCACTCACCTCACTTGCTTAGATGGATGCATCAGAGTGTGTTAACGTTTTTCTTCGCTGTTGTTGGCCTAAGCTAACAACACGTTGTAACGTTCGTTCCTTCAGTCGTTCGTTGGTCAACAAGGTTTTCCTTAACTGTTGATCGTGTTGTTGTTGCGGTCTTCCATTTGTACCACTTCTAGGTATGCTATAGTTTATTTTAATAAGGCCATTAGTGGAAATGGGCTCGTTCCTTTTATTAACGCTGCCTGGCCAACAGCTCTGAACTCCGCAATGGAGGATGTTCATGGTTTGTTTGCCGGGTTGTCTTTTGATGGTGTTAAAAAGGGCCGCGCTTTATTTACCATTAATTTAACATAATGAGATGAAAAATCACGTTACGAAAAAAAAAACGAACCGGCAACGGGAGAGCAAAAGGATTGTGAGATGTGTAAACAAGCTGAAAAGCAATGATTTAATTAAATTATAATGTTAATGGACATGACCGTGGATTAAAGTAACGACTCAGAGTTTAGGAGAAGGTGGTAAAGGGGAATCATAGTTTAGTCACAGCGGGAGTGGGATTTAAAAAAGTTTTGGAGCTGAACAAGATCATATACACTTGGAACTAGTTAAAAACTACTGAAAAAAGAATCATTTTGATGATTTTTCAATTAAATTCTGGTTGATTTGCCAGAAAAAAATTCGTAAAAAATAGAAGTCATCATTTCACCACTTCCAAACTCACTCAGTCACTAAAATATACATCTAAGAACACTATTGTAAAGTTTCAAAAAATGGATTAATGTGATCATTTCGAAAATCAAAATAAAAGAAATAAAATTGTAAAAACTTTAAAAAATATAACGCGGCTATACCATTCCACTTTAATATTCTAAAAGTAATTGAAATTGCCCTCAAAACATGGTATAGTACATTAAAATCGGTTAAGTATTTCAGGAGTTACAGGCGATTGAATAAACACACCTCTTTGAAAAAATGTATGTTTTTCACTCTTAAATTGGTCATAATTCGTGAAAAAAAGTTTCTATTTTTTCCTAAAATACGTATACAATATTTTTATAAAAAGAATACAAGAATGCAAGAATTTCAAAACAGTCGCTATCGAGGTCAAAACCCGTGACATGGAATGACTCATATAGTTTATTATAATTTAGATTGTAATAAATAAATAAATAATTTATTTTCTTATTTTTCCAAGCTATAGAAAGACGATATGGGTATTAAATGAAAGGGAGGAATATCCGTTAAATATACTTCCAATTTCATGCTCCTCTCCGAATAAGTTCAGCATTAATAGCAATTTCAAAGTTCCCCCTTAAAAATAAAAATAATTAAAATTTAGCTTTTTAAAAGGGAACATTTGAAATAATCGTTAATACTAATATAATACAGATATATGCATAAAAATTTAAGTATTTTTAAAAGATATTCTTCTCTTTCATTTCATACCCATATCATCTTTGTATCAGTCGCAAAAGTATGAAAATAAATTATTAAAAATTCGACATCCTTTTGAAAGTCCTGTAAAAAGGAAAACAATCACCAAATGGAAAACTTACTATACAGATTTTCTAGATACGATCTCTTGTTTCATGTGTATTATTGTCCAGCTCCAATGAAAAAAATGTGAAATTGGTGCACAGATGCCCTCTAGGGGCGACTCCGGGGCAGTTTTAGACCTAACATTTTTAAGAAAAAATATAAAAATAAAAAAATGTATGGGGGCCACCTTAATGTTTGAAGATAAATGGTAGTTTTTAGGAAATGCTGGGGCTGAAAAAATATTTAGGGTTGGTCATGCTTTAGACTTCCCCATGGGCCTTCTTGGGGCAGTTAGAGCGATGGGAGGTAATTTGAAAAAATACAATAAAATCAAAAAAAAATATATAAAATGAATGGGGCCACCTTAATGTTTGAAGATAAATTAGGCCTATCATTTTTAAGAAAAAAATAAAAAAAAAATGTATGGGGGCCACCTTAATGTTTGAAGATAAATGGTAGTTCTTAGAAAATGTTAGGCTGACAAAATATTGGGGGTTGGTCATGTATTTGACTTCCTCTACGGGCCTTCTTGGGGCAGTTAGAGCGATGGGAGGTAATTTAAAAAAAAAATCAAAAAAAAAAAATATATAAAAAATGAATGTGGCCACCTTAATGTTTGAATCTTCAATGGTAGTTCTTAGAAAATGTATGGGCTGAAATTAATATTGAGGGTTGGTCATGCATTTGGGCCTCCTTGGGGCTGTTAGAGCGATGGGAGCTAATTTTATAAAAATCCAATGATAATCGTTGACCCCAAAACTGCCATGGACTGCCAGTGAATATTTCTCGCATAGCTTTGAACTGCATATCTCTTTCTATAGAAATCATGGCTGACAAAAATTTCTTTCAACTTTCAATGGCATTTTTTTCGAAAAGAAAAATATCGCCAGCAATTAAAAACGAAAATTTAACTCATCAATACTCATCACAAAGGTGAAGACAAAAAAATCGTTAATGTTTGATTTCTCAAACCTGGCTGGCATATTCATGCAAAGTTACTCCAATAAAAATTCAACAATCCAATGACGCTGCGTAGAAAATAAGTTTGTTGGCATTTTTTGCTGTCTTTTGTGTGTAACAAGACTTTGTTGCCTTAACAGATAATCAAAAGTCCACGGGTGGTGGCACAGCCAGCCAGCCAGTCAGTTGGTCCATCAGGCAGGCAGTGCTTGCGTTTGTTTGGAAGAAATGGAAAGGTATTGAATTGCACTTTGATTGGTTGATGATGATAAATGCCATAATTTAATATTTTATGTCAAATAAACGCAAAACCAACAACGAACGAACGAACTTGTAGAAATCATAAACGACGAAATCCAACGACGTGGTCGAAAGACCTGCGCCAGGAGTGAAAGAGTTGCAAAGGGAGCCACAAATTAAACCTTGTGAAATTTAAAACAAATATAATGGTCTAAAGCAATACCACAAAACGACGACGATCATCACTTCGCTGTGAATGGGAATGTGAATGCGGATGACGATGATGATGATGATGACGCGGCTGACGCAGTCGATGATAATAATTGATAAGAGCAGAGCAGACAACATTCGTGTAGGGAAAACGGACCGTTGCAAAGAAAATTATGATGATGAGAAAACTGAAATCAAGCAAAATATCTAAAGAAACAAACAATTGTCTTGTGGTCTTGGATGATTTTCATGTGTTGTTGATGTTCTTCTTCTTCTTCGTATATCGCAAAAAGATTTGACCGAGATTTTTAAAGACCTTTAATAAATTAAACATCAGCGAAGAAAGACAGACGTCCAAGGCACACACCACACACACACTTACACACATGGCAGCTTTATGAAAGTCCACCGGCATTTTGGTTGGGTTGGAGGGGAGGTATGATAAAGCAGGTGAGATTTGAAAAGTAATAATACCCGAAAAATATATAAATTTTGTAAACTAAAATGAAGATTTGTATTTGGAAAATATATCCTTAAAAAATTGTATGGGAACACCATGGCTAGTATTCAATTTGGTAATATTCAGTGCACAACCTCAGCTAGAAATGATTTTGCAAAAAAATCGCACAACTCAAATTCACTGAGATGGAGATAGGACAAACCATCCTATTTATTGAATTCTCCAACGGAATAAATAAAATAAGAAAATTATTACGATATTGACAAAAGAACAAAGCAAATAAATACTATTTCAAAGATTCGACACTGATTTTGATGTGTCACATCCTAAATTTTTCCTTCGATCGTGAAATAAACTACAAATCTTAACAAGTTTCCTGGAAATGCGAGATTCTGAGATTGTTTCTGTTCAAAACTGGTTTTCCTAAATTCCACACACTTAACCACCCAAATGATCGTTTAGAAGTCCCTAGATATACCAAGTAAGCTGTACTGTACCATGTGGGAAGGAGTCCCATTCAATGTTCAATCACACTGAATGTCAATGCAGAAATCTTGAGATGAGATAATATGCATTGTTAACAAGGTTTTTCGAAGACTTTGTTGGATGTTTTTGATCTATCTCACGAGTGGTTCAGTTATTCATATTTAAGATGTGCAGAGTTTCAGAATTATCCACAAAGCATCGATATTTAAGTGCAATTTAGATCAAAGAAATCTAACGGAAGAAAATCACTGCTCCAGGCGGTCAGAAAGTGTAGAGTCTATAGATTGGATCGATAATCCTGGAATGATTTGTACAGCGGCCACATTATATAATAATCTGTGATCACTTAAAAAAATTAAAATTTATTTTCAAAACTTTGAAGCTTCATAACTTCTTAACACACTAACCCGCAATCCATTAAAAACTAAAAAGATATGTTCTGATATTTATTCTGGGATAGTTATGCTCAAATAAACTCAGAAAAAGAATCAGAAAGTCATTTGCTAATTTAGTTGGAGAACCAGATGATAAAACACACAAAACAATTTTTTTACAAATACATATGTTGAAACTAGATAGTCGCACCTTATGAAAAAAAAAAAACACAATAAGATCCGGGCCCAAAAATCAATATTATTTAGTTTGGAATACGAAGTAAAAAATAAAATTTTAACACGTTGAGTACCACCATATAAAAAATAATATAATATATATATTAATGTGAACCGCCGGCGGTGCACGTGGCACTCAAGGTGTTAATTAAAAAAATTAAACTTTTAATTCAAAATATTTAAATTTTATTGCACAAAATTAAAATTTATTTGTTTTTAAAAATTGAAATTTATTTTCAAAACTTTAAACCGTCATAACTTCTTAAATAAGTTCAAATAACGGCCCTACGAGCAAAAGGACAATAATCTGTATTTAAAAAATATGGGTCAAAAAATAAAATTTTATTTCAAAAAATTAAAATTTTATTTCGAAAAATTAAAATTTAATTTAAAAAAATGAAAATTTTTATTTCAAAAAATGAAAATTTTATTTCGAAAAATTAAAATATTATTTCAAAAAATTAAAATTTTAATTCAAAATATTTAAATTTTATTTAAAAAAATTTAAATTTATTTGTTATCAAAAAATTGAAATTTATTTTCAAAACTTTAAACAGTCACAACTTCTTAAATAACCTAAAATAACGGACCTAGGAGCAAAATGACATTAACCTGCGATTACTTTCTTCGGGTCAAAAAATTAAAATTAGTTATCAAAAAATTAAAAATTATTTTCAAATTTTAAATCTTCATAACTTTAAAAATAAAGGCCCTACGAGCAAAAGGACAATAATCTGTGATCACTTTTTCGGGTCAAAAAAATTAAATTTATACTTCAAAAAATTAAAATTTATTTTATAAACTTTAAACCTTCATAACTGCTTGAATAACGGCCCTACGAGCAAAAGGACAATAATCTGTATTTAAAAAATATGGGTCAAAAAATAAAATTTTATTTCAAAAAATTTAAATTTTATTTCAAAAAATTTAAATTAAATTTAAAAAAATTAAAATTTTATTTCAAAAAATTAAAATTTTATTTCAAAAAATTAAAATTTTAATTCAAAATATTTAAATTTTATTTCAAAAAATTTTAATTTATTTGTTTTCAAAAAATTTAAATTTATTTTCAAAACTTTAAACCGTCATAACTTCTTAAATAAGCTAAAATAACGGCCCTAGGAGCAAAAGGACAATAATCTGTGATCACTTTTTCGGGTCAAAAAATTAAATTTATACTTCAAAAAAATAAAATTTATTTTCAAAACTTTAAACCTTCATAACTGCTTGAATAACGGCCCTACGAGCAAAAGGACAATAATCCGTATTTAAAAAATGTGGGTCAAAAAATAAAATTTATTACAAAAAAATAAAATTTTATTTAAAAAAATTAAAATTTTATTTCAAAAAATTAAAATTTTATTTCAAAAAATTAAAATTTTATTTCAAATAATTAAAATTTTATTTCAAATAATTAAAATTTTATTTCAAAAAATTAAAATTTTAATTTAAAATTTTATTTAAAAAAAATAATATTTAAAAAGTTATGACGTTTTAAAGTTTTGAAAATAAATTTAAATTTTTTGAAAACAAATAAATTTAAATTTTTTGAAATAAAATTTTAGTATTTTGAATTAAATTTTTTTATTTGCACTTTAAGGAGATACTCTGTGCCATACAACTTATAGACGTATAATTTCAAATGGTCAGGTTCGGTGATGTTTCCTGGTTCTGCTTCACTGATTGATCGGGAGCCTTTGATGACAAAGTTATCTTCAGAAATATACCGGTGACATGCCCTATTCGGCCAGGCATCAACGATTTTAGTCTAACACCGAAAACGAGAGATGAAACGCCAGTCTGCAATCAGTGTTTATCATTAGTGTCATTCAATTCCCAGTTTATTTGTATCATCAATGAATTAATTTCAAATATGGAGATTATCAAAATAAACGCTAAATTGTTTACACTCGGGCGAAACGAATCTAAAGTAATGTTATCGCTCCCAAAAATACTAAAAAGGGGAATATGTCACTTCTCGCTTATTTTTGTAGCACTGAAAAATTCACTCACAGAAGTGGACGACTGGGTTTTTTGTCAATAATATCTTTTGCTGAATGATATGATTATTTATGTATTTTCTGTTAAATTCATAATTTATTTCTCTTTCTCTTTATATAAAAATTTTCCTTTTACATTTATGTTTTTTCAGCTATGAAAAACTACAATCTTTATACCATCCTCCTTACGAACAATACTGCCCATATAAATGTAATTCTCAGTGGTATCATTGGTGAACCGAACGGCCGGCCGGTACATACATTCGTCCACAGTCCGCTCAGAAAACAATGCTATAAAATAAACACTACACGTTGACCTTTAAGATCAAGTGTAACACAAATTGCAATGAACCGATTTTTTTAAAGCGTTTTGTTGCACCGAACGTCTTCGCCAACTTCAACTTGAACATGATGTTGCTGTGGCCGTAGCTGTAGCTGTTCAATACTGTGGCCCAAGTAATGTAATGCGTTTTTCATTTGCTGGTACACTGCGTGAACCATTTAGTTTGGAGCATTGGCGTTTTTCTTGTTTCTTCGTTTTTTTTTTTGGTTTTTTGTAAAGCTTTGCTTTCAGAAAACAAACATTGGCGTTTTTTCTCGTCTCCTCTGCTTCTTCGGTATGTGATTGACTTTACACACACTCTGGCGGCGGCCAAGACGAACAAAAACAACAACAGCCAGCAAATGAAACGAAACAAAGTGAAGATCAACTTTTCATGACTTTAATCAGAGCACTTTAATCGACACGAACATTTTGTTTTAGTTTTGTTTCACGTTAAGATTCGATGGATGCCATCCAGCCAGCCACTTCTGGGTCCGGGGACGGACCTGGTGCTGATGCCAACTCCACACGCAGTTTCAATGTTTGTTTGTCTGTTTTTTTTTCATCTCTTTTTTTTTTTTGAAAAAAACAGCCACAATATCAGAAAACTCCCAAGGGTTCTGCTGAACGTTTTCTGCATGTCCGTCCGTCCGTTCGTCTGTCCTTTCATTCGTCTGGCTGAGTGTTGTTCTTGTGTTGATGTGCTGCATGCTGCATGTTGCATGGTTGGTTGGCTGGCTGGCTCGACTTGGTGTTCTTGTTGCTGTTGTTGTCTGTTTCATTTTGATTGTGTGTAATTTAAAAGGGTGTGCTTAAATGTAGTTTAAATTAAGGTGGACTATCGTGTGCCCAAGATCACTAATTAGATGAGTTTTTAAGCGCCGGTCTTTAAGGTGCCTTCCAGAAAGGCACTGATTGTTCTGTTTCCTCTCCCTCTCTGCGGCCATGTGTGCATGTTCACATAAGCAACAACTGAGTTGGAGGAAAGTAGATTTCTTTTTTTTTCAATAAGAAGAAAATTGTGGGAATTTCTTTAAACTGACGTCGCATCGTCAAGTGAAATATTTTGGGTTATCGTTATGTTATGATTTTCATAACGTGGAATTCCAAAGAAAAAATTATATCAGCTGGAGATATAACACCGTGCTACATTATTTGTGGATCACGAAGAAGGCTTAATAGTCTAGTGAGGAGACGAAACAAACGTTTTCAATTTTGTGATCTCGTTCGAATTGAAAGAGATATGAGTGCCTCAAAAATTAATTATCTAGCTCTGCAGGTATATTATGAGTATCAAATAAGAGGATACATTATGGAAAACACTACATAACATTAGGATTGTAGGAGCTATATTGGGATTTGGTCCAGATTTAGATATAGTTCCCAGAAAGTATGTTGATATCAATTCTCCTGGAGCTAAAAGCCGCATTGGCAGGTTTAACAGGCTGTATGGAAATCCCGACACAAGGAAATTATTTCTTTTGGTCCGAAAACAAAAATGTGCCGAAATGTCCCACCACAAACAGTCTCTCTATCATGTATCATTCATTACGTCAAATTTTTGAGTGAAACGAATACAGAGAAATGAGTGTCCTTCGAGGCTTCTATAACAACAGACATGCGGGAAATGCGGCATGAATCCCAAAAGTTAATCCAACACATAGATCATTATCCTCGCCAAAGTCCAAAGGCTTGTGTATGTGAGTATAACATGAGTACATAAGTTAATACCTTGAAACCATGCTCGATATTCCACCACTCAACTCCTATGTTAGGTACACGTAACGGTAAATGTTCTTCTTCGAAGAGATACAAATATCTTGCTGCAAATAACACACGGACCTTTATCCCTTTCTGAGACATGGATATGATAGAAATGTTAAACTCGATCCTTTCGACGATCACGCAGACCTCTATGGTCTCTCTATCGACAAGAGACAATTGTATCACCATCTCTAGAAGATAAACGACATTGGTAGGAATTGGGTTAGTAATGTTCTTAGAAGATGAATATTCTCTAAAAGTTGTGAAATCATAAATGAAAGTAGACTCCAACTTTGATTATATATTTGAGGTACGATATATGCCAACGTATTGAACCCAAAAACCATTGCACATAACTTCAGTCTGGGAGCGAAATTTATGAACTGAATGCTGATTACCCTGCACCAATTACACTGTTAGAGACTCCATACATACAAGAAATGATTGGATCACGAACCAGATCAAGAACCAGCGAAGTGGTGATCTCGATTCTCATATACGGAACGAAGCTGAAGACAAAAAGTGCTTCAAAGTATTACAGATTTCCGAATCCATTAAGTGTCTTTCAGGAACGAACTTGTGCAAAAAAATGTCAGAGATCCATTTAGTTTATATTTTTATATCTGAGGAAACTAGGCAAGCAGCTCTTAAAGTAAATTAAGAGAGGATGGAAAACTGTCATCTCACAGATGACATCTTCAGAATTTCCATCTCTAGAAATCTCCATCTATACGAATGGTACGAAGTTGTATGTTGGAACTAGAACCTTGACATTCTCAGCAGAGTGGAGTAAGCGGATCTAAAAGTAAATTACAAGTGAATAGAAAACTGGGACAGGGAACTGATCATCTCACAGAAGACATCTTCAGAATCTCCACCTCTAGAAATCTTCATCTATACGAATGGTACGAAGTTGTAGGTTGGAACTAGGACCTTGACATTCTCAGCAGAGTGGAGTATAACGGCCTTTCAAAAATTTCCAATGATTTTCACAGTCTTTCAGGAAAATTTATATGATGTTAGCAAGGCTACTAAGATAATTTTAGAGAAGGACTCCATATGAAAACATTTGAGAGCGGCCAAGCTCCTATAATAGTCTTAAATGGACAAAGATACAGTCATGATGCCCTTTCAAATTTAACAGATCACTCACACAAATCCTGAGACAAGCCTTCATATAAACAAGAAATAAATCGATGAAATAACTAAAAAGAAATCTAGTATAAAATACTCATAAATCGAATGGACATTAGGGTGAATTTTTAGAGTTTTTTGGCTCACCTACAACATGATTGTTACGTTTGTTGTTACCTTTATAAAAAGCCATATATGACCATTACTTACTTACTGCATGACATCATATATTAAAATTAAACCTCACTGCCTCAAAAAGTATAATTTTTATATATTGTCAAATATAAAAAGATTCATATTTAAATTGTTCAGTGCGAAAAGGAAAAAATTTACTATGCTTATATTATTTTGATTTACAAAAATATATATTTTGTATTAAAAATTATTTTTTGAAAGTTTAAAAATATGTAAAAAGTGGCTATGAACCATTTTCTCGAACAAGGAAAAGAAAAAAAATATGGAAATGAAATTTTTTTCTAAAACTGTTTTTCAATATTTCTAATTTGGCTATATATTTACACTGTAGTTTGTGACTGTAAATGTGGCTATATACAAAAAATATAATTAAATTAAAAATATTCCGAAAAGGAGAAAATCCTCGTATTTCTAATTTCATCAATATATTTTACTTCTATCATTTATTTTATATTGTTATATGTTACCACCAAATGAGTTGAATTAAATTCGGTAAATTATCTTGATTGAACTTAACTCATATTTAAAATGTAGAATACGTTTTACTCGTAGCAATTAATAGCACAGTCCAACAGCATTTTTGGAAAAGAAAATTGAGTAAATCATTTTTGTAAAATAAACTTATAGTCCATCTGGTCTGAGTTTCTTTTTAAAGTGAGGAAACCTTTCACAGGGTGGAAATCATATTAGTGGTAGTGTGCAGTCAAGTAATAAAAATCACCATTTCATTTTGCATTCTATAAAATATAGAAGCAAAATGGTCTTGAGCCAGGGGAATATCCCAGTTCCAATCAAATATTGATTACAGACCAAAATAAAACAAACGAAAAAACTAAAAGCGGCTCAAAATTTTCAATTTTTGGTCGAAGGGAGCATTATACTAAGTGACAAAAATGTTGTATGTTCTTGTCTGAGAGAATTCTTATTGACAGGACTATATTGTGGAAATTTATGGGGATCATTTTTGTTCTCAACACTCTAGCTCTAGCTCTCTTTATGGGTCAATTTTGACGGAAAATTTTTAACCAAAGTTATAAATAAAGCTCATGACAAAGTAGCTAAATTATGCGCCACTCATACAAATAAAATAGTCCACTTTTTTTTGAAGATCTATCTTTTTCGATCTAGAGCACGATAAACTAAAAAAATATAAATTGAATATTTTTGCAAACTTTTAATTTTCGCGGGAGATATGGCTAAAATGATTTGTATGTATGAGATTTTTAATATCGTATTTTGTTGGTAAAATCTCCCACAAAACTGAATTATTTAATTTTCGAAAAAGCTTAATTTTGTTCCTCAATGCTATTGAATTGTAAGACAATTTTTATGCTGACCTTGGCTTTGGTTCAGTCTTATGGGAGGGACCAGAAAATATTTGGAAAAAATATTGAGGTGAATTAGAGGGAAACATTTTGAAAAATTCGAATAATGAAGAGAAGAATGTGATATTTCACTGTCCGATAGAAAATAAAAATTTATACGTTAAAAGAAAATAGTATTAGTTGAAAAGTTCCACATCATTTATTAAATCCTTTAGAAAATTCCCGTACTATAGACCAATCGTTCTGGCAAAGGGATGGTTGGTCGAACATGGATCAAACTGTTTAACATAGAATTGTCCAAACAATAACAGGTAATAGAGAAGGTATTCTTTTTTGATCTCAGACAAATGAAAGCAAATTAAACTTCAGTAACAGAAATTCAATTCGTTAAAATGAGAGAAAATTTTGAATTTAATTCTTCAGTATTTCACATTTTTTAATTTAAATTCGAAAAAACGATTTATATCAGAGAAACTACAATTACATTCAAAATACATACATTCTGTCATTTTTCGCCCCATTTACAGCAAACCAAAGTTCTTTTCTTCTCTTCCCTTTATTATTGTCTTTGGGCCGAACCTAGCATAAATTCTTAAGTTAAGCAATCGTTTTCCATATAAAATAATATAGAGTCTTCTAAATAATACGGTGGTGGTGAAAGTAGCTTATGAGGAGTTTCAATTAGAGCAAATTAAAAACACTGAAAAACGAAAGGAAGATGTATTAATACTTTCATTCATGGGAGAAAATCCAATACTAAATTCAGTAAGAATAACTACATAAGGAAGTGACACGCCTCCTTAATACTATCCCTAAATAATTGGCAATAAAATGTTCTCCTTCGTCAAGGAATATACTATTTGAACCTGATGATTTTAATGCGCTTTCTTTTTATTGCTTCCGTATTTCAGTCGATTTTATGTCTGGCCGACCGGTGTCAACTAATATTGGGAGAAATTTCTAACTACAGCTGTGTCTGCTACTCTTCCAAATGATTATCTCTAATATAGAAATTACTGTCCAACAGAATCCGCAGGCAATGTCAGCGTATTCTCTGGAAGTAATTACAAACACTTGGCCAGAAGGCCCATTTACATTTTTTACAACATTTTTTGCTTAGTTTTGGTCTGTCTTGGCCCTGTGGCTCGGTGAGTGGACCTCACACGTAGTTTTATGTGGTAAACCTTTGTAATTAATTTGTGTCGAAGAGTTTTGTAGTTTTTTTTCTTATTTAATTTCATTGTTATTTTCTTTCTCGACAATGACAACGACGAAGATGACTACGACTATGGCAGCGGCAGCGGCTGCGGCTACAACAATGTTATGAAATCTATGCTCTTTTTAATGACAAAAAGATCATCATCATCATCATGGCTGTAAGCAGTACCAACCAAGTGTCCGTCATGTTGGCCGTTGTGGTGGGTAAATGGTTAACCAACAGAAATTTGTTAGATTTAGATTGTTACCCTATAAGAACAAACGAGGCTAACAAGATGGTTATCTCATTTAACATTGACATTTAGATTTTTCATGATCACACGCACTTCTCTTTAGTGGTTGCATGGACATACGGACACGAATTTAGATGGATGGATTGTGGAGGGATGCCCTCGTTGCTTAGCCGCCTGACCTGCTGCTGTGCTATGTGGTGTTCCTCGTATTTTATTTTGGGCAAGAAATGGAATTTGTTTTACAGATGTTTTTCTCATAATTTACCAAAAACACACGGAAAATGTTATAGATTTCACTGTGTGTGCCACGAACAAGTCATTTTTTAATGGCCACTTTGATGGCTGGGGAGATACGAGACAACGACGAGATGAAATGCTAGAGATATCTTGTACAGATTGTCAAATATAACAAGCCACCACCTAAGTCACAGTGGTCCAGCCAGTGGAAAGGGCTGAGCGTGGAACTGAAATATTTTTTAATTGGCCATTAATTAATAAAGGTCTGCCTCATTGCTGGCCCTTTAAAAAGGGTTTAATTTATTAAATATTGATTTCAATTCTGGGAAATTTTGGCTTCTTCTTTCCTCCCTGAAAAAACACCTTTTTCCTCCACGATCACCTTTAGTTTTCTTGATGATCGTGGAAAGAAGAAGAAGACCACGACGCAGAGCACTCACTCACCGTTTGGTGAGTGTTTAGTTTATCATGCCATAACTCAACCTGTTTGCCAAACCATTTAATGCATTTGACAATTAAAAAGCTACTTCAGCAGCCTCAAGTGCTTAACTCCACTTTTTTGTTTTGCGATATTTGCTGGAAACCGTTTTCCCTGGGTTTTGTCAGCCCAGATGTTGAAAGAAGCTTTATCTCTTGCCTAGACTCCACGTTGTGTTGTGCTTGTCTGTACGTGGTGGTGCTGCAGCAGCACCACCAAGAAGCTTCACGATGTCACTGTCAATGTCACTTATAAAACAAACACTCCTAAAGTTTAGCACGGTGAACCGAAACCCATAAACTTTAAGCATATTTACTGCATATCATCATAGTCGTCTCTGACGATGCTCGACCAAAAAATAAACAACAGTTTGAACTACTTGCCTACTCCAGACCGATGCTGTTGCAGATGCCGCACAGTGGTGGGAAAGATGTGGTTTTGAACAATTCAGCAACTTCGGGAAAAGCTGGCTGGAAGAGTTATCTGACTGTGCTAAAAAAAATTCAATATTTATCTATCGCTCTCGCTATCAAAGTCTTTTCGTCTGTCAGGAAATACCAAGAAAAGTAAAGGCTTCAGTTAAACCTTTGTTTTTAAATTTTAAATAAAAAAATTATAATAGCATTGAATGTCGAAATCATTATTATGACCCGAAAGAAGCAATCTCTGATTCTTTCAAAGCAAACTTTATTCAAATGATACCAATATCGATCATATTTCCGGCACTGTCACCGTCATCTCTCGAATTACAGCCGTAAGCCTAAGCCTAAATCGTAGCCTTGAATCGTAGCTGACTTATCAACGAAGACTTTGGACTTCACATAAACCCAAAGGAAAAAATTCAGAGGTGTGATACCACACAATATAGGGGGATTCGTGACAAGTACGAAATGGGAAATAAAGAGTCCACAAATTAAGAGTCTCAATAAAAGCCATTGTATCTGGTGCTACGCCTGTCGTCCCCAATATGAGGGACTTCAATTTATATTTAATCTTCATTTGTTATCGTTTGTTTCTATATTCTGCCCTGCCTAATTTTTAAAGAAATACGGACGGATGATCCCACCAGGACATAAACTACACCAGTAGTCCACACTTGTGGATGTATCTGTAGTGCGATAATAGTTTTGTGTTTCTCATCAGAACAAATTCGACGATTTTTTATTGGACCAGAAATATGTATGTATCGGCTCTAAATAAAATGCAGTGCGAAAACAGTGGATCTTCATTATGCCAGTTATGGTGCGGGTCTTTCCATGATGACTTGACAAACAATACTGAATACAAAATATGATGGTCGGTAAATAAGAAACAAATAAAAACACTCCAAATGAATAACACGTTATAAACAAAGACTTGATATAGATATCACTATGCAACAAAATGTTTGCCGATGGGTCTTGTATAACATTTTCTGATGCATTTTGACTTCCCTAACTCGAAAACGATATTTAAAAATTTGTTTATGTTATTTTTTTAATTTTTTAATAAAATTCCAATTTTAGCCGAAGGTAATTTCAATATTTGTACTCTCATTTTGGAAATATATGCCCATATAAAGGGTGTTTTTATTGGGGTATAGAACTTTAAGTTGGCATCACATTTTTAACTGGCGGCCATTTTGTCAGCTGTCAAGTGATTAATATTTAGTTTGGTTTGCCATTTCATCATGAACAGGTTGACAAAAGAACAACGCTTGCAAATCGTGCAAATTTATTTCGAAAGTAATGGTTCAGTTCGCGAAGTTCACCATTTTATGGTCGACATAATCGTCCATCAGAGCAATTAATTCGGTTAACCATGGATCGTTTTCGCACTACGTTTACTCTATGTGATAATACGCATCCGCAGAGACGTCGAACAGTGCGCACCGAAGAAACAATTGCCGCTGTAGAGCAAAGTGTTGAAGAGGACCCGAATGAATCGATTCACCACCGTGCACAGCAATTGGAGAAAGTGGTTGAAAAGTGGACCTGTAGAATTGGCTATATTCGAGCCAGCCGCGGCGGCCACATGCCCGAAATCATATGTAAACATTAATGGCATAAAATTATCCTTCCAATAAAGCCAAATTGATGGACATTAAAACGATTTTCTTATGTTTTATTTCAATTCGAAGTTCTATACCTCAATAAAAAACACCCTATATATTAAATTACTCATATTCTCATGATGACTACAAATCTCGTGAATTACACTTTCACATAAAAACAGTGGTTTAGGAAGTCTGCAAAAAAAATTGAAAAAAAAAATTATTTTCAAAAAAAAAAAAAAAAATAAATAAAAAGTGAGAAAAAAGTATTTAATTTATGTTGTAATACCTAAAGACATTCTAACGAAATCTATGGATAAATGTCGATGTAGACTTTGTAAATATAGACTTTGTAGAAAAATCTTAATTTTTTAATTTTTGTTTAAATAGCACGAAATAGCACTGCGTTCTTTCTATTTTAGTTAAAAAGGTCTCTGGTATTTTTTTGTTATGAATGCCTGAGTAATGAATATATTACCTCTAACAGACGACTAACTGCGACTATCTGCATAGCGAGGGTAGATTCCATCTTCGCCAACACTAGGGATCCGTATAAGAGTAGGTTAATATTTTTGGCTGAAATAAAATAAAAAAATTAATAAATTAAAAAATCTATATTTTTTGAAAAAAAAACTTTAAAAAAATATATATTATTATTAAAAAAATAATATTATTTGAGGAGAAAACATTCTTTTCTAATTTTCAGTAATTCTATTTTTTCTGTCATCTCTAACATACCCTATTGGTGTGGCGACCAACTCCATCTTCGCCAACTCATCTGTTCGTTCATTCCATAGAACACTTTGTATCTAGGGGACTGTTATATGGTAGGAAATAAAATTTAAAATTAATATTTTCTTAAGCATTTTTTAACTTTATTTAATTTACAGTAGTTTTTACTTTTGCTCTAAAAACCAACTGTTCTCCTGCAAATAAAATTCCACATGCGTCCGCCAAAAATATAAATACAAAATGAAACACTTTATTGTAATAGTGGCTTCAGACAGAAAACTCAGTGTGGAAAGTATCTTAATGCACTGACCTACTAATGTAGAGTGGATTGTAGTGTAAGGTGAGGCTAATGATCTGTCTAGAGACTAACATAACTTACATGCAAATGTCGTGCTAAAGAAAGAGTATCCAGTAAACCTTAGCCAACATGTGGTCTATGCGTTCAGGGAGCTAGAACTGAAAACAAAACAATTTTTATTTGAACTGGGATATTGTCCTGGCTCAAGACCATTTTGCTTCTATATTTAATAGAATGCAAATTTATTTACAAATGGCATGGTGACATTTATTACTTGGTTGCAGACTACCACGATCATGATTTCGACCATGTCAAAAGTCTTTTCAAGTGGCTTCGCAGCGACTTTTCAACATCAAACCCGGCCTCTATAAGAAGATGATTCTCACAAACGAACGAGAATCACAACTCACTTGCCGAATTTGCGTTTAAAAAATCGCACCAATTTTGTTCAAAACCTTTACTGATTTCAGATATCATTCAAGCCATTCCCCACCAAGCGGTTATGACCAATTTGAAATTGAAAATTACGATTTTTCATGAAGATGTGTTCATGCAAGGACTGTACTCCTTCCGAAGTTCATCATGGCATCATTAGAAAGGCAGTTATTTATTTGTTGTGAACTGCTACCACCATATACGAAAAAAGTTTTCATTTGTGACTATGAAAAAACTAGAAACGTCCAATAAGTTACTATAAGACAAGAATCAAAATTTACATTTAAAGTGCTTTCAATTGCAGAAAAAAATTAGACAGAAATGAAACACAAAAAAATTTTACACAAGAAAAACATGATTTTTAGGGGTGTTTTCAGGAGCTTACAAGCGGCTTGATTTAGGAACAAAATATGTTGCAAATCATCATTAAATAATCCAAACATTTGTATGAACCGCGACTCAGCCTAATATATATGCCCTGCTATTTCGTTATAGTAAGTATGGCACTTGACAATGATCTGTTTCTATATGGAAGGGTATCAGAATTGTGATTTTTGCCGTTTGGCACAACGTTTTTATCTTCGTAAAATATTATCCCCAAATTGTTGCAAAAGTTAACTCTGCCAAACATTTTTTGTTGAACCCTGTTGAAACCTATCCTAAACTTTAGCTCATAAATTTGATGTTCTTTAAACAAAAAAAAAAATTCCGAAAAAAAATGAGAATTTTATTAATTATGCTGAAATCTTCGCATTGCAGGACCTTATTCACAATTCAATATTGTCCCGTTTTCTCTACAACTACACCCTGGTTATAATGAAAATTTAGAAGTGCATTTCCACCCACTGTGCTCTGTTTGATCATGAATCCAGTCGGCTATATGCCATTATTCTTATTTTCCACACTTTTGGTGATGCACTTGCTTTGCCGTCACCCGTTTCGAAGCAACTCCGGCTGCAGCAGTTTGCCAGATACCACAATGATCCATTACTCCGAAATAAAAAGCATCGCACATATTCACACACACACAGCACGCTGTATTCCAGGTCTGAATTTAAAAACGAGCCAAGCAAAGTCAGCCAGCCAGCCAGCTATCTTATAAAGCCCAAGTGTTGCCGCTTCTGCTGGCAAAGGTGCTGCTGTTGTCGATGTTGATGCCGTTGCCAGAGCAGTTGCATCTGTTGCTGCTGGATCTTTAAACTATATAAGCACTCATTGAATTGACATTTGGTAAATATTGCTGAAGCATCTCATAACAGCACGTTGGCACGTTTTTGTGCCAGAAAAACTAAAGGCAGAAACTAAAGCATGCAAAAATGCTTTTTATGCGATTTCATTTTGCTTTTCGCTCTCCCCTTACTTGCCATTGCCTTTGTTTTTGCATTACATTGCATTGCAATGCATTTCAGTTCAGTTCATTTCATTACACACAAAAAAGCATCTTTAGTGTAAGTCTTTTTGTTGTTGTATTTTTGTTCCTTTTTTGCATTTTTTTTCTCCAACGAATATGAGTTCATATAGACAGAAATGAAGAGAGAGAGAGAAGTTCAGTTAAAAACAAAACGTGATTGAGTTTAAAATCATAAAATTTTTTGCAGTTTTGGGGAGTTTTGTTTTTGCTAAACCCAAAATAATAAAACGTATCAAGAAGAAATGAAAACAATTGTTAAAACGTTTGTGGCAAAAGTATTGAAATCGCCCTAAATTTACGTTATTACGAATATTAGCGATTATCAAAACTTGCGAGACAGTACTTTTTGGAGCTGAACCAAAATATACCTCATATATAGAAGAACTGTGTACTCAGTTTTCCATTTGTTGATTTTTTCTCCTTTTACAGGAATTTTAATTTGCAAAGGATATATAGGACAACTGTGTACTCAGTTTTCCATTTGATGATCATTTCTAATTTTTACAGGAATTTTTGTTAACAAAGGATTTTTTAATAATTTATTTTCGTATATTTCCAAGTGATACAAAAGTGATATTAGATATTAGATCAAATGAAAGAGAAGAATATCTGTTAAAAATACTTCAAATTTCATGAATCTATCTGTATTAGTTTAGCATTAACGATCGTTTCAAATTTCCTCCTTAAAAATAAAAATAAATAAAATTTAACTTTTTAAGGGGGAAAACTTAAAATATCAGTTAATTCTAACCTAATACAGATGGTAATAATGAAATTTCAAGTATTTTTAACAGATATTCTTAACTTTCATCAGATGCCCATATTGCCTTTCTATGTATTGCAAAAGTGTGAAAATAAAGTATTAAAACTTATATATCCTATGGAAATTAAAAATCCTTTAAATATGAGAAAAGATCACCAAATGGAAAACTGAGTACACAGCATTTCTACCTACGATCTCTAGTTTCATATGTATATGGGCTTGTTCAGCTCCAATGAAAAAAATATAAAATTGTCGCACAGTGGTGTTATAAAATCGAAATATTTTGGGTAAATATTGCAGGAAAAGTGTTTAAAATGAAATTTAAAAACCTTGTTTGGAATAAAACAATGGAGTAGCAGCGGAGTTGATGAAACGGTTTTTCTCAACTCATAAGTAACAAATTTAATTAATTGATTTTAATTCAAAGTTAAAATAATGAAACCTAGTTATATATTTAACAAAAATCGCAATTAGGAAAAATAATAAAATAAAAAGTAATAAAAAAATAAATAAAATTCATAAAATTTGCTGAAATAAAATAAAAAAAAATAAGAAATCAACATTTATAAAAAAATATTTTTTTTTGGAAAAAATTATTTAAAAAAAATCAATATTTATATAAAAAATATTTTTTGAAAAAAATATATTTGAAAAACAATATTAAAAAAATATTTTTTCCTAATTTTCAGTGATTTTATTTTTTCATAATATTTGCTGAAATAAAATAAAAATAAATAAATTTAAGAAAACAATATTAATAAACATTATATTTTTTTCCAAAAAGAGATATTTATATAAAAAATATTTTTTAAAAAAAAATATTTCTTGTAAAAAAAAATATTATTAAGAAAATATTTTTTCCTAATTTTCAGCGATTTTATTAAAATTATTGAAAAGAACAATATAAAACGTTTTTCGCATAAGGATCTGAGAATTCAGCAGTATTTCTACGTATGAAATACATAACTGAATAAGCCTTGGGGATAATATAATTTAGATGACTGAGGAAAATTAACTTGTAGTCAAACAAAACACCTAAATCAAGCTTTTCCAAAACCATAAACCATCCAAAAATATCCCAATTATGACTTGATTTCTTTTTCATAATATTTGCTGAAATAAACTAAAGGGTGATTTTTTAAGAGCTTGATAACTTTTTTTTTAAAAAAAACGCATAAAATTTCCAAAATCTCATCGGTTCTTTATTTGAAACGTTAGATTGGTCCATGACATTTACTTTTTGAAGATAATTTCATTTAAATGTTGACCGCGGCTGCGCCTCAAGTGGTCCATCCGCTTAGTCCAATTTTGGCATTTCCACGTTTTTGAGTAACAGAGGCCCAATTGCTGCGAACGGCGACGAATCGATAATTGATGGTCATCATTAACATTGGCCGATACAGCTGCGATATTTTCTTCAGTTCGTACTCTACGTAAGCGTCTTGGTGGTTTAATGTCCAACAATGTAAATTTGGTGCGAAATTTAGTCACAATAGCCCGAATAGCCGCTTCAGTGGGTCGATTAAACTGACCATAAAATGGAAGCGTGCGATGAACTTTCTTAACAGAGCACGCATTTTGATAATAAAATTCAATGATTTGCAAGCGTTGCTCGTTAGTAAGTCTATTCATGATGAAATGTCAAAGCATACTGAGCATCTTTCTCTTTGACACCATGTCTGAAATCCCACGTGATCTGTCAAATACTAATGCATGAAAATCCTAACCTCAAAAAAATCACTCTTTATTAGGAGGAGGTCTTTAGAATTAATTAATTAATTAATTTTAATTGAAAATTATAATAGTGGAACATCGCTATTTATTTAACAAATATGACAATTAGGTTTATATTTGACATTTGCAAAATGGGACGCTATTGGGAAATATAAGTAGTAGAGTTTTTAAGAAATTTACGTGGAAAATTTTTGAGAAAAGATCGGCCTTCGTGAAGCTCAATTTCATCTCGGCGGCTATGTCAATATGACTATTGAGAAGCCAAATCATCCATAATTTTCCGAATGAATATAAATAATAAAATGGCTAATAGTTGTTGAAATAAAATAAAAAATAAAAATAAGTGCATTTAAAAAAATCAATAATTCAAAAAAAAAAAAAAATAATATTTCTTAAAAAAATATATTTTTGTTTTTTTTTCGTTTGCATTTTTTTGGTCTGTAATCAATATCTGATTTAAACAGGGATATTGTCCTGGCTCAAGACCATTTTGCTTCTATATTTAATAGAATGCAAATTTATTTACAAATGGCATGGTGACATTTATTACTTGGCTGCAGACTACCACGATCATGATTTCGACCATGTCAAAAGTCTTTTCAAGTGGCTTCGCAGCGAATTTTCAACATCAAACCCGGCCTCTATAAGGAGATGATTCTCACAAACGAACGAGAAGCACAACTCACTTGCCGAATTTGCGTTTCAAAAATCGCACCAAGTAATAAAGTATACATGCCATCTTACAAGCATCTCATAGAGTTGCATATGTAAGTATGTGTATAACTTACTTCCAAAGTAGTGAGTCTTTAAAGCAAAATGTAAGAAATTTATGTGGAAATTTTCAGAGAAGATATCGCCCTTCACTTCAAAATTGCCCCTTATGGGGCTCAGAGAACCCCCACTTGACTATTGAGAGGTCAATGCATCCACACCGAGTCGCTGTGGATTTTGGGCTGTACCGAGTCATATAATTGATACTGATATTATTAAATGATGAAGTTCAACTTTTCCCATAAATCCAGAAATTTCAAAAATAATCAGTACTTTTTTATAGCCGATTCTCATTTAAAGATTTATAAGGCGCACCCATAAATTTATTAAGAAATGACAGAATATTGCTCAGCTCTGTCAGAGAATCGTAGTCAAAGCTCAACTTAAAAATAAAACTTTTTTATTGACTCGCCCTATAAGTGGGCGAATTCTTTCAAATGAACCCATTATCGCATTCTGTCCCAATACGAGAAGATCTGTTTAATGCCATACAATTGAACCACAGTTTTCTTTTGGCGTTAATGGGTTAATTAATTAATTCAAAATTATAATAATGAAAAATCTACTGATCATATATCTCAAGTAGAAAAAATATCATAATTATTCAAATGAAATTCTTAATTATCTCTCACTTCTACGTGAAGCTGACAGCCTCTAATATTCTGGTAAGACTGTGGAATAGTGTAGTGTATATAAGATTCGGTCCGCGAACTATCCACCTGTATAATTGTTTAGTTTAAGTATGGGTGTGTGTTTTTTAATTATGAAATTTACACATCCTTTCCAAAGCCTTGAAACTATCTGGTACTAAACACGGCCCGTGATCTGTCCCAATTGACACCTTTAATACTACGCATAGTAATTTCTTCATCAGTGGTAATCATCATTATAAAAACAAAAGACTTAAGACACCTACTCGATTCTCAATTCAAACAGTACACACTTCCTTCAGGGCCACAGGTTGTTTCGTTCGGCATTTGATCATATTTCTGATCTTCTTCTTCAAAATAATCAATATGCATATTCTCTTTTTATTATTTTTTTTATGTTTGTTTTTGCTGCTTTCGCATTATTACCTTAACATGAAATCTATGAATCATAGTCAATTAAAAGCTGAAGAAACGTGTTAACATTTCTTTCCTCCAAACTCAAACTCAAAACGCTTAAGCGCACACAAAGCAAAACGATCATATTTAAACTGACCGACAAGCGGCGACCGAGCCCATTGACCATTTTTATAAAGCAAAACGCAACCAGCGAAAAAAAAACCAAAACAACAAAACAATTGTAAAAACAATAAACTTTAAGTATTTCAACAACAACAGCACGCACCGTCAGCGGCAAGAAATGCCTAGAAAATTGAACGTCCGACAGACCAACCGACCGATCGGCCGACCGAGCCACGTTCAAGCGTCGAAGTATTACAACTACACCCTTTTTTCCTGAAGCTCCCGGTAAGTTTAGCAACAAGTGCTAAAATACTTTTATTAGTTAAACGTGCATATGGCCAAAGTGGGCAAAACGCACACGCATTGCGCACTGGGCACTGCCACTGCCACCGTCACCGCCACTAGTACACGGGCCACTCACTCTTTGTCCATATATGCCCGCTACAACAACAAGAAGTCATGTAATAGTCTTTAAATTAATATGTAAAGTCGCTGGATGAACGCGAAAAAAACGCTAAAAACGAACAGCAACTACAAAAAAACGTTATCGATTTCCTTTATGATTTTTGCAGCAAACAACAAAAAAAGCGATGAACGACACTCTAGCAACGCTGAATTTTTCGAAACTGATCAATATTCAGGGATGTTCATAATGACGTGTGCTTTAAATTAATTCGTAATTCTTTTTTGTTTTCTGGTTCTTGCGTTTGTCAGTGTGTACGCGCGCGATATGCAAAAAACCCCATTCTTAGAAGAAAAGGTTCGCCTTTAAGCGCAGCACAAACAGTGGCTTTGTAAATGATTCGAAAATTTTTAAATATTTTTGTAATAAGAAGGTGGTGTGGCAATGACATCAGAACTGAAAAATAAAAATAAATGAAAATCTTTTTTAATTTTTGTTTTTTTATTTCGGCCCTAAAAAAAATTCCACTTCAAATCAAAAAAATAAAATCTGTTAAAGTTGACTCAGAATTTATCTTTTCTTGTGTTCTGACTCATAGTGATCTATAAAATCAAATATTCTTATGGATAGTTATATTTATTATTCATTTCTTCGCATTGAAGTAACAAATACCATTGGGATTGCCAACTTCGCATCTTTGTTTTAAAATAAATGAATAAAAAATAAATAAAAAAATAGATAAAATAAATAAAATAAATAACATATAAAAATAAATAAAATCAATAAAATAAATAAAACAAATGAAACAAATAAAGTAAATAAAATAAATAAAATAAATAAAATAAATAAAATAAATAAAATAAATAAAATTAATAAAATAAATAAAATAAATAAAATAAATAAAATAAATAAAATAAATAAAATAAATAAAATAAATAAAATAAATAAAATAAATAAAATAAATATAATAAATAAAATAAATAAAATAAATAAAATAAATAAAATAAATAAAATAAATAAAATAAATAAAATAAATAAAATAAATAAAACAAATAAAATAAATAAAATAAATAAAATAAATAAAATAAATAAAATAAATAAAATAAATAAAATAAATAAAATAAATAAAATAAATAAAATAAATAAAATAAATAAAATAAATAAAATAAATAAAATAAATAAAATAAATAAAATAAATAAAATAAATAAAATAAATAAAATAAATAAAATAAATAAAATAAATAAAATAAATAAAATAAATAAAATAAATAAAATAAATAAAATAAATAAAATAAATAAAATAAATAAAATAAATAAAATAAATAAAATAAATAAAATAAATAAAATAAATAAAATAAATAAAATAAATAAAATAAATAAAATAAATAAAATAAATAAAATAAATAAAATAAATAAAATAAATAAAATAAATAAAATAAATAAAATAAATAAAATAAATAAAATAAAATAAATAAATAAAATAAATAAAATAAATAAAATAAAGAAAATAAATAAAATAAATAAAATAAATAAAATGAAAAAAATAAATAAAATAAATAAAATAAATAAAATAAATACAATAAATAAAATAAATAAAATAAATAAAAAAATAAAATAAATAAAATAAATAAAATAAATAAAATAAATAAAATAAATAAAATAAATAAAATAAATAAAATAAATAAAATAAATAAAATAAATAAAATAAATAAAATAAATAAAATAAATAAAATAAATAAAATATATAAAATAAATAAAATAAATAAAATAAAGAAAATAAATAAAATAAATAAAATAAATAAAATAAATAAAATAAATAAAATAAATAAAATAAATAAAATAAATAAAATAAATAAAATAAATAAAATAAATAAAATAAATAAAATAAATAAAATAAATAAAATAAATAAAATAAATAAAATAAATAAAATAAATAAAATAAATAAAATAAATAAAATAAATAAAATAAATAAAATAAATAAAATAAATAAAATAAATAAAATAAATAAAATAAATAAAATAAATAAAATAAATAAAATAAATAAAATAAATAAAATAAATAAAATAAATAAAATAAATAAAATAAATAAAATAAATAAAATAAATAAAATAAATAAAATAAATAAAATAAATAAAATAAATAAAATAAATAAAATAAATAAAATAAATAAAATAAATAAAATAAATAAAATAAATAAAATAAATAAAATAAATAAAATAAATAAAATAAATAAAATAAATAAAATAAATAAAATAAATAAAATAAATAAAATAAATAAAATAAATAAAATAAATAAAATAAATAAAATAAAGGATGATTTTTTAAGAGCTTGATAACTTTTTTTTAAAAAAACGCATAAAATTTGCAAAATCTCATCGGTTCTTTATTTGAAACGTTAGATTGGTCCATGACATTTACTTTTTGAAGATAATTTCATTTAAATATTGACCGCGGCTGCGTCTTAGGTGGTCCATTCGGAAAGTCCAATTTTGGGCAACTTTTTCGAGCATTTCGGCCGGAATAGCCCGAATTTCTTCGGAAATGTTGTCTTCCAAAGCTGGAATAGTTGCTGGCTTATTTCTGTAGACTTTAGACTTGACGTAGCCCCACAAAAAATAGTCTAAAGGCGTCAAATCGCATGATCTTGGTGGCCAACTTACCGGTCCATTTCTTGAGATGAATTGTTCTCCGAAGTTTTCCCTCAAAATGGCCATAGAATCGCGAGATGTGTGGCATGTAGCGCCATCTTGTTGAAACCACATGTCAACCAAGTTCAGTTCTTCCATTTTTGGCAACAAAAAGTTTGTTAGCATCGAACGATAGCGATCGCCATTCACCGTAACGTTGCGTCCAACAGCATCTTTGAAAAAATACGGTCCAATGATTCCACCAGCGTACAAACCACACCAAACAGTGCATTTTTCGGGATGCATGGGCAGTTCTTGAACGGCTTCTGGTTGCTCTTCACTCCAAATGCGGCAATTTTGTTTATTTACGTAGCCATTCAACCAGAAATGAGCCTCATCGCTGAACAAAATTTGTCGATAAAAAAGTGGACACACATTTCGAACCGAACACTGATTTTGGTAATAAAATTCAATGATTTGCAAGCGTTGCTCGTTAGTAAGTCTATTCATGATGAAATGTCAAAGCATACTGAGCATCTTTCTCTTTGACACCATGTCTGAAATCCCACGTGATCTGTCAAATACTAATGCATGAAAATCCTAACCTCAAAAAAATCACTCTTTAAATAAAATAAATAAAATAAATAAAATAAATAAAATAAATAAAATAAATAAAATAAATAAAATAAATAAAATAAATAAAATAAATAAAATAAATAAAATAAATAAAATAAATAAAATAAATAAAATAAATAAAATAAATAAAATAAATAAAATAAATAAAATAAATAAAATAAATAAAATAAATAAAATAAATAAAATAAATAAAATAAATAAAAAAATAAAATAAAATAAATAAAATAAATAAAATAAATAAAATAAATAAAATAAATAAAATAAATAAAATAAATAAAATAAATAAAATAAATAAAATAAATAAAATAAATAAAATAAATAAAATAAATAAAATAAATAAAATAAATAAAATAAATAAAATAAATAAAATAAATAAAATAAATAAAATAAATAAAATAAATAAAATAAATAAAATAAATAAAATAAATAAAATAAATAAAATAAATAAAATAAATAAAATAAATAAAATAAATAAAATAAATAAAATAAATAAAATAAATAAAATAAATAAAATAAATAAAATAAATAAAATAAATAAAATAAATAAAATAAATAAAATAAATAAAATAAATAAAATAAATAAAATAAATAAAATAAATAAAATAAATAAAATAAATAAAATAAATAAAATAAATAAAATAAATAAAATAAATAAAATAAATAAAATAAATAAAATAAATAAAATAAATAAAATAAATAAAATAAATAAAATAAATAAAATAAATAAAATAAATAAAATAAATAAAATAAATAAAATAAATAAAATAAATAAAATAAATAAAATAAATAAAATAAATAAAATAAATAAAATAAATAAAATAAATAAAATAAATAAAATAAATAAAATAAATAAAATAAATAAAATAAATAAAATAAATAAAATAAATAAAATAAATAAAATAAATAAAATAAATAGAATAAATAAAATAAATAATATAAATAAAATAAATAAAATAAATAAAATAAATAAAATAAATAAAATAAATAAAATAAATAAAATAAATAAAATAAATAAAATAAATAAAATAAATAAAATAAATAAAATAAATAAAATAAATAAAATAAATAAAATAAATAAAATAAATAAAATAAATAAAATAAATAAAATAAATAAAATAAATAAAATAAATAAAATAAATAAAATAAATAAAATAAATAAAATAAATAAAATAAATAAAATAAATAAAATAAATAAAATAAATAAAATAAATAAAATAAATAAAATAAATAAAATAAATAAAATAAATAAAATAAATAAAATAAATAAAATAAATAAAATAAATAAAATAAATAAAATAAATAAAATAAATAAAATAAATAAAATAAATAAAATAAATAAAATAAATAAAATAAATAAAATAAATAAAATAAATAAAATAAATAAAATAAATAAAATAAATAAAATAAATAAAATAAATAAAATAAATAAAATAAATAAAATAAATAAAATAAATAAAATAAATAAAATAAATAAAATAAATAAAATAAATAAAATAAATAAAATAAATAAAATAAATAAAATAAATAAAATAAATAAAATAAATAAAATAAATAAAATAAATAAAATAAATAAAATAAATAAAATAAATAAAATAAATAAAATAAATAAAATAAATAAAATAAATAAAATAAATAAAATAAATAAAATAAATAAAATAAATAAAATAAATAAAATAAATAAAATAAATAAAATAAATAAAATAAATAAAATAAATAAAATAAATAAAATAAATAAAATAAATAAAATAAATAAAATAAATAAAATAAATAAAATAAATAAAATAAATAAAATAAATAAAATAAATAAAATAAATAAAATAAATAAAATAAATAAAATAAATAAAATAAATAAAATAAATAAAATAAATAAAATAAATAAAATAAATAAAATAAATAAAATAAATAAAATAAATAAAATAAATAAAATAAATAAAATAAATAAAATAAATAAAATAAATAAAATAAATAAAATAAATAAAATAAATAAAATAAATAAAATAAATAAAATAAATAAAATAAATAAAATAAATAAAATAAATAAAATAAATAAAATAAATAAAATAAATAAAATAAATAAAATAAATAAAATAAATAAAATAAATAAAATAAATAAAATAAATAAAATAAATAAAATAAATAAAATAAATAAAATAAATAAAATAAATAAAATAATTTAAAGCAAACAAAATAAAAAATAAAATGAAACAAAAGAAAATAAAATAAAAGGTACCGTTCAAATAAACTAATAAAAGTAATGAAAAAAAATAAAATAAATAAACAAATTTTGTGCATGATCTCTAAATGTGTTCTCAATCGTAGTGACCTATAAAATCAAATATTTTTATAGATTTATTGTTCATTTGTTCATATTGAAGTAGCAAATGCCATTGGGATTGTCAATTCCGCATCTTTGTCAATTTTACTTCCTTGATCATACTGACCTCTTTGCCAGTCGACATCGAAATAGTTTGAACTCGTGCTAAAGGCGTGTCAATTTTCAAACAAATGTAAGAATCGACGCAGTTAAACTTGTGCCAAGTGCAAATTCTTTCAAGTCGCTTCAATTTTATGACTGACTATTCCTCAGTTTTGCCTCGTTGTTGTTGGCTGTTCATTTACAGACACCAGACCATCTATTTGTTCAAATTGTTAACATTTCTCTGCTAGGCTGGCTAGCAGGCAGGCAGGCATATTTTTTATGTTCGCCTATTGGAAGCATGCCAAAATGCCGTTATTTAGGGTGTGTTACATTAAAAATAAAATTGAAAGAAAAAAGCAACAACAACAATAGCAAGAGCGAATATTTACAATCAACGAAATGAAGTTTAAAAGCGTGTTTAACCAAATACGTGAACTATAACTCTATTAAAAGCCATAAAAAGCCCAAAACATAACAAAGCCAAGCGGCCATAAACGAATTTCATACCAAAAATTTCAAAGCGCGAATAACATCAGGCACCACCAGAAAAAAGATTACACACTCATTTCGTAAAATTATTTCAAAAATGTTTGTTGGTTGTTTGTGTCTTTTTTGTTATTTTTGTGCTTTTATTGAGCGGCCTAAAAGTATTTGCAACCGCTGTACGCACATTTTTGCCAGTTCGATTTGGCGAGCCTGTGCTGCGGAATGGCCACTGAAAAAGTAAAGTAAAATGTTAATGTGAACATGTTCCGCTCCGCGTTGTTGGACTTGTTCGCTGTTCGCTTGGCAGTTCGATACAATTGATTTCTTGTTCTATACTTTACACCTGTTAAGATTGTCAGCGAACATAAAATACATAACACTCGTTTTGTTTTCTTCTCGTTTTATTTTCACAAAACTCCCGATGTTGGTAGTTAACATGAGATGTAGAGAGAGATAAAATCGGAACATAATACGGACATACCATTTTATGTTTAATATTGACATTAAAACTAATTTCAAAATCAGAGGAAACTCTTAAAATGCTATGTATGTTTTATGTGCTATTCTGGATAATCAAAGGAAATTGTTGCAAACGGAGTGAACTTAAAGGGGGCCAGTTTGTGTCTTAAGTCTTTTGTGGGCAAGGGAAAGCAAACAAAGTTCGTTGCTTAAGTCTTATGTTATGTTACATCGATTGAGTTCCTCATAATTCCTGAGGCAAATAAAAAGTAGACTATGAAATAAAAATTAAAGATATTTATAATTCATTTCGATTTATAATTCGTATAATTCGCGTTTTGAGAAAAACTTTTTCATAAAGTCTCAAAATCAAATTGTGGAACATTTTGACACCCTATTAATGTGACGGCTTTCAACGAATAAGAGAATATTCACCTTTCTTCTATCGATGGCTATGGGATATTCTGATATATTTGCATTTTTGTCCCTCAAGGTTTTTTTAATCTGTAGACAGTAAAAATAACAGTAATTTTTCTTGTTCCATCCAAGGATTTGTCTTTGGAAATTGTGTTTATAAAGTGCACAAATATTATAATTCTCACTCTTAAAAAGAAAATAATATTTAAGGTAATGTTAAAAAAATTAAACAAATAGGCAAAATAAATATAATTGTTAAGATAAATAAAGCGGATAAAATTAGCAAAAACAAAAAACTAATTAATAAAAAAATAACTAAAAAAAGTAAAATTAAAAAAATTACTAACCTGAAAAATACAAAATAAGTAAATAAACAAATAAAAAATTAAAATAAATAAAATAATAAAAGTAAAACAACTAAAAATATGAGAGAGTGAGAATGTTTTAATTCTCAATCTTAAATAGAAAATATTATTTAAAATACATTAAAACAACATTTAGTTCAAACAACTAAAATTATACTAATAAACAAAATAAATTAAGAAAAACAAAAAAATAAAATAACAAAAGTAAATATATAAAATTAATTAAATAAATAATGCTGATAAAAATAGTGACATAATAAAAAAATAAGTAACTAAGCAAATATAATAATAAAAATATATAAAATAAATAGAAAAATTATGTTAATGAAATTAGTAAAATAAAGTAAATAAAATAAAAAAATAAACGAATAAAATAAATAAAATAAGTTAAATAAATGAAATATTTATAAAACAGATAAAATAAACAATATAAATAATGTTAATAAAATAAATGAAGTTAATAAAATTTGTAAAATAAATAGAGTAAGTAAAATGCATAAACAAATAATGTAAATAAAATAAATAAAATCAAATAAATAGAATACATAAATGAAACTAATAAGAAATAAATAAAATAATGAAATAAAATTATAAAATAAATAGAGTTAATAACATTAGTAAAATAATTAAGATACAAAATTAATAAATAAAAAATAAAATAAATAAAATAAATAAAATAAATAAAATAAATAAAATAGATAAAATAAATAAAATAAATAAAATAAATAAAATAAATAAAATAAATAAAATAAATAAAATAAATAAAATAAATAAAATAAATAAAATAAATAAAATAAATAAAATAAATAAAATAAATAAAATAAATAAAATAAATAAAATAAATAAAATAAATAAAATAAATAAAATAAATAAAATAAATAAAATAAATAAAATAAATAAAATAAATAAAATAAATAAAATAAATAAAATAAATAAAATAAATAAAATAAATAAAATAAATAAAATAAATAAAATAAATAAAATAAATAAAATAAATAAAATAAATAAAATAAATAAAATAAATAAAATAAATAAAATAAATAAAATAAATAAAATAAATAAAATAAATAAAATAAATAAAATAAATAAAATAAATAAAATAAATAAAATAAATAAAATAAATAAAATAAATAAAATAAATAAAATAAATAAAATAAATAAAATAAATAAAATAAATAAAATAAATAAAATAAATAAAATAAATAAAATAAATAAAATAAATAAAATAAATAAAATAAATAAAATAAATAAAATAAATAAAATAAATAAAATAAATAAAATAAATAAAATAAATAAAATAAATAAAATAAATAAAATAAATAAAATAAATAAAATAAATAAAATAAATAAAATAAATAAAATAAATAAAATAAATAAAATAAATAAAATAAATAAAATAAATAAAATAAATAAAATAAATAAAATAAATAAAATAAATAAAATAAATAAAATAAATAAAATAAATAAAATAAATAAAATAAATAAAATAAATAAAATAAATAAAATAAATAAAATAAATAAAATAAATAAAATAAATAAAATAAATAAAATAAATAAAATAAATAAAATAAATAAAATAAATAAAATAAATAAAATAAATAAAATAAATAAAATAAATAAAATAAATAAAATAAATAAAATAAATAAAATAAATAAAATAAATAAAATAAATAAAATAAATAAAATGAATAAAATAAATAAAATAAATAAAATAAATAAAATAAATAAAATAAATAAAATAAATAAAATAAATAAAATAAATAAAATAAATAAAATAAATAAAATAAATAAAATAAATAAAATAAATAAAATAAATAAAATAAATAAAATAAATAAAATAAATAAAATAAATAAAATAAATAAAATAAATAAAATAAATAAAATAAATAAAATAAATAAAATAAATAAAATAAATAAAATAAATAAAATAAATAAAATAAATAAAATAAATAAAATAAATAAATTAATAAAGTAAATAAAATTAGTAAAATAAATAAAAGAAAAATAAAATAAAATAAATTTTATAAATAAAGTAAATAAAATAAAAAAAATAATAAAAATTTGTAGTTTTTTTTTCGAAATTTTTTTAAATGAAACAAAACAAACAATTTTTTTATTTATTCTAAAAATTGTCGAACAAACCACATAAATAATAATATAATATAAAAATAATAATAAATAAATAAAATATTTATTATAAAATAATATAAATAAGATAGATAAAAGTGATATAAATAAAATAAATAGAATAAACAAAATAATATAAAAAAATAATAAAGAAATAAATAAATTAAATATAATACATAAAATAAGTATAAAATAAAAAATATATAAATAAATTTAAAAATAATAATACCAGTAAAATATATAAAATAAATAAATTGAGTAAAATTATTTAAAGCAATAAAATAAAAGAAAATTAAAAGTATCATTCAAATAAGCAAATAAAAATAATGAAAGGGAATAAATTAAAAAATAAATAAAATTAAAGGATTAAATAAAATAATGTGAGAATAAAAATTAAGAGAATAATTGAAATAAGTAATGTAAACTAAACAAATTTATAATATAAAAATTTAAAGCAGTCAAATAAAACAAAATAATAGATTAAATAAATAAAATAAAATAATTTAGGACAATAAATAAAAATAAAAATATGTTTTTTTTTTCTAGATCGAGGCCAAAACCAAATTTTTATTTAATTAAAAAAACAAGACCGAATAAAACACAAACATAATATTTGAAAATATAAATAATAAAAAATAAATTATTAAAAAAATATATTAAAAATAAAAAATATAATAAATAAGATAGGTAAAAATGAAATTAATATAATAATTGAATTAAAATAAAATAAATAGACGAAATAAATAAATTCATCACACATGATTGTAATTTCTTGACATTTATGAGGTATTGAGCTGAGTAATATAAGAAAACTAATGATTTTCCTCTTCGGGAATAATCGGGAATAATTCGTCGCATTTGAAACCCGAACACATCTTGTGGTATAGCTGTCGAACTCCTTGAGTTTGCTGCTTCCAGGACTCTCGGGTGAAAAAGGCGGCTGTCATACCTGAGGTTCTTTTTAACTAATATAAAGGACGGAATCCATATATAATTGTTTAATGACCTTTGACTTCGTATAATTATCTTTTTTAAATTAAGTCTTTTCACACTCCGTTAGATTGGGAGTAGCTGTGATTTTTAACTGCGGTTTTTTGTTAGACATATCAATGGCTTCAATAAGTATTGACGGTCATAAAGTATTATAGACTTTATAAAAAAGGAAAAGGCAGGGACCGTGTACTGTAACTATCACAATGAAATGTTGATGATTTCTGTTTTGAAGTGTTATTTTTTACTGTATTATGGGTGAACAAAAATGATTTCGTATCAGATTATAGTCTGGCAAAAAAATATGTTGCCCTGGCAATCCCAGTTTTCCGAAATATTGTCATTAATATTGTCGTATACATTTCCCCCTATAACTATTACGGAGAATCATAAAGAATCAGTTGTATTATTGGCAAAGTTCGTAAAAATCTTGATTCACATGAGTAAATAATCAGTGACAGATAAAATCTATTTCTTGGTCATCTTCATACTAATTTTTTAACTCTATAAAAATCTAGAAATGCTGCTGCTTATTTTATATTTAAACCAGATAGACTTTTGTCGATTTTATCCAGATATATCTAGATTTTGAATACGATACGGGCGGATTTTTCTTAAGGAACAGCCTACTGATTTCATCTCGCACTTGCTATTTTTTTCAAACCCCATTCCGAATTGCATTAACTGAATCGTAAATTTTCTTCTTGTCACTTTTAATAGAAACACAAATTTATCACACAACTAACTATATGTTGTACGAGTACAAATGTAAAATTATAATTTATGTTAATTCCAGAGGAATCTTCTTCGTTGCCAGCAGATAGATAGACAGTCAATGTGCAATTAAATAAATATTTAATAGCTCATTATCCGCCAAGAAACATGCGCACTCACTTACTAAGTAATTTAGCAAGGAAAGAAGAAAAAAAAACAACCCGAACCATATGATGCATTACTTAGAATAAGATGTTGCCGTGGCTGTTCAAACAAATAAGACATTTTGCATAATTAACCGAAATGACTTGAAATGACTCAAAAAAAACAACAACAAAGAACTACAAAGTTATTAACAAATACACGCTTACACACATGGCTGGCTGGCTGGGTAGCTGGACAAGTGAGGCGTACATAAAACTTGACTCTGGTGCGCTTATAAATATTTAAGTGGTGCTTGGTGCTGCTGAAAGCGTTATTAACTTGAGATTTGTGTTTGATGGATTCAAAGGATTTATTTTTAAACCATGATATCAATCAATGACCATTTAAAAGAAGAAGATACGCGCACATTAATAACCATTGTTGCTGAAATTTTACTACTTTCTTGGGGTGTACTTTACTTCCATTTAGAATTAACATAATTGCAGGTGGCGTTAATGCAAATTGTCAGGTGTTGCTGTGTGTTTAAGTAATTTTGTAGGTTTTCCTAATAATATTTAGAAAAAAAAGCTGGGAGCTATTAAGCACGTTTTATTTGACAAGTTAGAATTTAGTGACAACTAAAACGCAATTCGCTACGGGTTTAAAGTTTTCGAAAAAAATGGCAACACGGATATTTAATTATTCAAATTTATGTATTTTGCGTATAGATTGTTTTGTTGGCTAGAGAAAATTAAGCAGTGACATGAGAGAAAATTAAACAGTGACATGAGAGGAAAATTCCTGGAAAATTTTAGTTTTCCACGTGCAAAAATTAATATTGCAAGTAACCAGCTGTGCAAACTGACATCATGCCATTCAGACAAAAGAACTCGAATAACATGGAGAATTACCAATTCTTATTGGATATCCAGTTGCAATTTTCTAAAATAGAGAAGCCTCTTGCCTAAAATCCTATCCACACTGTGTCCAGATGTATTCAATTTAATCAGAAAATTCCATTAATATTCGGATTTTAAGACAAACCCCCTATAAACTGGACACTAAATTAAAATTACCAAAATTTAAAATCGGCGCTAAAATCTACTGGACAATATAAAACTCGAATAACAGTCATAGCTTTACTCGAATAACATGGAGAATTACCAATTCTTATTGGATATCCAGTCGCAATTTTCCAGAATAGAGAAGCCTCCTGCCTAAAATCCTATCCACACTGTGTCCAGATGTATTCAATTTAATCAAAAACTCCCATTCATATTCTTTTATTAATTAATTTTCAATATAACAAAATATTTCCATTTAGAATAATGAAAATATACCAACATGAACTAATTATTTGTCAAACATCGGTTCACCCTTTAAAACGCACTTGCTACTTTGGAATAAATCGCCAAGCAAATAAGCTTACAAACGAATTAGTTACATTTTAAATCATTAAATCACATTATGCATTACCACGCCAAACAAAAGACTTAAGACACAAACTTGACTTTGAGTTGGGCCACTAGGAAGGCGAAAAAACCGAAACAAACGTAAATCGTTGACACCTCACAAATCCCATTAAAAACAACTTAATGCCACAAAGTTGTTGTTAGCTCTTTCCACTCCCCCCTCCGACACGCATGATATTGTTGTTGTCATCTGTCACATTTTAAACTCATTTATAATCGATAAAACAAAAAAATATGTGTATAAATCGATCTGCGACACACTACTATTATGTGTGTATGGCCGAGACAATCTCCGGCGCATATCTGATCGTAGAACTATAACATTACATTAAATGGTGTAAACCGAAGGCGCCAATAACTTCCAAACAATGTACCACCATCTGAGACAACGCCGCACCGCAATGATCTGGCCAGAGTCAGAGCAACAACGAAAAACTATAGCATGAAATTAGAAGATAATAACCAAGTGGTAGGAGAAGAAAAAAAAACGCCAATGAAACCCAGAAAGAAAAAGCAACGCACACACATCATACTCATGTTACATTAGTGTCATTTGGCGCCACGATTTGTTTTATATTATTTTTTGGGAGGGGAGGGGGGCTTTTGATGGTTGCTGTTGGCTTGGTGTTGCTGTAATCAAAAACTTTAAAAAGCCATTTATAAGAAATGAGTCTGTAAACCTACAACAAGAAAAAGGCCTTCAATCACTTTACAAGACATATCATATCAAGCATACGCACACACACACATGAATGCCACAGCATCAGCGCCACAACCGAAATGGGTGTTTCATCAAGGCAGCTATTTATGAAAAGCTGTGGCATTGTAATGAAAACGATTATTAATTGATATTACTACCAAGAAAGCGATAACATGTGGAGGAAGGAAAGTTAGTTGGTAGTGGAGGAAGTAAGAGAACCGGAATAGTTAGAGCATATATAAAGTTGTGGGCGTTAACGGAAACAATGAGTTGTATGGAATATAAATATTCTAGTTAACACTTTTCGTAGAAAATCCATCGCTTATGCTGTCAAAAAAGCAGACGTAAACCATTTAAAAGTCATCCTTAACACCTATTTAAAATAAACCACCAAAATGAATAAGGTAAAATAAAAAATTAAATAAATAATATAAATAAATTATTAAATAAATAAAATCAATAAAATAAATAAAATAAATAAAATAAATAAAATCAATAAAATAAATAAAATAAATAGAATAAATAAAATAAATAAAATAAATAAAATAATTAAAATAAATAAAATAAATAAAATAAATAAAATAAATAAAATAAATAAAATAAATAAAATAAATAAAATAAATAAAATAAATAAAATAAATAAAATAAATAAAATAAATAAAATAAATAAAATAAATAAAATAAGTAAAATAAATAAAATAAATAAAATAAATAAAATAAATAAAATAAATAAAATAAATAAAATAAATAAAATAAATAAAATAAATAAAATAAATAAAATAAATAAAATAAATAAAATAAATAAAATAAATAAAATAAATAAAATAAATAAAATAAATAAAATAAATAAAATAAATAAAATAAATAAAATAAATAAAATAAATAAATAAAATAAATAAAATAAATAAAATAAATAAAATAAATAAAATAAATAAAATAAATAAAATAAATAAAATAAATAAAATAAATAAAATAAATAAAATAAATAAAATAAATAAAATAAATAAAATAAATAAAATAAATAAAATAAATAAAATAAATAAAATAAATAAAATAAATAAAATAAATAAAACAAATAAAATAAATAAAATAAATAAAATAAATAAAATAAATAAAATAAATAAAATAAATAAAATAAATAAAATAAATAAAATAAACAAAATAAATAAAATAAATAAAATAAATAAAATAAATAAAATAAATAAAATAAATAAAATAAATAAAATAAATAAAATAAATAAAATAAATAAAATAAATAAAATAAATAAAATAAATAAAATAAATAAAATAAATAAAATAAATAAAATAAATAAAATAAATAAAATAAATAAAATAAATAAAATAAATAAAATAAATAAAATAAATAAAATAAATAAAATAAATAAAATAAATAAAATAAATAAAATAAATAAAATAAATAAAATAAATAAAATAAATAAAATAAATAAAATAAATAAAATAAATAAAATAAATAAAATAAATAAAATAAATAAAATAAATAAAATAAATAAAATAAATAAAATAAATAAAATAAATAAAATAAATAAAATAAATAAAATAAATAAAATAAATAAAATAAATAAAATAAATAAAATAAATAAAATAAATAAAATAAATAAAATAAATAAAATAAATAAAATAAATAAAATAAATAAAATAAATAAAATAAATAAAATAAATAAAATAAATAAAATAAATAAAATAAATAAAATAAATAAAATAAATAAAATAAATAAAATAAATAAAATAAATAAAATAAATAAAATAAATAAAATAAATAAAATAAATAAAATAAATAAAATAAATAAAATAAATAAAATAAATAAAATAAATAAAATAAATAAAATAAATAAAATAAATAAAATAAATAAAATAAATAAAATAAATAAAATAAATAAAATAAATAAAATAAATAAAATAAATAAAATAAATAAAATAAATAAAATAAATAAAATAAATAAAATAAATAAAATAAATAAAATAAATAAAATAAATAAAATAAATAAAATAAATAAAATAAATAAAATAAATAAAATAAATAAAATAAATAAAATAAATAAAATAAATAAAATAAATAAAATAAATAAAATAAATAAAATAAATAAAATAAATAAAATAAATAAAATAAATAAAATAAATAAAATAAATAAAATAAATAAAATAAATAAAATAAATAAAATAAATAAAATAAATAAAATAAATAAAATAAATAAAATAAATAAAATAAATAAAATAAATAAAATAAATAAAATAAATAAAATAAATAAAATAAATAAAATAAATAAAATAAATAAAATAAATAAAATAAATAAAATAAATAAAATAAATAAAATAAATAAAATAAATAAAATAAATAAAATAAATAAAATAAATAAAATAAATAAAATAAATAAAATAAATAAAATAAATAAAATAAATAAAATAAATAAAATAAATAAAATAAATAAAATAAATAAAATAAATAAAATAAATAAAATAAATAAAATAAATAAAATAAATAAAATAAATAAAATAAATAAAATAAATAAAATAAATAAAATAAATAAAATAAATA